>CM073768.1:136400574-137104759 GCA_037158775.1 Hetaerina titia
GGAGGTTAAATATCCGGTCAAAGCGGTGGAAGCCCCGCGTAGGTTTTTCCCTTAAAGAATTTAAGGGTTCCTCCTACGCCGTGTGCCCATGCCCTTTCGGACTCAGCCGATGCCTTCCGAATCATTGCCGGTCTAAAAAAAATCAGTCTTGGTTTTCGATTAAAATTAAGGAAACGGAGAAAAGGTCTCACTTACGGTTAACTCAATGGACGATAAATGGTTCGAATTCAGTTGGTTAACTTGATAAAGGTGAACTAAAATATTCAAGGTGTGAATCAAAATAAACATAAATTGGATAGAAAAGCGATTTCAAGAAGGAATTGCGCCCATCGATGAAAGTTGTTAATGCCTCACGTGCGTTGTAGCTTGATCTAAACTGTATATGTGTTTTATCGCTTGATGGAACAAGTTCACCAGAGTCAGAATCATTCTTTCAAAAAATTAAAAACTCTCCAACAACGAAAGTGATAATTTGCCTGGAGGCTCAAACGAGAATTGAAAATATTCTTAACTAGTTAGTTCGTTGTCTCCGGAGTAATTTTATGGAATTTTCAAAATACATTGAAATGAAATTATTGAATTTGAAAGTCTACACACTTTGTGTGTGGAATTACAAAGTCAAGAATTTCATTTCAATATTCATTTAGTCTTTCAAAAATAAGCCTATTAAAAATTGTTCTGATCTGAATCTTGTGAGGCCATACTAAAAGATATATAACTTTATTCACAATGCAAGGTCTGTCCCAAAAGTAGTGTGATTTATTTTTTCCCGGATTGACGGACGAACGAGTTGCGGTTTATCTGTCGAGGGAAGTGAGCCTCAGGAATGACTGGAGGCCGATGACAGTTGACTCCCAGCTTTTGCGGAGTGCGGATCGTTCGTTGTCGAAACTTTTACAACGTTGCCTCCTTACGCTCCGTCATGAACCGGTTATTGGAACAGCGCTACGCCATCAAAGTTTGCATGAAACTGAGCAAAACCTAAAAAGACACTCATGACATGGTCAATGCAGCTTATTGTGATAACACAATGAGTAGATCGGGTATTTTTGATTGGCACAAATTGTTTCGGGAGGATAGAGAAGAAGTTGAAGACGCCGAACATTTAAGACGCCCTTCGTCCTCAAAAACTGACGAAAATCTTGCAAGATTTTCGTCAGTTTTTGGATCGGATAGGGATTTCAGATTAAGTGTTCACATGGTTTCTGCTAAACCCTGCATACATAAAAGTGATATGCTGCGCTAAAGAATTATATTAAATCATTTACACCCCTGAAGAACTAATTGTTAAATTATGAATACCAGAGTTCTCGGGTTCAATTGACTAAGTCTCCAGAATTTTCAGAGTGGTTCGATCGATATCAGTGAAGCTTTTCAGAGAGAAGTGAGAGGATTAACAACTGGGAATCGACTATGGCTAATAATAATAGGCTAATGGAGCACATATAACCATGCGTAATTGATACCTAAAAATTGTAAATTTAGAAAAAATTAAAACGTATCAAATGTGTGAATAATAAGTATATTATCAAATGTATAAAATAAATAATAATAAAATAATGCGGCGTGAGAGCTTTACCTCGTCCGGCGAGTTTAAATATGGTCACAGCTTAACTTGCGGTGAATGCTGCGGCGAGATACAGATAGCATTGACCCATATCTTCTCGAAGATAATCACTGCATAAGTATGACCAGGTCATTGGATTTTAGCTCATGAAAATTTAGAGCAACGTAATTGTATGGTATTCAAAGCATTGTATTGAATGGTATTTAGAGTAAGTTAATGATAATCGTGTGGAAAGGAACAATCCTAATCTCCCCTAGAAAGAGGATGAAATTATTATTATAAGCATACACGCACCCTCACATATGTAAATGCATATTTATTCTTTACGAGAACTGCCCGACTGTAATCAAAATCCAAATGAGAGGTATGAGGATGCTCTTGAAGTGGGATTTTACAATATGCGTCTAATATATGGACGGTTAATAAAATATGATGAGAAAGCAAAAGACCAAATCGGTAATGTTGGATGATCTCGGTGGAAATATATAAAGAGCAAGAATATAGATGGTAAAATGAGTGCGTTTTACGGAAAATGAAAAACTATAAGAATGTAACAAGGGATAGATAATCTATGTATACTTTTAAATATACGATAGTAAAGTTACAAATCGATCCGGAGAATATTCAGGAAAGATCGCGCATAATAGCTGTGTGGTAAATATATTAGCGTGAAAGGTTTAGCAGTTGCGATAATATGAGGCCGGAGTTAGATAGCTTAGGTCCAAGCATACTTGATTGCGAGACAGAAAAGAAATTTAAGGAAAAGAAGCCGAAGGAAGCTGGATGGGAATTTATCTTCTCGGCAGAACAACACAAGTCTGGTGAAGTCTTCGCGGGTTTTACACCGGGTTAGGGTGTCAGCGGCCGACGTTTAAATGGCTAACTCCGCCATCGTCCTCAGAGCATTGATACCGGGTCATCAAATTGTCCATCTTATATACTCTTTCTCAGGTCCCTTCTGATTGGCTGTTGCTCCCATTCTCTCTCCTTCTTCTTCCCGCCTTTATTTTTTTAAGTATTGGTGTCCATGATTGACTGAGAGCGTATCCTGTGTCTCGGTTGAAGGTTTTTTTTTCGAGGCGGATTTCTATCGCCTCCTTTGTTAGACGGTCCCAGTAAGCGTTTGTTCTGCTAATTAGTTTAGCGTCGTCAAATAGAATGCGGTGGTCTTTGGTGATACTGTGCTCTGCAGCAGCCGAATTCTCTGGGTGGTTGAGTTTAATGCATCTCTTATGCTCTTTGACCCGTGTTTCTATGGTGCGGCCTGTTTCTCCGACGTAAGCCTCTCCGCACTCGCAAGGGATGCGATAAACTCCCGGGGTCTTGAGTCCCATCTGATCTTTTACTCGGACGAGATGACGTCTAAGTTTGTCCGGTGGCTTGTGGATTGTCTGTATTTGGCGTTTTCTCAATATTCTTGAGAGTTTTCCCGCGAGGAGAGAGAATGGGAGCAACAGCCAATCAGAAGGGACCTGAGAAAGAGTATATAAGATGGAAAATTTGATGACCCGGTATCAATGCCCTGAGGACGATGGCGGAGTTAGCCATTGAAACGTCGGCCGCTGACACCCTAACCCGGTGGAAAACCCGCGAAGAGTTCACCAGAATCGTACGCCGGGAAAACACTAAATCTTACGAACAACGCAAGTGTTTAGGAATCCGTGGAAGGAACGATTTTTATGGGATTATTCTTAACCTTTATATGTGTAAAAACTGTCCGTCAGATTTCATCAAACCAGTACTGACTCTTATCCCAAAAATCGGAAAAGCAACCCTACCTATGATGCAATAGCGAAAGTGAGCTGATGGAAGGACATGTATAAAATGCAAATAGTATGCATCGGTTTGCTTTGTGGATTCCGAGGAAACGTTTGACAGAGTAGATATTGTAATATAGTATTGTAATCAATGAATGCATTTCAGAAGTGAAGATTGTACAGAAGGGATAGGCTCAGATAGATTCGAGGCTTAAATTGCACATGTGCTTGATGCGGATAGAGAATCGGGACGGACAGTGTTCGTGTATGGGGTGAGTTAGGACTGTCCATTATCACCCTTAAATTTCAAGCTATACGTGGAAGAAATGGTAAAGGAGGCATTATAATTCTTGGAATAAGAAATGGGTGTAGGCCGAGTCTTCATAAAATCAGATGTGCAGATGGTCAATCTTTGGTTAGCCATTCAACGGAGGCGATAAAAATGCAGAATTAAAGATGAGTTTGTTGTTGCTTGGCGTCCAACGTTGTAGAGTGTTTGACAAACCTTATAAATGTAATAGCAGATAGTCTGTGTGGCCGTTCATCGCCTGCCTTGAACGGTAGACTGCTATGAGTAATTTGAAAGGTACAAAGATTATTGGAAAAATAATTCCCTAAGCTGGGACAAAACCTTAGGAGATTCTGGGACACATTTCTTCTGATTGATATGATATTCTGTGTGCGTTAGCATGCATAGATATACATGCATTCCAATAGGGGATAGAGATGAGTTGAAATTTACATTTTGGTCACATTTTGCTGCAAAACCAATCAAGCGGAATACGAGTACCCTATTGTTACACGCGTCGCTCCTATTGAATTAGAATAGGCGAGCAATCCGAAAGAAATTATTTGTGGACACATATCCAAAGAGGAAACTCTTTGATTTTCGAAAGAGATGAATAAGATCTTGCCTTTTTAGAAGGATATGATACTACTCCCCTTTTAATTCGATTCATAGTAATAAATTCCTTTCAAACAAAAAAAGGTGAAATTCAAACTTAAAATGCCGTCCCTCCCAGAAATCACCAAGGAAGTAAACCACCTTGTATTTCAGTTCGAAATCTGAAATACCCTGAGAGATTTTCAAAAAAAATATCCTGGTGGTCAATGGGTGATATTAATCAATTACCCAAAATAGCTATATTTCATGTTTTGGGTAAAATAATATGCTTCCGCTCGAAGGTTTTTATTAATCTCCTATTTCTTTTTTGCCTATGATGCCCCAGACATCTTTTGGTTCGCTTAGCAGTTTTTTCCACTAGGAATTTTTAATTTCTTCCCTTTTTTAAATCTTGTTTTTCTCCTCACCAAACATTCCTCGAAGTCGGAATGAAAAAAGAAGAAATCCAAGGAGGCTGCTTTGATGGGACGCACTTTATCGGGATTATGCCGAAACTCCTGTATCTCTGTGTCCTTGTCATTGGCAACGTCATCACCCTCTCTGGTTTGAGATCCGTTTTATCCAAACCGCCCCCTTCTTTTACATTGATTCATATCTTGCTCTGAAATTCCCTTCATTAACTAATTGAATCATATTTTGGTTAAATTTAGATATTCTTTCAAATTAAAAAAAAACATGGGTTAAACAGTTGGTTATAATATTAGGAGTAGTTATTAGGGAAGGCGATCGACAACAAATGTTATTTGCATCGCTAGAATAGGTGGGTAATGTGGGTGGGCTGTCGGCAGTAGTGATTCCAAGGTCAAGGAACGTTGTTACCACGCTCTTGTAATGCCTTATTTGTAATATATATGTATTGTACATATGAGATCCGAGTGAAAAAGGCCTCATTCGGGAAATTGAGAAGATCCAACACCAGGCAGTTTCGTTAAAAACTCTTACGATAAAACGAAAAGCGTCACTGAAATGCTTATGAAGTTGGGATGGGAATCATTAGAAGAAAGACAATTAACTCTTAGGTTGAGCATACTAAATAAATTCAGATCCGTATGTTTTAGCACCGGGGTCCCGCGAATTATTCGCACTCCAACATACATTGGTCACTTGGATCATGTATGTAAAATTCGGGAATTTATAGATGCCAGAGCTAGCAGACTCAATACCTGCAGCGCTGCGTCACATTCCCTACCTGTGTCCTTGGGGGA
Source organism: Hetaerina titia (assembly GCA_037158775.1). Classification (NCBI taxonomy): domain Eukaryota; kingdom Metazoa; phylum Arthropoda; class Insecta; order Odonata; family Calopterygidae; genus Hetaerina; species Hetaerina titia. The sequence continues at coordinate 136,406,008 of CM073768.1, forward strand.
GGAGACCGTTGTACGTTGTATGCCCATGTGGCAGTGTAATTTCGCCTTCTTACTTTTCAAATTCTAGCTTGCACGTTTTTGGATAAATTTTTTACCGCCTCCTAAGGTGCAATTGTTTTTCAGATGATAGTATACGTGGGTGGTCTGAAAAGTTTCCGACTCAGAGAATTTCAGAAATTTTCAGAAAAAAAATGTCTTGTATATTTGTTAGGTCGGAAACTTTTCAGACTACCTTTGTATGTATTTGCATGCGTATAAAGTGAAAGAATTTTTGCGTGGATGTGTACGCCACTATGGATATAGGTTTGTATGGATGTGTTGATTTTGCATGTGGTTATATTCCCTTTTACAGGTGGTGACCCCCCCGCCACTTACCTTTGCGGGGTGTCATGTAGATGAATTCGGTTGGAGTGCAGACTTGAATATATATATATATAGAATATAGGAGGCTAGAGGAAGGGAGGAAAGAAATCTAGCGTTGACATTGGTCTTCTCTACTAACGAAAGGCGACAAGAGGGCATGCAATTTCACATCCTATCTGAAATGACGGCGAAATCCCTTCGAAGCGTCCTCCACATAACATCCCAAGTAGGGATCGGGATACCTCTGAAAAAACCTGTCACCTCCGGGATTCGAACCTGTGCCTTTGGGATGGGAAAATAGGAAGTTGGCCACCACATCATCCCATTCACATTACGATGATGTAGACTCGTTTTATTTTGGTTAGTAATTTTTTGGCTGGGCAGCAGATACAAAGCTTAAATATTTATTAATTTCAGCCAGTTTTAAAGTACCCATTATCGAGGACTATTTGGATAGCGATACGCCAAGCGTGAACACATATGCGGCCATTAAAATTCATGTTTAAGGTTTATTGTTTTTTTCACCCGCGAACCCGTAAAATATATTGGTAATGACTTTTCTATTCATTTTTTGACAGTGCCATTTATCATCATATTCTCTGTAAACCAATGCGTTACCCGTTACTATAAATAGAACATGAGCTTCTAACAAAGCCTGGTTAAGATATACGTCATAAATGAACGATTAATATCGCAGTATCCTTTTAAGTATTAAAATTTTAGCCAAATTAGTGATAATATCAGATTTAATTAATTTAAAATTGATTTTGATCAAAAATTTTATATCAAGGAAATTTAAATAATATATATCACGTGTCCACCACCACAACAGTGTAATTTCTATGTCAATTAACTTGCATGGAGCTCACTTGGTAAACATTAGTTTGTGTTTTTTCACGTACTAACTGTATTCGTGAAGCAAATGGGTATTTTTCAAAATGATACATCCTTTTGACTTAGGTTGATTAGCATTTTTCCAAAGGACTGACATCGTAGGAGAAAAAATATATGACCTTTTTAATTGAAAATTTTTATTTATTTTTTAATTAAAAATAATTTTGCAAATTAACTACTGTTTTAACAATGACATCATTTAGACCTTTTCAAACACAAATAAAAATAGCTTAGCAATAAAAACCAGCCATACGCTTCAACTGCCAATCCATGAAGCGCTGATGGCAATGTTCATTTCGGACTTCTCATTATGCAGCAAATAAGTTTACTGCCAGCCGGCGAGTAGTTATTTTTGTAATTTAAACACGAAATATAGCCATATAATTGCTTAGTGTAGATGTGAAAAATATATGAGCATATTATCACCATGGAGCTCAGCTAACACCAGATAGCGTATAAGTGTAGAATTCGCATAAAAACGTAAAAGTGAGTGTGTCTAAATACCAAGGTTATAGCTCTCTTAACACATAGAGTTATGATTAGTGATATCATTTAGGAGCCGTATCCATAAACTACAAGAAGTTTCAAAGTTTCGCACCCGAATTTTCTTTTGTTTACATAAGGATGAACTTTCATAAGGTACGTATTACTTGCTGGCTTATGAGATCTTAAAATGTGTCAAGCACCGGATAGTATACTTGGTTTCTCACAAAGACGAAGGGATCTCCGTCTCAAACTTGTCTTATTTATGCGGTGGATGAAAAAGTTACCATGACTAAATGTATTGATGTTAAATGATTCATGTCTTATAAGTCGAGAATAGAATCATCGAAAGATGATTTTCTAACTGGTGAGTCAGCGTTAGTAATAAATGCAACTCCTACAGAGTGGTCAAAAAGTAACTATAAGGTGACTCATGTTCCAAAAAAACAAGATATAAATATAAGTGTTTATTTTCAAAGTGAACGCAAAAAACCTTACATAAATACTCCTTGGAACTGAATTAAACGTTCACGACAATTAGACACCCTGTAGGGGAGATACAAGTATACTTCCGGCTGCATCCATATATGATCTCACAAGCCGGTTCATAAAGTGCATATCGCCTGTTTCATCAGCCTTCAAGAAAATTTTAGAGTTTATCCTGAAACTTGGAGATTATCATGAAATTATTGTTATTTTATGTCCAAGTTGTCAGCATTATTGTTTTTATCGATTCAACTGTCTTGATAGTAGGTTTTTCAAGAGACAATGGGTTTTTTATATTATATACGATATATACGAGTATATAAATTATACATATTATATATACATATATACATATATATATATATATATATATATATATGTGTGTATATAGTGATCCCTTTACTTTAACATCTCATTGTGTTTTGTGGACAAATTTAATTCAGGGCTTTAATAATCCCCCAGTTTCAGTTGTAAACTCGAAAAGATTTGTATCTTTCCAAACGGCAAAATCTTGTGAGTGAGCTGCTGCTGCTTCCCCCGAGCTGCTCTCGCTTGAGTTTTCCACTAATAGATGTCTTCAATTCATTTCTAGTATTTTTTAACGAATCTGTATGATTTTTTCTGTTGTTTTTTTAGAAATTCAGAAATTAAAACTTTGTTCTCCGCGTTCCAAATGCTTGAGGCGTATTCAGGATATGAAAGATTGAAAAAGAAGAGGGAGGAAATGAGGAATGCCTAGGAATACTTCGTCGAATGACGGATTCATTTCGCTACCAAATCACGGTCCCCCCCCCCCCATACCCAGAGGAGGACAGGAAGGTAGATTGGGCGGGGGGTGAGGATACGTGAGTGTATGAAAATTGATGCTCGCTGCAACCCCTAGAGGCGTCTGTGTTACCTAGGATCCAATACAATTAGCGAATATTCCTCTTCTAGTCTTACCACGCATCCTCCCACGCGTACACCATCTCACAATACATGTACTACACACGTTGTCATGGAGGGGGATGAAGGGATGACTCTTCTTCTCCGTCCAATTTTTATGCTCCATTCTCGAGGACGCGGTGGCGTGAGTAGCGGAACGGTCGATTGGGGGGGAATTGGGGGGCAGCACCCTTTTCCCTAGCCCCATTCTCCAGCTCGTCAGAGAGAGAAAAGGGTGGGGTCGTATAATATTGATAAAAGCTTACGCTCTATCTTCGTCGTCCTCCCCTGCCCACCCCACCCCACTTTCTCCTCATTCCTCCTGAATGGACTGGAGTTGGTGGAGGGAGCGCGGACTATTAAGGGGAAAACGGGACTTTGGGCGGAGGGTGTGGTGGGGAGGCGGGGATAAACGGGCAGGGAGAAAATAGTTTTGGGAGTAAATGGGACCGGGATGAGAGAAAGAAGCGATATTGAGAAATACATTCGCGGAGGAAGGAGAGAAACATCATATTATGAAGGGGGAACATAGCGAGGAGTCGGGAATAGCCGATCTCCTAGGCCTACGTGGAAAAGTTAACATCGTCGGCGCATTGGCACCAGCCTGGGTCACCACATTCTTCATAATAAGCTTAATTCCTACTGCCGCATAGAAATATTTTCCTAGGATAATATTAGCTTACTTTTAAAGGCAATCGTTCGTGATTGAAGTCTGGTTGATATTCATAGTGATAACTCAAGACCTCTTCTTAGATTCACGGTCTCAGATACTCGAGTCTTTCAAATTGAGTTATATTATACATTTCATGTTCAGTCAATTAGAAAGTTTTTATCTTCTCTTACGTTGATCTTTGGTAAAAGCTCCGTCTTGTAATTAACGCTTTATTTGGAATATTCTATGGAAATTCGAAATGGCATTTCACTCGTATATTCTTAACGGATATCGAAATTTTATAGACTACTTAAATCGTTTGTTGCTCTTTCTCATTAAAAGTTCACATGATTGAGTATTTTGTTCTTTGTCACTTTTGTCGTAATAATAGGTAAGATTCACCGTTCCACATGATTGGAGGGAGATTGGAGATAAGAACGCTTTTTTGCCCATGATAGGGTGACTTAAAACAAAACAGAAGTGGATTGGTATTTTTTTCGCAACGTAAATTTTTTGAAGGCGCAATACGATCATGCCGTTCCCACGTCCACGAATATTTATGCTTGACTTCGGAATAACTTGCGTTTCTTAATTAATTACGTCAAGTCCTTACATTCATCGCGAATCGGCATTCACTGAAGCAGTTGATTTTTTAATGTTATTTATGTAACAAAAATGTGTAAATTTTTTTTATTGTTTGTTTATTTGAGTCAATAATTAGGGACCGTCCCGCTGATATGCGAGAACACGCGCCTGGATGCCGGCGATGCGCCCCCGCCGCCCCTCCACTCCCTCCCATTCCCCTCCCACTCCCTTTCCCCCGCCGCCGCAATACGACAAAACGAAGGAGGACGCACGAAGCTCCATGAAACGGCCATCCGGTTCCCCGAAAACCCTCCCCTCATGGGTGGCGGTGGGTGGGGGGCGAGCGCGGTTAGTTGACTGGTCCGAGATTATGCCCATCCTGGAACCCCTGGCTTTTTGCACGCGCAAAATGTATTAATAATGAAATGGGAAAAATGGATGTCGTTTTCCCACGAGAGAAAAAGCGTGAGAGAGAGGAAGGGGGCTACTTAGCCGCGATTTTCTCATGCGTACGGGTTGCCCACCGCCTCTCGTCACCCCGGCCTCCTCCCCCTCGAGTGGGGGTGAGGTGTCGGTTTCCGCTATCCTTCAGACCCTGCCTCGAGGCGTTTCCCGAATCTCCTTGTCTAGTGATTATCCGATTAATGCACCGGGTTGGCACTCTCCGCCTTCTATTGCTTCCTTAGGCCATTCCCTCAACCTCTCCTATTGTTGGATGGAGAAATAAAGAGTTAACGACGTCTCTGTGCAGCCGACGCTCTGGATAGGAAAGAATCGCGGGATCTCAAGATAATATGGAAGGTCAATTACTCACGCATGAAAAATTCCGATGTGTTTTATATTTCAAAAAATGAGTCTCTCGAATTCATCATGTTCTGTGGTCCATTTGCCATATAAATAAAGAGTCGTTTATTATCAGTGCTACCGTGGCACGTTCGTTAATAGAGACCTCGTCTAAAGATTTCTGTGTAGACTTCCGTTTCCATGACGGAAATGATAATTCATTAATTCATATAAAAATTAAATAGTATTGCATGATATTTTAACCTCCCAATAGAAAAAATACTGTTGAATTGGTGTCTTATTTTTTCCTTGAAAATAATAAAGAAAAGTAAATATATGTCATCACTCTCTACTGAGTACTGAGCAAACCTAACCATAAATGACTTCTTGTTTTTAAAGACTGTGACGAAGTAAATTAATGTGTGCGTGTGCATATAAATATATATATATATACTATATGTACACACACACACACGTACCAATTTTCTTCGTCACAGTCTTTAAAAACAAGAAGTCATTTGTGGTTGGTTATGTATATAAATAAAAAATTGCAAATTTCAAGTGTGTTAAAACATGTATTACATCCATCGTATGCATCAACTGCCATCTGGATATTACGATGAAGTTACGTCATAAATTGTTATATAGAATTAATGCATCTGGCTTCGTTACTTCAACCACGCATTTCGTCTTCCACAGGTTAAGATTGAGAAAATAAGTAGGGTAATTCGACCACGTTCACCATATCGCCAGAGTTTATTTCAAAAGATTTCAACAAAGGAATTATTGATATTTCTATTTGATGATTATACCATATTGGATGTAAAAGCTCGTGTGAAAGGGAAAGCACATTTTAATTACGCTTTGGTCAAAAGTGAACAGATGATTACCCTGAATTCTAGAAACATATTTACCCGCTGAAATATTCTGAATTATATCTAGTCTTTCTTGGCTCGTGGAGTACCCTCTAGTACGCAGTTACAAGAGAGGGAGTTGACGTGATCTGAATTTCGGATTTCCATAGTTTTTCAAATAAAGGGCTTTTCATTCGGAATGAAGGCAAGGGCATTACATCTCTATTCCAGGGCAAGCGGATGGGAACGAGAGTGAATGTCACATTCGTGGAAATCGCAAAAAAAATGAGTTGCGCCCCTCGCACACAACACATCCCCGTTTTAATCGATGGCCGACTTATACGGGAAAACGTGACTGAGATACGGAGCTATGACGTCGATAAAGCGATTCCGTTTAAAGTTCCTGGAGATGAAAGATTCTCGAGGAGAAATCTATGTGGACCCCTTCTTCTTTATTTTCCTAGCGAATGTCTCCATGGAATACTTCGCGTAGATCTAGTTGAAAAATTAAAGTCAAAGTGACTCTTTTTCTCAAAACTTTGTTATTATTCATGTGATTATGATTTATTGTCATGTTTTTATATATTCAAGAGTTTTAATTTGTTTACAGCGAATGCATCACGAGAAAGAAAAATGCATTAATATTCAACTCCTGAACGTAGAATCAAGCATATGGTATACAATAGGAGAACTGGGACCATTTCAATTATACCTTTTTACGATTCTGTTATTTTTTGTTATATATATATTACTGTATAATCCATTTTTTCACAAGCATTAAACTCTCTCTTCGTTTTTATGCGAAGAGAGCTCTTGGCTATTTAGTAAATATATTTGTAGTTAAAGCTAACGGATAAAAATAATAATTCTTTAACTGAGAAAATGTTTAATATTCACCTTTTACAGGCTAAAAGAAATGGATTGCTAGTAATTCTGTAAAAAATACGAAACAAGAAAATGTCTCATTCCAAAAATACGAGACAAGATAATGTCGTCATATAGTATATAAACATATATTTTATACAGACGTCAGAGATGACGCGGAGGAAAATACTTTTAAAATTAAAAAATATATGCCTACCACAAGTGTAAAGGGAGAATTTGAGGTTGTAAAACAAAACTTTGTCCATGCACAAACATTTCCAATTGTCGCATGTTCGGTCACCGACTACGTTCCACATTTCAAACCTCTGTCAAAGAATATTCATCGGCGTCTTCCCTTCTGCCAGCATCATTTTACGAGATTGGGAGGAACTGTAGGACTGTAGTAACTCCTAATTAGGAGGAACTGTAAACTATATTAATAGGCGCGTTAGCATTCTTCCATTGTAAATTGTTAGAGGATATAAATAATAATAGGGTGTACATATAAATACATGGTTTCGTTATTTAGCATACATTTCGTCAAGAAGAAATCACTACGTTGCATGCAATAATTCCGCTTCCGACTGAGAACCATGGGAGAATATTTATTGGGACGGTTCATATTGTATTCCTGGAGTTTTTTTATGTTAACGATCCTCATTCGTGCTCTATTCATGAATATCCTGATGAAAAAACTCCCCCTTCCATTTACGGTGGCAGACTTCAGTCTTCTCGCACTCTGAAATGGAGATGCCGCACCAATAAAGACACGAGGAAAAAGTAGACGTGAAGATATCGGGTGCGGAAGTTAGGATTGAACGCCGATATTGGTTTGAAAAAAGTAGAGAAAGCGAGAAGAAAAAATATTGTTTACCAAGGTTCCCAACGGGCGAATGGAAGTGAAGGGGGTGGGGAGAAATATAGGTCGTGCGAAGTTGATGCCAAAGAAATTAATGTCTTTTTTACAGAATTATGAAAAATTACTTTCCTTGAACATTGAAAGGAGAGAAATATGTATCGGAAAATGGTGAGTCGAGATTATCGATCCATTTATGCCTGTTTAGTTTTGAAAATTGATGACAACCATTCAGTAACAACAAGAGTCATTTTGAGCCATTGCTTATACGTATGAATATATTATAAGGGCATTTAAAATATATGTGTTTCGACCTTGCTTATTACGACCAGTTAGCATGCTTGAGCTTGTTTTAGGGATTTCAAATCAATAACGTATTAAGGCGCCCCCGTTTGGTTAAATATGTTTTTATATTTAATTTGGTAATATTTCATCGAACGAAAATTTAAACACTCCGTCGTACTATCCAACAACAAATGTTTCCTTTTGCATTTTATTTAAAGTCGATTTTTTTAACAAAGGCGGTGATTATTATTAGCTCTAACTTTTAAATAATATTTAAAAGTTCAAATATTCGGAAATTCAGTCCCCAAGAACGAATATCGGCATTCGGAGCTCTCAGATTAATTAATTATTGAAATTTATATTGAAAAATTTATTTTTTATCAGCCCTGAGGTCAGTTTGAACGAAAATACACTTAGATGCAAATGTTTGGATTCATTAATTTAGACCTGTGATCAGGACTCGAGGACTTCGTCGAATCCTTTCGAATTAAAGAATTCGACGTTCACATCGACGCGGTCCTTTTCGCGAATCCGATTTCAACAAAAAGTGTAGTCATTTTAATGAATAGATACGTGTTTTCACGAATACCTAAAATCACGAAAACCTATACACGAGTATCTATATTTCACGAAAAACCATCAAGATTAATATTAGAATAAATCCGAGAGCCTGGCTTTAAAATTAGTCTCTTCTCTGTTTGCGTTAAAAAAACAAGTAATATGTGGTCGTGTAACATTCAGTTCAATCTGAAGCTGAAGATTATAGAATTGAAAATGTTTCCCTCCGGTCAGTGATTACAGATGTCGAAAGGGCAATGAACGCATTTGTATGTACTTTCCAAGATGCGTCAGTAGCTTGCCGCTTCTTCTGCTTGAGGAATTTCCGGTACAGAAAAGTGTATTCTGAGGGGTTACTTTTTTATATCAAACGTACAATTAATGTAATCCTTAACAACCCTTTTTGTCGATCAAAGGTCACAATCGTTCAAGCTTTTTCACAGTACGAATATGACGGACAGGCTGTTGCAACTGGTAGAACTTTCAGGAAAACTTCTTAATTAGCCCGTTTCGAAAAGGGAGGAATGTAGTAGTCGCACCAAGTTTTCTACCCGCACTATGAAATCAACGGCACTCTGCTTTGAGTGGAATAGATTAGTCAAATAAAATAATAAAAGGGTCACAATCTTTTCTACACGGTGATGAGAAAGCAATATCTAGATATGTTAAGGGGAATACACCAATGTCAAAAGTAGCCGGCAGACTCAAAAAAAATCTGCGTCACTAAACTGAGTTGGAGCGGGAAAGTAAGAGTGGAGAAAAAGAAAAAGTGGATTGAATTGAAGGCAAAGATCCACAGAATAACATTCCAGCATGATACATAAGCCATTTACCAAACACGTAAATTAAGATGGTATAGAGCAGGGTGTTTTTTAAGTAAATTGAATATATATTGTTACAAAATTCCTGTTATGTTTATATAATAAACTTTTTCTTATAATTTAATATTTCCGTGAAAATAGTCATTCGTTAACTCGTGAAAATTTTCATTTTTTTGAAGTTATTTCGTGAAAATGCCCGATTTCCATTCGAATCTATTCCTTTGTAGCAGATAAGTCTAATCATCCGTTTATAATGAAGTGTCATTAATAAAGTGTTCTGTTCCTAATTCCTCTTGAGAAAGGTGGTTGCACCACCGAAAATTCGAGAACTAGTGAGTCCCTCTTTTATATGTTTTAGTTTCTGTGTTTGCTATGACTATTTAGTGAATTTTATTGTGCACGTTCGTGGCTTTTCCAAGAAAGTGACTATATATATATATATATATATATATATATATATATATATATATATATATATATATATATATATATATATATATATATATATATATATATATATATAACTTTTGGACGGCACAATAGAACACAGAATAAAACAGATAACACGTAAAAGGACACTCACACTGTAGATGATTTAAGCTTTCGGCCTACTCCGAGGCCTTCTTCAGGTCAGACTCTGACCTGAAGAATATATATATATATATATATTTATATCACCTTAACAATTGCGTGAATACCTTTATTCCTAGTCATTTTCGTTGGTAAATTGTTACCATGTGAATACCATATTCTCCGGATGCCCTTAATACATTCTCACGTCAACTTGTGTTATCGTGACCATTCACCTTCAGAACGCTGAAGACGGCTACTTTGTGGCCGAAATACGCGTATTTGTATTCACTTTCTCGTCCCTTTCCTTTTGTACCCCATTCTTTGACTTGTGGCGTTTTCCAACTATTCTCATTTGTACTCTGTTTTGAAAGATAAACTGTTTACGGCTATTGGAGTTTTTTTTCAATTATTCTTAACTTTGATGTTAAGATAAAATTGAAAGACTTCTATTCCGACATAATTCTAATCGCTGTGTATCTGGTAATTTAGAGGTAACTTAAATTGCGTAAATATTTATTGCCCCACAATAGTTTTTACGTATTATAATGAGGATTTATGGAATTAGTCTTTCAAATATTATTTATATGGATGTATTTATAAATTTTTTATAAATTTTTTGTAGCGTTATTTATGAATGTAACTTACAATTCCTGCTACAAGGAAAATTTATACACACCACGGCATAGTTTTTTGTCATCGCCTCAATATTTGAATTAGTTAAGAGTAAAATTTAACCTTCATGTGTGTAAAGAAGCACTTTTTATACTTCAGACCCAATATTATTGTTTCTACCTACCGCGACTCGCTATCTTGAGGAATATTTTCCCTTTTGCATTAAATTATATTGGCCATTTGTGCTATTGTCTTTTAAAATTAAAATTCTATCGCGTCAATTCAAAGAGCAACATCTGAAAACCTTTCTGTATTTGGCATAAGATTCAACAGAACGCAGAGATATTTCGACGCATAAAAATTGCGAATCAACCAATAAACAGTGAAAAATATCTGTTTGTACTCATATTCCTTGGTGAATTTTTAAGCATTGATCATCGTTTCGGTTGATTTACTGCGCAACTGTGCCGGCTGTAATTATCTTTAGAAACAGTTTATTTGCGACTTGGACTCTTTCAATTAGATGGAATGGCTATTTATACAGGGCAGCCCAAGTAAGAAGCACTAGTTTCCTATGTCCTATCCATTCAATCTTCTGAGATTTGTCCGCACTGCAAAAATAAAGCTTTGAAGTTTGAATAGCCTTTTACCACGGGAGCTCTTCACGGGGGTTAAAATTATTTTTACCCGTTTGTATTCTTATCCTAAAACTGGTGATGAAATTTAGACGAGCCAAAGGTAATTCCTCTGTCTCCTCTTCCGCCCAACTGGCAAGACCCGTCCGTCGCGTGAGCACAAATCGCTAGCGGTCTGCCATCAAAAACACATTTCTGCGCGAGAGAGAGAAGGGCAATAAAAATGGTGCGTTGGGAAGCCGACCGTGCCCTCTGCCGAAGAAGAGGACGGGGTCGCCGGACAAAGGGTCGCGGAGAAGCTGGAGAAGTGAGAAATCGGCGTTGTCCTCGGCGATCCTTTCACGGAGTCTCCGGCTCTTAAAATACTTTTACGGCTGTTTAAGCGGCCCATTTATTGCCCCCGAGCCTTCAAATTTCCTTTATCGCAAATTAGGTGCGGGGTAAGCCACGTGCTACGAAATTATAACCCCTTCGGCTCCTCTTCGTGGAGATTCAAAGGGGATTGAAGAAGGTTTCCAAGACCCAGGCGCTTTTAATAAGCGCATAAACAGTTAAAACCAACGGACAAAGGGAATAGGGCGAGCTAGAGGGCGAAGTTATAAACACCAGGAGGCTCTGGTGTGAATTTGTTCACATTTTTTAACGTGGCCATTGTGATCATCGTGACCATTCGTCGCATTTACGTCATCGCATCGGTGAAGTTATTGATGGTAAAAGTCTGTAAACATTTATGAAGGAAGTCTAGTTTACTGCTGCTTACCTCTTGGTGTTCACAACTACAGGACCTGTATGAACTTCGAATTTCCTCCCTTTTGAAAACGCGATATTATTGAATAGATGCGATGGTCAAAGTTTCAAAATTTCAGCTTTTTCAATTGTTGTTTATGGTCTGGCGATTGTAAGTTGGTATTCAATTATAATGTCACCGCTTGTCATCAAGTTGTGTTCCAAGATTTTCAGCGTCTATGAATATCAATTAAATAAATAAATTTAATTATACCAATTAAATTTACTTATTATTAAAAATATAAATGCCATCCTTATATTAATTGCTACCTCCATAAACCCATTTCACAATTTTACGCGAGTTATTTACATTTTTTTCAATTTAATAGCAAATATTTTAATGCGGAATCTCAAAAGTATTTTCAGATATCATTCGCAGATGTCCTTGAAGGGCAACAAAACAGTTTTACCACTGTACAAACCTTTTTTACCATCTACAAGACTCAGTCTGAATTCCAACAACATATTTTTTAAATGTCCGGAATCCACGAAAAAAAATTTTCACTTGCACGCTAAGGTGATATTTTTTCACACGTCGAGAATGGAATAATGAACGGTCAAATGGCGGAGAAATTCCTTTTTAAATCGTCCAGGATGTTTTAACCGTCTCGGCGAGGGACGAGCGGTATTCACTATCGTTAAACTTTCGGAAAAAGTGGATGGAAAGAACTGCGGAATCGACAAAAAAATTTCTCTTATGTTGAATCGCAGAGAAGCCAAGTGATTTTAACTAATTACGGCTCCTTTCGTGAGGACGAACATTTTAAGGAGATAAGGAGTAGGGAAGGAAACGAGAGGGCGAAAAGACTTTGAGGGCGAGCAATGCGTCGGGACGAATGACGCTGATTTTCAAGATCAGTAACATTAACATCATCTTCTCTGCGCCCACGCGATGGCTATTAACTGAATGCAAACACTATGGGAACAAATCCTTTGGCACACTTGCAGATGCACACACAGCAATAGAAGATATCCGCCTACAACTCCCAGCGAAAGAGTTACGTACACCGTCCGACTGCCCTCTCGTGCACGACTCCATTTCCTCCGCAGTATTATCCGTCGAGATTTGGGGTTGGGGGTGAGGGGATGGTGTATAACGGGGGTAAAGGGAAATGAATGAAAGGCACGGGACTCGCTTCCTTCGCATCCTGTATCGCTGATATCGTTTCCCGACGAGCGACGAAGGAGAATGGGGAAAAGGCGAGTAATGGCCGCACGACGGCGATATCTTCTTTTTTTCCCCTTACCATCCGACTGCAAACAAATTATTTCGCCCCGCGAGTGCGGGGGAGTCGGTTAATTTATTTGGGCGCGTTATCCGCTCGACGAAATGGAGCAGCAGCAGCAGCAACCCCATCCTCCCATTCCCGGAGATGGAAATCTCGTCGACGCGGGAAAAAAATGAAACGCGATAGAAGAATGAGGGAAAAATCGGGGCGGATAATTACGAGAGCAGTCATTATAATGAAGGAGAAGGGAAGAGGAAAAAAAATGGAAGAGGAGTGCGGGGGAGGGGACTGTTTGCTCAGGGAGTTGATCATGCAACCCTCCCCCACCCGTTTGTGTCCCACCCCCGCCCCGCATGCATGCACTCCCCAATTATCATCCCTTCACTCTGGATACCCCCCCCTCTCCCCGAAATCCGATGCCTTCAACCCTCCGTCAAAAACCCTCGTGAGCGCACGCCCGCTTCGCAATGCGGCCGATCTCGTCGGACATGAGCGCCCGCGGAGAATGGGGCAAACATTTCATCGGAAACCAAACAAAAGACTGCTCGCCGCGGTGGTCGGGGAGTGGGTGGGGGGGGGTTGGGGACGGGGAGGGGAGTATGGCGGCGAGTTAATCATATGGCGGGGTGGAGATATGCCTCATCTATCCTCCAACATCCAACCCCGCCTGTGAAAAGAAGAATGAACTAATCCATTCACATGGAGGAACGAGGGATACTCCGCGCGTCATCGGCCATCCGGCGCGATTGTTCCGTTGCATCCTCGAAACATGACCTCTCTCTCTCTCACTCCTCAATTTTGCATTTCCTCGTCATTTCTCGTGTCCACATTAGCAGATTTATGCCTTCTAGTATGAAATATTGAAACCACCTCAAATCCACCGATCCCTCATATCGTCTAGTAGGTTAAAATCGATTACTATGCCGATGAGCTAAGGAAGATGATTTTTTTGTAATTGCGACACTGGAAATGAACTCCTGGTTTACGTTTTGTTTTAGAAATGCATAAGGCATTCACTCATGCAACAAAAATCACGTATGCCCCTTTATTGCACACAAGGTCTGTCCCAAAAATAGCAGTACTTATTTTTTCCCGAATAGATGAACGGACGGATTACGGTTTCCCTGTCTCTTTTCAAGGGATGAGAGTCTCAAGAAAGGCGTGAGGTCAGTGGTAGTTGGCTCTCAGCCTTTTCAAAGCCAGAATCGTTTGTTTGCAAAACCTCTACAGCGTGACCTCGTTATGGTCCGTCATGAAACAGTTATTGGAACAGCGCTACGCCATCAAATTTTGCGTGAAAGTAGGCAACACCGGGAAAGAGATGCATGGCATGCTCAAGGCAGCTTATGGTAATAACGCCATTGAGTAGATCGGTTGTTTTTGAGTGACACAAGTTGTGTCGAGAGGATAGAGAAGATTGTGAAGGCGCCGAACGTTCAGGAAGTTATTCGATCTGAAAAAGGGAAGAAAATCTTGCAAGGGGGTATGCTTTGCTGTACAGGGATCGCAGAGTAAGTGTTTGCATGGTTTCTGATGAACTTGGGATACCTAAAAGTGATGTACATCGACTTTTGACCGAAAAAATGGGTATGAGATGAGAGGGGTGTGTGAAGTTGGTGCCGCGAAACCTCTCAGACGAAAAAAATATTGAAATGATAGCCATAGAATTATGAGGCCAATAATTATATTTCTTCCTGTCAAATATTTTTTCCCAAGTGGCGTCACCGTTACTAATTTTGTAATTCAATCCTTAAGTTAAAATTATTAATTTCATTGGGTAACTTCAACTCGTGATCATGGTAGTGCAAAATATAACGAATGAAAAATTGAAACATCGAGAAATGAAATACCACCGACTCATCGCCAATTACTCCTATCACACGATCTTAGTGGGATTTACAGGGTAATAACTAGATAAAAAATAATTCATGGGTAAGTAAAAATCAGAGGCATTGTTATTTGTTTTAAAATTCCCGAGTGAGTCTCTGACATTAAAATCAATCAAATGATAAGATACTAGTATCGTCAAAAATGAATTTAAAAAAGGCGCCATCGGGAACGCCCCAATTGTCTCCGGCGCAAGTTCAACGGACTGAACCGCATTAGCAATAATCTTCAATTTCAAAAAGGTTCTTCAATTTCGGAAAGAGAAAATTTATAAGAACGCGCGATAAAAGTCAAGATCGTCTACAATACTTGATTAAACGTAGATGTTCTTGAACCTTAACCTATTACCACTGCCTCAGGATAAGTGCATGATTTACCATTCGAAGTAGGACTTAGCTTAGATATTGGCAGAGACCCGGAGGAATCGAGGATCGATATCGGTGGTACCTGGATTCAACTGCGGTTTGAAGATCTGCATTTCATTCAAGGAAGTTCTGATGTTTTCTCATTGTAGTACGTGTAGAAATTTCTACCGAGTGTTTCACCGGGTGATAACCTCCAATCTAGCCGACGTTTCGACACTCGAGTGGAGCTTCGAAACGTCGGTCGGGATAGAGACTATCACCCGGTGGACCCGAGAGGAATTTCTTGTAGATCGACAGTTTTATTGGCTAAACCACTTGAGCGGAGATCTTAGGATCGAGTATAGATCGATTTAGAGTATAGTTTTTCATCTGTGATATTCCTCACGACTTATTGGCTAAACCACTTGAGCGGAGATCTTAGGATCGAGTATAGATCGATTTAAAGTATAGTTTTTCATCTGTGATATTCCTCACGACTTATGTTCACCGTATTTATCGCTATCTTAACCATTAAGATGCTGGCCATTCATTCCAAAGTTGAAGTGGAAAGGAAATTATTTCCCTACCTATTTGTCCTTATATCTCAGCAAAAAATATTCAAATTCGAGACCGTCCTCGAAACGTCTCTTAAAATTGCCGATTTCATCATTTTGGACCTTTAAAAAAATCATATCCGGTGTATGGAAACTTCATTACCTGGGAACAAGACGCAATCCTTCCCAGAGTATCAGTTTCCTGCCTTTTTTTAATCAAAATATGCCTAGTATAAGCCATATAATCCCTAAAGAATGTCGGCATCAGCGTATAACAATCCTGATAGACATGACCTCGAAACCTCTGTGGTACCAGTTCTCTCATTTATCCCAACGATCGACGGAAAGCAAGCCTTTGAGGATCTCATGGATGAAAATGCGGAGGCCATTGTGCCTGTAATCACCAACTTTGAAGGGTGGCCACACAGTAAATAGACCAGATTGCGTTAACTGGATTGCAGAATATCAGGAGTATTAATACTGAAAGCTGCACCGATTGATCATTGCCCCTCTTGCAGTTGCAATTGCACCCTTCTTGCTTCAACTTTACCTGAAAAAAGCTACAAGACGACAGGACTCTTACCAAAACTTGCAAAATTGGAACGTTTGTAAAAGCAGCTCAGTAGAGGAATTGGCTTCATGTGTGAAATATCTGATTGGATTATGTGAAACCTAAACAATATAATAATTGTAATAATTTTTGAGTGAGACTTCACATTGCATTTTAATATATAAAATCTGTGCCTATGAGTTCAGTACGTACTTTGGTGGCATTGGAGTTGGACTGAGGTTTAATTGAATTTCGTTATCATTTTGTCCTTCTATTCAGGTACTTGAAGGAATGTGATAATGCCTAGTGGATAGAGCTTTGGCTACTCAGGGTACTTCTTTATATAATGATCGCGTTGGATCGTGCTTGACTCAATCTCTATGATGTTACGGGTACCAGATTTCCGTACCATTATAAATTTTAAGCTGCATTTTACAACCTGAAATTATTTATCCATAAATAATATTACTGAGTAAACAACCATTTATGGAAAAATCGGTCGTAGTCAATGGAAGTTATTAGAATTTTTATGAGATATAGGGGGCAAATGAAACAATTTATATATGTCTCACTGACGAAAAAAGTATGAAAACTTAGTGTGGAAAAAGTAGTCAAATAGGACAATTAATTACCCAGAAATAATCTAACCTTATTATTTCTTGTGCTACCCTTTCCCGAAGATTATATACAAAGGCATAAAAAATGAACATATGTATTTCCGCATTTTGCGTATTTTAGGGCAAAAAATATATTTACCGGAGACGTGACACTTTCAACTAATAATTGAATGAGAGAATTATCCATTGTACGTAATAATGGGGTCGGATGAAACAGATAGAAGAAGATAATTTCCAGAATTAAATGCGCAGGACAGTTATTGGAAGAGATGGAAGTAAGGAATTGCGAGTGAATGACGAGATTTGGAGATGGCGTCGTGGAACGGAGGGCTTGAGTGTCATCGCCATCGCTGGAATTCCTGGCGATGACATTCTCCAGCAGCAAGGAATTTTGCCGTTGATTCGAGATGAGCACTCCGCGCGAAAACCTTCCCAAATATTTTTTCCCTCCAGAAAGTCCTCTTTTCCCGTCTCACTCTCGCCAGTCGTTCCGATCGGATTCTCTTCCCTCCTCCCCCCCTTCCTCCCCACCCTCCTCTCTCCTCCGTTTCTAACCCCCGCCAACCCTCCTTCCTGAAAATCCCCTCCGCTTGCCGCGGGGCGGAATTTATTATACAATTGCACGGGGGAGGGAGAAATAGTGGAGGGAGCGGGGGCGTCCTAAGCAAAAAGGGGTGTCTGGAGAGGATTCCCTCTCGGACGGGCTCCCCCCTCGTGTCGCTGGATCCCTCGCCGATGCTGACACAGGAAATAAAACTGCCAATCGGGAAAGATAATAGGGCAAATGCGCAATATCGCCCGTTTGTAGCTTAAATAAATAATGATATATTTAGTATCAGTAAGTAATCCAGCACCAGTTCCCATTTCACAGGGGTGAACAACAGCCAGTAATTTTTATTGGCCCACCGACCGCTGATGTTGAATATTCAAACAAATGTTATTTAAATATCACGTTTAAAATATTTTTTTTCCTTTGAAATAAAAAAAATCACTTTTTGCAAAATTTCATTAAAACTTAGTCACTTATGTGCTTACTAATGTGATGAAATAATATTATGACTGGATTAATTTCTGGTGTTAAAAATTTTCATTATGCATTAAATTAGAAAATCGGATGCATGCTTGGAGAATATCCGTTGTGCTGCACGTAGATGGAAACATAGTGTCCAACTGCTTTATCACTAACCTGCAATTTTTTAGAGGTATTCATTTCAAAATGAATAAATCACGGATCATTCTGAGGGACTCAGAAGTCCTCCCGCCTATGACCCTAGCATTTATGCTTTTATGAAACAGAAACTTGTAAATGTAATTGTATAATCTCTCATTCCTTTGCTATCAAATGAATTGGTGCTGAGCCTTTGGATAATATTAAATGACCTTGACAGCTTTGACATTATTATTACTGCTATATCACAATGCTGTGCTGCCTTAAAAAATGATATTGATTTTTACTATTAAACCTCCAGATTAAACCGGCATTTCATTCACAAAATTGGACTCGGTTGTATCTATTGACAGTGAATATTTTTCACACGCTTTTCACAAAATTCATATACGAACGTGAATTACCGCTGGGCGGAAGCTTTTGGCTGCGGCAGAATGAGTTGCCTCACGGTAAATTAATTATTGGAATTCATGATTTCGCACGTTTAGTAAAATATATGATTGTCCTATCAAGAGTAATCTAAAAAGCAACGGCTGTCCTTTTTTGAAATTACAATACACTCCGTGAGATAATCCAGGCGGAATTTTTAAGAGCCACTTAACAGAGTGATCTTCTGATTTATTCCATCAATCAAACCGCCGCCAAACCTAATGTCTCTTTGTGTATTACCGATCTCCGGTGGTGACCGAAATATCTAGATCGTAATTACCCATCCATTTATTTCCATCATTGGAAAGTACATAGTTCTCATTAAAATGCGTTGAAAATCTGACGCTAGTGCTGTTAATAAATTTGAAACATTTGAAATTGGAGCACATTCTTTCAATTTTCAGGATGAAATGAGACTCATTTGGCACCATGTCTTGATTTGGTTAAATATCAGAGGGAATAATGTTTGCTATTCAAATTCTAGGATTTTTTTATGACGAATTAACAGTCCTTGAGATTTAATTTTTGAAGACTGCTTGTAGCTGTTGCTGAGAAATTTTTTTGAAAATAGCAACCTTATTTGAATGTTCATTGGACCTGAAATACACGTATTTCTTCATTCGATATGTTTTTTCTTGAGCGCGAGAGTGAATTGGGAACTCTAGATTTCAAGAAACCCTTCTTTTTGGTGCCAAGAAGAGTAGAACCGGGAAATCATCCACGCGAAATGAACCCTGGGAAGCCATATCATCACCAAGAGACCCTCGATTACTGCAGATCAAAATGAAATATAATTCAGATTTGGTTGCTGTATCTTTCTCGATTAGATTGGATTGGGCATTTACGAATTGTCTACATATATATCTTATAAGTAGTGTAGACTTGCAAAAGGACATTCTTCCGCCTTATATTTGTAACATGCAAAAAGACCACGAGCATTGGTTCGATTTTGCACACCCAATCATTGCCACTCTCCTCCTCTTCCTTCACTATAAACTCTCAAAGTATTATACTCATGGAATGCCCCGTAAAACGAACGGAAACAGTATAAGGTGGATCCTTGCCAAGAGTAACGTTTATGCTCATTCCCTAAAACAAACCAAAGCACTCCTCTTAAGATTTCTTTAACTCCCGGCACTTTGATTTACTTGATCCCCATCCAATTTCTCCCTCTTCCACTCCCTTGGCTAATCTTTTTCTCGTGCAATTTATACCCGTGTATCCCAACAATGTTACCTAAAATGTTAGAATATATTTCATACTTCGCAATGAATTTTTCGTGATTAGCCATTTTATTTTTTAAAATGAACGCTTTCTTTATTACACTGTAAATTTTTAAAGCCGTCAAAAACCTTTTACACATGAAGACATTCATTTTTCTTCTTCATTACTCAGCCAGAAAATTGATGATTTCCGCCTTTCATTCCGCATGTCAACAAATTGGTTCTAACTAGAGCGTACGTTTTCGCAACATGGCGCAAAATTTCATTCGGGTTCGCTACTTTGGCTGCCGGCGTCATTTCCCCTACGTTGACCTGCTTCTTCGGGCGGAAAGATCTGGTGAGCATGGCTCGTCGTTAAGTAGCCAAAACCAATGCACGAGTCCCCAAAAGACGTCACCGAAAACTGTCTATTGCACAAAGTCCTTTTTTATGTTTTTTTTTAAATTTCATTTTGTATGCTCTGCACCAAGTTTCATGCACATATGCATATTTTTTGATTTTCGACTGATATTGTCAAATGAGAAATGCACTCTTGGACTGAAAAGGGTGAAATAATGGGCCAGCCGGACAACGTCCCGAGATGCTTAAGCATGGCGGTGATAAATTTGAAATGTTGTGTCAGCTAAACCAGGCTTCCACCTGCGACCGCTTGCATTTATTAATTGGGGAAAAAACTATGTGTCTATCTTTAAATATATTTCTCTAAAATGTTTGATCATTTCCGTTTTTTCGAGTTGTTTCCACAATAAATATATTGTTAGGTCATCGATTCCATCGAGACATTCAATCACTTCGTTATATTTCGGTGTTCAAATAAAACTTAAAATTAATCAAGCCAATAAAATGGATTTTATCTTTATAAGGACAGATTTATTTAATAAATTCCTCGGGTTCAGACTACGAAACAAAGTGTTATAGGTCGAGAGCTTACTATATCCTTGCCCACCCATTTCCAATGCTTTCCTTTCCCCAACATTCACTCTAAATTCCTTTCAGTTTTACCTTTTGGTACTCCACTTCTTCTCCTCGCTTGTCGTAACGCCTTATTTCTAAATTATTACGGTCGAGTTCACGATCAACTTCAGCATCTGCTCTTTAATCTCACACAACCATTAAGTCCAGGATGTAAAAAAGTAGCCAATGTCTTTCAGTGGAAGGGTTAAACCATTGAACAAACTCTTTCGTCGAAGCGATGGAGATCAAGCCTTTCATCCAGATCAATGAAATAATAAATGACGATATTCTTACACGCTCGTTTCAGAAAGGTTTACATGGAAACATTTAAAACTCAGAGGGATGAATTAGTTTTAGTACTTCAGGGATCTTCAATCAGGTACTTGTTTTAAAAATCTATGATGATTTTTTAAATAGATTTTTTTTCTCCATTTTTCTTCGATTGTGCTTGTAAAATGTATAGTCTTTAAACAATACGTGATAATGTATTGCATCAAATCCAGCCGCCAACTTCTCAATATCAAGGCAATTTACGAAATATATTCTTCTAAAAGCCTTGATTAATGTCATATAAAGGATTGTTTACCACTTATTCAGTAAAAGGAACTGTTATAAGTTTTAAAATACGATTTCTTCAGCTGCTTATTGAAAAGTTCCTCTGATTAAAGGTCAGAGAAACATGTCTACTTATAGTGAACATTTTAAAAATTGTTTTGGTGGGAATACTGCAGTCATTAATTGTTTATACTAATATTTGAATTTCGATCATTCCAATAATTTTAGCGAAAGGCTCGACTTAAATAATAATATTTTCCTATCCGCACTCACCACGCTGGTGCTCATACGCATGCAGTTTTTGGATATTTACTTGTTTGTGTTTGAGATCTTGGTTTGTATATTTCAGTCCATCATAGTCTAAATCTGAAGGACTCGGATCGACTTGGTCGGGTCTGGTCCTTCAGATCTTGGTCGAAAATGAGCCCTTAAAGGGTGGGAACATCGAGGGATAGGTTATAGTATTATTAATTGCTTGAGTCACTTCGTTTTATGATCAATCTGTATGCTCAGCTTTGATATATCGTATAAAGGCTTTGTCTAGATGTATGGATCAAATAATTTACTTATTATGGGAATATTATGGTGGATATTTGATGGCTCTGGTCTCAGCGTAATGATAAGCATGTATTTAGCTTTTCGCCGTTGTTATGGAATTTTCCGAGCGATGAATGATGTGCGTGTATATGTGTGTGTGCGTGTCTGCATGCGCATACACGCAGAGGCACATGTTAATGCGTTACATGCCCTCTATTTTGGTAACATTTCATATTATTTCGGACTCTTCCGTAGTCATTGTCTTGTGTCAAGCCATAAATATCTGAAAATCCTAGCCACAATACTTATTTTGAATTTGGTCAAATCTGTAATTTTATTATCACTGCATTTCGGATTCTTTTCATCCAGGCACATTCAAAATAACTCATTTGTGTTTCTTTTTAATATGGTTCTCAATGGGCATGTAGCTATTTTTTCAATTCATGGTGTTACATGGATGGGCTATTTATCTGGTGGTTTTAATGTTGAAACGAAAAAACAATTCCTCGTTTACGAGATGTTCGTATGTGGTCTTCCATTTAATATCGCAGTGCATAATGGCGTGATGAAGTTCTTTTTTCCGATATTCCTTTCTTTTCAATGGCTGGCTGATATATCTAGATTGTGGCCAGTGAAAATGAAAACATATAGGTCAGTCAATTTATTTTCTTTTAAATTCCAGGGATGAATTTTTTATCTCTGAGCTCGAAATACAACGGTCTTATCTCACCATTTTTCAACTTCACTATTCCATTCTCACTTCTCTACATGTTATCGTTAGCGACCAAATGATGGTGATTCCCAATGCATTCATGCATAGAAAATATTTGTGAAATAAACAGTGCGTGCTTTCAGTTACACCTCGTATATGTATAGGCGAAAGAAACCTTTGAAGTATAAACTCCATTTTGATTTCAGTACATTCACCTCATACCCGTCGCTCTTATGTGACAAAGCATGCCTCATTGGTGTAAATTTGGTCATTTTCGTATTTCGTAGCCTCCATAGTAAATCAAGTTCGATTATAAAGCACCCTTTTTAACTTTGATATGGTATTTTTATAAGTAAATGTAAGCGTAACTGATAGCTATTCATTTACGTGACAATGAAATTATTATAATTAACATTAATAGAAATTATGAACAATTAATAATTGACTTTGTGCATCATTTCAAAGTCGTTGAGGATTCTCAGTCCACGCTCTCTTCCTTTGGTCATGAATTCTGTGGAGCACAGATTGTTGGATATATTCACCCAATAGTCGTTTGTGAATTCTCTTTGCTTTCTTTTTTTCGTCTACATCTACATAATACTCCGCGAGCCGCCGCAAGGGCGTGTGGCGGGGGGTGTCAGGTTACCACCCAAAAAAGGGAAAAAAGAAACACTGCATTCAAAACCAACATATAAATGCAAACCCAAATCCACAGTGGTGAATACATTCATCGAAACATCCTATCATTTTACACGCATGCAAGTACATATGTTATAATCTAACAAATAATTGTACCTTAGGATGCAGTAAGAAATATATTCAATATCGTGCAAGCTAGATTTTGGTAAGTAGCAAGGCGAAATACCACCACCACAATAGCTTGCAACATAAAACGCTCTCCTACCCAAGGTACGGAATTTGACCCAACGCTGCAGGTAGGAAGAGTGCTCCCCCACGGAGAGGGACAATGGATGGAAGGGGAAATTTAGGGTACCAAAAGCAGAGCAAACAATACTGTAAAGAGCACTACATTACTTAATGGCATTCCAATGCGGTCATGCGGGAGGGCTTTTGACAACAACACACTAGAGGTTAGTGAAAGTGCATGCAATTGAGTATCACTAATTATTCCCTAGACGCTGAGGGTGACAATTGGGATTATTGCTATCTATAAGTGTAACCCTAAAGTTGCTATCCCGAATTGTCCGTGGGAAGAAGGAGCCCTTGATTCTGATAGGTCTTTTCATTCTATCCATTTAAACTTGACTCAGCCATGTTCAAGTTGAGTCATAAAAATGCCTTCGTAACATTCCCCCATATTCATCGTTTGATCCGGAGTGTAACTTTTGTTATACATTTTTTAAGGCCAAAAATTGTATCTAAAAACTTCTCTACGAGGGACCATGCGCAACAGTCAACCAGAAGTATAAATACTTGTTATTCAAAATTATATATATATATATATATATGTATATATATATATATATATATATATATATATATATATATATATATATATATATATATATATATATACATATATATATATATATATATATAATTTTGAATAACAAGTATTTATACTTCTGGTTGACTGTTGCGCATGGTCCCTCGTCACCTACATATCACCTACATATATATATATACAAGAAATCACCTACATATATATATATATATATATATATATATATATATATATATATGTAGGTGATTTCTTTAAAAAATTCCAACCAGAATGATTATTTTGTTTCCCAATACGATAAAAATCTCCTTATAAAAGACAAAATAATGTGGTTATAATCTTTTAACAGGTCCTCTTAAGAAGTCGTCCCAACGTTTTAAATAACATGTAAACAATGAATACAGTTTTTATGAAACTTATGGTCAACTGAATTGGTCTTTTAACAATTCTACGCATAATTAAATAAGCTATATGTATTCGTTAGTGGTGTCATATTTTTCATGTCTTCTGGATTTAAACCATTTGCTTTTAAAGATCTTATTAACATTTCTAAAGGTGGAGATTTAAAAAGAGATATAGAGCAGAATGATATTTCCTTCTTTAGAATGATGCGCTCCGTATGAGCATCCGCCAATCACCTCAAAATTAAATTTGCTCTAAGTAAAAATGCACACCACCATTTTAGGCAGATCGACTGATAAATCCTAAATCTGAAAGACTAAATTATTTTACCACGTCCGAATGGGTGAATGAGGCTTGTCTAAACTAAAATCAAGTAAAAGTGTGTTTCAATTTCATATGATATTTCATATACGGAGGAATGGACTAAAAAGGAATTGAAATATGTGACTTTTTTCCTTTCTCCTTTATTCTCATACTATTATTTCAATGGCAATCAGTAAATATATATTTTATCATTGATATTGTGATACATTTGCATATCTCTCAATAACTTTGGAGAATAAAAATCTATCGGCCACACAATTTACGGATTTTCTCAATCCCGTGGCAATACAAATGTCTCCGGGACTCCTTTCGAACAATCCAAAACGCATTCCATATCAACTAATCCTCTCGCTGATAGCGTTCCCCGTTCCACTCCTTCTTCTGCCTCTCCACTCCCTAGTCTCTATCCCCCCTTTCTCAGTTCCTTCTGCTCTAATCCCCATGGTACAGTCTGATTATTACCGTGGTCTGGTGGTCGCAGGCGAAGGAGAAGGGAGAAGAAGGTCGTCGGAGGGTGGAGGATGCCAAGATCGCCTTTAAACCCTCTGGGATCCAACGGGGTTGGCGCTGATTCACGGTCGAAACGTGACCAACCCTCGTCTCCCCTAAGACCCCCACGAATCCCCTCGGAAGCCGCACATTGATTGTTTTTCCATCGTTCTTCCCCGATTGAGAGTCGGAGAGTCCAAAAAATACCACGATTGTGCCATTCGTTGGACCTTCCGGTGTTAAGTTTTTTTCCGGAATCGCCGTTGCGCAACAAACTTATACCGAATGTTTGAGCAAGATAGAAGAGAATAGCGGGAAACGGTTGTGCATAAAGAAACGGCATATAAAATGACTTCAGTTGTCTGCATGTTTATACTTTAAAAAATTTATTCATTCAAATGGAAATAGATATTAGGAAAAGGGATTGAATCACATATAAAGGACGAACACAGGATAGATGGGGAAGGTGGAATCGAGCAGATCATAAGCGCAAAAATATTTCCTTGGCCGGGACTTGAACACCTGTATGTATAATTATTTATTTATATATACACACACACATACATATATGCAGGATGCTGCGTTTAAATCCGGACAAATTTCAATTTGAATTCCCCGCCATATTGTATATCCCCTGGAAGTCGCGATTGACGTTCTTGAGAGCTATAGGCATCTACTAAACAATCATAACATCAAAATGGCCGAGATGTTACGTACAAGTGCGGTGTACAATCGAAGAGCCGCCATTATCGAAAGTGTTCGCGCTGGGCTTTCGCCCGGTGAAATAGTTCGATTCTTCGGGTACTCCAGACGTACATGTTTAATAAAATCCCAATTATACATTTTTACTCTTTGGAAACGCTTGTTTGGCCCCCGGAAAAAGCTTCCCGATTGCTGAAATATATCCACAGTGAAACAGCGGTAGTTGAATCCACAATCTCTCTTCACTCATCAGCTCTTTTGTTCAATTCTTAAAAATTAAAAACCGAATACAAAGATGTAATTGAACAATCCCGTAGGCTTAGAAGTTCCTCAATTATTTTTGTTCAATGACTGTGGTAGACCTGTTTTTTTTATTTTTTACATCAGTACATCCTATTTAATACAATGTATCCAATCAATTGGCCATAATGTTTTTCGAGTGTAGTTAACATAGATCTGGGATTGCATTCTGGGATCGAATTTTCTCACATTTTTTTAAAGTTTACAACAATGAAATATTGTCTTTTTGTTGATTAATGTGAAAAACTTAACGTTTCGTCGGGAAAGGAAAAGAAACCGGTGATGCTGAATTCATGCCTTCTCCGTGCAAAATGCATAGTTTCGCGGTGGAAATGGAAATAAAAGGGAGCCAACTGGGTGGAGGGGGCCGTGATAAATTGTAGCGGGAAGAAAGAGATCCCGTGAGCGTTCTACTCCCTCCAGACTTTGTTAATTCAGTTTGATTTAGTGCCCCTCGCCTTCGGGCCGCGTCGGGCAATTAGAAATTTTTGCCGTCGTCAGCTTGGGGGAAACTGCCGCCTCCGAACGCGTGGGAAGCCGATTTAAATTTGATCTCCCCGGCTCGACGATGGGTTCACCGTGAGAAGGATCCGGCCTCCCCTCCCTCTTCATCCACCTAAAACCAACGAGTGATTTCTACGGGCGGAGTGGATGGGGTTTCGTGAAAAATCTCCCGTGTGGTCTGAACCGAGCCTAGGCTCCCCAGAGTGCGCTCAGAATTCAACACACATTGATAAGACTGATTTCAGTTATATTTTATCAATTTACGTAAAAATATTTCAGCGATTTTGATAGATATAAAACATGTTGGCGAGCGAATGAAAATTCTTCGATCCTGATTCGACCAGTAATCCAAAGACCCGTTCTAATTTTCAATTGAAAATTAGAAATGGACAATTGGGTACTGGTTTACCTGGAAGGCCTTCTAGATTCTTCTCTAGTGTGTGCATCAGTCCCTGATTAGATCTCTGACCAGAAATTTGCACTAAGTAAATTCCAAAGATCTCTGTTAAACCTCATGGTATATAAAAAACCGAATTACATGGATTAATTTGCACGCAATTTCAATCGATATTTTAAATCAACTATTTTGGGTAGATACATAAGCAATACACTTGAATACAATTGTGTATCCTCCTTGTATGCGGATCGTCATCAAGTTAAAAATATTCCCTACAAATACCCTTACCATGGAACTTGGTCATATACATATAACCAGTTCGGAATAAAAAATGAATGAATATATTCTTTGTAAAACTTATTTTTTAATGGAGAGATCTTTCATTATTAACACAGTACGGGGATTGCGATTTGCAATCCTTAGCTGTGTAAGGAGATGGTGTTTAGAAATATTGTCGAGCTAATGAGATTTTTATAGCTTATAAATCACTTGACATCGAGTAGTGCTACGGCATTGACGTGTTCCCGCTCTCAGGCGTTAGTCTCTTCGTTGATGCTCACCGACTGACCGAAACGTTATTGAAGTTTCTTATTATTTGCAATGGGAATTTACCTAACTTCACATTTACAGTCAATAGCTCATATATATTCTACGTTATAAATCAAGAGTTGGAATCATTATTACTTCATATTACCAGTTGTATATCGTAGTAATCCCGTAGGGTAACAGGGGGCCCGGGTTTGATTCCGGATTACGATTCTGAATACTCTCAGGTTTACCAAAACTGTGTTATTTTTCGAGTACTGGATTTGCTGGGAAACCTCAGGCAACTCAAGGAAATGAACTACTTCCCTACCGTCTTGTGTTAATTTCGCACGCATTCGCACGCAGAACCTCCTCACATTGTCGCGAAAACTTCTCCTTTGCAAGTTGTCTCCCAACATTAAGAATCCTATAATGCTCAATATTTAAAAGAAATAAAACTATCTTGAGATGATCAAGGTGAGGTCCAAAAATTAGGAAAGTGTAAACAGGGCCTGTCCCTAAAATAAGTAGAATGATTCTTTGCCACCAATGCAGATGACTGGAGTAGGGTGATTTCTGGTGGGAAAGGTAATAAGAGATTTACAGTGCGCGGATTGCTGCTAGACTGGACCCCCGATCGACGGTCATATCACGAATTCACGATGCACCTTTCCATGGGCCAATGATATGCTATAAAATGTTTCATTAAGCTTAGAAAATTGGGTTAGGAGTCCATGGCCATGGTTAAGGATGCATATGGATAAATGTCTTAAGTGATGGTTTTCTGCTTGCACAAGATGTTCTGGGAAGGTAACGAAGAGGCTGACGATGACGAATGCCCTGGACATCCATCAACAACACAGTGTGATGAAAACGTGCAAAAAGTGAGTCACATGCTCAATTCTGATTGAACCACAAGTGTGAGCATGTCAGCAAAAGAGTGCAATTTTCAAAAATCACACAGTACAGGCATTGCATTCTTACACAATATTTAGTCATCAGAAGAATGTGCCAAGGTGGTCCCCAAGGTCCTGTCAGCAGACTCCTTGTGCGACAATCTTGACTTGGACCTCTTGGACCACGGTGAAAGTGACCCGAAATTTTTAGCGAAAATGTTATTTGACTGGTAACGAGACATGTGTCTTTGAGTACGACCCAAGTGCAACCCCCTTTGAGTACCATTTTGGACCACTGGATTATGTCAAGGAGGCGGTGACGAGGTGCCTGAACGAGGGTTGATGCCTTACAGGAAGCATACCACAACTGGCGGAGGCACTGGCATTGGTGCGTCGATATATTAGTGTGCTCTTATGAAGACTTTTGGCAATTTGTACTTTGATCTGCAATGTTTTTCCCAGATCTATTCTACTTATTGTTTGGGACAGTCCTTGTATAACCTCTCCATCTTAATCCGAACTAAATAATTGCTCCATCTCACCCGACTTTGAAATTAAATGCACGCCGGCATACTGACAAAGAGAAACTAGTAAGATGATTTACGAAATCGGCAATTCACTTCGAGCGTGAGCAGCTCTTCCTAATAATAGCATTATTTCCGTGCACGCTCTATTCGTTTAGACTGAGTGGAGTAATGGTTTCCGAAGCACAGACGCTATTGTATAACTTGGTCATTCATGAGAATTTGAAATTAAGATACTTCATCAACCGAGCTATTGCAGTACCTGAAGCAACAAATTCTCCTGTCAGCAAGATGAATATTGATGCCAGTTTCATTTCGGTGTGAAGGGAATTAAGAGACACCCAAACTGCATCTGTGAAACTGTTCTCTCAGAAATAATAACCCCCTCGCTTACACAACCTCCATTTCTCTGGTGAGAATCATCTTCGGATATAAAACCTACATTTCAAGCGGCACTTCGTGGAAATTGTCCATGTATTTTTTTATGTGAGCAATCGTTTTCCTGTAGTTTAACCCTGATGTAGAATCGCGAATGAAAAATTATGATGAAACCGCTCCCCCTAAAACTTTCATAAATCTGACCTGTCTTGTATTCTCCTATCCAGTCAATAAATGACCATCATGTAATAAACCTAATGTCAATCTGTACTCGCAACAACAAAGTGTGGAACTGGGGCTGTAGAACTTGAGTCAGCGGTTGGAATCATATTTGAAATGTTTTCCATAATTCTCTACATTGTTTGTTAAAACTCTGTCTCGTATGTAATCGTTAATGCATTAGACATGGGTTAAGAATGAGGAGGTAATACCAGTAACTGCATACGCCTCTTTATCTGATACTGAATCATTGGCCAGAAAATTTGCCCCCACTATTGTATAAAAAAGTTTAATTTTCTTGCAGAAAAGAGGTTTGTCATAATTATTGTAAAATCACTGAGAATGGTCAGCGTACCATCATATAAACATATAGCGTAATGTTCTTTGGTCCTTTTACGTGAAATTTTTCTGACCTTCATTGATAAATTCAGTTTTTTACTTCTCAATATTTGTTTGTTTTTTAATTTTTAATAATAAATTTAGACTGTCGTGATGTATGTAACCGTTTGGCCTTTTGTTTAAATTCAAGCCAATCAAATGCAAACTAGATGACACTACGCGTATGTATTCATCGCTTCCAATTATTCGTTTGTTTTGAATGGGTTCGCTTGACTGACTTAGCACCCATCATTTGAAATGGACCTATCTATATGTATTCCACCGACCTTTGACGTTTATATTTCCGATTTTCTCGTACTTATCAAAAGGATATCAAATTTATATTTAGTGGTTCAACCGCTTTCAGGTGAATTTCAATTCACGATAAAACCATTAACCAACTACTAGATACAAGTCATACTATTGTACATCGTTTTGACATTTTGGTTGCGTTATCATTATTTTGTAGCACATTTTTCCCCCCAATGTTTATATTTCACCGTCAATATTTTTTCTAGTTATTCTATTTACCTAGTAAAGAAGCATTAATATTCACTTTTCAGTACTGATTAGTGATAAATGCATCGTAAAAAATCTAAAACACCTTTGAAATGATGCAAAGATTATTAATATGTGTTTGTACCTTTGCTAAATTTAGAGTACCGATTAAGAGCAATTACTTTCATTCTCAGCGGATTTTTTTCAGTTCAAAACAGTTTCTTTGTCTTTAAACTCCTGGTAGGTACGTCTGAATTAATAATTAATTGAATTCACTTTACTACTCAGTGGTATATCGCATGTCAGGCATACGCAAAGTAAACTGTATAGAAGAGCGTCGATTTCAATTTTCGAAATGATTTGGAAACTTTCCGTCTGCGCCAGTTCGCGGAATCTCCGCTTCCACTCCACGCTAAGCCGCCGCCCCGACTCTCGTTATGAAGCGCATAGAATATTGAATTGACGACTGTGGCGTTGCAGCGTGCCACGCCTCGGCACTCTGCGGAATTGGCCGCATCTACTCCACCAGAGTGACACGCTGGATATTGGAACTGATTCGGGTTCGTGGCACTCATTCCAGACCTGCAAGGGGTTGCCTCTTTGACAGAACTGATAATGGAAACTCGATCGCCTCATGCATGAGCACTGATAAGAACCTCAGTTATGACGCTATTGCTTAGAAATGTTCGAGTTAACTTTGCAAATATCTGCGTTTAATTTCTTATTTCATGTACTTTTTAAAGTCCGTCATCGGAAATAAAAACGCTTTTTTCCCAAACTATATCCGAGCAGATGAAGTTGGGGAATTCCATATCTGGTAAATGTAGATCCACACTAAAAGGCACCATTATCACGTGACTGATAATGACTGTATTTATTTTACACAGTGAAAATTTCTTGTTTCGTAGTTGCGTAAAAAATATAATATATTCTTTCTCTAGTGAAGTACATTTAAAACAAAATTAACGAGAATAAGGAGTGAGAAATATCCGAGATAAGATAGAAAAGATTCGCTCAGAAAAGAAGTTGTTTTATCACAATTTTCAGAATTTGTATCTAACGGATACTACGAGCCTTTAAGTCACAAGCTGTTTGCATTAGCCAATACACAGAATATGGTACCAAATTCGGCGTGAACATTTGCAACGTAAACTGTTGGCTTATATTTTTCTACTGCAAAATGAATAGAAAACACCGAATATTTAACATTAAAATGTTTAGTATTTTCTCCGGGACAGAAATTTAACCACTGTTTTTTTCTACTCTTTTACTATTAACTAATAATTCACTTGGCTTGTTTTATTTATGTTTCATATAATTTAAACTATTTACAACTAACGAGTAACTCATTCTCATGCATTGGAAAATTGAGATAACTGAAATATCCATGCTATACGTACGGTCATAATATTCTATTGAGAGCATGTTTTGCAAACATTTTGGATACTACTGCCGATTTATTCTGATATTGCAGTAACGTTTTGGCATTATTATAGCCAGTTAAGTACCTCACGATATTGATTTGTTTTCCTCTCCGTGTGTACATCATAACATACTATACTTTAGTGAGTTGTATTATTATTTTCTAAAATATCTACGACCAATTATACAGGCTTTTTATAAAAGGTTTCGGGAAAAGTTTTGTAGAAATAGGTTTGTTTTAGATATTGCTACAGTGCCTTAACATTCTTCAAAATATATCCCTCGAGAGGATCGACACAATTTGCCAAAGGCTTTTCCAGGACTCGAAGGCTCCCTGGTAGGTGGATTCCGGGAGGTCCTTAAGGGTAGGCGCGCAAGCTTCTTTGACAGAACTTAGGGCCATATGGTGGTGTCCTTTGAGGGAAGATTTCACTTTTGGGAATAGGAATAATAGTCTGCCGGTAACAGCCCGTGACTATAAGGGGGTTGGGGAATCGTTGCGATGTCGTTGCAGAAGGTCTTCGCAAGCAGACACTCGACTCTGCTCTTGGTTGTCTGTCCAAACACCTTCGGGGCGATTTTAGCGCAGATCTTTCGCATCGCTAAATTTTCAGTGATAATGGTGTGTGCACTGTGATGTTATCAGTATCAATACAATCTGCGATCATGAGTACACTTAACCGGTGGTCTGCATTCAGCACTTCACGCACACTTCAGGAAAAAATTTTACCGATACTTTTTACTCAAACCTTGTATTATCTGCGAAAGCAATGTATTCCTATTCAAATCAAAACCGATGTGAAAATACAAACAATTATTAGGCAAACTTATAATCATCTGCAATTCCTTTCGTGAAAAACCCACATTGACCCATAATTGCATAATATAGTATGCACCATGAAGGCTCTTGCTCTAAATACATGAATTTCAATCGATAAGGCGGCGAATGACGACGATGTATGGCGTGAATCTAAATCTTATCCATTTATAAACTGATAAACATAGAAAATGTCTGTTGGTAATCACATCTGGTGTAACACTAATGTTCGTTTTCGCTATTGTACATATCTAAATGTTGGTACGTCGTCACTGGCGATCTAAACTTTACTAGGAAAAGAGTCTGATTGTTTCCGTAGTATTTCTCCAGTTCTTCAAGAGATCAGAGTTCAGGAATATCAAATTTGAAAAGTAATGTAATAATGTAGCGGCGTAGCTGGTGATTTTCGAATAGTTGTGAGTTTTCGTACACAATATATCAACGGGTAATTTTGCATGTGGTAAAATTAGAGTTGGTGAGTCGTTCAATTATTTTCACTGTGTTTTCAAAAGGTTTTCCCTTAACCGCAATTTTTGTTGCCCTAGCTTAAATCAGGGTCGTATTTGGGTCTCTCTCGCACTAATTGAAATGTTAATGGTTTGATTTTCAATGTCACTTGCCCAACAAACATTCAAGCCTTTCGTCTTTCAGTTCACGAATCTGTGGATAAGGCGTGTGCACTGATCGCTTTCCCTCTCGCCCTCTTCGCCGTCTTTTGTCGCGCCGCCCATTTCCCTTCCTCTTCCCTCGCCTCAAGAAAGAGTCTTGGCCCTCATTCTATCGCCTCTTGGCGGTACCGCCATTCAGATAAGAAGAGGTAACTCTCGTTTTCAATATCTTATAGGCATCAATGGGTTGCATAGACGACACCCCCTAATCACACGAATTTCCAAAGTTAGGACACAAGTATTCGTGTGTTCTAAACACATAAAAAAGAAAATGCATGAGTTCAATAAACCGCGGACGCCAATATCTTAACAGTATCTTGATCGTGGACTTAATTAGGAAAAACTAGCACGCGATTCATTTGGTCTATATTCCTTGCGGTATCCAAGACGACAAATCTTTTGGCGCTATGTGAACACTCGATTATTCTGTTAATTTTAAGAAAATTTTATTTTCCAAAATTATTGACGGTTTTTCTTCTTGTGCGAATCCAACCCGTTGTGTATTGAAGTCTTGTTCTTTCTCATCATTCGACGAAAGTTAGAAAGCGTCTTTTCTTTTAAGAAATATAGCTACAAAAGGGTGGAAATATCACGCTTTTAATGCAGAATTCAAGAATTTTTAAATATTTCAGTTTTTTTTAAAGAGCGCCCTGCATTGTACATCATTTTAGTGCGCTGCAAAAATGCCTTCAATTTTCATCCTAATTTAGAATAAGTAGGTGAAATTTCCCTCCAGAGTCCTGAAAGTCTGAAGCGATGAAAACACAAGTTCCTGTGACCTCCTACAAGCCCAAGGACAGTACATTGAAGAATTTTAACTGTTTGTGCAAATCTGTTAAACAAATGACTTTTGGAATGTACCTTGTAGGTTGTGATGATGTGTGGAATATCCGGTCGTAGTTATTCAATCACTCACCATGCAAATTCAATTCGATTAGTTTTTGTTGGGGTAATTTTTTCATTCCTCCTCTTGTCCATGATATAAGTGTATATTTCCCTGTTTATTAAACATTTTGTTGAGTTTGAGAGGCAAGAAATGCGTAACCGTATCGCAATTTCTGTGCTTCATCGATAATATCGAGAAGGAGAAATAATTGGACGGTTAAATGAAAAAAGATCAAGTAGGGAATTCGAAACCAGCTGACTGCAAATGTTGGACAGTTGGTGGACTGCTAAAAAAATGAAGTGATTAGATGAGTAGAATGCTGTATGTGTGTAAAATTCCAATAACCAAAACATTATTGAAGCTACTGTGAAAATAAGAGGCAAATTCCAAGCGAAAACAGAACGAACTGGAAATTGGGTAAAATGCGTGTATGCCACCGTGAGTACCGTAATCCATTATTTTCCTGATTATTCTGTTGGTATAATGCTGCTGTGGAGAGAAATTCCGATGTAAATGAAAAATCTAAGAAATTTTTGACCAGAGAAGAAGAGAGACTATGGGATAAAGCAA
This sequence comes from Hetaerina titia, assembly GCA_037158775.1. Classification (NCBI taxonomy): domain Eukaryota; kingdom Metazoa; phylum Arthropoda; class Insecta; order Odonata; family Calopterygidae; genus Hetaerina; species Hetaerina titia. The sequence continues at coordinate 136,441,142 of CM073768.1, forward strand.
CTTTTTATGGAAACCGTGGAGCTTTCTCGAGAGAAAATATTTGGAAAGCATGCCTCAATCAAGAACAAACACATGAGGGCTAACACAGACACACACGTGCAATGAGAAATAATGAAAGAGAAAAATCGCATCCATAAGAGGGCTATTGAAGAAATGGAAGCTTGTGAGAAGAAAAATCTGAGAAAACGCTGCGCGGTTTCCAACACCTTCGGATACGTAAGAACCCACCCGGGAGAAACGATCAAGGGGAGCGGAAGAAGGCTGCAGAAGTTTCCTCGAGCGAGGCGAAGGAGGTGAGAGGTGAGGAATGAATGATGGAGGACTGCAGAGAGAGACAGAGAGGGGGAGGATATGAGAGTCACGTGACTACGCCTCCCAACTCTTCCCTTCTAGGAAAGTGCTCTCGCCCTCCACCTGCCCCCTCCCCGGCCCTATCCCCATTCCCGCCCCCCTCATCCCCCGCGTAATCCCTCCAGGGAGGGGAGAGGTGACGGAGTTGGAAATTTTGACTTTTTGTGGCCCCGGATCGCACGGAAGTCATTGTTATCTATATCCACTCAACCTCCTCCACGTTGCTGGTTGTTGTTTAGCGAAAATTCACTTGGATGAAGCGTGAGAGATGGTTACTATGCGGCAAAAACGAGCGATTCGTGGAAAACGTGAGTTTATCAGGGAAATCGTTACACGAGAGTCGGTTGTATTTTGTGGGAACTCTCTGATATTTGACCCAATCGCTGATTTATTTTCTGATAAGTTGATAATAGAAATATGACTGGTAATTAGAGTATAGTCGCGTGGAGTGAATGAATTCCATCATATGTACTCATTGTACTCGTATATGTGACCCATAGAAAATTCAATCTTTGGATATTTTTTGCTGTACCCATTTTTTTGTGACAACTCTTTTAACAAAGATTAGCGCCCGAAAGTTAATCATTAGCGCGATGAATAAAAATAGATCAAATGAAGTTTTAAATGCAACAATTTCAGAGCGTAAAAATGATTCGCCTTGACCGGGATTCGAAGCCGGATCCCACGATGTCCGGCCGAGTGATTTAGCCAGTTAAGCTATCGATGCGTCCTCATATAGCTTAACTGGCTAAAGCACTCGGCCGGACGTCGAGGGATTCGAGTTCGAATCCCGGTCAATGCTAACGATTTTTACACTGAAATAGTTGCATCGAAATGCATATAGTATGTCTCTTGGAATTTCTCAAATGAAGTTCATTAAAGTTTCTACAGGCGTGCATGCATGTGTTCATTGCATTTAGGTGTATTCACAGCTTATAATTGAGCCTTAAATGAAAAATGATGAAAAGCATTTTAAAATTTATTTTCATTCATTGTTCTCTAGTAAAAAATAGCATCGATTAAATCACAAATTAATTATTTTTTAAATAATTCTATTGAAAAAGAGTGTTTTATGTAATAGGTGATCAAACTCAAAAAAGATTTCTTAGATAATGTTATCCCATAAGTTCTTCTTTTTTACATCTTCTTGCTCTAAATCATCAATTATTCTTATTTCAAGTAAAATTCAATCGGTAAAAGGTGTATGTACATTGGAATGGCAGGTGACAACTGAAATTACAGTTCTGTGGGAAAATGTATGCCTTCAATGAATGATATGTTCTCCGTAGAAATGTTGAGAATTTCTCGCGTTATCTCACCACAGAAGTCATCTCTTTGTCCACTGTTAGCATCGATACCAGTCTTCGGGGTTACTGAGAGAATTTATACACCAAGCTAAAACTCATTGCGTTCTTTCAAATTTTACATCCCTTTAAATTACTCATTACTCACTTTAACGCACAATTTGACTGTTTTCCGTGTAAGTTATAGTGTACCTACACAATCCATTCAATTAATTATTTCTAATGCAATTTGTGGAGATGTGAAGTGCCACTTATTGAGGTTGGTTATGCCACAAAAATAAGATAAGAAAGTTGGGTTACTATACGAATAAATATTAACATTCGTTCTTTCCTCGGGCAATCAAGATTAATAATAGTAATAAATCGAATCATAAAGAAATAGTGAAGTGTTTGTTAGTTGCTGGTACATTTATATGCATATTAAAGTGGATTTCGCATGAATACACGAGTATTCGTCTCTGTGGGTGTTAATTGACATGTTTTTAATTGTTTTGCATGTCGTGGCATTTTGTGTTATGGGTGGTGCCCTAGCACCCCCCCCCCACGCGTACTTGCGGCGGCTTGCGGGGTATTGTGTAGTTTTATATGTACCCTTCACCTCGGCGGACCAGTATGGTCCAATAGTGAACTCACTCCTATGATGATGAACAGAATGGAAAATTGATGTAGGCGAACTATTGGCTGACAATTAGTCTAAACAGACGATAATCTCTAGCTACATATGGTTAAAGTAATGCTCACGCATGGTTAGCAAAAAGAATCGGAAAAATGGATTTCTTGCAGATGTTGCTACAATGCCTCAAAATTCTTCAAAGTTCTTGAGCGTCGACACACTTTTGCCAGCGGCTCTTCCACGACTCAAAGGCTGCCTGATAGGCGGATTTCGGAAGGTCCTTAAGGGTACACATGCAAGTTTCTTTGGTGACGGCACTTAGGGTTCCATGGTGGTGTCCTCTGAGGGAGGATTTCGCTTTTGGGGATAGTCTGCTGTTGTTAAATCAAGACTGTAAGCATACGGACACTTGACCGACGGTCTAAATTCAGCACTTCACGCACGCGTTAAGAAGAAATGTTTACCGCTTCTTTTTATACAAACCTTGTATACTAGTATTTCAATCACCAAGCGACAAAAATTCGTGAGGAAAGCGTAGAAGACATAAAGACTCCTATTTGATGGAAAACAATATGCGAGTTTATATTGCCATAAAAGGAAAGGCCTAAGCAAGAATTTGAAGGAATCAGAAGTGTGTTGAGGTGCGTTGGAATCGATGAGGATATGTGGGGAGTGGAGGGGTGAGTAACCAAGGTATGGAGTGCGAGAGGACGTGAGGAGTAAGAAATGTGGACTCCTCTTTTTTTTGGGTTCTTCACAAGTCAATGGAATCCATCTCAATCTTGAAAATTTCTTAATGTTCGAAATTTTATAGTGGATTCAAAAGTAAGCTATTGATAAGGCGTGGGTCAGGTTTTTACCTTTTGTGATACTTATGCAAATAATTTCGGCGATAAACAGTTCACAATCATTGATATTTTTTTAATTCTATTGATTTGGGAAAAGTGATGGAATGTGGTCAGTCGTGGCGGAATATTAAAAGAGCATATTATTATATTTTATCTTGCTACGGATTCTCTGAATCTGTACGTAGAGTTACGTTTTCCCTTGCTGCTGTTTACATTATATCGTAAGCTCCGTTTTACTCAAATATGGGTGAAATAATAAATATATTCTATTAAATATTGGTCACACAGAATATTTTCAGCTCCAATTATTATTGTCATGATTGTTTGAGTAACATCCTGAACTAAGTGAACTGGGCGAGTATTCGGTTTCAAATATACGCAGTTTTGTGGGTTCAGTAGTCAAATTACGAATAAATGGAGAATCTCTACGGAGCAGTAGGTGTAATATATGATGACATATTAATAATTCTACACCGTCAAAATCCAGGAAAGAATTCGGAATTCTTATATGCTATGTAATTATGTAATCACTAGACATATTAGGACGAAATTTAAATGCCTTTATGAGCATTTTTACATTTTCAGTGATCCTTATATCTAAGATTTTTGACACAAAACTGTTCTTGAATGTTTAGCATTCCCGAGTACTTAAAATATTGGTGTTGTTAATTCCTCCTTAATTCTTTAAATATTAGCGAGTATTTTTTATATTGAATAAAACAAATTTTACCGAAACATAATGAATAAAATCTATTATTATCCTATTTCCTGTAAATTAAATATTTCTGTATACTTATTCTCATACGAAAAAATATATACATCTGTATATATACGTACATCTATACGTACGTATATCGTCCATCGTATATCTGTCCACGGTTGAAATAATACAGCTTTGGTTAATTTCACTGGATTTTTATTTTCACAACCTAGGTTTCAAAACTTAGTTTCATCTTCATTTCAAGTGTCAAATCGAGGTCGTTCAAGGGTCAAAAGCTTTGTCTTGAAAATAAAAATCCAGTGGAATTAACCAAAGCTGAATTAGTTCTTCCGTGTGAAACAACTTCCACGGAGTACAGCCAGAGACAGTTTCCTCCGGCTCTCTGTATCTGTTCGTTGACGGTCATTGTCGCTAAAGGGTCTTGAGAAGACATTTTCATGTATAAGAAGGGGTCACTTGTTTTCGACTTGACATCGTACTCTGATTGTTTGCCATACAATTGCATGGATTCATTGTATAAACTCCAAATAACGCGGATAATTTTTTTTGTTCAGATCTGAATGATTTAGGGATTTTGGCAGGAGGTTTTAAAATAACTCTCAGCTAATAAAAACACTTCGGTACCGCCGTATTCATTTTTAATAGATGGGGAAATGCTCGTTTGGTACGGTGCCCTAAGACGTGTGAGCTTCTCACATTCTGGGCATGGGGCCAATCCCTTTGTCTGGGCCGTCTGTGGTTTTCCTCTGGTTCTCGGAAAAGCACACAGATTTTGCTATAGTATAGCCTGGGGTGTTCAGTGGCATCACCCAGATTTCAGCCGTAGATTAAAGGTTCCGCGGACGAACGATTTAAGAACAAATTTTCCACTTTTTAGACTTTAATTACATTAAAAAAATAAATTTATTGCCAAAAATATTTATTGCGATCTCCTCTCGTAATTTATCTGAACAACAAAGTTGCAAATGGCTGCGAAGATTAGGAAAAACAAAAAATAGGTTAGAGTTGCCGCATTGAACTTTTCCATTAATGATACCATAATGTTAGAAATTTCACCACGATCCTGTGATGATGGCATTAAAAAAGGTTTCAAGAAGGCGTCATCTTAAACGTGAAATGTCAGTAGGGAGAGGGTAATAAAGTCGTGCAACGCTCGCTGTGATAAAGTCGACGTGTTGACATCACAAGGTGACCACCGTCTTTGCCAATTGGCGTGCTACTGCGGGGCCAAAGCAGGGTGTGAGAGGAAGGGGAGGGGGTGAAGAGAAAGAGAGAGAGAGAGAAATGGGAAAATAAAGAAGAAGCGCTGCCATTTATCCGCCTTTGTGCCCTTCGGGTAGGAGTGTCAGAGAAGGATGGGGCGATGCATCAGTCGTCCAGCAGGGGTGGAAGAGGAGCGGGGCGAGAGGGCGGCGGGGCAGACAATGGAGCTTCAGGGTCTGCCATTTCGAGAGGGAAAAAAGCGCGGAAATGATAATCAGAGTGGGGCGGGGAGGAACGGGTAGGCCGCTTTTCAATTCGTCACCATCCCCAACTCGGATCTGGACCGCGTCACGCCACCAGCAAAAGACCAAATCGCTTTAGATTTGATGCCTTTCATGAGTCGGCTGGTCGACGACTATTTCCATGCCGCCCTAGACTTACTACTACTATAAATTATTTGAGTTTCATCCCCAAAACCATGAAATCTACTAAACTACATACTAGACTTTATGCCACCGTGATGTGAGTAATAGAAACAATTGGGAATGTGGAGGGTATATTTTCCCTTTACTCTCTATACGTTTATTGTGCAGAAAGTGAAAAATTATCGGCATATAATATATTTTTAAATTAAATTTCCTTGAGATATTTTAATGCTACTATATCCATTTGTTAATACTTTCATGATGTATTTCGTATATTTTTATTGACATTCCTTCCTTTTTTCAAGCTCTGTGGACTCCATAGATGCACACTCATTTCTTGTATCAATCTTTTTCGCTAGTGTTCCGGTGGCAATTTGCGCATGAGTGTGGTTGTCATGACTCACGCGTGCTTTGCAAGGCATTTGACGTTGCTACGTTTATTCTGTACACCTTTAAAATACGAGCGAAACTGAGCTATTACTTTAGGGAGTTATGAATTTTTGTATTTGAATTCTGAAACAAGATTAGTTTTTACATACATATTTTACTATTTTATTGTTAATTTCACGACCAAATATATTATTTGTTGTGCGAAATTATTCTAAGGATTTCATTTGGTACACGTGATAAATTTATTAATTGAATTTTCATCTTTTTTAAATGACTGCCTTCGCAAAATTTTCAACCATTTCGAAAATAGAAACGGGTGTATTTTCAACCCCATACTGCATTCCACTGATTTGCTGGCCAAAAGTTTATAGAATACTAATGTAATTAGTTTAAAAGAGAAAAAGTTAAATTAATCTGCATGTAAAAATTACGTTTGTATTCATCTGCAATCTTTTATGGTTGAATTTCATTATTTAGTTTTTTTAGTTGGTCGCTATCACTACAAACACGGGACGTCGGACGATATACTGCGTCAGCCTTGGATCTTCTGTGGATAATATATTTTTCCAAGTTAAATTCAGGAACGACATAACTCTCATGAACAGAGCATCTAATAAAACCAACTACTTACTCCTCTTGTGCGTGAATTAACCATCCTTCGGTTCGTTAAAGTACGTTGAGCTTACATTTTAGATGTCCTCAAAACTTGTTCGTCGGAGAAGGATGATAAACCGGATTGGAGATTTTCGGAATGCGGAGAGGAACGTAGAAAATAATGTGGACGGGAAAGAAAACACGTGAATAACTGTTAGGTTCCGTAGGGGATCAGAGAAAATGGTTGTTCGAATAAAGTCTGAGGGAGAAGTAGGACCCTGTAGAAATGCAATGCAGTGTTAAGGACTGTAATATTGGAGAAAACGTTGGAGCTCCGAGAAAGGGCTCCGAGGGCATAAAGTGAGGCAGATAATATGTGGAACAGAAAAGTGATTTATTACAATGGGAGGGTGTAAGAGGGCTAAAAATGAGACTTTAGGTAGAGTTTAGAAATGTGGCAGTGCCTAGTTGTCAGGTTTGGCGTATACCTACCCACCTTTTTTCCCGGTAGACCACCGCTTAAAAAAAAGCTCCTTTATGAAACTATGGGTTTAGAATTCCTGGACTCCGTCATGCGGTCGGCAATTAAAATTCCTGTCAACATCGAGGGATCGGAAAGGAGCGCGAAGGGCGGCGATGATGGTGGGAAATGACGAGGAGTGCATCACGTCCACGTTCCTGAATTAATTTCCGCCTCTCCTACTCTTTCGGGAAGGGGAAGAAGGGCCTTGCGGCGGTCCTCCTCCCCCTTCCCGCGACTTCCGCGAGGATGACACGGGAACAATGAGAGAGCGAAAGCGAACAGTGCCCCCCTTTCTTTTTAACGAGGAGGACTGGCCGGGGGGTGATTACACCGGGACACGTGCACGCTGCGTCGGAATGCTCCTTTTTCCCTCGAACGTCTTGCGGGGCCTACGCCGTCCGCCCTCATTCGATCGGGGAGAGAGAGCGGATTTGCGAAGTAATTTCCCGAGGAAAGGGTGAAGGGAAGTAGGTTGGCATCTCCATTCGGGGCTGTCCCTCTTCCCACGGAGTGAAGAGGAAAGGAATACCTTTTGGGGTCGGAGTGGAGAATATAAACGCGCTGTGCATCCGCTCGATTTTGTTTCTCCTCATTTTTTTTCACTGTCGAGGAATGCCTACGGTCTCTATGGGCTCTTCTTCCTTTTTGTTCTTTTTTTTCCTCGGGACAACTTCGTCCGGAAAAGTTATGGGGATGGAAAAAATGACGTCAACCCAAGGCTTTTCACGGAGGCTTTTGTGGGGGTGTAGGCAGTGCGGGGTGTGGCCCTGTCGAGAGTTTTCCTGCCGCAGGGGTAATTGGGGTAATCGTCATCGAAGAGGTGAGGGAAATGCTTTGGCCTGTTTTGAGCAAAGGAACGGGTTTCCTGAGGGTAGGAAAGAGATTTGTGGGAGGGGATTGAGTGGGAGAATAAACGTATATATATATATATATATATATATATATATATATATATATATATATATATATATATATATATATATATCGATGATGCGGAAGTACTCACGAGAGCAATATAACTTTTGGACGGCACAATAGAACACAGAATAAAACAGATAACACGTAAAAGGACACTCACAATGTAGATGATTTAAGCTTTCGGCCTACTCCGAGGCTATATATATATATATATATATATATATATATTATCATCAGGTAATCTACCGGTTAAGGTAGGTTTTTGGATGGACACAACTATCAAATAAACATTTTGTGACTCCCCACCTAGCAAACTAATCTATATCAGGTCCCTCTTCATCTCGGTGTACTTCTTTCCTCCCTTCATCCCGTCCAACATCCCTATCCTGTTCCTACCCTTACCTCGCTTGCCCAACATTCTCCCCTCTATTACCCTCTTCAACATTCCACTACCGCTCAATACGCCTTTCATCCATTTTTCCTGCCTCCATAGGATTTCTCTCAACAAACCCCTCTCCTCCCCCACCATCTCTAGTACTTCCTCATTTGTTTTCCTTTCGGTCCATTTCACCTTCTGCATTCTTCTCCACACCCACATTTCAAAAGCCTCCAATCTACGTCTATCCTCCTGCTTCAGCGACCACGTTTCCGCGCCGTACATAGCTACGCTCCATATCAGAGTTTTTACGAGTCTTGTCTTAACATCCCTACTCAACGTCCCCGTCATCAACTCCCTCCTCCTTGAGAAAGCCTCCTTGCCTAGCGCAATTCTTCTCCTTACGTCCCTACCACTTTGACCGTATTGGTCCAAAACACTTCCGAGATATGTAAACTGCTCTACCTGCTCTATTCTTTCCCCGCCTATTTTAATATTTAGCTTAGACTTTTTCTTTCTGGAAAATCGCATAACCTTTGTTTTATTAATATTGATTCTCATCCCATATTTATCGCACTGAACCTCCAATTCACTCAACAATGCTTGCAACCCCTTGGCTGACTGACCAACTAATGCTTGGTCATCAGCAAACCTAACCGATTTTACGAATTCCCCTCCGACTTTCATTCCTACCTCCAGTTCTTCCCATGCCTCTGTAATCATTTCCTCTACATGCACGTTGGACAGTACCGGTGACAATGGGCAACCCTGCCTTACACCTCTTCCTAACACTGCCCATCCGGACTCTCCGTTCCCCACTCGCACCTGAGAAGTCTGAGATATGTATAGGTTGCGGATCAGTCTCCTGTCCCTCCAATCCATTCCTATTATCTGCAATACACGCATTAATTTTTCCCAATTCACTCTATCAAACGCTTTTTCGAAATCTACAAAACAGGCAAAAACGTCCTGATTGTATTCTATATTCCTCTCGACTAGTGATCTCATTACTGCAATGGCATCACGCGTACCTCTTCCTTTCCTGAACCCAAACTGATCATCCCCTAAGTAATCATTTGCCTTACTCTCTATCCTTGTGTTGATGATCCTGAGAATAACTTTAGCTGCGTGGGATATTAAACTATATTGTTCTGTAATCCTCACATGACGAAGCCTTTGCCTTTTTTGGAATAGGAACTAACACCGATCTCACAAAATCTTCCGGCCAGATTCCTTCCTCATAGATACTACGAATCAGTCCATATATGGCCTTCTTCCCACCTTTCCCTAACCATTTCAACATTTCTACAGGAATATTGTCCACCCCCACAGCCTTATTTGCTTTCATCTCCTTTAATGCCCTTTCTATTTCATCGTCGAGTATGCCTGGACCTAAGCTATCTTCTTCTACGTCATGTTCCTTTTCTATGTCTAACCTTGTCGGCCTAAGTTCTTTACCATACAGTGTTTCTATATATTCCTTCAATCTCTCTTGGATTTTTCCTAGTTCAACTATTATCTTACCCCATTTATCTTTAACTGTTAGCACAGATCTTGCCTTCTTACTTCCCGATAATAACTTAACCTTGCTGTATAGAGCACCAATTTCACCCTTTTTCTGTAAACTTTCCATATTCTCGCATTGCGTTTTCCACCATTCTTCTTTTGCTTTATTTGTGGCCCTTCTCAATTTATTGTTTAACTCTTTGTACTTCATTTTGCCTAACTCTGTGTTTACATTTATCCATCTTCTTTTCTCATCCATCTTTGCAATCATCTCATCCGTTACCCATGGTTTCCTTATCCTTTTCCCGTTGACGGTTCCTATATTGTCTTTAGCGGCTTCCAATATCCCTTTCTTGATACATTCCCATTTTTCTTCGATAGTACTCAGTTCTTTACCGTCATCCATCATTTTCTCTACAGCCTGCTGATACTCCTTCCTCGTTAATCCATTTACTGCTTCTAAATTCCATTTCCTAACCCGCCGCCCTTTCCTTATCTTCTTGAAACGAACATTACATTTCATAACAACTAAATTGTCGTCAGAGTCCGCATCCGCTCCGGGGAAACTGCGCGAATTTATCACACTGTTCCTAAACCTGTGCCTAACCATAATATAATCTAACTGATACCTTTCTGAGTCACCTGGCATTTTCCATGTATACCTACGCCTTTTGTGGTGTCTAAACCATGTGTTAGTGATGACTAACCCCTGTCTCCTGCAGAATTCAATTGCTTTCTCCCCGCGTTCATTCCTCGTGCCTAATTCATAGTCCCCCACCTCACCACCATCTCTTCCTTCGCCTACCGTCGCATTCCAATCCCCCATCACTATCAAATGTTTCCCTGCAGGAACACTCGCGATGATATCCTCTAACTCATCATACATCCTATCGACTTCTTCCTCCTTGTGGTTTCTCGGTGGCATGTATACCTGAACAATGACCAAGTTCGTTGGCTCTGCTTTAATCTCTACGAGTAAAATTCTATCTGTCGCTTGCTCTCTGTTGACTACGCTTCTTCCTACCCCTTTATGTAAAATTACGGCAACCCCTCGTTGGCTCTCGTCCCCGCCGCTGCATATCACTCTATAATTGTCACTCCAGTAATCCCCGCTATCCTTCCATCTCACCTCGCAGAGACCTAAAACATCTACTATATATTAGCTCTTTCCATCTCTCGCTTAATATTTTCTAATTTGCCTCTCCTCAACATTGTCCTGACGTTCCAGGTTCCTATTCTAACTACTTTCGTCTTCTTCTGAGTCTTCTGTCCTGCTGCTGTTATTTCTTCCCTGCAAGGGTTTCGTGGGATGACGACCGCGGAAGCCTTGCCTCTCCCGCTGCCGGGCACGACACACGGCCTCTTGGGCCGAGTCCCGTAGTTGCCAGGACTCATATTATCTATAGTGCCCATCATAATATTCTTGGGAATCATAATTGAGGTGGTTTCCCGTTGCCTTCCTCAATAGTGTTTTTAACGTGACACCATCATTTAATGGCCGCCCCACTGGGGTCAGACGCCATTGCAGCCGCCTCATTTGGAACAGACTCTGCGTGGACTACCTTTCGTCTGGCTCCTAACCTTCGACCTATCTGGCATGGGTGACCCTTCCAGGAGTAATTATTATTACTCCCGCCAGCACAGCTCTAGGGGTATATATATATATATATATATATATATATATATATATATATGTGTGTGTGTGTGTGTGTGTGTGTATTGGTTTATGGTTTATAATAAGTAATGTTTATGTATAAAAAATATACAAATATGTAATACTTATGTAACAGTCGCACGGATGCGAATAATAATGTATATGAAGTTAGCCCTAGTGGACAAAGACAAAAACACACCAAAAAAAAAAGAAACTCACTAGTTTTCGAATTTTTGGTGCCGAAAATTCGAAAAATAATGAGTTTCTTTTCTTTTTTGTATGTTTCTGTGCTTTTGTCTTTGTCCACTAGTGCTAACTTCATTATATAAATATATATATATATATCTATATGTAGTCCCTTTTGGATTTTATTCCTCGTCTAAACAAAAGTATAAGAGAGTGAGAGATGGATTTATTTTTTGAAAAGCCAGTTTTTTTTATCATGATGCTCATACTCGGGACTCTCAGCCGATCTAACTTACATAGTCACATAAGAATACATCTAGGATGAAATGGTGAGGCAACCGATACAGTTTTATGTCATTTGAAAATTTTTCCTTTTCCAACTGTACTTTTAAAACATTTATTGGTATTTTTACGGAACGGTTTCTAAATTCCGCGGAAAAACTTTTCAGAGCAAAAGGCTCGTTACAAATGGCAGCAACTTCTCAGACTCTGTGCCAAAAATTTCTTAGATCCTTTGGTTCAATAAAAAAGTAATGTTGAATATATATTCAGGTTACGCATTAACATCTAAATCACCTCTTGCCTACTAACATACGTGACCCTTATCTACAGATGGATCTACCCCTTAGTATAATAACAATTGTAGTGATATTTTTTCATCTAATTTATTTGATTTAATTTATCAGATATTATTTATCATTCCAATTGGAGCCCTTCGGATAGGGTTCTCCATACGGTAATAAACGCATATTTTTTCAAATGACCAGCGCTAACTGATTAACCATGATTGGCATTTGGCGAAGTAAGTTGAGTGTGACTTTTTCATGGTCTCATTTCAATGCAGTAATTGTTCTTTCAAGGGATGACATCATTCATAACAATCGATATTGACTCAGGGAAGATATATGGTCCGAAGAAGTAATATAAGTTATGCTTTTATGAAAACGTTCTCCTCACTTAGATATGGGTAGTAAATCGGAGAACTATGAGTGACCCGCCTTGGTTGACAGAGTATCATTAAATATTTCCGTATTTAAATCCTGAAACCATTTTTACAATCTGGAATTTTGCCAATTTTTTAATACCTTGTGCATGTACCAAACAATGAATTTTATGTCCCAGAAACGATGTATACAAATTATTTGAAAATGTTTGGAAAGATTTCGCGACAGTAGCTTCAAATGGAAACCTTGTTACAGTAAGAGATGGAATTTCTATTTGTGGCGTAATACAATATCTTGAGCACGTGGTCTTAATTCTTTATTTTGTTCCAGTTTCGAATCGTCCTCGATAAAAGGCTACGGAGGAGGAAGACTCCGTGCCCCAGAAATCCGAAATTCCCGCTATGATAAGGCCGAAAAAAATAATATAATAGATCACAAAAATTTAGTTTTCGATTCGGAGGAAGAATGGGGAGAAAAGAAAGGGTGTACCGGAGTACATTTTGGCGAAAAGTTAAGGAGGATGAGGTAGAAGACGGGAGACCCGTGAATTGCACGTTTATTTGTGGTTTCGGTGCACGAGGTACTTAAAAAAAATTCCAGGACGACAGAAGCGAGTGGCAAGACTAACTCAAGAAGTACTCCGAGGTCTTACTCGAGGCACACCTCACATCGGAAATGCTCATTACTTACGATTAACAATCAAACCGGCGTTCTTTTTTGGCTCAAGTATGCCGTTTTCGTGCTTTAGTGACCTCTTTTTCTTTCTCATCAAGCTGAATTGTATCTCATTTACACAATGAGTTCCTTATAATCTCTTCCGAAAGAGTGTTTGTTGTCGCTGGCGATTTATTAGTCAGTCAACATGATGACATGTGATTCCAAAAGAAAGAAGATACGATGAACGGCCTAATATTTTTTCATCAGTAGGTAAACCTGTATGGTTGAATAAGTTCGATGCATTTTTGCTTCGCAAACTAGCCCTCTTTATCAAGCCGTTCATCTAGTGAATTACTTACATGGTGTTGACCATGGTCATCATCATATAATTCACATTTATTTACTGATCATCCCCTTGGTATCTGAAAACGAACCATTATCTTGTAGTCATAAATGTTTTGCTCGCGATTGAACTAATTATTTCACAGTAATAATTTACCTTCACACCTGTGGTTTGAATTGAAAATATTTCTACACTGCTAAAACAGTAAAAATACAGTTTACGTCAGGAAAAAATGCGTTTCCGATTGATTCTCACCTTCGCTCTTAGTTATTTCCCGGGCAACCTCTCGAACAGAACTGTTGTATTTCAAATGATAATATCTTTCCAATGTGTTTACATTTGATGAAAATACGTGCTCGTCCTCTCCTCTTTCCTACGCTTGATATTCTATCTGTGATTCAGTAATCTTTAAAATCGTGCGCCCTTGGAAATTTATATAACTAATTCAAAACGTGTTAACTTCACATCGCTCTATTTCCAATACTTTGCATTGAAACTGAGTCAATGTGCTCACGTATGAGACCTGAAAGAATGGGCTATAGTATAGGATATACAGCTGATGCCTTTTGATAATTTATTTACTATTTGTTCAGGAATTGGGTCAACTGCCACCTGGGTCTCTTCCATGTTTTGAATCCTTTTAACCATAATTTCTCTTCCGTGGGTCTCGTGCTATTGCAGTGTCTTTATTCCATGCTCCGGTTTGCAAATCTGTGTGCGAATCTCTTGTGTATCAAATTATCCACAAACAGTTAATTCTTCCACGAATGTAGCGCTAGATAAATATCCATTTAACGATTGAGTACCCGATGATTTTTTTCAGAGGAAACTACTCATTTTCTACCTATTTTTCTCAATCGGCTGATTGTCAGCTAGGACAACTGTTTTCCGCGAGTACTTTAAGTAACATGAATGCAGCAATACTTCAATCCTGAGAAACTTGGATTGTTGAGACTAAATTGAAGCCAAAAATTCCGTTTCTTAAAATACTATTGCAAGACAGTCACACATCCCCTTGAAGCCATTCGAACCGGCAGTCTTCGAGTTGGTCATCGACTGCATTGCCCATAAGCTAGCCAGGTCTTTACGCATCCCGTTTTAATGCAGTTTTTAAGTTGTAAACATGTTTCCTCGGAAATAAGACGGGAGTGTCCGGCTGGTGGTAAACGGCTATAGGTGGGCAGGGATTCATATCCAAGTCCACACTACCATATGTATCACTTAAGGTTTGCACTTCCGAACGGACAATTCTGCCTATGGTGTTATCCATACTCAGGCAGCCTACAAAAAACTCGATTGTTACGTTAGTAAGTCAAAGTTGTGTGGTAGAAACACGTGGGAATGTCTTGTCCAAATTATATCGCATTTGAATTTACTGTCGATAAATATGTTACTAAAGTTACCTTTCTTCATCCTTAATCCTCATTGACGTTGAGATAGTAATAGTTGTGAATGTGGGCTGTGTATTATTCGGCTCTGGAAAGCTTTTTTAAAAAGTTTCCGGGAAAAGGCGATAAAGAGCCAAAAAAACACGCCCCTGGTTTCAATGTGCCTTAATCTCAGCGATAAAATTTCAACAAGGCTGATGGTCATCAACCCATGTTTCGAGGGAGGGAAAAAAATGGAGAGTACTATTAAAAATGTCTCCTTATTAGATTATGCGTTGCATTTGCATGTAAAGATGTAGTCATTGATTTCTTTCGAACAATGGTTGCCTAAATCACAGATTGCTCAGAACAAACAAGTTTAGCAACAACACTAAAGGAATTATTATGGCCCCACCCTATTAAAGTAGTTCAGATCTCAAAGATAAGATAAGGGAGACAGATTCAAGTACAGATAGATACAAATACTCGTTCTTTTCCTTATCCATCGGGAATAATAATAGTAAGAAACCAATGTCACTATAGAAATATTAAATACATTTAATTTACAAGTCAGGACAAGATTAAAAGTTGGATAGGCATATGGAATATTCGTAGATGCACGTGTATGTTAGTTGATAGTATATGTATTTGCATGTGTTTTTGCATGAATATATACGTCTTTGTGGGCGTAGATTGGCATGAATTTGTAGGTTTTGCATTCGGTTTTATTCTCTTTTACGGGTGATGACCTAATACTTGACCTTGCGGTGGCTTGCGAGGTACTATGTAGCTGTGGATGTAAATGATAGATTAGTTATTAGTTCAAATGGCATCCGCTAGTCTCTGCGGCGTCATGGTTTGTTTTTTTTGCAAAGACGGAATTCTTTGATTGAGAATGCATTTCAACAAAGAGACATCATTCGATAATCCTCAACAGTTGTTTTTTTATTCATCGTCATAATTAAAATTAAACCTCCGTTGCGTTGAGCTAATTTTATAAAAAGAACCGAGTGGAGGTTTTCGACAAAAAACTTTGACCTCAATCTTGGCGATCTCATTCATTGCGGTAACGAAACATTGGCTCAAGACTTTCCACTTCATAAGAAGTTGTTGTGTCCAAAGCAAAATGGGCCATTCCAGTCCGATGAGTCCGTTCTGTGCATGTCATTTGAAATGAATTTTTGTCATTCCATTGTCCCTTGCATTAAATTTTTTACCGATATTTTCCCATAATTTTCTCCTGTATATTTATGGCTAGGCATTAGTCCATTTAAATTTAAAGAACCGTTGTAATTCAAATATTTCGCATCGTTCTTTAGTACTTGACCTTGACAGTGACTAGAATGTAAATAAATTACGGAGTATAATCTTATGTATCTCTTCAAATTAATCCGAAACTTTCTCTTTTGGCCATTTAGTGTGTAATCCGAAAATGCAATTTGTAAGCATGGTCCTCCAGAGGTTAACGGCCTTGTCCCTGCAGTCACTTGCTCTTCTGTTAGTTTGGTGACTGCAACTCTTTAGTAGGGGTCGTACACCACTTTTTGCTGTCTAACCGAGTAAAATATTTTTGGTTTTTTTCCATCATTTTTTTTTAAATTAAACTGTTATGAACATTTCTGTCTCAAAATTTTTCCTAATTTTACTGCATTTAATTGTCTGTACCAAAATAT
Source organism: Hetaerina titia (assembly GCA_037158775.1). NCBI lineage: Eukaryota > Metazoa > Arthropoda > Insecta > Odonata > Calopterygidae > Hetaerina > Hetaerina titia. Next base: position 136,457,738 of record CM073768.1, read on the forward strand.
TTACGCATCCAATTGTATAGCTCTATCGTTTTTGTGTGCGTTAATCTATTTCACTTTTGTTAATTTCCTCCACTTTCAATTTCCCATTCCACTTCACCATTGCTGTACCCTTTTCAATTGTCCAGTATTTGCTCCAATTGCAAGTTATTGAGCCAAATCGCCTTTTGCCTCCATACTTTTGTAAATAAACCTATGGAAGCATATTTTTATTCGAAGCTTATATACTTAAATGCTGCATAATGTATAACTGATTTTGTTTGCTCTTCTAAATGATACCCCAGTTAAAATAGCAGACCTTTTTCTATGTTCGCTTAACTTTAGAACTCGTATTCCTGAGTTGCATTGATTTTTTTGGATACTTATACTTACTTCTAGTAATTTTTCATGTCAATTTGACTGATTTTTGTGGTAAATACACTGCACCCTTATTGTCTTGTTTTCAAAGTTTCCCATGAGTGAAGTTGTGATTTAGGACATTATGTAGAGCACATTTAACTAACGCACTGCATTGTTCTTTTGCTTCCTTCAAGAATTTAAATTCGATTAATACCTTCAATAGAAAGGTTTGTCTCTTCATACTTCTTCTCTATTTTCTTTAATATCATTTCCTTTGGCGATGATATTCTGAATCTTGCCTTTTATTAAATTCCGATCTTACAGTATGTATTTCATTATATCCATTAGAGACACGATAATACAGAAATGGAACTTTATAAAGTAATTTCCAATTAACAAAGATGCAATAACCAAAGATGCTTTGGTCCTACGTCAAGGAAGTGCAGGGGAAAAAATCCACCGTAAACTCGTTCAATAACAAAAAGGGGGATAAAGTAACGAGTAGTTTAGATATAGCAAATATTAAACTCATTCTTCCAGAGTGTTTTCAACATATGCTCACAAAATATACCCGAAAACATTCCGAAAACATTTCAGCAGTCAATGCAAGCAACCAATTTTACCACCCGCTGAATAGAATTACTCCTTAATAACATAAACCCCAACAATTCTCCGGGACCTGATAATAAACCGGCGGGCGTGTACAAAGAACAGTCGGCTGAAATTGCCCCTTATCTTGATGTAATATTTAAGAAATCATTAGCAGAAGAAAGCGTGCCAAACGGCTGGAAGGTAGCTTCGGAACACCCATATTTAAAAACGGAGACAGGGAGGACCCCAGTAATTATACACCAATATCGCTCACTTCCATTTCGTGTAAGATTCTTGAACACATTATTGTTAGTTCCATAATGAGGCACCTCGATAGCCAAGATTTATTGATTAATAACCAACACGGCTTCCGTAAGGGTAGATCCTGCGAAACTCAACTCGCACTTTTTGTACATGATATATTGAACTCCGGTTAAAGTAATATTCCTGTTCATGCGATATTCCTAGACTTTAAGAAAGCTTTCGATAAAGTCCCTCATTGCAAATTACTCGCGAAATTGGAAACTTATGGAATACACGAGAGTATTATTAACTGGATTAAACAATTCTTAAGTGATCGTGTCCAAATAGTCGTCCTGGATGGTGTATCATCCGATACTGTCAAGGTCATGTCGAGTGTACCACAAGGAAGTGCCATAGGCCCCCTCCTATTCCTTATTTACATAAATGACCTTGGGTACCGTAGTTTATAGCAATCTCCGTCTTTTCGCCGGTGATCCAGTAATTTATGGGGACATTCGAAGTCACGAAGACAGAGTCGTGTTAGCCAACGACCTAGATGCAATTCAAAATTGGTGCGATACATGGCAATCGAATTTAAATTTTTTTAAATGCGTAGTAATGCATTTTTGGGAAAAGAAGAATTCCCTCCCTTATAGTTACAAAGTGAAACAAACCAAAATCGCGAGGGTAGATTCCTTTAAATACTTGGGTGTAACAATTACTCACGATCTGTCCTGGGGAAAACACATACGAGAAATATGCGGTCGTGCTAATAATAGATTGGGATTTGTGAAAAGAGTGTTAAGTAAATGCGACGAAAAAGTGAAAGAACGATGTTTATTTGCCTTGGTCAGGCCCCACCTAGAGTATTCTGCCAGTATATGGGATCCTCAAAATATAAATTTGGTTTCGGAATTAGACCGAGTTCAGCGGAGGGGGGCTAGATTTGTCAAACATTTTATGACCAATGCAGCAGCATATCCACTTTGCTAGACAATTTATGTTGGGATTCTCTTACACAGCGGCGTTTACAATATAGATAAAACTTATTAAAAGCATTTAAAGATGGGCCCTTTTCCGATGACATCAAGGATATAATACGAACCCCAACGTATTACGGTCGAAGGGATCACGAATATCAGACTAGAGAGCTAGACTGCAAGACTGACAGGTTTAAAATGTCATTTTTTCTAAGAACGATAAGGGACCAGAATGCTTGTAGCCGAAATTCCCCAGGAGTTAGTTCATTACAATAAGTATTAACGTACAGGTTAGGGACTGCGCGAGGATATGTATAAAAATATATATGTATATGTGTATATATATATGTATTTATGTGTATACATATATTTCTTTTCTTACAGGTTCCCCCCACCTTTCCTCACCTATTTGATAACCCCCTCATCCCTTACCCTTCCCTCATGGTGCTACACCCCCTGCCACACACCTTTTTTGGTGGCCCGCAGGGTATTTATGTAGATGTAGATGTAATTTTAGTAGAAGAAATATGTGCACACAAGGGTACAAACGGAATTCACATGAATGTCATCGTGTTTTGACCCCAACTGTAATAGTGGTTCATTATTCTTGTTGCCGATGATCAAAATTTGATCGTTATTGCTACATTTAGTTTGACTTATTTCTTTGCGTTTGGCTAATTCTGAATATTTTCATTCAACTGTGTGTAAATTTTGCTAAATGCGCGGGAAAAAATCACGAATTCGTTTCCTTTTTCGTCACATACGGATGGTCGATGGGCAGACATGATTCTGAGAAGCGCATTTGTAAGAATCCTTTCGCGTATTTCAGTTTTCAAAGCAGGACGGTCGAAGAGATTAAGGGGTGGTTCGTCCGCAGAGGAGCGCGCTTTGGGAGGAAGCGATGCATCCACCCACGCGGACTTAGAGAGAGGTAGGCAGGGTTTATCGCAGCCCAATCCGGTACTTAATCAAGCGCTGACAGAAAAATCCCTCCCCCTTTCCCCACTCGCGACTGCAGAGATTAGGAGAAGGACCCGCTCCCTTATTCCCTCCCTCACTCTCCGATACCCCCAAGGCGTCCTGTCCCCGGGGCCTGCTGTCACCACCGCTCGACGGGGAGCGAGCGCCCGGTCGTCGATGGACGTCCACCGCCTGGCGCCGCCCCGCCTCCAATCCCTCCACTCACGCCCTTACTCGCAGTCACGCGCCTCTGAAGTGATGACTGTCGTTAAATTGTCTTAAACGTCCCAGAAGAAATTGTGGACGTGGGGAAGCCTGGGCGGAAAGCTCCAAGCATCGCTTGGAGCTTTCCACCCCGAGAATTATGCCCTATCTTCTCAGGTTATGGTTTCCCACTTCAATTCCGCACTCGTGAGACTCTGCTATCTCTCGCAATTGTCCCTTTATATTTAAAAGGTGCTGTTTGCACTTTTTTGCTCTTTGCAATTTTATTTTACGTTTCTCCTCCTACCACTGGCTTGAATAATTTTTATTACAATCGTCATTTCACGAAGTTGCTGCCATCGCTTTTTTCATCTATATAACCATACATATTTTTCTTCCCTCTGGTGGAAATTCTCAGTATACATTAAATCACACAATTTTCCATCGTGTATGAGTCAAAATGCAATAGTCATTTTTTTTAAACTATGATAGACATTATTGGCGTATGAATTGCTTTGATAGTTATAATGATCGCGATTCTGTGACAGTTAAATGATCGCGATTCTTGATAATAATGGCTTGGTATAATTATCGTGATATCCCTTGGTGTATTCTTAATATAGTTGGTCCGCTTTCATGCATAATGCCCTAGATGTTAATTATTTATGCCATTATCGAAATAGTACCATTCCGGCTGCATTTCGTTTTTCGTGTTCAGCATTAAAAAATTCCAATGAAGAGAGATTTTGTTATAGGATCAGGTAAATTATGGCACAACAAATGACTTTACGCTTTCATTTATAATGCAAATTTATCATCAGAGTAGTAGGACTAAGGCTGAACAATATTTGGAACACATTCAAAAAAGGGTAATATTGTACTGGTGAACATTCAATCGTATGGAGTACGTCGTAGTCCAGTGCGTATAACGCTGAGCTACTGTCGGAGGGACCCGAGTTACGAGTCCTGGGCATGCTTCTGAGCTCAGCTTCACCCGAGCCGTGATTTTTCTGGAAAACCACAGACGTCATTATAAAGGAGTAGTTTTCTTTGGGGAGGCAGCTGAGGTCATTTGCGCCATTATGGATGGATGGGAAAGGAAGGAGAGAAACCCGGCGTCGGTATTAACCTACTCTTGTCGAAAGACGCCAAGAGGTCCCCGGTTTAACGTCCTATCCGACGGATGGCGTACTCACTCAAAGTGCTCTCCACAAAACATTTCACGTAGGGATCGATAAAAACTGAAAATATTTGTAGTCTCCAGAATCTGAACCCGGGCCCTCTTGGTGGAAAGCCTCTCCGTTAGCCACCGCACCTTTCCGAACCCAATTAGGAAATGGACTGGCCAGCCAACCCTCATGTATGGATTTCAGAGGCCATTGGGCGTAGTATTAGGTGAGCTCTACCCTCACCCATCAAGCCAAACTTCTGGTCATTGACTCTGATTAACAATACAATCGTAGTGGCTTTCGTAACATTCTAGAGAACAAGTAAGCCTGTATTAATTAGTGCAGTTATTGCGGTAGTGCTTTTTCACTTATAATTTTATTTAATTATTTTTGATGACTTAAGGCGTGTTATATTAAAATATTATATTTTGGATGAACGCCTCGTGAACACGTCGTGGAGTGGGTGTCGAGAGTGTTTGTGTGCTCTCCAATTCCCATGCTTCTTTATTCCGTCTTCCCACCTGTCCCTCTCCATTTCCCGCCAACCCGTTTTACCCTTCCCTCCCCCCGAACCCTACCGCCCACTATCCACCTCCACCCTCCATCCCTCCCTCTCGCTCTCTCCCTTGTTCAGTCACACATTCGGGTCAACGTGGAAAAGTTTATGTAGGTAGGACATGTGGACCGTGGCCAGAAGTGAGTTCAACGAAGGGTGGGAGGGTCGTGGAGAGGGTGAGGGGCGGAGGGGGTGGAAGGAACGGAGAGGTGGGCGGGGAAAGATAGGGGGAGAGAGCGGAATGGCGGCTTAGGAGAAGAGGTTGGGCGGGCGAGGCGGAGGAAGGGTTAAAACGTTGGCGGTTGAGTGGCGAGAGTGGCGTTTGGGAGGGTCGCTCAGGGTTTCTGGATATGTGTGTACGTGTGTGTGTGTGTGTGAGATGGGGGATGAAAATGGAGTGTGGAGACAAGGGGAAGGAGTTGGGCGGAATGGTTGGCGAGGGTGTATGCGTGTGGAGAGGGCGCGCGCTAGGCTGAGGGGGTTTATGCGGGCGGCGGGGGAGTTGGCAGGTGTGGGTGTATGAAAGTTTTTGTGGCGGGGAGGGAACGGCCGTTTGAGATTCCCTCCACCCCTTGGCCTTACTTCTTCCCCTTTTTCTTCTTTTGCTCAGGGAATATGTGTGTGTGTTATTTTGGGATTGGTGGCTGGAGGAATAAAGAAGGACGGAAGCAATAAATACAAAGGTATATCCCACCCTAGGACTTAAGACCTATGGATCTATGTTAGATTCATGAATAAATGGAAGCGTGCATGTCATATCTCTGTTATTCTACTGAGAGTACTTTACATAGGTGCACTCGAAGAAACAATTTTCAAACTCGTATTTTGATTACGTATGTAGCTAGCCGCGTCATAGTAACCCGAAGTAACAGCACGAATCCGAAAAGTGTATAGATAAAAAGTTTTACATTTAAATGTATGTATATATAGGGGTACGGAGGTGACTGGAGGGTTTAGATCTCTTAGGAGAAGATAGTATAAATGCAACCGAAATGAAGAAAACCCATTCCGATGCATTGAATTCGAAAGTATAATGATTTACTACGTTTTTCGTGTCTGTTCTACAAGTAATTTTACTCCGGTTTCCATTTAATTCGTCCTGAATTATCAAGGTTTAAGGAATATATAGTAGATTCAAGATATTTCAACGAAGATATATGAAATGAATAAAATATTGTTTTGAAAAAAATAGATATGTTGGGGTACTGAAGGAAATTAAATACATAGCTATTTTCATATATAGATGTGAAAAACAGGGAATAAGTGACAGGAATCATAAGAGCATAAAGCATAAAAGGTGCAAATATTATGTGACAAAGTCAAGTTCAATATTATATATATTTTCTATCACGAAAACCCGCCACATGGGAAAAAGATTCATTCACATGAAAGTAGATATAAATATATTAATCCCTTTTCCTTATATCTATTTCCATGTGAATACATGTGTGTATATATATGTACATGTATGTATGCATACATTAAATATGAGTATTATATATATATATATATATATATATATATATATATATATATATATATATATATATATATATATCTTCCTGCAAAGATGGATGAGAGAAGAAGATGGAAAAATGTACACACAGAGTTAGGCAAAATGAAGTACAAAGAGTTAAACAATAAATTGAGAAGGGCCACAAATAAAGCAAAAGAAGAATGGTGGAAAACGCAATGCGAGAATATGGAAAGTTTACAGAAAAAGGGTGAAATTGGTGCTCTATACAGCAAGGTTAAGTTATTATCGGGAAGTAAGAAGGCAAGATCTGTGCTAACAGTTAAAGATAAATGGGGTAAGATAATAGTTGAACCAGGAAATATCCAAGAGAGATGGAAGGAATATATAGAAACACTGTATGGTAAAGAGCTTAGGCCGACAAGGTTAGACATAGAAAAGGAACATGACGTAGAAGAAGATAGCTTAGGTCCAGGCATACTCGACGATGAAATAGAAAGGGCATTAAAGGAGATGAAAGCAAATAAGGCTGTGGGGGTGGACAATATTCCTGTGGAAATGATGAAATGGTTAGGGAAAGGTGGGAAGAAGGCCATATATAGACTGATTCGTAGTATCTATGAGGAAGGAATCTGGCCGGAAGATTTTGTGAGATCGGTGTTAGTTCCTATTCCAAAAAAGGCAAAGGCTTCGTCCAAGGCTACCATCACCTACTAAACCGACCTTCTGGTTGATTACTGTGTTTATGGTTATATATATATATATATATATATATATATATATATATATATATATAACTTTTGGACGGCACAATAGAACACAGAATAAAACAGATAACACGTAAAAGGACACTCACACTGTAGATGATTTAAGCTTTCGGCCTATTCCGAGGCCTTCTTCAGGTCAGACCTGAAGAAGGACTGAGTCTGTGTGTACATTTTTCCATCTTCTTCTCTCATCCATCTTTGCAGGAAGATATATATATATATATATATATTATATGGTTTATCCAGAGATAGAGCAATGGACTACTGACGGGGTTCGGTTCCCGGGTAAGCCTGTCTGGGCACCTGCAGCTTCACCCAAGCTATGTGATTTTTCTGGTACCAGATCTTCCTAGGAATGCTGTCCCCCCCACCCTGATGTGTGAATTTCACACGCCGCCGGGCTTAGTATTGGGTGAACTCTACCATTACAACCAACTTAGGGTTGATTACTGTGTGTGTGTATATATATATGTATATATATATATATATATACACATAATATATAATATACATTTTTATAATATACAATATATATATCAAATATTTCAGGGAAAGGAACTGGCTCCCCTACTCCGAAGTGTGAATATTCATATGCCGTCGTGCTTAGTACTGGCTAAACTCTACCATCACCTACCAAACCGACCTTCGGCTTGAGTACTTTAATTTAAGTTCACTCACAAGCCTGGCGATGATGTACAAACTTCCAAGGTTTTTATAAGTATGCAAGATTTCTCGCAATTATTCCTGTATAAAACTTTAAAATATAAAATTAAGAGACACTAACACTTTTGATTTTTCAGTGTTTCGGTGCCCCGATCACCGATATATATATATATATATATATATATATATATATATATATATATATATATATATATAGTTCTTTCCTTCCATGCATCTCTTGAAATAAAATATTAATATCTACATTCAAGTGACTGCTTAAGCAGTGAGGTGTTGATCATTACGCTATCGCATAATACGCGTTTGAGGGATGGAACTTTCTTGAAACCTAGTTAATTCTTTTAGTGAGCTAACAACATTTCCGAGTATATTCCGAGAGAGAGAGAAATGAGAGAGAATTTCGGACGACGAGGAAGGAGCGGGGAATGCGAGGAAAACTGTGGAACGAGATGAGTTACAAGGGAGAAGAGAGAAGGAAAGGTAAGGAAAGTTAAGGTGGGTGTGTTGGTTGCTCTCCACCCTCCCCCCAAGAAGAAGGAAAATTGCAAAGGGGGCGGCGATGGGCGGAGCCCCTCGGAAACCTCCCCTTCCACACACCCCCCGAACTCCCCCGCCTCTCTACTCCTTGACGAGACTCCGCCTCATCGCCCCCCACACCTCCCCGGCGACCCCGCCCCTTCGCTCCAGCCGGCACGTTAACCCTCGCTTAATTTAAATTTTGTTTTCGACTTTCGCCACTCTCTCTTTCTCTCCGCCCCTCTCCCTCCTCCTCCCCCGCGCTCCTTTCCCCTTTTCCCTCGTGGGGCTCTTGTCGCCGCTGTTCGAAGATGATCTCACTGCAAACCCTCGTTCGCGTGTGCTCAGTGGGACGGTCTAAAGTTGGGTGATTTCTAAATCCCACCTGCGGTCGCGAGATTCTTGCTCGACCGTATTGGATTATTTTTGGTGTTAATCTTTCGTGAAATTAATCCGATAGTCTTCGAAGTATGATGGGGTGGAGGGGCGAATGAGATATGAGTCTACTCTGGGGGGAGTAAGGTGTTCCGTGGTTAGGGTCAACGATCATCCCTTATATGTATGCATCAATAAACTACGTGAAGGGCTTAAGGATAATAGAATGATATCACGCCACCGTTATGGGAAACGTAACTAAAAGTGACACGAGGTAATTTTAGGATATCCGTCACTTGTCACCTTCTTGAATACTCTCTATTTGTAATCTGTCGTGATGGATATAATTAGTCGTCTTTGTTCGTGAATGAACCAATAATAATATTAAAGGAAAGAAGGGTGAAAATTTGGTTAAGTATCTCAATCTTTCACAAATTCAAGCCTTAAGTGTTTGAGTTTTTGGATAATTAGACGGTGTTGTATGTTTTATGTATTTTGAAGCTTCTTTGACTTTGGAATGATTTAGGAAATTCCTCAAATTGCTTACTTCGTGAACATGCATTTTTTCAGCAGGATATTTCTAAAATAGATGTTAAATGCCAACTTTTCTTGTTAAATTAAATGTTTTTTCTTGTGGCGGAGACCAAATAGTGCACGTCATTTCTTGATTTATGATAAAAACCTTCCTTAGATTCGTTAGTTGCTACCACTCAGTTGCTGGAAATACAAAGCGAAGACATAATTTAATTGAGTTTGTTAGAGTTATTCCAGTGCTATTAACAAGTATTTTTTTCTGCCTTAGAAACGAACTGCTGGACGCCCAAGTCTCAAACGCTGTACGTATTGAAGGGAAGCATGAAAAGTTTTTAACAAATGGTTCATGGCTGAATTATTGATGCCCGAGAGTTGAAAACTAATATTTTTATGCCCTTAGCGCTTGCATTTCTCGATGGGATTTCTTACCATCAAACGACTGGAAAATGTACCTCTCATATTTGAGAATTATCAGTTCATCGTGCCAGGTCATGTTTTAGGGAACAGCTCAGTTCACACGCAGAAAATATTTAGGAGCTTTTATTGCCTTTACCGCATAACAGGAATTATTTCATGCACACCATTTGCTGTTCAAGAGGAATTGCTGAAAATATAGGTGAAAAAAGATGCGGGATGGAATTTGTCTTCTTTTCAGTATCCGAAAATATTGACGAGTGCGGCGATGGGGGGAGCGTTATAGGTATGGTGTGAACCTAGACCTTGGGTGATGGTAAAGGAGCGGTCGGTAATCTTAAAGTAGCATTGTGTATAGAGCATTTTGTCTCGTATCTGTTCTTCTTGTGTATGTATGTATGTGCATTGTAAACATTGACCAAACGTGACCGTTGGCCCCAGGATAATTGGCTAACGAGGCCAACGAGGTTTATATAATAATAATATAAAATTTATAACTTTTTTAAAGTTGCGTTCACTCAATGTGATTAGTTAGCTTTTCCATCCTTTATATTTTTTAACTCAATAAAAACTTTTCATGTTCCCTCTGCTAACGCTCTTTGGAGGCTAATTACGTAATTACTTTGGCTCCTAGCTCCATAACATGCATGTTTCCATAACGGAACGCACCAATGCCCAAAATATTTATCAAAACTCGATGACTTTGACTTAATTATTCTTTGTAGATCATTCTTATGTAATTTTCTACAATTCTTTTCTCTCTCTTGAGTTTAAAACGCCAAGGCATTTTAACTCATAAAATGTATTAAACTGACCATCATCCGCCTCATTTTACCTGATGAATTCCATCCTCACGAATTAAACCAACTTTCGAATTGAGTAATTTGCTAATCTGGTTGAATATTTTGTATCTCTGAGATCATTTTACCAGAATGGTTTTAATTGTTTTAGTTATTGAGTCGGCAATTGATATATTTTATAACAATTCGTAAAAATGAAAATAGGGATTTACTGGGATAAAGAAAGGTGATTTTTCACTGTATCAGTAATACAGTAAACCCTTTGTACATTTAGAAACACAATATATATATATATATATATATATATATATACAATATTTATTTTATGGCTGATTTGAAACAGTGAAGAATTGTCATGAATCGATTTTCAGAAATTGCTACAAATGTTGAGCGAAGTATGTACATCGCTCTACTTGTATATGTGTATATTGAATTATGTACACACATTGAGCGAAGTATGTGTACATCCTTTACCGGAACAATCGTTTTCACAAAATTCAGTCGAAAAACAAAGATTTAAACTTAATCTACGGGATAGTTATCACTTATATTATGTTGTTATCACTAATAGGATGTTGAATCTGGGTCAGAGATATTTCACAAATCGACATTTCATTAATATAGGACAGATATAATGCAGTAATAAATAGATTAAATTTCAGGAAAAAATATATTACGGTGCAGTACCGTCCCCCCTGGCAGAGTAATTAGATAAAGTTATTTAAATGTACTTAGACAATTATAAAACTCGGAAGTCGCAAATCTATTAAATAAAAATTGTCGAGCTCTGGTTAAATGTACGTTATTGATAAATTATATTTTTACGGAAATTCAATTTTTTAAAATGTATTCTTCCTACTCCTACTGAAAAAGTCTGTCTATTGTTTACCTTTTTTCCTTCCGTGGTTAGTGCCCTGACAAACCCCCACAGCACACGCCTCTCTGTGCAGCAGGGGTGGCTGGTAAATTCATGCACGAAGAAAGGAATTCCAATTGTGAAAGGGCACTGCCGGCTGCGGAGGTGCGGCGAGACACGCGTTCTAATTGGCACACTCTCACTCCCGCGGCGTGCATTCACCCACGCTCCCCCACGAGCAGTTTTATTCGTAATTTTTTATTCACTCCGTATTTTTTTCGAAATAAAAATTTTCTCGAATTTTCCCTTCTAGGAAAAAAATAAATAGTGAAATGAAAAGAAATCATCCCCCACTTTTTGGAATTGGAGCAGCAGCCTGGATGTCGACGCTGAATATTTCCCACTCTGTCGGAGTGCACGGAAGGCTCCACGCTGCATTAAATCCCATTGGAAGTATTTCACTTAAGCGACTCCTCTCTCTCATCCCACACACACACAAACACCGTTCCGCCACCCACCCCCTGCCGCCCCACTCATTCAGAGCACCCCGTGTTCGCCCCCACCGCCTCGCCTCGGCAACTGAGGGACGGATATGAGAGCCAATTGCATTCCGGGGATTCCCTGCCCACGCCCGGCTTCAAACGCGGGCCCGCGAGAGGGCTGCTCGTTCCCGAATTCCCTCTCCAACCCTCCTTCCCTCACGCCCCCGCCGCCGCGCCCCGCCATATCCGCCCCCCTGCATCCCACCCGCCCTCCCGTCTCGCAAGCACCTTGCGCCGAGCACCGTGAATGCCCTTTGTCCACCCATGTTCCCGCTTTGCTGGGCTCCGGGCCAATCTAAGTTGAAAACATGCATCCCTCCGAGGCAATGAAAGTTACCGGAGTATTACGAGTCAACCGCATTTATGGAAACCCACTGCCGTAAATTCTAGGTTATGCGTTAAGAGTCCGGGGAGGTGGGAGTCGTTAATACAGTCGGCGCCAGGCTGGCTGCATTAGTAATCCAGATACTGTTTTGATTCGACTGGATAACGGCCGTGTAGACTAATTCTGTAGCCTACCTTTGTCGTATTTTTTTACGTACTGGTGAGGGATACTTTTGAAGGTGATAATTTTTTTACAGAACAGTTCGTATTGTGCACGGACTACAAATACGAATCCTTATTGTTTCTTAGCAACACTTTCAAGAGAAAATTAGCTTCATGATTTATCATTTCGTAAAACAAAAATACAGGTTCACTAGTGTGGAAGATATGCTAATAAGGGGAGATTTATATTGTCCAAAATCATGAAATACATCAATATTGCTAACATGATTAATTAAAATTGGCAATTTTCCACAAAAATACATTTTATTAATACGACCGGTTTCAATGTAACTACATCATCTTCTGGTCGCCTGAAACCGTCTCTTTTTATTAATAACATGCTTTACCTGTGAAACTTATCAGGTCGTTATCTATTGTGTATTTTTTTAACATGAACAGAAAAATCTATTCGTAACTTTCGCTACTCCTGTAATTCTGCTTCACTCTCTTCTCTTCCTGTCCCTTCACACGCAATTTCCCACAATCTTTCCTTCGACCAGTGTTTCTCCCTAACCATCCTAGAATCCCATCCGAATCAGCCACCAATATAGAGGGAATGCGTATATAAACTAGCTTTCCGATCTTTTAAAATTCCCACCCTTAACCACCATCTTTAATTTCCTTCCCAGCATGCCCTGCACCTTCCCCCCTCCCCCTCAAACTCTATGGTTTCTCTCGGAGGACTTTCAGTCTGACCAGAAGAAGGCCGAGAGCTCAGTCTACAATGTGAGTGTCCTTTAATGTGTCATCTATTTTTTTTGTATTCTATTGTACCGTTCAAATATTATATAGCTCTCGTGAGTGCTTCCACATCATCGATATATATATATATATATATATATCAGCCGAATATATATATATATATATATATATATATATATATATATATCGGGATCACAATAAATAGAAATTCTTCTGAATAACAGAGTCGATGTCAAGTTTCCGCTCTTCATCTAGGTAACACTAAAATGAAATAAATTATTCTACTTCCAAAAAAGGGTTGACATTGTTAAATGCCAGTGATTATTTGATATTATTAAATTCTCATGTAACTTAACTAGACAAAGTACCTGAGTTGGAGAAGGACCCGAGGAAGTATTCATATATCTAAGAGGAAGTCAAAATGTTTGTTCTAATACGAATTTGGAAACTAGCAGAAATCCGATGGTGAATCAAAAGCGTACGGTTAACCGAAAGTTGACGCGGAGGGATTTTGTTTTCGTGTGAAGTTTTCATTTGGCTCTCTTCTCCGTCTTTCCTCGCACAGCTTTTCCTGTGCTGAACTTTAGACCTTCGGTCGAATTTTCTTCTCAAGTGAGCTTCAATTGATCCAACCGAATTAGTAAACACATTTGGAGCCGGAGTGCAAGCCCTCGTTTTCTTCGCGCTTGCGTGCGGGAGAGGGGGGGGAAGAGGAGTGGTGGTGAAGCATTGGGGCATTTGGACCATTACGATTCACCCTGGTGTATTTAATTTACGACTGTGTGGGAATGCCGGAGGAGGGAGAAGCCTCCCGTTGGAAAGGTAGTCGCGGGTGGTCTCATTCCGACTGCTAATGCAATCAATGCATTCGACTCGCCAGATACGTGCTCTCGTAGGAAGGGTTTGGAAAGGATTTTGGAGTAGCAGCCAGTGCACGCGTTCTCTATACACCTCAAAAAGCCCCGAACTCACCCGGGGAGGTTGTTCAATTCTCGAACTCTATTCGGTCGAGTTTTTGCACGTAGAATACTGAAAAAGTAATGAACTGGCCATCTGATGGCGTACACTTCAAAAAGACTTACGCTCATTGCAAAAGGCCCCCGGGATTTCTCTCCACGCTGACTCCTCTTCATGATTCCTCTCGATTATTTTTTGTCTGTTTCCACATCGTTGACGGTGCAAATGACTTTTATATGCTCTGAGAATTATCCGCTGCGAAAAATCATACCGTTTCCCGTTAACTAAATAAAGACTTTAGTTCCATAACATAAGCAATTTTCGAAAGATAATTTCTGAGTTTATTGATGCATTTTACGGTATCAAGGCTGATATTTTTCGCGGCCCCATGCCAACCGTAAAGGGTTGGCATTTTGGCAACAATCTCACATTTACCCACGAAACGTTTCGCTCAAAAAGCGATGAAATTGGGTTTCAGCCTTCATATTCTGCAGCTCGCCCTCCATACTTTCGAGGTAGGACATCAAAACATTTCGGGTCCGACGAGAGAACCTGGGAGTTAACACGCCGTGCAGAGCTGACTCATATTTAGCTGCTCTACACGGTCACTTACGTGGTCTTAGTGGCTTTGTGAATTTGGCTTTCTGTGAGGGAATGTTTTTCGGTGGGAAAATTATCATGTCCTGCCTGCATGGGAACAGTGAGCCATTTCCTTCTACTCCAAAGACGTTTTGTACCATACAGCGTGGCGAACTTGTGTGTCACTAGCAAAGAAAGGATCAAATGCGGAAATTACAATTTTTGGCGAGGTGAAAATAAAGGGCTTTAGTCACGTTTTATCATAAATAATTATATAATCGCATCGCTTAATGATATGCTACCGTTTTTTCACCAACAAAGTTGCCAAAACATTCCAACGTTGGAATGCAAAGTTAAATGGATGCAAAATATTTGTGACATTAATCGATAACTTTCCAGACACGTTCAAAAAAGGTTTATCACATATTATACATTTCATACATGTATGTTAAAAGAATAATATAACGTATTTAGAGTTTTAATATGAGTGGTAATATTTTCGTGCATATAGTATGCATAGTGATTTACTGAAATGTAAGAAAATGTTTATACGTAAATAAATCTGTTCGTCTGATGTCATCAAATATCGGTACTATCAGACTTGCAACCAGTCGTCCCGTGCTAACCTATTGGACTTTTATTGATATTGATCATTTTAGGTTTAATTTCTCACTTCTAAGTTTACAAAGTATGCATAAAAAGTATCGGGAAATATTTTTTCCTGACGTGACTCTACGTCACACCGCGCAGGTTCGGTCTGATCCTCAATACATGCCAAGCGCTACTCAACTGCGAACGTTCGTTCATGTTAGATCGTGCTTTTAGTGAACCCCTATCGAGTGACTTGCGCAAAATCCAGCGAACGATTAAACAGCGGTACGCCAGCAAATTTGGTGTTAGACTAGAGAAATCGTTTACTAGGAAGTTTGAGCATGATTCGCCAAGTTTTCAAGTATATCACAAACTGCTGGTTTTAAGAGGCACAAATTCTTCAATGATGGCTGAGAGAGGACAAAGGCCTCGCTGGGCGGCCGTCAACTAACTGTAGAAGCGATGACAACTTGCAACGTCTGCATGAAGTACTGAATTCATACGGTGGGTTGCATGCATCCATGATCACTGATCGTGTTAGCATTGATAAGATGACAATTCAAACTATTATCATTGACATATGGCGATGTGACAGATCTGCGATAAACTTGTACCAAAAATCTTCACGGACGACCAAGAGCAGATTGTCTGCTTGCAAAGATCTTCTGTAACGGCATCGCGACGATTCCCCAACCACCTTTACAATCTTGACTTGGCACCAGTCTGCCTTTTCTACTCCCAAAAATGAAAAACATTGGACCCCAAGTGCCGTCAAATAAGCTTGTATGCGTGCCCTTAAGGACCTTCAGCCTACCGGGGAACCTTCGAGTCGTGGAAAAGTCACTGGCGAAGGTGTCTCAGCGGTCAAGGGATGTACTTCGAAGAATTTTGAGGCATTTTAGCGAAAATTAATGTTCTTCTAAGTCCAAACTAAGGGCACTTATGGTTATTGGTTAGAGATAAATTGAATATTTGTGATAACGGGCTGAGGAGGCAGCCTCTGAGCATAATGCTCGTCAAACTCAGCGTGAATTTGTGCAGTTTTTGCCTCCTGTCTTTCCTCAATCGTGCTCGCCGACTTCCGCCGTTCTTCGTGTGGAGGGACCTCCCTCTCCCCGCCGCCAAAACCGCCATCTCTTCCCATGCGGAAGGAGGGAGATGAATAAAGATATCAAGGAGATGAGGTGCCGTTGGAGGGCGGGTGTTGGGGAGAGGGTGCGGAAGGCAGTTCCCCCTTTCGGAGATGGTTGCTCAACATTGAGATCGCGACTACCGATTCTTCGTCTTGTGCAAGCGCCCTCCATCCCAAAATCACACCATCTCCATGGAAACCACGGAAAAATCACTGACGAAGAGATGTGTGGGTTCGGTGGAACCCAAGGAAATAAACATAGGGCAGGTAGTGGGAGAGGTGATTCCTTTGTTAACAAGCGAGGGGGACTGTGAGGTAGCTTAGTTCCCGAAGGCACGTCTAGCATCACTCGAGGAAGTTTCACCAGGTACTGGGTGCGTTCCAAAAGCAATGCAATTCAATTTCTCGTGCCGCTTCTATTACTTATAGTGGGTTATAACAACTTGGAGTAGGTGGGATAAACGCTAAGCATTGCCGCAACACCAAGTTTAGTGCTCTAAAAGCTGTGTAAGCGGCAGGACCTATGCGCGCCAATCGTGTCACGAAAGACCAACCGAGCGGAAATTTCAAGTGAACTTTTGCAACGCATTGAAAATTAACCAGATTATTTGGACAACGTTATCACTGGTGATGAAACCTGGGTTTTTTTAATACGACCCAGAAACAAAACGCCAAAACTCTGAGTGGTACACCGACCAGTCCCTCAAGCCCAAAAAGCCAAGAAGGAGCAAATCAAAAGTGAAAACAATGCTCATTGCCTTTTTCGACAGTAAAGGAGTGGTCCATAAGGAGTTTGTTCCTCAAGGACAGACAGTTAACGCTGCTTACTATGTGTATGCGCCAGAAAGACCAAAAAGGGGTCATCAGAACGAGAAAAGAATCTCCAATACCCGGCAACACCATCACGATAACGCGCCTTGCCACAGCGCGCTACGAACCCGCGAGTTCCTGGCCAAACACCAGGTTGCAAAGCTGCCCCCATCCACCCCATGCATCGCCCCACCCACCCCATCCATCGCCCCATCCACCCTATAGTCCTAACGTCGCTCCAGAAAACTTCTTTCTGTTCCCTCGGATTAAGGCAGCCCTGAAAGGAACCCGTTTTTCGTACATAGAATAGATCCAATCAGCCGTGACGAAGACCTTGCGAGAGGCCCCGAAGACGCCTTCTAGAAAACGTATCGGTCAGGTCAGAGTCAATGGAAAAAATGTGTAGAGGACAGTAATTTGAAAATTTTTAAGTATTTCTGCAAATCTGTTCAATAAATTACTTTTAAAATATAATTGAATTACTTTTGGAACACACGCTGTATTTCGCTGATTTATGCCGCTTTCATCCATTCTTTTTCTGGAACATTAGGAAAACAGGGTTGTGCTATAAAAAATAACCATAAACGCAATAATCAACCCGAAGGTCGGTTTAGTAGGTGATGGTAGAGCTCACCCGTGTACCAAGCCCGACGGCGTGTGAATATTCACACATCAGGGTAGGGGGGCCAGTTCCTTTCCCTGTGCCGGTTATGGTTTCCCAGGAAGATCAACTAGCTTGGGTGGAGCTGCAGGTGCCCAAGGTGCCTTGCCCGGGAATCGAACCCGGGACCCTCCGGTCAGTAGTCCAATGCTCTACCCACTAGACCACCGCGACCCGCGGTTGTGCTATAACTAGTTATTAATGATAGCATCACTTTTTTATTCATTTAACTTACTACCTTTTTGTTTATACTGATGTGTCGAAATCCCGAAGAATTGAAGACAAGTAGTCAGTTTCATGACTCATGCTATAAATTTTAAGTTGCGTGAGCATTTCAGTGTAAAAGAACATTCGGTGAGACCTTCAATTGCTCGCTGGAGTTTTTCTCGTTTGAACCCTTGTTTAGACTTGGAACATCCTGAGACGAGCCTAGACCACTTGCATTTCTTGGACTCTAAACTTATGTGGAGAGTAAAAGGGAAAGGAGCTGGCCTCCTTGTCTTCATCTACTATCTTACCTGACACCGTGGCTGATAACCATAGCAGTCGGGGCATAGTGTAGGTGACATGTGCAATAATGTGGGTGGGGAGGAAAGGTACAAGCACACCTTTAAAATTGAAAGAAATCCTATCGCTCACTTTTTGAACGAGTAACTTCGTGATCATCATAAGATGTTTTCAATCTAAGAATTGCGCTTTCAGCTCTCCCTATGTCGTCCGCAAATCACATCAAACTTATCCTTCTGCGTGTATTAGTACGCGACTACGTATTTGCCTTGGTCTGGTTTATTTCCCTTTTAAATATACGCATATAATCTAAGGGCGAATAAGGTCACCCCTGCCCTACTTCTTGCATTTTTTTAGCTCCTTTCCTGCTTCCACCCACCTAATCACCGCCGCCTCCTCTCCGTTTAGAGCGTGTATCAATCTTCTGTCGCTGTCGAAAATTCCAGTTTTTTAAGTTACGTGTCTGAATAGAATTTTCCTCACTAAAAATATTCTTTCGCTTCCTTTTCATTTATCGTTAGATTATTCTAGTCATATTATTTGGTGTATGGGTAGTCGGGCAATTTGTGCTTAAGTTTTCACCACTGGCTGCCATTTCCTCTTTTGGCGTGGGTCGAAATAAATATTTTTGAGCCCATCGGCACATCTCGTGTCTTATTAATATCATATTTTAGAATTTGAAGCTGTGCCAGTCTTTTTTTCTGTACCAGTTTTTTAGTATTAATTTGGAGGATATTTTTTTATATTTGGTGATTTTCTCCTCTTAAATCCTACACTGATGCATAAAATTCAAATCTGAACATGTATTTATTCCGTTGTCATCATCGACATATGTTTCTATCATATCTTTTTTTCTATCTATATCATCGACAATACTGTCGCCTTTACATATTTTTGGGTGCATTAGTTTTACGCCTTTAGTATCTTCCAAGTGATCTTTTATCATAAGAAGTTCATTGTTGCTATCCCGAATGGCTCTTTGCTCTGAGTTCATGAAAGTTCATCAGTCTTACGGTTCTCTATGCTGCTTAAAGTTTTTCTTGATTTCATTTCCTTTAAATTTTGGAGCATTTTTACCATTCCTTGGCTCTTGAATATTTTTACTATCTTCTCCCTTGCATTGAGTTGTTAGAGGTAACTCTCTGATTCTCTGAATCATACTTTCTTTTGCAGAGGTTTAAATTTTGAATCACAATTTTTCTTTACCGCTTCGAGCAATTTGGTGCATTCTCAACCCTGACAAATGTGATGAAAGAGTCAATTTAGATTCAACCAATTGGAGGTAAATATTTTTAAAAATCTATTTAAAAATACTTTCCTTTTATTCTAGATTTAATATTCAAATATTTTTAGGACCATTGCGAAATAGAATTTTTGGTAAGCCTAAGTATTGTGTTCACACAGTGATCATTGAAATTTTTGCAACATAATGATGTCGTTATCTTTTAACAAATAGATGCTCGCAGGATACCAAGGTGCTAACCGCGACACCATCAACTTTTCGTAGGGAAGATGTGCCATAGTTCGTTGGCTTTATTCGTTATTTTCGGTACCCTTTTTTTATTTCCTAGGAGCACGGTTTCCCCACCCTCCTCCCCCTTCCTCACACCTCTGCTGTCCCTCCCTCTCGGCCCCGCCTTCGTCACGGGCCATTTTTCCAACCTTTCGGTCGGCAGCGCGGGAATTAAAAAATGCCGCTGGGGACGATAGACCTCCCTCCTCACCTTCCTTCCCTCCCCCCCCCTCGGGTGCTCCCCTTTTGTTGCCCGGTCGAAAATTCTTCCCCACTCTCTATTTCTCTCACCCCCCTTCCTCCCTCTACCCCCCTCATCCCTCCCTCTTCCCCTCCTTGCTAATGACACCGCGGCACCCTCTCTCTCTCTTTTGTGGGTTCGAGGGAATGGGAGAAGGTGCTCGCATACAGTGCAGCGGTTATTTCAAGTACGTACACAAATGACACAGCCATCTCGTCGGCAACGACAACGGAAACATTTCCAACAAAAAAAGAACAGAAGAATCAAGGAAAACTCTCCCACCGAAGTGTGGCCCCGAATCACTCTTTTTTTTCCTCGTAGTCGCCGACATAAATTTAGCCGCGTTCGTGGCAAGAGACAGCAAGGGCCCTTGATTCGCGCTAGTGTGGCAAGTGACGGGGACTGCTCAAAACCACTAGATCAGAGACCAGGGATCCCTTTTAAAGTCTTTTACCTTTCAATGTTACCATGCTAACCCGACGGCTTCGTGATTCTCCTCACTCTAAAAAAAACCTGAATTCTGATTAGCGTGCGTGTGTGATTAGTATGAAATTGGATTGACAGGATTTAGCTGTGATTGCAATCGTCTGATGTAAACCGTAGATGATTCATTAAATGATAGATCTTTTGCCATTTCATTTGATTTTAAAGATCTTTAAGTTCTTTTTTTACTAATGAATGTAATGTGAAGTGTATGGTATCGTCGAGAAAACTCTGTGTTTGTCGTTGGAATCGATTGGAAAATATTTGCTCTTCCGAAAAAGGAATAGCAAATTCTCCGGTCCAATAAATAAGTCCTCCCAGACCCGTCGCGTTTTAAATTCATTTTAAGACACAAAGAGAACTGTCCGAACGAGAAAAATTATAAAAATATCAAAAAATGATGTGATTCTATCCAAAATGGAAAATTATACTTTGACGATCCCTATCCTCTAGTTAATATGACCACCATCGCCAATATTGCTAGTGCCTCACTCTGCGATGGTGCTAATTTCATCTGATTCGCTCTTTGATCTCTTTTGAGTCTCATGGGGCTCGTTGACGCTTTTCTTCCGCTTGGGTCCGAATCGAATTCCCGACAAGGAGATCGGTCTCGCGGGTGAATCAGCGAACGTTAATCTGGCCAGGTGATTACGATATCATCGCGTGCTCTAGCGATGCTAAAGGACTCGGCTACTCGTTTGATTTCGTCTGTTCGCTTCGACCCGCCCACCCCTGGCAGCGATCCCCCGCTCTTCCATCCACTGTCCTCTGCACCCATCCCCCCCTTATAACCCCTCCTCCGACTCCCTCCACCCGCCCCCAGGTCCCCCGGCAACCCGAGTGGACGGAAGTTCGCATTCGCAAGCGTTGCTGGGAGTCTGCGATCGGAATGACGGAAATGGTTAATTTTCGAGAGATATTAAAATTGTGAGCTGGCATCTACAGGAGGCGTGGCGGCGTGAAACGAGGGTGCGTCTCATTCATTTCGATGGGAGTGACGAAGTTCCACCCGGCGTGAATGACCTCGTGGCGACTAATAACGCGCATAGCGAATTCATGGGACAGACAGTGATTGGCTTTAGTTATTCTCCGTTCCGTGCGGCTTTCCACCTAATTGTCAATTGCGCCCGCTGCGGGGCGCGCAATCGTGTGCCATAGATGGTCCCCTCCTACGTAGGTCATCTCCGTGCTCGTTTCGTCGTTGCCTGGCGCTCACCGGCTGGCGAGTCCTTTTAACCCAAATAGCACTTTAAAACCTTTTCCCGCCGTCTCGCTGGTTAATGACGAACTCGTTGGACGTTTAAAACGCGCTCTTCCTCCGCCGTGTGCGTTTTTTTTTGCGCACGGAGCAATTTTTTTGTTTTCGTTTTGGATCGTCATCTTTGTGCTCCCGCTCTCTTTCTCCCTCCGACGGAATCGTTGTACAAAATTCCCGGTCTACTTCGCTGACCTTGCTCTCCCTTCTCCGTGACGCACTGAATGGATTTCGGAACTTCAGAGCGGTCGGCGACGCCTTTTTGAAGAGCCGCTTCCTATTGGTTCGTGCTGCTGTTAGTGGCAGATTTTTGCATCCATGCGGATGGATGTATGTATAAGCTAGTTATCTCCATTGACTGAGACAGTGAATATATGATAAAAGCCTTGCCTGCAGACTACACGTATTTTTTCCCGAACTCACGTTAAAATGCAAAGTTAGCATTAAAAATAACAGAGACGAAAACTGTTGCAAATTTCCACTTAATTAAGATTTCTTTCCACTAGTTCCGATGTTTCGTTAGTCATCATTGTCAAGTTTGAAAATCATGTAGTGACGCTTAGATGTAGAAACACTTGAAAATGTTGTATTACATCGAGAATAGTTGTAAATATACATTTATTAAGTGGACATTTGTTTTTGTCTTCATCTGTTTTATATGGCACAGTTCCATCACATCACACCTGAATCTGTAATTTATGTTAGCATCAAGGACGATTTTTATTCAGCGTAATAGTAGTATAATATTTTTGCTAATATCTTACTCTTTTGGTCGCGTCATTTTTCCATCCTGATAGTGTCAAATCTCAGGTTAAATTCTCGTTTAGCCTTCAGATCCAAAAATCATTCCTTTTGCTGTTCGTTTTTAGCGTATGATAACCGTTTGAAATGTCCATTTTTTAAAATTCTTCTTTAAAGTTGTAATCTAGCATTTTAAAAAGTAATTTTGACCTGACTAACGAGAAAGTGTGACAATCTATGTGCCATTAAAATTATAATTTACTGATTTGCTGATTCAAAACAATAATAATATATTATAGGTAGTGATTAGGTCAAATTTACATTTAACTTTGCTTAATATGGAATTTAAAATGCCCATATGAAGAATTTGAAAAATAAGACGGAAACTTATTTGTCCTCGATTCTTTATTACATTCAAGAAATAGCATAAACATGTTTGAGCAATAACTTGTTTATTTTAAATGCTTGACTCTTTTTCTTCATCATTTGAATGGTTATTATCTTCGTATACGAAAATATAAAACCATAAATCTAGTTTCAAGCAATAGTTGCTATCAAATCCTGCCCTACCATTCGTAAGGTTACGTCAGAGAACGTACAGTGTCCATCGTAAATGAGTTAGTTATATGTTAGTGAAGCGAGACGCAATCTTTAGTCTTAAAACATGTTATTTATCGCAGAGAACACAGAAAACTGAGTTGAAGTAACGGGAGTGATAGATTACTGACATTTTTCTCAGAGCGAGGGAGTTCCATTCTCAAATATGAAATATTTTTTCACACTGACGAAGTAAATGCAATCTTACGTAAAAGTAGTTTCTACCAATTTAGTTCGATTTCAAACGCTTGTGCCAGCACTACTTACAGAAATGTCACAAGACATTTTGACATTTCAAACCGTTGACTTCGAATGGGACAGTCAATGGGAGCATTTCTTTCCAATGGGACAGTCAACGAATGTGTTTTTCTGTTTAATTTATTGCAGATCAATGGCAATATGAATACTTGGACTCAAGAGTTAATTCTTTCATCAAATATTTCTTTGATAAAAATAAAATAATACAATCAAATGTTGCAGTTAAGTGTAAAACTCACAATGCTAGGGTATAGTCTAATTTAATATGTTTGGATACAATGGCCGTCTTCGGCAATCCCTATAATAACGTTCACATTCCTTGCCCTTTAAATTTTCGCACCACATCTGGTATTTATCAGTTGTCATGACAATCAGAAGAAAGTAATGGGAAAATTTATGTTTTTATATGATCACAATATGAATAATAAATTGCAATATGTTAACCAATAACACGTACCACAAAGCTAAATTAATTTCGACTAACCAACAAAGAAAAAATATTGAAATTTGATGAATTCTCCATGCGGTGAAAAACTCTACCTATTACCCTGATAGGCCCAAAACTTGACACTAAAATCCTTTCTTCAATAGCTTACGAGTCAGTTTAGTAATAAAGTCGATATATTTCGGCTTAAAAACACAATTTATTACATTTTCTTTATTTTTTAAATATTTTGTGGTTATATTACAATATCGAAAGATATTTCGTAGTCGTACATATTCTTGAATTGAATCGGACCCTAACTTCGATGCATAATGCCATTATTTACTTTTGGAGATAGTTCAATCGCGTTGGAACCCGGAGATCTAAGTTATATTGAGGGCAATACGATTAGGGAAAATATGAAGCTAAAATGGAAGCATTGGCTCCCTGACAACCATAATGAGATTAAATTTTTTTAATTCCACCCTGATATTTTGTGAAATAACTTATTACATGATGAATATACTTCAAAGCCAATTTTCCAAAAAAAGATAAACAATTTTTTATTTCCCACTTAATATGACAATTATTAGCTTGATAGGTGCTTCTAATAAAAATTTAATTTTAGCGAGAGAAAAATGCACCAGATCTTTTGACTTTTTGCATGACTGCCAGGAAAGTCATATCAGTGAACCTTAGGATAAAAGGGAGAGAAGTGTTGGACAAGGCAATTACTCGAGTGAAATGTTAGCGTTTATTCTGGCATCTTAATTAATGGAAAAACTACGCCATGTATGGGGATGTATATGCCATCCCATGATTAGCTCACATGAGTTGTGTTGATGAACACCGAATAATTCGAGACGCGCTTACGACGTCCTTGAGCAGCAGAGACGTCGGACATTTTCTTATAACAGCGCGGAGCAAGAGGGATTTGTTTCTTCGCTATCATAAAACACCTTAGGCTCTAATTGATGAATGCATCTTTTCACTGAAAGCGAGACTAAGGTCACTTCATTGAAATCCGATACAATCCTTAGCGCTCAGATTATGACTGCCGTAATTATGCATGTGATTACTTGGTAATTTTAAAAGAAAATGTTTTCAACGCAGAGTCAGGTGATGTGTACGGTGCGCACAGGCCTCGAAGGAGTTCGCGGAAGTTGTCGCGCCATAAATGTCAACGGACCTCGTTATACGGCGACACTTGGACGCGAGGGAAAGCCGCACCTGTCTCATATTTCGCGCCCGCCTAAGCATGAATGCGGCTACCGTTGGATGTTGGCTAGCTGCGGAAGTGTGACTCAGTCACGTGCAGTATCATTTTCACGGCTATAGAGCAAGGAAGGGAAATTAAGAGCACGAAGGCGCGCCTTTGGAATTTCAAACCAATCAAGAGAATTGATGAAACTTTTTCAACGGTCGATTTCTGATGGGTGCGGAGCTGTTCAAATCATTGGGAGCTTAAATGAAGGTATTCCACTGCGATCTTTGGAAAACAAGTCCTCTACCTTGAAGCCACTTGAGCCACTTTAAATACAAAGAGAGCAAGCGAGACTTAGACTTTTAGAAATATTCAGAATCAACGAGTTTAACGATGGCACTAAAGGAATTATAATGGTCCCACACTATCAAGCTAGATCACCCCACAAAGATAAGATAAGGGAGATTAATTCCAATACAGATACATTCAAATACTCATTCTTTCCCAGAACAATCAGAAATCATAATAATAAGAAACCGAACTCACTTTATAAATATTAAAAACATTTAATTTACAGTGTTGGAGCAAAATTAAACATTGCAAAGATATCAGGTAGTTGCATGTGTATGTTAGTTGGTATTTTGTGTGTTTGCATGTGTGTGGGATGAAAGGGTTCTTGCACGAATATATGTACCATGTTTTGTATGTGGATTGTATAAATTTGTGGCTTTTGAATGCAATTTCTTTTTTTTAATATTATGGGTGGTGCCCTAACACCCTCCGCCACACGCCCTGCGGCGGCTTGTGGGGTATTAAGTAGATATAGATGTACCTCTTTCCACGATAACAGTATGCGGAGAATTCATGCATACGAAATTACAGTAGGTCCTGTGGACAACCTCCCGAAAACCCGGATGAGCGAACTGTGTAAACATATCAATCAACATTTACCACCTTGAAAGATGACTTAAACGTAAAGGAACTGAACGATTGCGCAGGATCAATCATCGTGTTTGATTTCGGTCAACTGTTGGACCTCTCTTTCTAAACACACAAAATTTACAATCAAAACGTTTTATTCCACATTGATCGTCATTTAAATGAACTCCAATCTCAATTGGACACAGGATTGGGACCGCCAAGAGCTTGCATTTAGAATTTCACCTGGTTTTAAACGAAAATCAAAGTCAATCGGGGGCGATAAACGAGGTGTTTAAACACAGTTTCCGAGAGGAAGTCATGTTCATGTGCGAAAATAACAAATAATCGCCAAAGGTTTCCCGTGCGTCGCATTCTGCCGGGATTACACATATTTCAGGGCCCTTAAAAATGGTTAAAAACCCACTGCTAGACTCCAAATCCCTCAAATCCAATTCCATGACGGGAGGCGAGGGAAGATAAATTAGGAGCAATTGGTCTCGGAAAATAACTTCCTCGAATGTTGGAAAAAGGAGAATGAGCAGAGGGTGGGAGAAAGGAGTTTGGAATGAGGGGATAGGGGTGGGAGAAGGAAAACTTCCCTCAAAACTGTATGGGAATCAGTCAAAAGGGGAGATGGGGTGGGGGGAGACGGAGCGGGTGGCTGGTGGAATGGGATGGGGAGGGACTGCAGACGTTTCAATTCTCCCCCTCCTCTGTCCAACCCCATATACCCCTGCGGAGCCTCCCCCACTTTCTCCCTTCAAGCAAGAAAAAATCTCCCTCTTTTGGGTGTGTCACAATGATTTAACAGTTCCTTCGAGTCTGACGGCGGGAAGGTGGCGTCGGCGTGGGGCCTCGGAAACCCCCTTCTTTTGCTCACCCCCACCCTCTCTCTCCCCTCATTCCTCCTCCCGCGCCACCCACACACGCACAACCACGAAACTGCTCTCCCACCCCCAGGCAATTCCTTCTGACGCCCCCCCCCCGAAAACCCCGTTCTCGAAACCTCCTCTCAGTAGCTAAGATAAAAGTGTGCGATGGTGGTTGCTTTTCCGAGGGAGATGGGACCGTTTGGGGGGTTGAAAGGGAGGGAAGGCCGCTCGGTGAGTGGGGGTGGTTAATTGATGGGAAAAGGGGGGGGCGGTGGACCTGGACGGGGTGAAGTACAAATGAAAGAGGGCGCGGGAAAACAGAGAAAGAGTAGGGGTGGGGGCCACCATCACGGAAGGGGGCAGAGGGGACGTGTGATTGAAAAAGCGAGATAGTCGAGGAATTACATTACACTATGGCCCTAGTCCACCCACGGGTCCACTCAATTTTTTTATAATTAATTTAAATACAATATAAGGTAATAAGATGAAAGCAAATTAAAGCTTTGTTCTTGTCCTTAGTTATACGATACTGGCTCGTTTGCGTATTGTCTTTTGCCCTATTTCACTCACATGAGTGAAGAATTGCGATTTAAAATCTTTTCACTATCCCAAGATTGGGGTTCCACCCATCTAAGTACTATTTTACACTATGATCTGGTGCTTTCCTGGCGTATCAGCTTGATGAAGTTTCCTTGGGTTGACCCGAGTTTCAGGGGTTGACCCGGTGCAAGACCCGAGCAAAAACTTCATCAATACTACTTTATTATGCATGTAAACATGGCTACAAACCATATCATTTATGCCCTTTAATAAGTGCCAGATGAAGTTAATGCCCGAAAGCAATACTCTTGCTGTGCTGCGACTGCTCTTCAATTGAAGAATCTCAAGACGATTCGGTGGGCGTTTATTTTTTACATCCCAGTACTTGAATTAATGTATCACATTATTCTTATTTTATTTATTTAATTATTTATTTTTCTTCTCTGATTTTCCTCACCATATCCTCTGCCCACTATTAAGAGTACGGCTAGGATGTATCCTTCCCATAATACCCCAGTACTTAATTCACGTTTTACATTGGTTTCTTATTTTTCATATGACATCTTTCTTTTCCTACAAAAGAAACCTCAAGAGGATCCGAAACCGAGTACAACATTTTGATCTTCTTGAGAAAATGTTTTTCGATAAAAATAATGACGCAACCTCTCTTCACAGAGTCAATTTATCAATTCAATTAAGTCTGATCATCAATCGCCAATGACCGTGGAGGCTCATGACTCTGTCAGGCAGCCCTCCTGGCCAGCCCAACCATAAAATAAACTCGAAAGCGTAAAGAGGTGGGGGCCCATGAAATTTTGCAGCACGGAGAAAAAATCCACGTTGACGTCACACCCACTTGGATTGAACAGAGTATGCAATCTTTGAGGGAAGAAAAAAGGAATAGAACTCTTACAGAGATCAAAAGTCGCCGAGCAGAGCAGAGGAGAGCATGGGTGGGGGAAGGGGTGGCGTTAGTACTTCGGAAGATCAAAGATGCGCCAACGCGTGGTGGTCGGGGCGGCCGATCGGGGGAAGTTGGACCGCTGGAGTTGTGAGGAGGCGACCCCGTGGGCGCGGCGAGGCCGTCCGCGGTATACCCCGCTCTGAAGATGATGGCGAAGTAATCGATCGAAACGCCCACGGAGAATGCGCTCAAGCATTGACACTCGATAGGAACTGCGCGAACGATGCTCCGCTTCTTATCATATGTGAATCTCCCGAAGTTTAGGCCACAAGGTTCCGGAAGCTTTGAAAATTAGCAAGCTCCTTCATTTATTCTAAAGTACAAAAGCGAAATTCCATATAACATATTTTATCTCGACACTTCGACCTGCTAACAAAGTAACCAGCAGCTAATAAAATATATAATGTGTTTGGTTAACTGTCTAATTCGCGAAATGAAATTAATATACTACACTGATTTATATTTACATATATTATTACACCGTTCATGTTAAAATTATTCGGACTCAAATGAAGTAATTCCATGCAATATATTATATTTAAATATTATTGGATAGTTAAAATAGACGCATCGAATTATGATTGTAATAATATATAATAAAAGCATTATGCTAAGATAGCTCTTGTATTAAATTAAATTAGTTATTTCCGTGGGTAACGTACTCTTCGTATAACTCAATAGTATACTTTCCCACGTGAGTTGATATCGTTCTATCGCTGTTAATAAGATATAGGGGTATCCTCATTTTAAGAATAATTTTTATTAAGAATATTCTGAGTTGAGTTTCGGTGCCATAAGGTCATCACTGAGGTCTCATTCAGATTAGCAAATAACGCTAAAACTATATTAATGAAACGTTAGTACTTTCCTTGATTAATTTTTAATAGTTGACCAATTAATAAATGCCATCAAATGAAACATTTTCTTCCTTAAACCTAGTGTTTGATGACGTGGACCTCACCTTTGAGTCCACTTCTTTCAGGCAAGGTTTCCCATATATTTCTTGCTTTCATGTCTTGAGATGCTAACATACCTAGACACTTCAGTCATATTAAATGATTCCTTCTCCACGGAAATATCAAGTCCTCTGGAACAACATCCATTCACTCTCGCACACAAGAATTTCGATATCCAACGGTTGGTAATTTCTGCACGTTACTAATTATCAGGAAGTTTTTTTTGTTTTCCCTAGGTTTGCTTTCTTTTTTCGTCTGCTTGTGGTTTATCTCTTTCGTTGTTATTTTTAATGCCTTTTATTCTGATAATTCTTTCGTAACATCATGCATTCAATTCCTCGATTTTCCCTTTTCTCCGGGAAGAACTGGCTATGTCTCACTTTCGTGTAAAAACATACTTCAGATCTATCGCTTGCATGTATGAAAAAATTAGGAAAAATGCCAATGCATTTCAATTGGACTCTGATAAACGTGAACGTAAATTATGCTTACGATGCCGTAATAAGGGAATAATTTAGGAATCTGAAGAGATTAAATAAAATTCAATCCACTTATTTTCCCATTTTTCAGTCGTTTAGTTTCTGCTGGCAAAGTCAAAAAGCATCGGTAATCACTTTCTTTTGGGTTTCGTCTGCCATGAGGAAGTGGTTGGAGAAAGGGAATGAGGAGATTGAGTTGGAAGATATTCGGAAGGGACGGGGAAAAAACCCTGAAATGATGAACAGCGATAGGAAAAGGATTGTTAGAAGAAGATATGCAGATTTATGATTCGAGAGGTATGTCATGGGTACGTTGAAAAAAAATACTCTACCCCCCTCTCCGTTTTAGGGGTTGGGTGAATTAAAGATCCTCCAGACATTGTGAGGGAAACTTATCGCATGGTTAATTGCTGCACGGTTAAAAAATAACGTTACTTTTGTGGGGCGTTCCAGAAGTTTCAAAGTAAAATCGACCCCGTTCAAAGAAGGCGCCAATTATCCAAAATAAACTTCCTTACTCTTTTCACCCGAGTACTAAGTTGATTTGCCTTATTTGTGACCAAAATAGGAGCACAAAAGTGTTGGTTTAGAAATAGGTTTAATCCTTCCATTTCGGTTAGGAGTAGAGAGAGAAGTAATACCATTAGTAACTTTCCTCTGAAGTGTGACGCATTAGCCTGTAGTAGTTTTATTTTTGTTTGCATAGCTTTGGTTTGTAGAAAATCAAATATTTTAAATTTTTCTAAACTGCAAGATATAAAAATAATAAAGACTCGTACATAAAAATTAAAATAATTCCTTTCCTGCTTTTCATGAATACGTTTCATAAAGTAGCTCCATCCACAATTGCATAATTGGAGAAAAAACAAAGTATTACAAATTTCTTACAGTACAATTTACAAAATACCTAGACGAACAGTTTTTAATCCAGACCTTTTTATCGTTTTCACTACAGTAAACGTCTCTAGGCGCTTACATACCTCCGATTTTATTTCCTTATTTTTTATTTGTGTAATTTACAGGTCCCTGACACAAGAGGAATCCTTGTAAACCCTGATGAGTGAGTGTGGGCGATTCACAAAGGTCCGATACACTTGAGTGATTGAGTGATTGTGTGTTTACGGAAGTCCCTTATTTTTCGTTTTGTGATTTCTGTGTGATTGGCGGGTCCCCGGCATAGGAGGAATCCTGGTAAACCCTGAACGTTTGAGTACTTGTGAATCGCAAAGGTCCCTGTTTTCGAACACACCTGAGTGATTGAGTGAATGAGCGAGAGCGTGTGTACATCCGTTTTATAATTCTGCATTTATTAGTGTGATTGACGGGTCACTAACATGGGAGTGATCCTTGCAAACCCTGTGTGTGTGTATGAATGTGATTCACGAGAGTGACTGCTATTCCTTAACACACCCTAGTGAATGAGTAGTCATAAGTTTGTTTTATTTTTTATTATTAATTTTGCCTTTTGTGTGTGAATGAGGTATGCGTGGGTCATTGTTTCTCAAACACACCCAATTGGCCTAGTGTGTGTTCCCTATTTCTCCCCTTCCTTTTTTTCTTTTTTCTTATCACTTAGTGCCAATCAAGTTTACTGTCTCGACCTTTTTTTGTTTACAAACTTGTGTTGTGTAAACGTTACTGGATTGTTTCAGAACCCATATGCTTTAAGAGGAGATCCACTCAGTATCGTTTAGGCGTGATGTATGCGCTGAGATTCTAAATTGAAGACATTCATTTTATGATATCTGTATACTAAAGGTCACTTAAGTTTGATAAGCTCCGTATATCCATTAAAAATTTCTTTTTCACCAAAACTGTATTCTAAATTAATATATTTGACTCGTCGTTTATCTTAATGGGGCGTAATTTCAGCAATTGGCATGTATAAGTTGTAATATTATTACAGCCGATGTACATTACTGTCGAGGTGTCAATAGAGCCGGTCTGACAAAAAAATAGCATTGCCAGGATTTCTGCATAGACGAACTCGTAATTGTAATAAATCGACTTCCCTTTATTATCGATCAAAAACGTACTGGACGTCTTACGCCACAGCGGCATTATTACCTAATCTAAATAAAATACAAGCTTTTTTTATGCTAAAAAATGGAAATTAAATCCGTTTTCTATATGGCTTGGCGTGTTTTCAATTAAAAATGAAATTATTTAAAGGATAGATATGTTTAACGACAAAAATGATGTTCATTTCGGTAGTTATAGTCGTTTCAAGATATAAAATTAAAAATTTAAGATTAATGGATTTTCGTCTTTAAAATACCAATATGATGCAAAACATTAACCGTCTGGATTTGAGCGCATTAGTTTTGTCCTCTCCATCGTTTAAAATTCCCTGGGATAACCTATCGATTAGATAATTCGTGTTCCCATGTGATTTCATCTTTTAAATTAAATCCCCTTGAATAGGAACGTTCTCACCCACCAATGCTCAATTTAAAATCGCATTACTTCAATTAGTCAGAATAATGGAGCTGGTAATTACGCTATTATTTCAGGATGGGCCGACTTACTCGCGTAATGAAGTACTCCAATCATATTTTTTCTCTTACCAAGAGGAAATGAGATTTACATTCACATTTTTTTCTTAGATCATCTCTATCATCAATTTAATTCCTTTTGAAGTAGAAAATAAATAAAAGGTTCCCATCTGATTTGACCAGTTCAAATTTCTATTTTATCTTTACAATTTTTTCCTACAAAAATGATAAAATTAAAACCCAAGAAAATAGTTAATGAGATTTCGAGTGGGTTTTTTTTCAATTTGTTTAAATTAATCTATGATAATTAAGTTCAAAAAAACCTGTGTGGGATTAATTCCACGGATAAATCATCAGATTGGTGGAATTCGTGTGCTCAGAAATAATGCGAAATCAGTTACAAGCGTGTCCTTATCTGAGAATCTAACGTATCTAAGATTCCTTCCGAGTTGAAGCGTGTAATCGGGGTTTCAGGGAATGCAATACAGGCTGCTTTTGCGATCGGCGTCCTCGAACGAGAGCAACACGTGATCGCGAGTATTCCGAGGGGATCTTCCTCCTTTCGAAATGTTAATATTAGGGGGCGAAGGAGTCGTAAATCCGCGAAAACGTCTTCTCGGGAGCAGCGGTGGGCGTACTTAAAAGAAGTTGGTACAACAAGGGAGGGTGCACTCGGGAAGTTTCCGAATCTCCTGATCTTCTTTCGAGGGGTCGGTTTTGGGAACAAAGGGGTGGCCGGAGGGGGGGGGGGAATGGCAACGGGGAAAGGAAGGGGAAGGGGGTGTCTCCTTGGGCCCCCCGCTTCGGAGGAATACGGGCAGCTCTCTCCTTTCCTCTCCGGGCCGCCGCCGTCTTGGAAGAAGTGATTTCATTTAGTCGGAGAGGCAATTTCCGATAAAGACATCAGCCCGAGGTCTTATTATTGAATCCATTTCGTTCCGAGGCTGCGGACAGTCCCTAATCCAAACCAATAGCCACGCTGCGCGCCAAAATAGGCGGTGCTGCGTGTCATTTCCACTGGGCGACACCCCTTCCGACGTCAGCCACACGGCGACGCCCATGATTACCACGTTATCCTGTCGATTAGCGCTCAAAATTTAACATTCAATTAGTTGTGCGAACTGTTTGTCGTCGAATTCCACGTAATCAAACTGCGTCATTGCTACTATGGGTTCGCTTTGAGTCGAGTTCGAAAGAAGCAGTAACTAATTTGACTCACAGAATCAATTTGTCTTTCTTTCCTATTAAATCAATCAACAGCATTTATTTTTCTTTTAACATCGTAATAAAAGCTAGGATTTATTTGGCAAAAAAATGACACGTACGTAATGCTTTCATCCCTCTCCATGAGCATAATTGGAGGATACGTAGATCAAAATATTTAATACGTTCTAAAGTGAGCAGGACTCTCAAATACTTTCAAGACAAATGGCATTTCACACAAAATGTTCCAAATTTGGGCATTATTTTTTCTGTTTTATATTCTGAAATACATCTATTATGATACATTTAAGAAAAAAGGCATTTTTCTGATGATGCAACTGATTGTAACTTGATTGCCACAGTAGCAATGCGCAGTTGGCGACCGCCGGTGGCGTATTTAGAAGAATCTCTCCCTCACTCAGAAGATAGTTCAACAAACCAACAATTCTCCTGCAAGTCATTGTCGAGGGTGATTTTAAGGATGTATACAAAGTTCTTTGTCAGAAATCTTAAGCTCTTGCAGATAGAACTAATTCTTATTTCTTTTGATTTATCATCATTATTTTTAAAGTATAAAATAAAATATACTTAAAGTATATTGAGAGAATTTAGGATTTTCGTGGGGATCGGGATGGTGTGGATCCCGATGTATCCCGATCCCTACTTGAGGTGCTTTGTGGAGAGCACTTTGAACGAGTATAACGTCCGTCGGATGGGACGTTAAACTGCGGACCCCTTGAAAACTTTCGACAAGATAAGGCTAATGCCGTCGCCGGGTTTCTCTCCACCCTTCCTTTCCACCCATCCCTAATGGCGCAAATGACCTCAGCTGTCGGTCGCCTCCCAACAATACTACTACTACTTTGGCTTTTCGTGAGGATAAGACTGGATAAATGGAATGGTTAGGCAGCACAACAGAAAATTCTCTTTGGATATTTAAATAGCATCACAACATTTTAATATTTATGACAACTTTATATTAATATGAATTTTAAAGTTTTAGGGTGAATCTTTAAATAATGCCATTTGTTGCAGTATTTAGGAAAACACCCAAAAAGAGGTTAAATTGAGAGCAGCGCATTTTGAGTTAGGGGACATAAGGATAGACGTACGGTTGCTGTTTGGTTAAAATAGTTCCGGGCATGGTCCTTACCCTAGGGGCTGTTAAAATTCTACCTTTATTCGGTTCAATATTCATGGGTCATATGACGTTCAAGTTGTTTCTGGAATTTGACAGCGAGTCAAGACGGACATTGAGACACGCAGCGAAAGAAATGGGCATTAGAGCAAAACAAAGTCTGAGGCAAAGTACTTGTTCGCATCCACGTGCACGGAGACTTTTACAGCTTACGTGACGAAAAGCAAGGAAGTGTATATGTGTGTGTGTGTGTGTAGAAAACTTGCCTAGTGAGCCCGTATCCCATGGGAGGTTTACGGTCGTTCTCGAAAAAAGCAAACATTATCCTTGCAAATTCTACCCAGCGAATTTCGTACCGGTTGGAAAATGAAACTCGTGCTTGTAATATCATCAAGTTGCCTTATTTTATCGGCAATATTTTGCAATTTCACAAAGTTAGTTACTCCTTATATTTCCTATCGTCCACTACACCCTGATAATTGTTTACTTGACGTTTGATATATTTTTCCAGTATCGTCATTTTGCGTTCAAAGCATAGTGCTTATATTCAGCTACGTAATAGTACTGTTGTTTACGGAAATTTTAGATCCGCGCATCAAAACTTCATGTTTTTTTTGCAGTCTTGCTATGAATAGCCTTAACATCAAAATTATCGTCAATACTTATTTTAAATAATTATGATTCATATGCGTGGTATATGCTCAACTATTGTCCAGCTAACAGACTTTCTGAGACCCTTACATCCATATCTAGAAACGAAATTCGAGAACAAAGGTTCGTACGAATATTATTTCGAATGTTACCCTTCATGCTGATTCAATTAAACCTCAAAAAAGGATTAATGTATAATTTTAAATTTTAAACCCTTTTATTTGTGTCATAGTGCAAAAAAACCGTTCGAGTAAATAGTTCCGTCCCTAAATATCCGTGTTACAAAATTCTAGTGCCCTGGTCTCACTTAAAAAGTTCTTCCTCAGCGGAGGATGTGTTCGATAAAGGGCGATGGACGGGGAGAGGGGATTATCTGGCATTCGGGGCGGAAGGGGGTGAGGGTCACGGGGTTGGAGGGGGAGGAGGGGTGAGATGGTGGCGGCTGACACTGCTTAGCCGTAAAGGGTCCGGGGAGTGGAGGAGGGATTAATGGCCTGCCTCTGACCGTTTCGATGCTTTAAAATCCTGCCCTTTTAATCGGTCCCTTCTCCTCGCAAGGGTCAAGTCCCGGAGTAGATGTATGCATGAACTAACTG
The DNA here is from genome assembly GCA_037158775.1 of Hetaerina titia. Lineage (NCBI taxonomy): Eukaryota > Metazoa > Arthropoda > Insecta > Odonata > Calopterygidae > Hetaerina > Hetaerina titia. Next base: position 136,493,752 of record CM073768.1, read on the forward strand.
GCTTAAAAATCCGTAACTCGATTTTGACGGAGAATATATCTCGAACTGCCGGTTGAGGTTCTACATAAATCGTTTCTGTGTGTAGCTCGTTTAATTTTTATTACAATTTGGAGTATTTATTTTTTAGAGCTTCAAAGTGATACTTGAGTATCGTCTTTGTCAGACTGAATTGCATATCGTAAAGAGTTTCTCAAGGAATATATATATATATATATATATATATATATATATATATATATAAACACTAAGATAATAAATATTACATACACAGAAACATAAAAGAAGGACACTTACAGTAGATATTTAGTTTTAGTAGGCACGGCCGTCGAAACGTAAATATCCTTCTTCCTGTCCTTCTTTTATGTTTCTGTGTGTGTAATATTTATTATCTTAGTTTTTGTGTGTTTGTGCGTCGCCGGAGAGCGTCATTTTCAAGATTTCAAGATATATGTATATATAAGGAAAATGGTAAAGGAACACATATAAAGGACGAACGCAATAGAGGTGGGGATGGCGGATGTGAGCAGATCACGAATGTAAAAATATTTTCCTCGACCGCGACTTGAACACCGGATCTCTCCACTTGCCGGGCGGATGCTCTAACCACCTGAGCTATCGAGGAAGAGTACTTTTATACTGAAATCTGCGATCTTATAAAGCGCCAAAGTGCTCCGAATCATTACACAGAAGATGGCGTTAGGGAGCTGTTACACCCACCAAAGGAGAAATTGACAAACACAAGAGGAGAATGTATATAAATATATATATAATATATATATATATATATATATATATATATATATAAGTCATAAAAACAGTATTCAATCCTAAGGTCTGTTTGGTAGGCGATTGTAGAGTTCACCCAGAACCAAGCCCGACGGCGTGTGAAATTCACACATCCAGGGTAGGGAGGCCGGTTATGGTTCTCCAGGATCATCCGGTACTCCAAAAATCACATAGCTTGGGTGGAGTTGCAGGTGCCCAGAGTGCCTTGCCCGACAATCGAACCTGTGACCCCCGGTCAGTAGTCCAACGCTCTACCCATTGGACTACCGCGACCCACATATATATATATATATATATATATATATATATATATATATATATATATTTATTTATTTATTCACATATATATATATATATATATATATATATATATATTCCTAGAGGACGAAAACATGCTATTTGAAGGTATTACAAATTTTTCAGGAGGGCTTTTTGAAAGTATTTTTGTGGCATTTCATATGCCTAAAATAAAGAACTACTAATTAAATATAAGTTCTTAATGGTGAAATGTAGGCAGATAAAGTTTAATATTAGGTTTATTTTGTATATAAACTTCCTCAACATTGCCACTGTGACAGGCTCGTCTGACACGAAGCCCTGGATGCATAAGTTGGCGTAAAATACACCATTAGGTTTTGATTAATGAGCAAAAGTGATCCACTTTGCATACCCAAGCAGAGAGTTAGACCCTGCGAAGTGCTTTTATGCGTATTACTCTTTCTGGAGATAACGCAGATACATTTACGAATGTCATTGATCCATGGCTAAGTTGGAGTACTAATATTTCTAATCCTCGTTTTGCGAAAAACATTTTCAGAAACAAATGTTCTGTTCAATAACTAGGAAGATTCAAGAGGACTTGATTAAGTTGATTTGAATCAAGCCTGAGGATGGGAAGATGAGTTATATTTTTTTGTCGCTCTCATTGCAATTTGTGAGTATATTATTATTGAACGACTTAAAATGTTTATACTGTGGCATAGAGTTAAATAAACCGCACAATTTTGTATCCCTTGTTCGAATCCAGCAACTCGTTTCCGAGATACTTCCTGAAAAACTCCGTTTAGTGACTTTTAAATCCAACATTCGGATTGTGCTCCTGCCTCCCCCGTCGGTTCCTTCTTCTTTCGGGGGCGGGAAGGAGGGGGCGGGTTGGGTGGGGCGCCCACCATTCCGCGAAAACGCGCCATCGTCACCCCTGCCTCTTTTTCTGGTTTCCATTTCCACACACACGGCATAACATCCTGGCGGCGGTACAAGGAAAGCAACACCCTGGAATCCTTACGTCATTGAACAAAAATAATTTCTTCCTTGCTGCTTTCAGGACTTAAATATCTGATTATACTTTTTTGGAACTTCGGTAATGAGAAACATTCTGCCTGGTATATAATTTTTTAAGTTTATACTCTTAATTTTTAAATATTCATTTGTTTCTAGTGTGGATTTTCACCAGCTAGAAAGTTGGATATATGTTGCGTGTGTGCCAAATGACGTGAAACAGCAGTGTCACTCCAAAACGAAGATTTACACACCGATTCATGTCAATGTGTATACTTCTATTGTATTCTTAACCCTCAAAATGAGTTAATGTACCCAGTTTACCTTAGTTTTTTTCATTTGACTTTTCAGCTTTGCTCGAATTTATTTACGGCAGTGTGGCTGATCGAAGAATTGTCCTGAAAGAGTAATAGTGTCTGTACTTAATAACCTCCGCATTCTAGTACGGTTAGTTCTTTCTCATGACTTAATACCTCTGGTATTATTGATGAGAATATTGGATTTCCTTAACGTATGCATTCCCATTTTCCTATGAAATATTGACTTGTATCGAATGGTGTAATCATCCATGAGTTGAAAATACGAGAATGTAAAAATTACATACTTTTACAAGCCACCGCTATTTTGTAATGCGTGTAGAATTTATGTGTTCACTGAATATGATTTTTATATCTTCAAATACGTGCGCAGATGCATGGAATATTTTGCTTTAATAAATTGTGGCACTTATATTATACCTTCTTAAATTAATCTAAATTATGGAAATCTAAACAAATTCTTTACCGTATAAATATTTTGAATAGGTCGGCGTCCGACAGCATATATTAAGATACTCATGACCACATTTTAAAATGCGAATACCTCGAACACATTGTAATTCAATGAAAAGAAAGTTTGCTTATCATAAAACACACGATTCATTCAATACTGACCTCCAGGTTCCTGTGAAAGCGAAAAATATTATTATGATCATGACGATTGAAAACCATTTCCAGTCATAAAAACCGGAGCAATACGAACAGCTGCCGCAATTCGCTATTTACCTTCATTTATTTCATAGCTGGAGGTTTAAATAGTAGCTAAATACGTCCGAGGGCTCGCCCTTCCCTTCCGTTTGACATTTTCGCACCCCCGTCCGCGAGGCCACCATGTCCAAGGGCTCCTTGCCTGGTGGGGCACCTGTTCGCAGCGTTGGTGCTCACTCGACGCGTCGGAAAGAGAGAATTGGACTCGACAGAAGTGCCGGCAGTTTTGGCTCAAGAGTAGGAGAGCGTAATCGCTCATTTGCCAATCCTCAGCCTTTTATTCGCAGCGACTATGCAGGTTGATTGTGTCTGATGATATTTAATATTAGCATTATCACCATGCATAGGGATCGCATGCTTCATAGTACTCAAAATTTTAGAATCTTCCATCCATTTGTCTTCAAAAATTTTATGGAGAACTTTGAAGTAAGCAAAATGACATTTTAAAGCTCATAGCCCACTTGAGAAATAACCATTGTATAAAGATTTTAATTTCACTCGACTGCTCGCTTTTTGCTCGCAGTAATAGGAAGGTAAAAAGATAAGAGTACTTCCCAGAACAAGGTAAAAAGAATCACTTGGCTGAGAAAACTATTTAACGGATGTGTTCTGATCATAAGACAGACACCATTTTTCTATTGATCTAGATATTAATCTTAAGTTTCTAAATTATACATAATCTTAAATGACTATGATTGAACATTTTTCACTTACTATATAACCAATAAACAGTTCATATTCTGGAATGCTATTTCTGGTAGTTGTCAAATTTACGACAACACTATCCCGATTATTTTGGGAGTGCATCATACGATGAACTGAAGTTTCGTCCTTGAAATTCAAATTTTCAATTGAAAAAGTTAAAACATTCTGTAGGCAAGAAATTTTTTGTTCATAATATTTATAGGTTAATGACGATTCAAGTTAATACTAAAATAAAACCCTTAATGTAATACTAAAAATTACGGTATACTCGCATAACATTTCACACATCAGTACGCGAATGCGCTTATTGGTGTGGGAAAAGAGATTTTGTCATTTGCTATTGATAATATTTCATTGGAGAGTTAAAAGTAAAGCGTGGAGACACATTAATTGCTCAAGGTTTTATTTTCTATTTCATATTGTGTCAAAGTTTTATTTAAAAAGACAGACCTATATGGCGTTCAATGGAAAGTGATCGATGAGTGGAATACACTTGCAGCCGTAAGGTTAACTAATTTTCGGTGTATTGTGTACTGAGAGGGGTGACATTAAATTATATAATAATCGAGATACTTCATTATTTTTTAAAATGGTAGTTTCAAACCGCATTTTGTTTTCCATTCGTAGAACAAAAACACATATTCGACTCATAAATTATTTTGATTGTAAACATGAAATCGATTCCCAACGTAGTCACTTCAATGTTGGTCGCATTGTTAAATCTGTTGGTATCATCACGCTTGATATTGAAAAGAGTAGTTCCGTAATATGTTGTGATTAAGGGATAAAAGTAGCATTCCACCTAGCCTAGTTCCGAAAGTCATTATATATTACACAAATGTTAGCAAACCACAAAGTTACGCAGGAGTAAATATGTGATTTCCATTTCCCTAACATAAGTATTCCGATTACATTTTCGAAGGTTCAAAAATGTTGATTTTTCCCAAAATTCCAAATTTGCAATTGAATTTACTTTTTAGCTGCTGGAAAAAACAAGAAGCAATATTAATTATATGGAAGATTACCAATTGCACTAAAAATGACAAACGTCCTTTGAGTATGATGTGTCGTCACAAAACAAAATAGTAAATTAGCGTAAGTCGAGGTGCAAATTTGGTTTGGCTTGGGTGACATTTTGGAGGCGTTGGCCATCGAAATAGTCTTGATTTGTTTCGAATGCAGGAAAAAATAACTCTATTTAGTCTTAATGCCCTTGCGACATGCCCAGTCACGCAATATGGCGGACGGGCGAACTTAGTAATGTGTTTGGAGACATTCATATTGGAAAGGTGAATATGTACGAGTAGAGAGAGAATACGTAATATAATGAAAATTCAAAATAGGAAGAAATTATGTAAAATCTAATTTCCAGATCCTTATCTGGCAAGGATCTTATCTTCCTTCAACAACTTCCTCCTTATCTTCTATTCAACAAAACTTCGGTTGTTGAATGGAAGAATTTCAACGTAATATTCAGGTATGCGTGTAATGGATAAGAAGACACACAAGGTCTGTTCCGAAAGAAGGCTGACTTATATTTTCCCAGATGGACGGACGGGCGGCGTTATCTCTAGCTGGGTTCAAGGAAATGGAGTCTCAGGTAAGGTTGGAGACCAGTGGCAGTCAACTCCCAGCCTTTGCGGAGTGTGGATCCTTCGTTTGTTAAACCTCTATATCGTGACCTTGTTACGCTCCGCCATGAATCAGTTATTGGAACAGCGCTACGCCATCAAATTTCGTGAAACTGGGCAAAACCAGGAAAGAGGCTCATGAAATGCTCAAAGTAGCTCATTGTGATGATTCCATGGGTAATTCGGGTGTTTTTGAGTGGCACAAATTGTTTCGAGAGGATAGAGAAGGAATTGAAGACGCCGAACGTTCAGGACGTCCTTCGACCTCAAAAAGTGACGAAAATCTTGCAAGAGTCAAGGCTTGGTTTGACAGGGATCGCGGTTTAAGTGTTCGCATGGTTTCTGATCAACTTGGCATCCCTAAAAGTGATGTGCATCGACTTGTCACCGATAAAATGAGCAGGAGAAATGTGTGTGCGAAGTTGATGCCGCGAGTGCTCTCTGTGTAACGGAAGGAGTAACGGACTACCAGACCCGGTTCAACGTAGCAACCCTGTCTCAGCCACCGGCGGAGCGGAGCCCTGACGCAGACCAGTCTTCCTCTTCCCCCAAAAATGTCACCACGGCTCGATGGAAGCGTTACAATTGGCCGTGACGAGGAAGCTTAGCAGCATTCCGGTCTCCGCTTTCCAGAAGGCGTGGAATACCCGAGGGCAGCGGTGAGTGGAGGCACTACTTTGAAGAATCTTGAGTGAATGTATCAATTTCGGCAATACATTTCATTTTATGGACTCAGTCCTACTACTTTTGGGACATATTTTGTAGTCGAAAGTAATCCGTCTTGACAAAAAAAGGGAAAGTGAAAGGACTGATAAGGGCTATGACTTGGCGATAATAAAGGATAATCTTTTCGTAAACCGTCATACTAGGTTCAATATTTAAGTTCCCGCGAAGAATGTTAACTTTTCCAGGATACTTTTTCTGATTATGATTGATTCTTAGTTAAAATCCTTTGGAATACCAGCCCGAATGTCCTACTTAAAATCTCCCTCTGCTACTAAAGAACCACGCATAACAGAGCGACGCTGACGTCATCTTTCACATGGTTACTTCCATCGCTTCCTCCATTCTATGAGACCCAACAGTCCTGTTCACCTAGCATCCGGGTAGTGAGGCTAGCGACGTTCTCAAACTATGACGTCACTGCGATGACGTGAACAATGCCATTCGGGCAATCTTTCTCACGGCACAGCAAACGGAAACATGATTTTCACACTTCTCTGGAACACACCGAGTATATATTTTGATCTCCTTGAGCTTTGGAAATTTTTAATTTTCCACTCACGAAATGAGACTCTTTTCCTGGGACACCGTGCATCGAATATATTTCATCCATCTACGGCCCACCCGAGCGGTAAATATTGCCAAATACGCTTCGAGTGAAACGGGTTAAGCATAGTGTAGGGGAGGCGGTGTGGAATATATGAGGGGCTGGATATGCGAGGGAACCACGAGGATACTAGGAGGCATGGGCGGAGCGAGGGGGGTGGAAGCGGGAGGGAGGAGGGGGTGGGGGAGGCGGCGGGGGTGTGGGGGGGTGGAGGGAGGAGGGACGGGGGAGCGAATTGTCGCCGGAGCGAAGGTGTCCGGGAGGAGCGAGGGGTCGGGGTGCGGGTGGCGCGGCGCGTAGAGGGCTCGGGTGGTGGAGGGGCCGGAGGGCCACTGACGCAGTCCCAGGGCCTTGCGGAAAAGTCACCATCCGGGAGAGGATTGGGGAGAGAGGGGAGGGGCATTGAACTGGCTTCTGAACAGCTGATTATTGTAGCTTCTCTGGTGAATAAGAACCCATCATAATACCTTCATAAGAATCCTCTTTGCTAATAGGAAGTGCTCGTAATACCTCATATGTTAGTCTCACTGCCGTGCGCGACATCCGAACAGGGTTATGGGAAAATCATACAGGTAGACTTGGAGATTTTGTGGCATAGACTCATTTTCAAGTTTTCGATTTTAGCACACATTGGACCACGAATACTTTTATTCTATGGTGGTGCGGGAATTATTTTTATACCATCCTAAAAACGCATTGCAGTGTGATTTATCGAAGTTTATATGTTTCGCTATTTGAAATGTGTTAATTAAACTCTTCACGTCAAGTTGTAATCAAATTTATCTTCGACATAGTTTACAAGGATATAGTCAATTCAGGTATCTTTTGATTTTTTTGGCGGTCTGTAATTCTGGGGAATATTACGGATATTTTTCCTAGTCGTCTTTTCACCGTATTATCTGCGTCTAATCGGACCCGCTCATATCATAGTGTCGTTCGTGTTCGTCGTTATAACTTTTCATCGTTTCCGTCTGAACTGCAGCGTATCTCTATCCGTCCAAAATACTTGAGCGAATTGCGTCTCCGCAGAAAAAATTCTATTTGGATATTATTGCGGTGCCCAAAATAAAAGTATAATGATACGCATCTGTCAACTCAGTTTTTCTTTCACATTAATAAACTTATCCGAATCCCCAGAAACGCGAATTTAGCAATTTCGCGCCTTTGATGTAGGAAAACTATACAATAAATATAAATAGCTAATTTGAATATATTTTTATTCAAATCAAAGAATCATACTTTGGAAAAAGAAATGTTATCATGTAGCGACTCTGCAGTTTATTGAAACTACCTGAAAGCGTCAATTTTTCACCTAAGAAACGAGATCAAGCGTGAATTTAAGATTGTCAGCCATCCTTTTTTTGTATCTTGATGCCCGTAAACAGAGTTTTTGCATATTCCTCTTGGTATGGCGTCTTCTCAGAAAATACCGTATATAGTCAATGTTTGACCCGTTCGACTGGCCTAGGCAGTACGATGTTCATAAGGATGTACCAATCATGTTCACACTCCTCTCATATTTGAGTGCCAGCTTACACGTGGTAGGCGTATGGAATTCATGTCACTCGTTCGCCGACATTCGAATTCCAACCACATGCCACGTCATTCATACAACGACGGATAGATTCGTGCGGGTCCGAATATCGATATTAATCCCGACTCAACCTCCGCATTCGAGGCAAGGTGGCGACTGCAGTGTCGAATAGCTGCCGCAATAAAATGCAAGTTATTTCCTCGTAGTACAACCCATTACACTTCCCCTTATCTATCAATTTCCGCATCATCATACTGATGAAATTAAAAGCAACGCATTGTACCCCGACTCATATTGGTGGGACAAAAAGTTCAAGGAAAGGCAGCAAGATATGTACTCGGAAGGTACAAAAGAACAAGAGTGTGTAACGGAAATGTTGGATACACTGAAATGGGAGGGTTTAAAAAATAGAGGAAAAAAGAGTAGGTTAGGCGCGATGTACAGCATTGTTAAAAATGACGAAGCGTAGGAAGATTTATGGAAAGAGATATAAAATCCTAACTTTAAAGGAAAAAATGACCACAGTTTTAAAATAAAAGTAAGAACGCAAAAGACAAATAAGAAAAAATATATTCTTTTTTAAACAGAACTATTGTTGAATGGAACCAGCTTCCTGGAGGTTTGTTTGAACCCATCCCATCCAATTTGAGGCATTTTAAGAATAAGTGTAAATCAGCCACCGGGTGATAAACTTCATTGATCAGTGACTATTATAATATTGAAATTATTGAAATATTGTTTGTATGTGATGTGGACAGCGCGAGAAATAGTGTTGCAAAAGTGAATGACGTGTTAACGGTGCGTGATTTTGAACGGTACATGAAATTGAAGGGTGCGTGACAATGAACAGAGTGCGGCGATGGACGGGGCTTTGTAGGTATGGTGCGAACCTAGCCCTTATATGATGGTAAAGGTGCGGTTGGTAATCTTAAAGCGTCCTTGTATATAAGAGCATTTTGTCTCATATCTATTGTTCTTGTGTGTGCATGTGTGCCTTATAAGAGTGACCGTTGCCACCAGGACAATTGCCTAATTGCGACGAGTAATATATAATAATAATAATATTTTTCCTTTCTTATCACCACCTCATGAAACTACTTAAGTCGCATCGAGACAAAACTAAAGAATGGACGCCTGGAGTGTCATCTTATTAACTTCTAATATCTGTTAAACCAGGAGCTGTCTGGCCGTTGCTGTCAGTCATATCTACATCGCAATGATCCCAACTACTGCTCACGTAGTTCTTCAAAATATTACATATCTCTCAGAATATTGAATTCAATGAATAAATAACAAGAAGTAAGTGTGGACCCAATTACAGTTTGAATATCCGCATCCATAAACTGACACTCCGTTCCGCGATGTTAACTGAAACACATAAGACACCGCAGCTATGTGATCCCAATTATTTGACCCAATCGGTAATTTCACAGTGTTTCTCTGCCTGCTGGACCACACTGGTCCGCACGGGGCCTTCTCTTTAAGCCCTTGATTTTCGTCATATTTTCCAGCGGCCAGAATCTTGCACAATATCTAAACGTAGCGTTCGGATTCTTTATCATTCGGGCTGGCATTTGAACTCGTTCCTCGCATAACTCAGCCACCAGGCTGCGAACGGCCTTTTGCCGTAAGGAATGTGTTCTTAAGCCTCTCGCACGTCACCAACCCTATGTTGCGTATCTTCATCTCTACTTTCATATAAATAATTGCTTACATTTATACCATAGCCTCATAGCCACGTAAAAAGATCCAGAAAGATATCTCATTATATGTACCAGTTTGTGGTTGCTTCAGAAATTTTTTATGTACATATATATTTTGCTATCCCGTGTTATTTTAAGTTGATTAAAAAGGACGTATATATTATTACAAGTTGTGGCAATCACGTTTAGGAATGTGTCTTTAACCACAGGTTTATCAAATCCGGAGTTATTAACACGGAAATATAATTCATGCACAACCACAATGCACGAGGTTTGTCCGGAAAACATCCGGCCATGCAATGTTTTCAGAAAAATAGCCTAACTAGGACAATTTGATGTAAATATTTCTGCATACATTTTATTAAGCGTGGCGGAGGTTTCGACTGACAGGGTCGTCATCACCTGATGATAACTTTGTAGGTCGATGCCTTGATCGTGTGTGGTGGAGTGTGTGGGATGACTATGTGTTTGTTTCCAACCCCCCCTTATCCTCCTATTCGCAAACCAACCTCCAAAACTTCCCCTCTTCATTATCCACTGTTATACTTCCCTGTACTCTTCCTCCCCCACCTCCACTGAACCTACAATACCCATTGGACCATCTCTTCTCCCTACCCTCTCTCTGTTGTCCAATAACGAGATCTCCCCATCACCCCCTCTCCCTCCCAATGACTCATTCTTTCAAACCTCCCTAACGGAATTCTCGTTCTTCTCTGAAGAGGCCTGCTTGGCAGGCGAAACACCTACTGTCAGGTTTTCTCTAGGCACTTACCTGCCCACGATTCTTATTCCTTATTTTTTGTTTGTGTTTGTGTGATTGACGAATCCCTGGCATTTAAGGAATCCTTGCAAACCCTGTACTAGTGAGTGTCTGCGATTCACATAGGGTTGATACACCCGAGTGATTGCGTGTTTACGGAAGTCCTATATTTCTGTTTGATTGGCGGGTCCTGGCATAAGAGGAATCCTGTTAAACCCTGAACGCGTGAGTACTTGTAAATCGCAAAAGGGCCCTTTTTCTGAACACATCTGGGTGATTGAGTGAATGAGCGAGAGCGTGCGCACATCCATTTTATAATTTTGCATTTATTTGTGTGATTTACGGGACACTGACGTAGGAGTGATCCTTGTAAACCCTGAGTGTGTGAGTGAATGTGATTCACGAGAGTGTCTGTTATTCCTTAACACACCCTAGTGATCTAGTGGTTATGAGTTTGTTTTATTTTTTATTATTTATTTTGCTTTTTGTGTGTGATTATACGTGGATCACTGTTTCTCAAACACACCCGAGTGACCTAGTGTGTGTTCCCTATTTCTCCCCTTACTTGTAAACTTGTTTCACTCCCCCCCCCCCTTGCCACATAGTGTCAATCAAGTTTTACGGTCTTGGCTATCTCGTTTTCATTAGGACATTAGGGCTTAGTCCCCTTCAAAGTACCCCCCTTTGGACCTCACAAACTTATCTCAGCTTCTCTTCCACTTTTCAAAACAATCGGCAATGTCCTCTTTCGGAATGATCTCAGCTGCCTTGTTGCATTATATTTTATCTTGTCAAGAATTTCGTGCTGTATCTGCGGGTGGACTTGCTTCGAACCGCAAACGGTAAGCCACGTTTTCTTTTTAGGCCATTACTGGAGTTGAGTCCCGACTTGGTCTACGACTATGACCCTGAATCAAAAGCCCAGCCTTCCCAATGGTGGCAGTTGACGATATGAAAAAGAGAATGAGACGAGGTAACTGGTGACCAATCCGTTAAAAAGGACTTTGTTCTAAAGGCGATTGTTTTAAAGTCCAAGAGACGCCGGTATAAGAGTGTGAGGTCCCAAGGGGAACCTCATTGTCTTAAGTAGGCTATTTTCCTCAAAATATTGCATGGATGGATACTTTCCGGATAGACATCGAATAAGGATTAAATTCACATTTTTACGATATCGTTCAGTGTGATGTGTGTGTGTGATGTGGTGATTTTTTCTCCAAAATTTCGCTAAATGCGAACCATCCTCCTATTCAATACATTTATATTCATGTTCTTAGCTCGCCTACATTTATATTTAGTTAGTTTATTTATTAGGTTTTAAGTTTACACCACCCAATTCATACGGCAGTTTTGCCAAATGTTGACCCAATTGTTTTTGGTACCTTAGAACTGCTGTTCCTATATGGATTATTAGGTGATGGGAGATTATTATTATTTTAATAGGGATATAACCGAATAATTAATTGAGAATTTTAAGTAATATTTTGCTGTTATAGGAAAGACCTAGCGTCTTGTATCTCTCTTCAACCAATGTACGCTCTGACCACAATTTAAGCTCATCGTCGTTGGTAATAGGACTACTGACTATTATTTTGTTGACATGTATGTAGTACTGACAAAATGTTTTATTTGAAATCTAAATCTCTGCTCTATCTTTACCTCGCGCAGATTACGATAGGTTTAACTTTTACATTAAATAGTGAGATCGTAAGTAAGTGCGACCGTGATTTATTCAAATGATCTTCCTATATCTCGTAACTGAGCGCAAGATGCCTATATGGTAATGGTCCGGGAGAGACGTCTTTGGAGAAGGCAAGATAGGCGTGGGTTCAGGTATTTTCCAATGAATGGAGAGTATAATCGGAAGCAGGATCTGATTGATGATGGTGCTCAGGTTTTATCGTTAACGCAACATATCAAACATGGAATCCAATCTGACTGATGAGCAGAAACAAGAGATGGCCTGAAGCGATTTTGAGAATGAAAGTGAATTTTATTCACGAGTCTCGTTGCTCTTTTAGCAGACAGCATGGAGCGTGATGGAGGGACGTGTGAGAGGGAAGGTGAGAGAGGTCTGCCGGAGAGTCGGCGTGGATATTGAGAGAAGCGGTTAGGCAAACAGTTGAAGCGCGCTTCAAAACATTGCAACGGAAAATAGATCCATCTTGGTGTGCTGCCAGAGAGAAACGGTGTGAATGATGGACGAGGGAAGCGGTGCGGGCGAAGAAGAAGAGGACTGAGAAGGGGAAAATGGAGAGGAAGGAGGCGGAGGAAGATGCGAGTGAAGAGGGGGTTTGACGAAAAGGGCGTAGGGAGTTAAAGGACAAATGGAGGGGGGAGGGAGGGACGCGTAGGAAATGACGACGGCTTGAAGGGAGCGAGAGGCGGAGGGTGGTGGAGGAAGGGAGGGTCGGTTGATTCGAAAGTGAGGGGAAGGCGGGCACACGAAAGCTCTTTGTCCGCCATCAGATGCCAAAGAAGAGGATGAAGTTCCACCTTTGGGCGTAGTTAGCTGACGACCCGGACACAGGAGATTTAGACTTGGGACACACATGCGAGACTAGCCACAATGCAAGGGTATTTGCAGAAAAAATACTATTGCTGGAATTGGAAACTATTGCTTTCGCCTGCTCCAAACGCAACCGTACGCGTGATATTCGATTCCTCATATTTTTCACGGTGTTTAATACAAGAGTTTTTCATATTATTTTTGTTTCCTTGGCGTCGAAATTAAAGTAATCGTTAAAATTATTCTTATATTTTTTTGATGATCTATTAATTCAATCATGAATGCAATATTTAAAAAATATCTAACGGAGTTTAGAAAGTTTGAAACATGCGTAGTTCACTTGAATGGATAAGCAAAGCTCTTGATGCATTACTGCTTAATAAACAATTGAAATTTAACCATAAATCAAATAACTCACGATTACTCTCAACAAAATTATGACGAATGGAAAAATGCTGAATATCTCATTGTTGAACATCATGCTAAAAAGTAACGCTGTAATTCCTAAGGAGTTTTTCAAGTGTTGGTGAGTATGACACCATAATATGAGCCGTATAAAGTTCCATGCAAAGTAGCTCTCAAAGGTCGCCTCACCACCTTCTTTTAACCGAAAAATCCCATGATATAACATAACCGAAGTAGTTTTATCTAACTGCGAGCCCTATAGCCTGTAGCAAATTTCGCGAGATAACCGCGCATGTCTCTTTCGAAGGAGAAGTTCCATTTGAAGCATACAACACACTCACTCGGGAAAGAGGAACTTCGCATGAAAACAACCAAAAAAAATCCCCGAAGAGCGGTGGTCGTTCAATACCAACAGCGCAAGGCCAGTCTAACCATTGAATACAAGGAGAAATTTCCACGCAGGGCGCGCGCACTGATGAATTCATCAGGATAAAACACGAGGCTGACGGTGAGAGAGCAATTGTGGCGTTGAATCGACTCCGAAAACCCGGGTAAGAGGCAAAAGAGATAAATTCCCCATCCGTGAAATCTGCGTGTGTGGCTAACATATGTAAATTCAAAGCACGAACGCGGGGGATTCACGGGGGTTTAGAGCCGGAAGGGCGAAGGAGGGAGAGTGAGCATGAGCACCCTAGATATTGAATATATATATATACACACTTGTACATATTATATATATGTATATATATGCAAGTATATATAAATGTAAACACACTGTATTCACCCGCAGCTCGGGGAAAAATATCAGAAACGTGCTGCTGAAATTGAGGAGCCGAAAAGGGAATGTTTTCGGTGACAGGAATGAATGAATTCGAGGGAGGGAGAGAGGGGCATGAGTGAGGAAGGGAGGTGGCAAGGGGTGGGGAAGAGAGAGGTAAGAGAGGAAGACGCGGTGAGCGAACACGAAAGGGGAGGATATTGGGGAGGGTGGCAGGGGTTGTGACGGTGTGGATGAGGGGGGAGGGGTGCGTCGTGAGAGCGCTCGAAGCGGAGACGAAGACGGGAGATGAGGGAACCGGAGATGGGATGGGAAGAGCGCGGTCAGTTCAGTTGGCCGGAAAAAAGGGGAGAAGAGGAAGTGGCGCAGGGAAAGGAGAGGCCATAAAGAAAGGAAGTGGTAAAGGATGAGATGAGAGGAAGAAAGAAGCGGATATTGGAAAAATAAAAAAAAAGCGTCCAGATGCGAAAAATGAGGGAGGAAGGGGAATGCAGGAGGTGTAGGTGTTTCTGGCCGGCCGTGATTCATGGCACACTCGTGTCATAAAAATCTCGACGGGATAAAAATCCGTTTTCTGAATAGTGTAAAGGAACGCCAAAGCGTCATCATATCAAGTGCTACAAATTAATGAGAAAAACACCTTTGGGGAAGTGAATTTAGGTTTATGTTTACGGTTTGTTTTACGAACGGTGTCTGTTACGACGTAGGCTTGCGTTTAAGTAATTAATATACCCTAAAATATTTTGTATGTGGAGTTTGAAACTGTAAAGTATTGGTATAAAAAGTATCTGGGAAGGTTTCGGAAAAATAGCTATTCAGATATTATTGCAGCGCCTCAAACTTCTTCAGAGTACATTCCTAGAGCGTCAACACACTATTGTCAGAGGCTCTTCTACTTCTAAGGTTCCCTGGAGGGCGGATCCCGAAGGTTCTTAAGGGTACGCGTGCAAGTTTCTTTGACGGCACTTAGGGTAAAATGGTGGGGTTGTTTGAGGGAGGATTTCTCTTTTGGGAATAGGAAATAATCTCCTGGTGCCAAGTCAGGACTATAAGGAGGGTGGGGAATCGTCGCGATGCCGTTGCAGGTCTTTGCAAGCAGACACTCGACTCTGCCCTTGGTTGTCCGTCAAGATTTTTGGGACTAGTTTAGCGCAAATCTATCGTATCGCCAAGGTTTCAGTGACAATGGTGTGTGCACTAACACTGTCTTATCAACCCCAATCTGCGATCATGCGCACACTTAACCGACGGTCTGAGCTCAGCATTTCATCCACACTGAGCACGTCGCCGGCCGTCCAGCGCGGGGCTCGTCTACCACACTCTCTCGGCCATCTTTGAAGAGCTTCTGCCCCTTAAAAACTGATATTTGTGATGTGCTTTCATCCTTGAGCACTTGGCGAATTATGCCCAATGTCTCCGTACCAGAATTTCCCATTTCAACAAAAAATTTGACTAACGATTGATTCCTACTGATACCGCTGTTCAATCATTCGCTGCATTTGCGCTTGCACCGAGTCATTCGACAGGTATCCACTAAAAACACCATCTAGCCTGAACGAACGCTCGCAGGCGATTGACGCTCGACGCGTGTTGAAGGTCAGCCCACCTTCCCCAACCCAGAGCCTGCGCAGTGCGAGTGCCTGTGATGCACAATCGCGTCAGGAAAAAATTATTCCCGTTGCTTTTCATACGCACTTTGAACTTCTTTTTCATTGTGATATTCCGCTTGTACTTTTCACTCTCCCAGCCCTATTGTGATTCTTCTCCCCTTTTATCAAACACATCAGTGCTTCAAAGCAATTGTACACAAACTTCTCTTCACACCATCCTTCCTATACCTCGGCGATTTTTGAAATGACATATACTTTCAACCCCTCTTACATTCTCTTCAGATGACCTAAATGCTCCCTGGAAATTCGCTTTTTACACTCTTCACTCAGTCGGCTAAACAGTCGTTTCCATTCTAGTTATCTACCGTTCACTGAGATACACCGATAAATGAAACAGATGAAGTCGTTCTAGTTTTCAGACATTCCTGTATCTTACACCAGTTGGCTTTACTTTGTCTTTTTTGGCAGCATATCTCAAAAGTGAAAGAGAAGTAGGATAACATTTCTGCTTTGCGATGAATCTTGTAGTTGCTCCTCTGTATGCTTTGACACCTTCGTATCAAGTGGAGATATGACCTTTCGAGGACAATGATAGTACATATTGCACACATGATAACATCTGATTCATGTGAACGACGGCTAAGGTAATTGTGGAAGTAATCATATTTTTTTTAAATAATGAGATTTACCGAGACTGTTGTCATTTCGAAAATAAATTTAATGATGTGTTCAACCTAGTTATTGAAAAAATAGAATGATTTTTTGTGAGAGTTTGCTTATTGAATTATTACTTGGATAGATCTCATGACTAGTGTTAAGCATAATTAGGAATCTTCTATTAGGAGTTAATTATTTTTTTGGGGCATAAAATATAGTTGATTTGTAAGTTTCATTTTGCGTAACTGGATATCGCGTTATTGTGTTGTGTTCTGAGGTTAATTATTATATACTTCTTTCATATAGAAATATAACCACACTTGTCATAACTCCAAAACTAATATTCAGATCAAAGTCGATTCATGGCTATTTCGGATATCTGGTCGAATACAATTCTGACCTATCAAAACTGAAAAAAATGGAATTATTTCGGGTCTCATTGAACAAGAAACCTAGGTATACTAAGTTGTAACCAATGAGTACATTATCTATACATTTCAGAGAACTACTGTAGACATGATTTACAGGAATATCATACGTAAATCGGCATCTGAAATTTCTATAATCATCGCTCGGTATGAAAGATGCAGTAGTCTAGTGAGCACAGCACTAAACTACTCACTCCCGGAAGGATCGGGTTTGATTCAATTCAATGCTGCAATTTCATACGACCACTGGTTTAGCACTTGGTGAAACGCTAGCCTAAGATTTCCAGCCAACTTTCGGGTTGATTACAGTAATGTCTTTTATCGTTCGATCTCATTTGCAAAGGACCGCATTTCATTCTCTTCTCCGATGCTGAATTTTAACTCCAGTGTCCCTTAGTCGAGCACACTTCGCCTTCCCGTGCAATAAACGAGGGAGACGCTGGAGAATGCGAGCGCCCTCTCGTCATCTTCTCTTAGAGGGAACGGACCACTGCGTACCACCCCACGTACCACTCCCCGCGGCACTCCCTTCTGTCTGAGGGAGGGAGGAAGAGGGAAAACTCGCGCTATACCTTCGCGGGTCGCTCGCCGGGTCGCGACTTAAGCTCGCTCGCTTCGTTTTGACGCAGTGGTACTTTCCCCAAATCTCCCCAGTCCGTTCAAAACGCGTTTGTGTGTGTGAGTGCGTGTTTGTGTGTACGTGTGTGTGTGTATATATAATGTAAATGGAATTAGCACTAGTAGACAAAGACAAAAAGAAGAAACTCACTAGGTATCAAATTTTTGGTGGTCTAAATCACCTTTCTCAAGGAAGGGAGGCCAGAACTGATGTGTATCTTTGAAAAGGAACGCTCTCCGGCGACGCACAAACACAAACAATCTCTATATTTTAAATAGTCTTAATTCTGTGTGTTTATGTGTTTATATATATACACACCCATATATGTATGTAAATATATATACATATGTATCTATGTGTGTATATACACACATATTTATTATATATATATTATAATTATATCCTTGCTGGCATTATTAGCAGAGGGAGTGAATAAGGCATGAGGAGAGAGGGAAATGAGTGCGGAGGTGTGAGGGGGAGTGATGCGTGCTAATGGAGGGAGAGAGAGAGAGGGAGGTTGGGGTGAAATATGGGTGAGGGAGGCTGAAGGAAGGGGTGAATGGGGGGAATGTAAATGAATGGGCTCAAAGGCAAGACCTGAAATGAGAAGGAGAGGGAGTGGCCTCCGAAAGGAGATAAAGATAATGAAAAAGCGGCGCTGGGATGGGGATAGTAGGGCAGAAGAGGGAGAGAGAGGGAGAGGTGGGAGGGGGCAGAGAGGAGGGTAGCGGAGGCGAGGATCTCTCCCGCAGGAACGAGAAGACGTGCGGGAGTAGTGAAAGCAAACAGGGTGGAAAACCGTATTGTATTGCGTGGAAATTGAGGGCGTTTGTGTGAGTGTACTATACGCGTTGTTCGATCGTCTCAATGGAAAAGAAAAGACCTCCGCAATTCCGAGGCATGCTAGAATATTTTATCGTTCTGTCCTCATGCTGGAGTACTGTGATAAATTTTCCAGATTTACGATTTCACATATACCCTGAATTATTCTAATAACATGGAGACGCTGCTAGTTTAACGAGTCCGGAGGTACTCAATACGTGTTAATCCCAACGGCCGCAGCCATACTGAATTTCTTTCTCGGCGTGGTGGTCGTGACGTTTTGCAATGAATCATTCTTCGTTGAATTCAAATTCTTATTTCACGTCATAAAACATCAGAGCACTTAGAAGCCTATTCGCCACTGATATATTTGAAGCGAACGTAGATAACAACAAGATAAATCAATTGATATTAAATTGCTAATAATTATGGCACTTCCGGAGAATTTATTAGCTGGATATGAAGCTTAAAGGCTAAAAGTATTAACATGTCGTTTGAAAAATTGAAATTATGTGAAGTTCCATACACACGTAAATAAAGATAAGAATATAGAGTAAATTTCGTAGATTTTAACATCTTGGCACCTACAGAATATGGACTTCATTGGAAAAACTCTAGATGAAGGTCGTAAATGAAATGAATGAGACAGAGAGAGCGCGGAAGTCCCAGAGACAGGGGAATGCAAAGTCATAAGGGAGAAAGAATATAAGGAAATGGAGTGGGCGGGTGAATGAAGCTAGTCATTGATGGATTGGTTAATTTTCAGGATGACGCTGAAATATTCCTTAATTTCAGAGTTAAAGGAAATATTCACTCTTGCAGCGGTCATAAAGAGGCATTTAAATAAATGTTTATTTATCAGCGATTATGAGCACTTTCGATTTTTTATTTTATACATTCTCTAGTTGTATTAAAAATTTTGCTCAGGAAAAAATGTTATAATTTGCTAATTACCTTGAGGCACATAAGCTTTTCGGTTAACTGCATACAGAGTTAAAGAAGGCGTTTCACATGACTTTTACCAATTGAGAATTTTTGTAGTTCTGTTCTACGGACAAAGCCGTTTCTCAACTAATGATTGCAGTAGATGAGTTTCCATTATTTTATCAATAAACCCTAAATTGTAGCTCAGTGATGATAAATACTATTAATAGGGTGTTTTGACGTATCACTAGATGAAGAGTTTCGACTTAGGTAATCGATGACTGATAGAAGTGCAAAGATATTGCAAATCTTCATTCCATATTCATCAAAAAAGTTAGATCCTAACGAAATACTCGTAAAGGTTTTCATACCTACATAATAGGTAGATAATAGGAGGCAGAGGTTTTCATAGGTGCCTGGATATTTCCCACCTTCTGCTCTCCTCTTAAATAATATGGCATAAGTCTGAATGGGTCTACTCTAAACTTCTAGTATCCAAACACATCGTGCGGGTAACGACGGTTTTGAAAAGTTGGATCATAGGGTTTCCTAAAACGATAAAAAAATTTTCTTTTAATTTGATAGCGTCAATAAGGTTGAAATTTTTAAGAGCGTCAAAGTCACACTGCAGAATATTTCTTTTGAAATGTTTTCAATTCAGAATCCTGGTGGAAATGTCGAGGCACATGCGTCTAAACTTTGCAGAATTGCGGAGAAAGAAAAGGCTGAATAAATTTTCGTTAGTGAGTGAATATAATAGAAAGGGAAGGAAATGCCCTCCGCTAAAAATTCCCGCTTCCATGTTAAATCCACTAACTCATTTAAGAGAACAGCCTGAGTCCAAATTATTCATAATCTGCTTAAAATTTCGCTGATTCGATTTTGATTTTGCGTTCTTTCATTAAACAATTGTATTTGAGCATAAAAGATTGCAGGAAAAAGATTTTAATTTTGTTAACTTGCACTAAACCCTCGAGGAATGGAACTGCGAACAGCAGTTTGTTGTTAGAAATTCGATTTTGTATTCTTTCGCGCAAGAGGGGCTGAATGTGAATTTGGGTTTTTAGGTCGTTACGAAAACGGTCAAATCTCTCGTACAATATGTAACTTACCTTTCGAGCCCATTGCAACATGCTAATGAGGACGTCTATTGACTATTCTTATATATCAAGACAGACGGTTTGGTTGCAAACTGTTGGTCGTGGTTAAAGGAGCAGTTGTGAAATTAAATAGTAACTGAAGAGAATAAATTTTTTTATATTTTAATCTCCTTGTCTTTTGCTCTCAGATTAGCATTGATAGAGTTTGCATTGCTCGGCTTGATAAAAATGTTAATACTTGTACTAATAAAAAAATAATATACATGTTGAACGCAAATTCTAATGAAATGAGAGAAAAATATTGTTCAAATTGGGATTGAACCAAAGCCGTAACCGGAACAATTGCTATCTCGAGTCGCGATACATGTTGGGGTTTAAACTTCAGTCAAGATTTTTAAAAAAATATTTGGGATTTCATTTTTATTTTGTATCTCAATTTGGATAAAATTCTGCTTAAACGATAAAACGCTTGGCATCAAGTTTATGAATTTGGGTGGTCATAGATATATAACGTATTTCCGGCCGTGATTTTCAGATCAATCGTGACTCCTAATGAAGTCCCGGCCGTTGCCGAAACCCTATTAATCGTGAGCATCACAATAATGACTCCATCTAGAAAGATGGAATTTCAACCCTTCTAATTCCTCTCCCTTTTAAACATACTGCAATGGGAGGTTCAACTTGGAGATGCTTAGGCCTATATGGCTCGGGGGAAAATGTCGTAGTTAAAGTTGGCATTCATTTTAATAGATTTTTCAACTAATCGATTTCTTTTCAAAGTTGTGCAACTACGAAGTTTGTCTAATATCTTTTAAACACGCTGACTCGAGGGCTGCGCGGTTGCTAGGCTACTGCGGGGAGCACATGAGCAGCATGTCTTACATTGATCATGCAGACCACAATGAGAGTGCGGGAGATGGGGAAGAGGGGGTAGTGAAAAGGGGAACGGGGGAAAGGGGTCTGAGAGGAGCATTTGAAAAGAGTTGGAGCATCAATATAGACTAAGAAGTTATCTCTTTAGAGTTTTTTCTGTGCCGTGGCCAAAACCCTCCCACGCAAAGGTTGGAAATGGGAAAAACCCGGATTGCCTCATAGTTCCCAATGAAACGGCCGGTGTGATTTCGTCCCGGCCGTGTCTTTTGGAAGGGAGTTTATTACCCCTTCTCGATTCACTCCACACCCTATCTACCTCTCTTCACTTAAACCCTCCCCCAGATTTTTATATTATATATATATACTCTAGCGGAAGGAGGTTGAATATATATATATATATATATATATTTATGTATAATTTAGAACTACTTTCACCGAATTACTTCTCAAGAGTTTCTCTCGTGGTCTCTATCTGGCTCTTCTAAAAGACTCTTTATGCTTTCCTTATTGGATGAAAAAAAACCCTCTTACCCTCCCCCCACCAGGACTACACCCCCGCGGTCATGTCTCACGCGAGGAAATTGATATGAACTCTCTTTGGCATCCGCCTGACATCATCAAATCCTGAAGACTGCGTAATATATCCCGTGGCCGAAAAAAAACGCTCTTTGCCGAGAGGGAAAAAATATATTATCGTGGCGTAGTGTGTCAGAAATTGAATTTTTATTCTGTTTTATGAGAACAGTTTCACAAAGGTTATGGCAGTATTTTTTTCAATTGAATATCAGCAGTGAAGTACGTCCCTCAACACACTCCGCGTCTCTATCTTTGCAGGGTGACCATAGATTAAAAGAGACCCAGTCTCCTGCCCTTGGTCACGCCGATGCCCCGAGGACCACTTTTACTTCGTCTCAAGACTCTTCCATAATATTTCCTCCAGGTTCCTAGGGGCCAAAATAAAAAAAAAGAATTTCCAAATGAATTGACCACTATCCTTCATTGGTTTTCTTCCATCCACGCATTTGAGAATTGCGTGAATCAACTTTTGTATGGATAAAATAAAAGGCGTATTTGTAACCAATATTTATGTATAGGATTTTCTTTGCGTGGCTCCTTTGGTTCTTGCTTCAAAGGTCTTCACGGCTGTTTGGGCTGTAGTTATTCCGTGAAATGCATGAAAAGAGGTTGAGTGCCCCCCAGAAGACACTTTGCGGCGATATAATTACAGCAGTTCACACTCACGAAGTAATATATGATTTATTAGGACCCTAGTACATTTTCCATACCTTGGTCCAGCGCTAGGAAGAAATTAAATATACATTTAAGCGTGCAACCTCCACATAAGAAAATGGAATTGGTAACAATTTTCTTGTAAGTATCACGGTGATAATATTTCACTTTTGCTTGTGAAAGTGGAAGAATTTTCAAAATGCAAATGAGAAATAAGACCCGAGTAGCTAACGTTGATTTTAGTTTTCAACTTCTTAAATGTATTTTTTCGGTTCTAGGTGTGCAAAACAATCAACAGTTGGAAAATAATTTTTCTTAAATATGATATCTTGCATGAAGACATGTTAACTAAATGACCGAAATAGGAGTATGTGGTCCAAGCAAATGGATACGAATACAGAAGCTACAACGAAGTTGGCCAGGGATTGGGAACGTTAAAGGATGATTGCTGTGGGCATCAGTCTTCGAATTAAACATCGGCACCGTAAATTAATCAAGCATATCGAATTATGTATCGGTGGTGAAAAGAAAAAGTATGAAGATTGATCGGGGGGACGTGGTAGTCCAGTGGGTAGAGCGCTGGGCTACTGACCGGAAGGTCCGAGTGCAATTCCGAGTGAAGCCTCCGGGCACTCTCGGCTTCACCCAAAATGAGTGATTTTTCAAGTACCAAATCTCCTGTGAAGCCATGGGCGGAGCAAAGAAAGAACTGACCCCTCTCCTTTGATGTGTGAATTTTACACACCATTGGGTTAAATAATAGGTGATCTCTGCTATCACCTATCCAACCAACCTTCGAGTCAACCCACTGTGGTGTTTTAGAAGATTGGACCTCTCCATCTTGGTATCTACTTCACATTCCTGTGGGAAGCATTTTTTTACTAACTTTTTTTCTAAGTTACAACTAAAATTTGTCAGGCAGTAGGGTTGATACCCCGTTTGACCGTAGCATATCGTTTTAATCGAAAGGAGAGAAATCAATCTCATTGCCGCCTCCATCCTCCGTTCCCCTTCAAATGATAATGCTCTTTGAACCATAAAAAATATTTGAATGTTAAATATTGTGAATTCAGCGACGATCAAAGATTCCAATCGTTTTGTGAAGCTGAAAGAACGAGGTGAACCAATCTTCTCCCTTTCGTAAAGGAAAACACCCACAGAAGAAATTGACGTCTTTAAAACATGCCAACTTCTTAAACCGACGTGAAGGTCAGTCGACTTCCAAATTATTTAAAGAACCAAATCGCATGCACGCTTAATTCACTAAAAATGATAATTAAGTTGCTAATAAAATTCAGAATTTTAATTTATATTCACTCTGAATTTATCTCTTCTTATTAATTTCCTGTAATACTAATGCAAAAAATACTCATAAATATATATATATGTATAGGGAAAGCGTCTGCATTCCAAGTAAATACCCATAAAATGCATCATGAGTGAATGTTTCATTAAAATATATCAGAGTAATATGAAATAAGTCCAGTAATGCAATCAATCAAGAGACATTTTGAATGAGTGCACAACTTTTTTACTGTCGCTATATAAACTGTGGTCGCACTAATGGTGTAAATTATGTTTTGGAAGGCGTGGTCGCGAGGAAGTTAGCGTATTGGGCTACTGATTGAAAGATTCTAGGTGAAGTTCTCAAGTATCCAAACCAAACAAAAATCCAATTAATTAGATTTTATCGGGATTAGAAATTTGTGAATAACCAAATAACTCTTTTACCTGTAAAAAATCCAACTTTCAGGTCGATTAGTGTGCATGGATGAATACAACTCCATCTGTCATCTACGGTCAAATTAATGGATTCATCTTGTTTGATTGGCTAAATTTTCTTAACTCTGTTAATTTGAAACAATAATGGTAATTTTTTTAGTTTATTAAATATATTTTGAGATCCTTTTTGAAATTATGTCACGTACATACACACATACATACATCACGTACATGTCTGCGTTTTCATTAAATGCCAGAAACTAATCTAAAATGCTTTGGTATTAATTAAGATAGATTAAGACATTCTCCCTAAGCAATACATTAGTATCTGTGAAATGATGGTCGACATGATTTTTTAATATCCTCCTTAAAAATTAAAATTCGACAATGAGATGGACATATAGTATTTCGTTTCGACGTCAGTTCAATTTCTACTGAAAACATGGACAATTAATCGGGGGTGGTTTTTTCATCTAGACCCCCCACGGATAAGCAAAATAACTGCATTTTACAAAAATCTATTTTCCTTACGGAATTATTTTTATGCTTATTAGGTATACTGCTAAGACAGTGAATAATTAAGTAAAATTAGGCATTTTAATTAGTGTTTTCAGCAGCTCTACAACACTAGATAAAATTTCATATACGTCATTACTTTTTATGAGCACTGCTTTGGATAATATTCTAAATTTTCCCCCGTTTATTATTAGCTGATTCATTTTTCTTATTTCTGATTCTAGCCATTCACGGTTGTTTGAAAACGGAATACTGAATGGGCGAAAGTTATTTAGTGAGCGATTCGTGACCTGTTTTCCATGGTAACTTATTTAATCGTATTATATCATTGTTAGTAGTAATATACCAAGTAAAGTATGATTTTAGAAGGCCCCACGGACTCCAAACTACAGGGTTCGTCCGGAAAATAAGTTTATGATGCTCATTGTCTTTTTTGACAAAAGGGGAGTCGTCCACTACGAATTTTTACCTGAACGACAAACTTTAAATGCTGCTTTTTACGTCCAAGTGCTCGACAGGCTTCGAAAACGAGTCGCCCGCGTCCGACCAGCGATGAACCGTATGACTGACAACCTGAGCGACAATGCGCCGTCTCACACCGCGCTTGTCGTGTCGGACTTCTTGGCCAAGCACGGCGTGGCAACGCTGCCGCACCCGCCCTACAGCCCGGACTTGGCACCACCGGACTTCTTTTTGTTCCCGAAGATAAAGAGGAGTTTGAAAGGAACGCGATACGGGACTTGGGACGCTGTCAAAGAGGCCGTGACGACGTGTCTTCGAGAGGTTCCCGATGATGCCTTCGCGGGAGCGTTCCAGGAATGGGAACGCCGCTGGAACAAGTGTATCGACTCACAAGGGTCCTATTTTGAGGAATATTAGCTTAAGATATGTAAAAGTGTAATAATTTTTTTTCCTGAGCTCAGTACACTTATTTTCCGGACGAACCCTGTACTTCACCTCTAAGCCCTGACAAACACGAGAAAAAATATCCTTAAATCCTACACTTTAGTCTACAGTAATTCGTTCTTTGTCACTGTATCTCCCTTAATTCTATCCAAAATCTCTTACCTCCCTCACTTGCCCTGCATTGTTTGCTCAGTTACAGTATTTTATATCCCAATGCCTGTCAGTAGGCGAAAAATGGAGCATGTCTGATTTCCTTCTGGTTAAAGAGGTTTTGAGGAAGTTCGCTCTCCGCACATGGTCGTGAAGAATCTCTGCCCATTCAAATCACTGTTCATGAGCTGAAACTGGTAATTCATCAGGAGCGGAGAATCTGGGCCTTAATTTTTGTTGATAGACCTGGTACGTGAAATATTCTGCTTTTTTACGCATCGTAACCGTCTTAAGTTGTGGGAAAAATATATTTTATATATAATATTCTATATAAATATATAATAAATATATTTTGTAATCACTGTTAATATCTACTCGATGTCATAAAACTTTTATACTGATAAATATGTCCTTGAGAAATATTTTTGAAAATGCTACAATGATTAATGTTATTCTGAAATTAATGATACCTTTTGATGGAATCAATAATACATACTTCATTTAAATGAGATCGTAATTTTCCACAGGCTAGCGGAATGAATCCTGAAAATGTTAAGTATACTTCATTTAATGTCGATTCCGTTTTTCTAATTATTGTGTTAATTTGTATTAGTTTTTGGATTTAGAGTTTCTTTGTTATACATGTATTGTCTTTTGCACGGCAATAAATAAACCTGGTAGTAAACACTTTGGCTTAAGTCGTATTAAAACGTAGGACGTAATTTAGGAATTCGATTGTTTCTGGCTTAACTTTGTGGAAGTTCATGTGCATTGAATGAAGAACACAATGCATTTTTCTTTATTTTGGTACTGCTGCTTTCAACACTTAGACCATTATCAGGTACAAATTAGTCAAGTTGCGGTCCATTCATATACCGTTCTTGTGGGGGAAGGGGTGGGTGAGAGAGGGGAAAGGAGAGGGGGGGAAAGAGGAGGGGTTATGATCGCCGTTGAAGGTAAGGAAATGGTATATAAGTGGACCGCAACTTGATTAATATGTACCTGATTGTGACACCTAAGCGTTGAAACTTGTAGTACCAAAAAAATAACAGTGGAAAAATACATTTTGTTCTTCATTTAATTTAGGAAGTTATTTAAGGGAAACGAATATGTCTCTCGCGTGTCAATCCTATGTGGTGAAGATCCCAGCAATGATACTACGAACACACTCATTGCGCGAATGTTTTTTATATATAAACTGCGGCTCACAGTAGTACGTAGAACCTCAAATGCACACGCGATTATTTATCAGAAGCGCCTATCTCATTTTCCACTCCGTTAATTTTCGCGCTGAGCTTTTTCTTTTAACCTGTCCGTTTGTTGGCGTGCAACATCTTCCCCCAAACCCCCTGCATGTGCCCTCCATTTCTGTCTCGCATTCAGCAGAGTGGATTTTCACGCGTGCGAAGACGCAACCCTTCGTCTTTCTCATTACAGTCACGGATACGCCTGGAATATCCTTTACGTTCCTTTCTCCCCTCCTTCCCCCTTTCCCTCCCCTTCCACCTATCCCTCCCCTTCCACCTATCGCTCCCCTTCCACTTATCCCTCCCCTTCCACCTATCCCTCCCCTTCCACCTATCTCTCTCCTTCCATTTATCCCCAATCCCCCCCACCCTCCACTTCACAGACCCTTTTTTGAGAGCGTGCGAGGCTTTGACGATAAAGAATCCGGGAATAAGAACCAGAAGAAGAGTGATGACTGCATTTAAATACAACATTTCTTGGCTAATGTATGCCCCGGGATAATTTACGAAAAAGCTTGTACTATATTCAAAGTAATTATACATCGCACTTTTGAACCTAGAACATGGCACCTCAGCTCTCCACGTTATCTATTCTGACACTATTC
Source organism: Hetaerina titia (assembly GCA_037158775.1). Lineage (NCBI taxonomy): Eukaryota > Metazoa > Arthropoda > Insecta > Odonata > Calopterygidae > Hetaerina > Hetaerina titia. The sequence continues at coordinate 136,521,602 of CM073768.1, forward strand.
ACTCAAACTATTACGCAACCAATTTCGCTGCACCTTTCAGTGAAACGTTAATACTATAGATTACCATCTGAAGATAATTCCATTGGAGTCATATTGGTACTTTCTACAAGTACGTTCTTTTATGTATTGGGAGAACACTTCCGTTGAAGTTTGCTCTCCGTCAGATCGGTTATACAAGGTTTGTATAAAAAGTATCTGGAAAATATTATTCTGGCGAGTGAGTGAAGTGTTTAATTCAGTTAATTCGGTTAAGTGTGATCGCATAATCGCAGATCGTATTGGCATTGATAATATGATAGTACACATCTTTGATACTGCAAACTTGGCAATGAGAAAGACCTACACTCGTCCCAAAGGTCTTTCGACGGACGGCCAAGAGCAGAGTCGAGTGTCTGCTTGCAACGACCTTCTGCAACGACATCGCGACGATTTCCCAATCCCATTGCAGTCCCGACTTGGCAACAGCAGATTATTTCTTTCCTATTCCCAAAAGTGAAATCCTCTATCAAAGGACACCACCATCTGACCCTTAGTTCCGTCAAAAAAGTTTGCACGCATACCCTTAAGGACCTCCGGAATCCGCCTACCAGGGAGCCTTCGAGTCGTGGAAGAGCCGCTGGCAAAAGTGTGTCGACGCTCGAGAAGGGATGTAATGAAAACACTTTATTAGTTTCAAACTCCAAACATAAAATAGTTTACGGTATATTATTTACTTAATCGCATTCCTACATGATAGCATATACCGTTGATTACCCTAATCTTAATTATCTAATTTACCGAAACTTTGCCCGATAATTTTTGTACAAACCACATACATGTACGTGTGTGCGCTTTGGTGGTGGGTGTCGTACGCCATGCCTAGTACTCAAGTCTTTCAAATGAGTGCAAGGTATAAGAAATAGGGCTGCAATGGACAAGATTTCACCTGGTTTCAATGTACGAAGGTAGGCTGAAAACTAATGCACGCATGCTTGTAGACCACAAAAAAATGACCTTCAGTAGCACTTCTGGTGGCATGTGGAAGTAATATTCACCCTCAATACGCATGCGCAGGTTTGAGCTTGTAACATTCATTCAGTGTAATTTGAGAAGCGAAAGTATGGAGACGTGTTCTAGCGCTATGTCAACGCGGGTTAAACGGCGTGATGTTATCGAATTTTTAACTGCTTTAAAAGTGACTCCCACTGAGATTCATCGTCGCTTAAAGGCTGTTTATGGTGACGATGCTGTTGATAAGTCTACTTTAAATCGATTGGTATTAAAATTTCGTGGTAGCGAGCCTGGAAAAGCTATAATTGTTGATGAAACAGGCAGCGGACGTCCGATCACTGTCACAGACGATAAGTATCACAAACTCGTCGAAGATATTATTCAATATGATGATCAATATGAGATGAGATATATTCTAATGACCGACGAAACACTTAAAAACATATCCCAAACCATATTGGAATATCCAAGGAACGTGTCGGCTTCATTATTGAACAATTAAGGTACCGTGAAATCTCGTATTAATCGAAAGATTCTATAGTATCTCTAACGGCCGTCTACTGACGAAAATTTTTGTTCTATGGGCGCCGACGTATATGACGTCCCAGTGTATCCTTCTGAGGCAAAGGTGCAGTTTTACACGCCAGTTTAGCTGTGAATATAGATGAATAGCTATATAGTATGCTTAGGTTTAACCTCGGTGGCGAGTTCGAATGCACGCTCCATGATTTTCCTGTAAAATAATGCCTATACAAAAAATTGACCAAGTATTTCAATTAGCGCAGATGGTTTGAGCCATCAGTTATTTCCACAGTCGACAATTGCATACGTTTCTGTCAGAGTACATTTGAATTTTTGCATTCGCCATTTACGGAAAAATGCTACTTTGTTTAACGCCAATATTTTTCGGGTGCCGACCGACGATCGAAGAGAACGGACTCTCAATTTTGTTTTGCCCTTTGATTTCACCGAATAAAAATTTAAGATTACTTCGAGATGGTTCGACTAAATATTTGTTCCATTAATACTATCTTTGGTTCAGGCTCAATCTAATGATCCAAGTTTAAGCCGAGAAATGCGTATTACACTATAAAGGGAGCGATTCTTGTACATTTCAACTTTAAAAGCAGCGTAAAGGTCTTGCTGTATCATTTTTGAAGTATTATGACGAAGATTAAAAACAACCAAACGGGAGGATTTCTGATCACTTGTTTGGCCTCTAAGGATTCTGATGAAAATTTTGATAAAATATAATTTGAGAATAAAATTTCCCTTTGAAGCGTCTCACTCCAATGGTAGCAAAATAAACTGATCGATATTTTCTTTCCGACGCTGATTCTTAATTTACCGTTGATTTTCCTTACTTAATCAAGAGAGATGACTTTGGTATATGATAACACTTTTTAAAAATAACATGGCAATATATGACTTTTTATGAAGAGTAAATTTAGCACCTGGCTCCCTGTACGTATTTGGAAAAACTAAGCCCTATATGAGCTAGCGATAAATTACGACTCCAAATAAACGGTTGTGACTAGTTTTTCTGGTCTAGTGTAAATTTAACCTCAGATTGGGAACGATTACAAGGAATTTCAAAAACTATGGAATGGAGAATCTTACTTTTTAACCATGGAAAATATTTTATTGAGTTGAAACCATTCTATCGTCAAATAAATTCGAAGATTAGACCAATAAGAAGTTATAAAAATTTCAGAATCCCGCCAAATGAATCGGGTCAATATTGAGGCCAAATCGACGGAAGCATTTTTATTATCTACACTATTCCAATACGTGAAATGTCGAGAGATACTCTTTAGGATTCCGTTTACTTTTATACCCAAAATATCCATTCGTACAGTTACACAGTACCCCTACGAATCTTCGAAAGGGCAAATGAGTTGAATTTTGTTCGTTTGGTAATAGGGTAAAATATTGAATGCACAACTGAAATCTATTTTGAGTAATTAAATGTATTCCTGCTTACTTTATTCCATTTTTATAAATGTAATTGCATTAATGTTAATAATCATAAATCTCATATAGGATATTCTGAGCCGAAGCAGTCATTTGAGATTAAAGTAGTGTGTACTCATATTTAAGTCACTGTGCTCTTTAGAATTTCTTTTCAGCTAGGTATTTCACTATGTGCCTTGTATTCACTGAATGTGAATCATGGGTACAACTCCATCTAATAGCAATCCGACCGCTTACAGTGATTATCCATATGGTGTTTGTCAACGCTACCACAAAACTGGCCAGGTGTGGGAACTGAAATCTTTAAGTGGCAATAACAAATCCAATCATTGGAATGCGCGAAATAATAGTATAATCCTCGGTTTCCTGCAGCCATAATCGTAATTTTAGTTGCATATTCCTTCGTTCTTTGTTCAGCGAATGTAGTTCTATTGGAAATCATCAAGGGGTTTATAGTTCTCAGATCCATGATGGGTCTATCAAAACAGGTGGCACAAAACCCAGTTGTTTCAGGGAATGAATTCCGGTGGGTACCGTGAGTTATTATGGTATCCCGGTCATGGCGAATGATTTTTTCATTCTGAAATTTTTGCATTGTAATGCGCATATAGCGGATGACTCCGTCAAGAAGTTATTGTCGCGGCATCTCCCGCAGTGTCTTGGGAACGTGAGATGTATTTAGCTCGATTTCTTAATCAATAATTGCGCATGTTCTGCATAGCTATTGCGCAGTAATATTTATGGCTTGATATAACCGTGAGTTCTGAAGTAAATGTTGTTCCTGTGGCCGTTTTCTTTCATTTTTTGTAATAAAACGATCAAAAGTCTCAATGTCATAAAATAAATGAGCGAGGTTATGGCGCACGTACTGTTGTTTTAGAGGACTAACTCATTCTCTTTCTCTCATGCCCTTGATACGAGTATTTTCACGACCTTCTCTAGTTGTTGTCCAGTATAAATTCTAAACGAGCGCAGTCCTTTTTTTGCGTCGAGATGCCTGGGGAAGTATGCTTTCAGCTAGATCGCTCCATTTCGAGTTTCCCCTTTTACACCATCGGTTGATGGCCAAGCACGAGGCCTCCAGCTCGGAGAGCTAACCTGCACGATGCATCTCCAAGGCATCTCCGTATCCACCCGTCGAAACACTTCCCCCTCCCCGTCCATGTCGTTTCCACTCCGACAGAAACACTTCGCCCCCGTTCGCTCCCGGAGACGGAGAACAAAAATGCCTCGAAGGCCACCCGACGGATGAGTGGAGGGCTCGCTCAACTTTTCCTATTTGGCAATATTATCGTTCTATGCATGAGTTTCTTTTCCCTTCACCCGGTGACGAAGTGCCGCGAAGATGCTTCTCTCCATACGACAAGTTTACCGCCGGCGGTGCGCTCTCGAAGAGGCCCTCCTGTACTCGTATATGAGTGAGCAAGGGTGGGTGGGGAGGATGAAGAGTTAAGTTCCCGAAAGTGAGAGAGAAGTACGATGCGTCCATTTGGTGTGGGATAATGCTTGCCACAATCGGAATAAATGAAAGCAATGCGGAGAAACATTGCGTAATCTTCCCTTGACTCCCTCCCAAGTGGGCATTCCCGAGTGAGAGCGGGTGTGGTGTTCTCCTCCTTATCCCTTCGTCTCTCTCCCACCCAATCCAAATCTCTCCGCTTCTTCTTTCTCAAGGAAGTATTCGGCCCGCCCTTCTGCCCTCTCCCTTCTTCTTTCTTCTCACGCGAAGGGAACTCTGCGTGAATTATAGTTTAACCCTCAAATCCCCATCGCTGCCCACTAACATTCGAGGAAAGAGAGGGAAGAAAAAAAATTAACTCCGAGGATGATTCAAAGATAGAAATTCAAATGGCAAAAGAAGGCCTTGAGGAGGAATTTGCTTTCCTTTTGGAATTTAGTGGCTTTTAAACCTTTACGCCGGTGTCCGTTCTTCTCGCCTTCCCTCGTTTGACAAAAGAGGCGTCATGAAGATAGAGCCGGGGCGTCGTCTCCTTTTTATCAGAGCGACGTTTCCTTTCTGTTCTCTCACGAGAGCAGGAAGACAGTAAAACTTGCGTTATTTATAGACTCAGAGAGTTACGAAGAACGAGTTGTTCGCAAATTGATGATCCTCCCGTAGGTTACGGGCGCACACTACATGTCGATGTATGAAGTGCGTTTGTAAGCAATGTTCAAAAATTACTTGTTATATCGGCAGACCAGACCTATGGGAGAAAAATAGGAAACAGGTTGCCGAGCTAACCGATACAAAGTTTCCCCCGTCCCCCCCCTGCATAAGTCACGATCAGGATCAAAAAAATGTTTGAGGGTGCCAAGATCGCCCCTAAATGTGAAAGCGATTGTAATAGTTTGCCGAGGCCTCTCCACAAATTCATTCTCTCCCATTTGGTTGCATGTTAGATCACCTTTTATCATAAGCGATCGACCTGAAAGAGCTCTATCACCGAGGCTCATCACCACACGTCCACATACTTTCGGGCGTACTTGATTCAAAGACGGCAATTTAATGTTTTAAGTGTCTAAAATTTTAGTTTCATTCATTCTCCTCGCCGAGAAAATATGGCAGAAGGTAGAGTGATCATTAAATTTCTTACTGCATCCTAAGGTGCAATTATTTGTTACATGATACTGTATGTATTTGCATGCGTGTAAAATGAAAGGATTTTTGGATGAATGTATACGCCACTATGGGTATAGACTTGCATGTATGTGTTGATTTTGCATGTGGTTTTGCCCCCTTTTATAGGTGGTTACCTAAAACCCCCTGCCACACGCCCTTGCGGCAGCTTGCCGATCATGTAGATATAGATATATACACATATATCATTTATATGCCAATGCGAGTTCGTTGCCTGATTCTCGGAGCACTTGTCCTTTAAAAGAGTTTTTCATATCTTGGCTGAGTAGACATGCAGGGTCCATCCCAGAGATGAAGTAAAAAGATTTCCTTGGCGAAGCGGAAGACTGGAGTGAGACGATTTGTGGCAGAAAAAATAGTGAGAGCTTTTGGGAAAGCAACACGACTCACGTCAGTTGTCTGCGGGCCGTTACACTCTGCGGATCGCTGCTAGACTGAACTCCTGTCCGAAGGTCGCGTCACGAATTCTCGATGCTGCTTTCCATGGAGCAATGATATGCAATCAAATTGTACTTTAAGCTTGGAAAATTGGATTCGGAGACCATGACCATGGTTAAGGATGCTTATGGAGTTGGAGAAATGTCCCAACCGATGGTTTTTTGCTTTGACAGGGGGACCTGGGAGGGTACTGAGGAGGTTGACGACGAGGAGTGCCCTGGATATCCATCAACAACAAAATGTGATGAAAATGTGCAAAAAGTGAGACACATGATCAATTCTGATTAACCCCAAGTGTGTAAGTCGGAATATTGCAGAAGATTGTAATATTCCAAAAACTACAGCGCATTGCATTATTACAGAAGATTTAGCCATGAGAAAGGTGTGCCAAGATGGTCCCCAAGATACTGTCGGAAGACTGCTTGTGTGACAATCTTGCCTCGAACCTCTTTGACCACGGTGAAAGTGATCTGAATTTTTAGAATAGATGGTTACTGGTGATGAGACCTGGTCCAGTGAGTACAACCCTTCTGAGTTCCATTTTGGACCACTAGTCTATGTCGAAGAGGCCATGGCGAAATGCCCGAACGAGATTCCCGACGACGCCTTACAGGAAGCGCACCAGAAGCGTGGCAGAGGCGCTGATATTGGTGTGTTGATGCATAAAGGTGCTGCTTTGAAAATTTTTAGTAATTTGTACTTTGATCTGCAATAATGTTTGCCCCTGATTTAATCCACTTATTTTTTGGGACAAACCATTTACAAAACAGTTGTGAGCAGACCAGAGATTCTTAAACGCAAATTTTAAATCTGCCCCATCTTCAAATAAATCATCGAGCGCTCCCTCAATTTCTTACATGGTATTTCACCGTTTGTCATGTGCATGTTCGTGTGGTGGTAGTAAGAAACTGAGAGGCAGTGCCGATAATGCAAAAGGATTTTAAAATAATGGAAAGTTTTTGCCATTTCAACTTTCTCTCCGCAGATTTAGATCTTAACTCCCTTGTTTGGGAATTATGGTAAGGCAAATATTTGATCGAGTACCTTTAACTTTAAAAATAACATGGTGAGAGTAAAAGGAGACGTTTCAGGCGTGATATGGTGGAATATCATGATTAATTAAAATTGGCAATTTTCCACAAAATAAAACTTTATTAATACGACCGGTTTCAATGTAACTACATCATCTTCTGGTAACAGTCATTTCTCATTGTCTATTATATTTTATTATTAGGTAATCTACCGGTTAAGGTAGGCTTTTGGATGGACACAACTATCAAATAAATATTTTGTAACTCCAAACAAAACCCAATCCAGCAACCTAAACTACATCAGGTCCCTCTTCATCTCCACTATAATATATGCTTAAAATCAAGTAAGGGGAGGGTAGTGGAAAATGGGGGAAAGAGGGAGGGGAGGTGGAACGTGGGCTACGTGGGTGACATATGAGAGGGGAGAAAAGGTGAGGGTGAGGAGAAAGGGGTGGGAGGGGAATTAACACAGTCCGGAAAAACCTCGTGGCTAGATGGAAGGGTTGTCTCGTCGTCGTGTCCCGTCCCCCCTTGGAACCATATAGACAGTGATCCCAAATCTTTACTCCTTTTCGCACACTTCTTTGTGCATGGATATCTGCGCGCGGTCAACGACGGGGGAAACCCCGGTCTCATCCCCTTTTTCCACGGCCCTAGGAACTTGGCGCCGTACCGAGGGTTCACCTTCAACGAGACATCCCCTCCATCCAGCCACGAGGTTTTTCCGGACTATGTTAATTCCCCCCTCCACCCCTTTCTCCTCACCCGCACCTTTTCTTCCCTCTCATATGTCACCCACGCTGCCCACGTTCCACCTCCCCTCCCTCTTTCCCCCATTTTCCACTACCCTTCCCTTACTTGCTTCTGAGCATATATAGTAGACAATGAGAAATGACTGTTACCAGAAGATGATGTAGTTACTTTGATACCGGTTGTATTATTAAAATTTTATTTTGTGGAAAATTGCCAATTTTAATTTATGGTGAGAGTAATCAAAACTGAAATTTAAACTCCAAAAATGTCCAATAGGATGCACTAATGTGACCCAGGCAAAGTACGTTAGAGGGTTATTTTAAATAATTAGCAAATGGACACTCATGCAAGTGTTTTAGTCCCTTTCATTGTTATTCAACCGAATCGAAAAGGATTTTTTATTGCAAAATGTATTTATTTAAATGTTTACATCTCTAATAACTCCATAATTAAAGAGTCAGGTCAGTTTTTGGGAAAGTACCTTAAATTATTTTTCGCCTTTCACCTTCTTCAACCTTTACTGTTTTTAAACTATCAGTAATAAGGACAATGATTTAACAAGAATTCACTCAACTTTTAATTAGCTTTTATTCACAACTTTAGAAGTGCATATACCCTAAGCAGAGAGCCTCTGGGCTGCAGTTTAGAACCAAATGATAGTCCTATCTCATCGCTTCATCATTTCAATCGTGTGTACCATCATCTCTTCCAATTAATGACTGAATTCGCGTAGGTTCTGTTTCCTATCAGTTTTATTGATCCATTACTCCTTATATTCGGTTTCATTCTATCCTTAACACAGTCAGGCTTTCTCCGAATTTGTTACATTTTGCCAATTAAGTCATTAGACGTATGTAACCAAAAAATGCCGAGGCCGTAAACTTGATAAGTTGTAAGACTTGATCAAGTCTACGGTCTCGGTAATTTTTTGTTTACATTGATTCACGACCGTAACTACGTTTCTTGTATATTTAAGTCATTAGACATTGTAACAATAGGCGCCCATATTCGCGGTATCACCAACAGCTAGAAATCACACTCAACAACAGACGTAAGCATTAAAGAAGAGAATTTTTAATCGGGAAAACGTGCTTGTGTGGTGTTCTGGTGCTCATGGGAGGCACCGGAAGAAATGCGAGGTAATGTTACTCAGATATTTAACAAACCATGAAACCTAATTGGATAATGTTTTAATTTTTCTAAAAATACAACAAAATAAGAAGGAGACTCTTAAGCGAAAGGCAAGGTAGTAGTTATAGCATAGCAATGTTGTCCAAATAAAAGAATTATATAATTTTTAATGAATAACTAAAACAGCTAAATTGAAGCAGACAACATTATGAAGGAAGGGAGTTTCCACATTCCAAACTGATAATTTAAAAATTGAGGTGACCTCTGAAAATAACTACTAAAAAGTCTACGGCAAACATTTTCGGAGAATGTCGTGGGTCCCTTGATCGATCGATCCCTCGCCGCATGTTTGTTTAGGAAAAGGGAGACAATCTTCTCTCTCCAGTCGCGCCACGCCGTGATGGCTTAATTGGGGTTTTGTATGGCCAGGCGCGGGGATGTCATCCCTCCCCGGAGCGAGGCGGAAGCTGACTGCCTCCGAAGGCATCCCATCGCCCCGAGTGCGGAATACGGAAGAGCAGGGAATGGGAAGGGAGTGGCAGGATGAGGGTAGGGGGGGTCGTGCCTGCCGAGGAAAGGGGAGGGAAGGCGGGGAATGAGTGATATCGAGGAGATGGGGGCAGCGAAAGCGGGTGAGAAGACAGGTAGGACTGTTAGATATGTCAGTCGCCCCACATGATGATTTCAATATGAGGGTCATTTTTACGTGATCCATCGAGATGTACACTCAATCGTTTAAACTAACTTATCGAGGATCGATGAATGATATGCAGTATTGACTGGTAGAATTGTGGGCAGAATAGTCGATATAAGTGGTATAAGATTGCAGCACAAGTGCGTTGATGGTTAATATGGACACCTTTAAAATTTAAGGCAAATGACGCAATTTTTGCATGAATGTATACGCCACTGTGGGTTTAGGTTTGCATTGGATGTGTTGATTTTGCATGTGGTTTAGTTCTCTTTTACGGGTGGTGGCCTTAAACCCCCCGTTATACGCTCTTGCGGTGACTTGTGGGTATTACGTAGATGTAGATGACATGTTTCTTCCAGGGTTGTCTAGTTCCTCCGTTACACCTGCCGTTATATTCCGGCCAAAATTAGAACAGTTTGTATTCACCCCCTGCCGCACACCCTGCCGGTGTCTTGCAGGGTTATCAAAAATACTGAATATACTCAAAATTTAACGTATGTTCCAAATTGAAAAAGACGAAAATGCTCGTATTATGTAATGCTGGTACCAGCTTTGCTCGTCTCTACCAGACTCTCTATTGGCAAAATAGTGAAGGCTGATGTATATCACATGCACGCATGTTAGCCGTCGACGGGATTGATGCATTTTAGAGATGGTTGAGGTCAATACTTAAGACTTTGCGTTTCCACAGGGAAGAGTTTATTATTGCCAATTAGTTTTGCTACACGACGCGACTGAAGTCCAGATGATCCTACAGTGTAGCGAAATTAGTCGACAGTAATGAATTCTTCCCTGTGGAAACACAAAATTGGATCGCGTGTAGAGTAGAGGATCTAGATTTGCAAAACTTTTTTATGATATCGGACACTTATTAGCGTATCCAAAATATTAGAGCAGCTAGACTGGGAATCACTTACGGATCGAAGGCTAAATTACAGATCAAAGCTCTTGCATAAATTGGAAGGGCCCTTTAGCAGTGATGTTGAAAATGTATTATTCCCCCCATCACACTGCGCTAGGAGAGATCATGCTAACAAAATGAGAAAAATCAAGTGTATGACAGATAGGTGTCATTTTTTGCACGAACGTTAGGGGACCATAATAACATTTTTCGACCGCGGTATGGTCATATTTGGGTAAAATTATTCTGGTGTGCATTCACCCCCTGCCACACACCGTAGGGGTGGCTTGCAGGGTATGTATAAATAAATAAAAATAAATAAAATAAGAGTGTTTGGTTATGTCAGAATCGATGCAGTTCATCGTTTTCTGCAAGGGTCTTATTCCTTATATGAAACTATCGCTTAGTGTGCATGGCACAGAGTCATTTAAATTTAAGTAATTTGAGGCATATCTTTGATATGAGTATGAGTGCATGGCGAATAATGGCTATACCCATTGTAAAAATCTATAAAAATCTCAATGAAAAGTACGCAAAGTAATTGTAACTTAAAAAATTGGGCCAAATTGACTTTGGAGAATTAACAGAATCGAAGCATGCGAAGTAAATATAATGTGGGTAACATCCACCATAAAAGCGGACTGTCTTGCGGACAGCAATGCCCAGCACACATCGCCTGGAACATTTCATTTCCCAACATATCACTATCATTCGATGCCCCTGATCAAGTCAATACTTTTTCATATTGGTGAAAGATACAGGATGCGGAATATGACTCCCAGCCCTGGAGATGGTTCGGTAATTGGAGCGCTCGAAGGGCGGGGACGCTTGGACGTCGGCTTGCAACCCCTCGAGGTAGCTCCTCCTGCACTCTTGACTTCGCATCGTAAATTGACACTCGAGCGGTGATAACCGCATAGCCTCGGAGAGAACACCATGAATCGCTCGGAGAAAAATTCCCTCGGGGGAATCAGAGGACATTAATGAGCCTATCTGGCTTGGAGTTTGAAAAAAATCAAGCAACTGAAATAAATTTACTCATATTACGACTAGGTTTTTACGGAATTATGGAAAAAACGAGTTGCATGCAGAACTCCGAGGACGCGGGTAGAGTTTTGGAGTGCCTGGGTTCGATTCCCGGGCACGTCTCTCTGAGCACTCTCAGCTTCACCCAAGCTGTGTAATTTTTCGGGTACGAGATCTTCCTGTGGAGCCATAATAGTCGCAGAGAAAGGAGCAGATCCCCTTACGCTGATGTGTGGATTTCAAACGCCCTTGGGCTTACAAAGCACGATCTATTCTAAATAATAGCTCGAAGGCGATTGGCGCTTGGCGCATGTTGAAGGCCAGACCTCCCCACCTCGGTGTGAGGTCGGTGCGAGCGACGTCCAGTCACATCAGGAAAGATTTCCCGATACGTTTTATACAAACGTTGCAGTACTGGGTGCATTCTGCCATCAACAACCCAGCCACCTTCGGGTTGATTGAGCTGCAAAATGGTCCAATTTTCAACTTCAGCGTACGGATTTTTGCCGAGATTATCGTTATCTCAGAGTGCGAATTAATGCTGGAAATGAAATGTTTGGGTCAGGAAAAAATGTGCAAAGTCACGAGGGATGAAGGTTAATTTCATTCTAAACAGCATCAAAAGCTTTGGCTTCCAAATCACTTGAGCTAAAAGTCCGCAATACTTTCAGAGAGCAAAGGGAAAATGTTTTTTGACGCGCTTACTCGAGTTGTAAGGCGGAATTTATTGACGTCTCTGCCAGAGGCATTCTGAGCGCGAAATCTCGGAGGACTCCCTCGGTGGACGTCCCGACCAAGGTATGAATAAATAGTGTTTGATGAGACTCATTGCTTATAATATCACTGCCCCCGAAATAGAAGGAGCACTTTGCTTGAGGCTGGGGATAAGGCGGAGAGGCGTGGGATGGGTCTGGCAGAGGCAAGGGTGGCGCCACCCCCCACCGGTGGGAGGTAGGAGGGAAAAAAGAAGCAGAAGGAAAAATCCAGGACGTAGTCAAACACCCACGGAGGGAAACGGGGCGGAAAATCCCTCGTGAAAGATATTTTGAGTGTCCGACTGAGAGAAGTCCCACGGAAACGCGGAACCGGGCATCAGCGCTAATCAACGTGTCAATGTGTACGCCCGCTATCGTATTGAAAAGACGGTGCTGAAATATGACTTAATATGCAAAGGAGACTTTCGCAAGTTTAAGATGACCAGGGAGTTAAATATTTGTTCTATTTCCTTTAGAAAAAAATAAAAATTTGCATCTCCGGAAACCATTTGGCGCGAGCTATCACTTTTCTTTTGCGGAAGTTTAAAGAAAGCTGCCAATGTTTATTATTTTTGTAATCGCTTGTTCCTTTCATGTTACGGTCGACTGAACTGACAGTTTATGAAAAGAAAACATAATCTTGCGTTGGAGAGATTTAGGTATTATGTCTAATAACAATAACAACACAAGCGTGCTTAATATGATAGTCGTATTAGTTGATTAAGAGCATAAACCCTCCGACCTTAATGAAATGGTGTGTATGTTCGAAAAATCAATGTCAACCTTTTTAAGCGGTGCTAGTGTTGCAAGTAAAATATTATTGGTGAATTTTCCAGATATCCGTCCCTGTAAATTATAGTTTAGTCATTCCATACTTCTAGTTTTATTTCTTATATTTCGCGGCAGCAACTTAAGCAAAACAAAAAGAAAATCTGTCGCATTCTAGCTAAGAGCCGATCTAAGTAAGAAAACGGAAAATGTCACTATTCTTAGAGTTATATTTTCCTGGTGGAAAGGAAAAGGAGCAATTTTTTACTTTCATACCCTGGTTCTGTTAAAAGAGAAAAAAAACATAAAATGCTTCCCACGGAAGATGAAAATCCGAAGACCAAATTAATACTATAATAATACTAAAATAAAACAACGTTTAAATGCGCAAAAGAAATAATTTTGGGAATGACAGAAAATGGAGGAATAGGGAGCTGCCTCCAGTTCCTATTGAGGCGATTTTCCAGCATTACTATATATAAATAACGAATTCTACTCTTAATGCGCGCAAAAAAACGTAATCAATGTGCTTATGTAAAACGGTCATATCACTCGGAGCTACATAGTTATGTGTGAAATAGTGTAATGATGACCTTCGTGAGATGGCCAGGAGTGGAGCGACACGGGGGGGGGGGGGGGAGGGTATAGGGCTCGAGTTGCAAATAAGAATATGCGGGGAGACGTGGAAGGGAAGAGAGGTGAGGGGGGGGATTGAGACGGGGGGAGGGCGGGGTGTGAGGAAGGGAGACGGCTTGGTGGGGAGAAGGGAGCGTTGGCGGGGGGAAGGGCCAGAGGAGGTGGGGAAAGGTCGGTAGGGAGAGGAGGAGATGTCACTGACTAGGCAATAACGGTGGGAGAGGCTCTCCGCCACAGAGATATATTTAGTTGCTTTCCCCAGGGAGTGGGGGCGACACTGAGTAACTGACCAAGAACCCCCATCCTACACACTTTCCTACTCTGCTACCCTTCTTCCTTCCTACTCATCCGCGCCCTCCACACCCTCGTGCGCACACAAAGATATATATTCTCCCTACTCTCCCCCTCCGAACCGCAGGCCTTCCTCCACCATCGTGCTTTGTGGTCTCCTCCTCACCCCTCCCCGCACACGCATTCTATCTCTGGCCTCGACGTTCGCCCTCCGCCTTCTCTCCCTCGCCGCCCCCACTCTCTCTTTCTCTTCCGTTACCTTTCCCCTCATCCCTTTTACTCCACCTCTCCCGGTCCCACCTCGTGGTTTTATCTTTGCCTATTGTTCAAAGAAATTCCTCCAACGGCGACGAAAATTGGATCCAATGTGGAAGTACACGTTCACCATTAAGTGCCATTTCGATGGGGAGTTTCTTCGTCTGCCCTTTCTGTCTTTAAGCATATTCATTTGGGTGAAAAATAAGAGCATCGTTTCTCAGTAAAGAACTTGTCAACGAGGATTTGATTTATCCCTGAATGATATTATCCTAGCCGAATTAAATTAGCTAAAATTTACTCTTTCTATCTACAGTATTCACTTATACACGAGTATTTAACAAAAACCACAATGGAACTTTTACTCAAAATATTAACTATATAATCAAATCAGGGAATTTGGATTGTCATATTTTATGTGTTAAAGTGACAGAGAGAGAAAGTCGTGAAATATCCGAAGAACAATAAGACCAATTTTTTACAGGATTAACCGAGAAATACTTCACGAAATATTTCGTAACGCATTTTACTTGGGCACAAAAATAAAAGCACGAGCAGGAAAAGAGCAAAAATGGGCGAATACACATTTGGACTTTTTTCCATTACAGAATAGCATGTACAATGTTTTCAATAAGTACCGATAAGTTCATCCCACCGTATTATTGACATTATATTTATTGCATGCGATGACTAGCACTTCTGAAATAATGTCAGATTTCAAACAAGGTGAAAAGGTCATGCGCGTTTCCATTGTTAAAATTAAATAGTAAGTATTTGCCAGGAAGACTATGACAGAAGATATTGGAGATATTCTAATGTAATCAATCACGTGAATTAAAAGTTACAAATCCGCCTTCATGTGTCGCGTGCATGATTTCATGCTTGAATGCCAGTAATTAAAGGTCTGGGTTTCTACGACCCTCAGAGATCATATCACTTCGTAAACCTAATTCAGAAACACCCATATTGTGGCAACAATTCCTCTAATCAGGAATCGTTCGGTTAATTTCGTAAGATTCTTCGCTCTTCCCTAGGTATTATTATTTTACTTTTCATGGATCATATTTCCCTTTGGCCTAAGGCTTGCCATTTGCAGTAGCGTCCTAGCCCTGCTATCTATTGAACATGAAATATATGACATTGAGAATGTCGAATTTTTCTGACAAATCTGATTCGATTATCTAATTTAAGAGCATATCATAATGAAAAAACATAATATTGCCCGAACAGAAACTGTAAGCAGGGGCTAAAAATTTTAATAGCAATGGCAAAGGAAGCGGCTAATGCTCCGTTCTCAGTTTGCTATATTAGTAGAAGTGAAGAAAGAGCGCAATCTTCTGGAGACCTACCGCCTGTCAACCACGGTTATGGAACTGGCCCAGTTCTTTGTCACGTGTGAAAATAAATCCCTTGTTTACACGTCTTTCGGATGATGAGATCTACAAATTCTAGATATTTTCGCTACTAGCCCTAATTAAGCTATTACAGAACTAGAACCGAGGTATTACACACCTACTTCCCTCATATCCATTTCATGGAAGGCCTTGGAGCATATAGTTGCTATTTCGATCGTGAGACACCTTAATAGTCAGAAGCTATTGATGAAAAAACCCGAAAGGTTAGATCCTGCGAGACACGACTAGCGCTTTTTGTTCATAATATTCTTACTTCAGGACCTAGCAATGTTCCAGTGGGCGCGGCTTTTCTAAATTTCAAGGAAACTTTCGACAAAGTAACTCATAATAAACTACTCACATAGCTAGAAGTATATGGTAAAAAACTAAATATCCTGGGTTGGATTGAAGACTTTCTGAATTGTCAGGTACAAGGAGTAGTAATACTTGGAGTTAGCTCAATACAGTAGAAGATGCATCAGGTGTTCCCCAGGGAAATGTCATCGGACCTCTTTTATTCTTACTTTATATTAACGACATTGACTCCGTAGTCCCAAGTAAGATACGTTTAGTTTCCCACGACGCACTGCTCTACCGTGATATCCACAATTCTGAGGACACATTTGCTTTATCAGATGGCCTTAATGCTAACAGTGATGTTGAAAATGTATTATTACCCCATCATACTACGGTAGGAGAGATCATGCTAATGAAATCACTGAGATTAAGCGTAGAACAGATAGATGTAAGATGTAATTTTTTCCACAAACGATAGGGGATCATAATAACATTTTTCGACCGCGGTAGGGTCATGTTCGGAAAAAATTATTCCAATGTGTATTCACCCCCTCCCACACACCCTGGGGGTGGCTTTCGGGGTATATACAAATAAAATAAAAAATAAAAAAGTACCCACAGCCCTCGGAGTTGGTCAGTGCATACTGAGTTCATGGAAACTGCTCTTCCAGAGTGCTTCGGTGGCATTTCGACTCCCGCTTTATTGTCCCGTGGCACCCTGGGACATCTATTACGAAAGTTTTCGTTGCATAGGTATTGAGTGGTTTGGGAGTCCTTTGTTGTCGCATTTCTCCGTAAACGCGCTCTCCTGGCGCTGCATGCAAAAGCCATGAGTTGAGTTTAACGTGGCAGTAATGGGTACCACCTCGCTCGAAACATAAAAGAGTTGAAGCTTAAAGGTAACGGTGCCCGGTCCACTCTACCTACATTGTCCATCAAAGGAGACGAGAAATCGAACACTCCGGAGCGTTTCGTTCGAGCAACCTATCACTAACGCAGCTCGTGAATTCGACCGACGCGTCATCGTCAATGATAAAAGTTTAAAAAAACTTAATTATACTTCATTTCTGCTCCACCGATCGGAAAAAATTACGGGGTACAAAGATTTCAATTGAAAGGGCATTCCCACGAGAAAGGTTTATATTTCACGAGCACTGCATTTCGTATTTTGTATTGTATTTTCGTATGCAGTTCGTATTTTAGGATAAAGGGCACGGAATGTGACAATAAAGCCTATTAACATTACATATGATACTATTTTCTGGGTATCAATATTGTTTCGTTTTGTTTTGTTCCATTAATGTTTTCAATATTTGCAGGGAAATAAGAAAATACAAATTTACTTTTTAAATAATAAAACTTTTAGATTGAAATTTAAATGAAAATGCTCTTTAAGTGAGTCCTCAGTTGTGACAAACTAATTAGCAGTGTAGAATTATGTCTTCCCACGTGCAATATGGGGTATACTGGAGAGACTAATAGATCTGTGAAAATCTCGTTCGTAAAGAATTGTGGTTAAATGAGCTGCTTCTATAATCTCATCATAATCCAAAATTATGAGTTCTTATGACTTTCATCCAGTTTGAAATGGTTTTTTAACTTCATGGGAATTTATTTGTTGTGTTTTCCACTTAATATCCTACTCAATATATCGTCAGAAGTCAACACTTGTCGTACCTATCGTACTTAAAGACTTTAAGGCCCATTAATTATTAGAAAAACTGCGAAAAAATATTGTGAAAAATATCGTGAGACCAGCAATATTGTCACATAAATGAACAGTTGCCATAAATTTTGACAGGAAGGTAGTTAGTTCTTCATGCTCTCAAAAGTTTCTTGACACAAGACTCCTCACATCGTTGGATACATTGCGTTCCACAAATATTGACTTCTGAGGATCGATCAATGGCATCGCATTCTTTACGTCTGCCATTGCATTGACTGCTGTCAGTCTCTTAAATTGTGTACGCGATTCTTTCACGTATTATCACCGAAACGAGGCCAATATAAGTCTCTATAATCGCTCAATTCATTTCTCTTATCTTTAGACTTATGGACCTTTATGTGCCCCAGATGTGAATTATTCTCCTCTCTCTCTCTCTCTCTCTCTCTCTTGTTTTCCTCGGACTATCCCGTCCTTTTCTCATTCGTTCCCTTACGTTCATTTTCTCCCACCTCCAGTCACGTATCTCTCGCGTCGGTCGGTTGGCAAACACGTCCCTCGGCCGGAGCCCCTCCGAGTCGCCCCTCCGAAACCTCCCTGACTGGAGAGCGCAGCTGTTAATGGTTAATGCTGAGTGGAGAGATCTATGAGCGACGACAAACTATCCCTCTGCAACAGATGCTCAGGGAGAGAGATCATCTAAGACGACAAGGATCCCTCTAAAATTTCCAATTTTTTCTGGGTCATCTTTTGTTCTCCTATTCATTCGAACTACATACCCCGGTCTGAAAGAAGTGATGTGTTACTTCTGCTATTGAACCATAATGTTTATTAGGTTTGCCATCTCAATTTCAACGGTCACCCAGATGAGGAATTTTGTCTGCCCTAACGTTACTCAACATTGTGGATTCGCCTCACATTTTATTATTCACTGCAATAATGGGATTTTTTTATTTATTTGTGTACTACGTACAACTTGTGCCCTTTTTTCATGTAAACTAGCAATAACAAATACGAGGGTAGGCTGAGGAGTAATGCATACATACATGTAGAGCGCGAAAAAAAACAAAAAGAAAGATCGGGCAAAAAGTATAATTCTTAAGTTTCAAAATCAAATATTTATTTTTTAACAAAGTCACCCTTAAGGCAAACACATTTGTCCCATCGTGTGACTAGGTTTTTCATTCCCTCACTGAAAAACTCTTCCGACTTTCCTCAAACCCAGGCCTTCACATCTACCTTCACCTCATCATCTGTGATGTAATGATTACCCTTGAGGTGTCCCCCGAGTTGAGGAAAAAAATTAAAATTGCAAGGCGCAAGATCGAAGGAATAAAGAGGGTTTGGAATCGGTTCAAATTTCAGGTTTCGCAGAGCCTCTCCAGTTTCGCGTGAGGTGTGTGGACGAGCGTTGTCAATTCTTCAATAATGAAGCCGACACGTTCCTTAGATATTCCAAAGTGGTTTGCGATATGCTTTTGAGTAATCCGCCGGTCATTTTGAATCAAATCTTCGACGAATTTGCGATGTTTATCGTCTGTGGCAGTGATCGGACGTCCGCTGCGTGTTTCATCAACAATTACGGCTTTTCCAGATTCGCAACCACGAAATTTTACCACCCATCGATTTACAGTAGACCTGTCAAAAGGATCGTCACCATAAACAGCCTTTAAACGACGATGAATCTCAGTATGAGTCACTTTTTCAGCAGTTAAAAATTCAATAACAGCACGCTGTTCAACTCGCGTTGACATAAGACTAGAACACGTCTCCAATTCTTCCGCTTCTCAAAATACACTGGATGAATGTAACGACCTCAAACCTGCGCATGCGTGTTCTGTGGGTAATGTTACTTTCACATGCCACCAGGAGTGCTTTTCAAGGTCATTTTGTTTGTGATCTACAAACATGTGTGCATTAGTTTTCAGCGAACCACCGTACTTAAATATTTGCTTACACGCACGTTTGATTTGTAAAGGGTTGTCGTCAGTATTAATAAATCAGTGCGGCGCTAACTACACTCCGTGCAGAAACTATGTTCGGTTAAATAAAAGAAGTTTGGAAATGTATTTATACATTATAATTCATCTATTTCAAAAAAATAAAATGATTCCATACGATGGCATCGTATTACTTGGTGGCCTCCCTCCAATATACCCTCCTGTCGGCGCGTAGTTCAACATGTTGATGCTCCCGATTAAGCATCCATCGAAGCTCTCTGCCATTTGGGTTAGTTGTTAAATTGCGGTAATCTTCTCGTCTTTCCCGAAGAATAAATTATTATTGCCTCATCTTTTCCTTACACCACCACCTCCTCCACCCCTTCTTCTTTTCACCTAATTCCCTCCTCGTCCTTATTACCCGCCATCTTGAATGACCCAAAAACCTCAGTGATTGACATTCCCCCAGTAACTGCTTCCTTGTAGCATATTTTCCTGAAAGGAAAGAATCTATGTTTTGACTAACTTAGAAAGCCATTTGGGAACCCTTCTGTCCGTGACCTTCTGGGCCGATGCGGCAAGAAATATATTTCTCTCTCTCCTTGGCATTCTCTCCTTAAGATAATAAATAAATATTTATAAAAAGAAAAAATACAAGCTAAATAATACGAGAAAAAGTCGGATCTCAAAAATCGGAATCATCGCTTTGATTTGTAAAGGCCAAAAATATTGACCGTTTCCGAATATTTGGATAAATAAATAAACAGGTTTTTAGTCTCTTGGGCGGCTTGCAATGAAGATGTCATTTTTACTCGCCGATTATTAATTTTAATTTTTAAATCAAAAGTGTTCTTCGGTAATATAAATCCATGTTGAAGTGTTATATAAGATCATTATATTTTCTAGAGTAGAGTGAGCAGTGAATGTGATCGGACGGATGTTTGTGTGTGATGATGCAGACATCCCCTCCTCAAACACATTTCTCTCTCTGAATCGCCTCTATCTGGGAATTCCAACTCTTCAGCCGTCACCTTTGTAAAACATTTTCTTTCCAAATTTTTCCAATTTTCCAAAATTCTTTTCAAAACTCCAATAACATACACCACTCTTAGCTAAGATTGATATGTATATATTTGATCTATTTGATTTTTCCGAAACTAACTTTTTCTAGCCTCTCTCCGACCCCTTGATGAATTCTCCGTGCAAAAGTTATCATATAACATTCTAGTTGTTTAAAGAAGAGATATGGAATTGATTTTATTCAGATGAGTAATTTAGAAATCAATGCAACTATTGTTTGATGTTTACGCTGTAAAATAATGGTCACACCCTTATTGATCAAAATTCTGTGTTCCTTAGGTCAAAATATGTAGATTTAAAAAAATGTGTACCTTATTGATCAAAAGTCAGATGCAAATTCGTGTATTCGCGTCGACTTCTGCCGCGCAGTGACGAGATTACCAGACTATCAATCCCTGCCTCTCTTTATTTCCATTGTTATATATCTCTGCTCTTACGAGCAGAAATCTTGCATGATGTAGATGCGTATTTAATTGAAACAAAGTGTCAACTGAGGCACTTAAAAATTCTTGCGACAAAATAATAGTTTTCACCTATAACGAAGGGGAACACCGATATAAACAAAATACGATGATAGTATAAACATCTGATTGAGTCAATTCAATTTTTAATGGAAATTCAATTTTTAATGGAAATTCAATTTTTAATGGAAATTCAATTTTTAATGGAAATTCAATTTTTAATGGAAAAAGTAAAACTTATTATCTACTTGTGTCTGTAGCCTCATCTTGGGAACGCCGCTGTATTAATCGATCATTGTGTACCTTAAACTATGAAACAAAGGGTAACGTCCAGTTTTTATCAACATTTCTATGGTAAGTTTAACATGGTAGTGATGCAGGTACTTATAGAGCTCATAATGCTAACCGCCTGATAACTCTTTCGAGTTTACCAAGTTTTCCATTTTTATTTCTTTGTAAAATTCAGTGATAATATGTCTAATATAATCTTTCAATCATTTCCTTTACGTACCTCATAAACCTCTTCTTTGTGCATTCATTTCGGAGGCACAGAGGTAATACCTAACGTATATATCTGTTTTGATAATCGCGTCGTAATAGTTTGCCGTCGTGCAATTTTCAAAAATTACTCAGAGCAAGCCATGTCCCTTCTCCCTTGATGCTGAATGCATGATTGTCTAAAGTTGTGTCCAATTTAACTAGATCTGTGTCACTATACTTACGTTCTCGTGAATATGATGCAGTAATTAATCCGAATGTTGGTTTGAATATCGAGGGTGGAACTCACCACGCATCAAGCCCTAATTTTCGTGTCATTTACACATGAGGGTAGGACATATTTTCCTATTTGTGATTTCAAAGGAAGGTATGGAACCTGAAAAATGCCACAATTAGGGTGAATTAAGGGCGTATTCAAAGTCACGGAAAATGAAATCTAACCCATCCGCCCAGTAGCTGAACTCACGGGACTACCACTCATACCTCAGTGTAAAGATTATTTTTAATCCTCTATTTGAAACTTAACGTTTACTTATTACAAATCTTTAAACATCATTTTTGTTTGTCAAGGAGGAAGTTGATAACCATTGCATGTTTTCTTGCCTTCTAGAGTTTGGTCGTCTTCTGGTAGTCTTTACTACTAGCTGCTAATTTCGGCCTGGTTTTTGTAAGTGCTGCTGGTTTTTGTAAATCCTTCGCCCGGCATAGATTTGCTTACCATTTGAGCTATTTTTCATAAATTTGCTGAATGACCTAAGATTGTCCTATCTTTCAGTGCCTAACACGGTCCAGGGAGACTAAACCACGGCATCTTTTCCATGGCATCATATCAGCAGCCGGAAGTCTTTGTACAAAATCTGTCCCAAAAGTAGCAGGACTGAGTCGATTAAATGAAATTTATTGTAATAATTGATACATTCACACAAAAGTCTTCAAAGTAGCACCCTTGTGCGCCCACATACCGCTGACAGCGGGTTTTACACGCCTCGTACGCCCTCTGGAATGCAGCACCCGGGATTCTGCTACGCTCCTTCGTCACGGCCCGTTGTAACGCTTTCACCAAACCGTGATGACGTCTTTCCAGCACGGATTTGACCCGGAGGAAGAGCAACGATATTGTCTAAAAAATGCTGATCCTCACTCACATGGTCGAGAAGCTCTTGGCAGATCCGCGTGCAAGTTTCCTTTTGTTCGTTCGAGAGCACTCGTGGCACCAACTTCGCACAAAATTTTCTCATGGGCATGTGTTTGGTCACAAGTCGTTGCATATCACTTTGAGGGATGCCAAGATCATCAAAAACCATACGAACACTTAATATGCGATCCCTGCCCAACAAAAACTAAATTTTTGGTAGATTTTCTTCACTTTTTGAATGCGAAGGCCTTGTACCATACCATTCTTTGTTATGCACACTTCGAACCCGTTCTTGATTTCTGAGCCAGCATTTGTTTCCAACGTATATTTTGCAAACAGTTTAAAGATAAGAATTAAAGAACCTTCCTCGCATAACGCTACGTAGATGTTCGACAGATTCAGGCGAGATGTAGTGGAAGTTCGTCATTATGAGAAAAACAAATTTGCACTTTTCCACAGATATATTTGTAACATACGTGCAACGCGTTTTAGTTCAACGAACCATCTTCAAGTACAAGACTTAGTACCTGAAGATGGTGCGATGAACTGAAACACGTTGTACGTCACAAATAAATCTCTGGCTACGTAAATCCCTACACATTCGTCCGCAGTACTCCTGGAGAGGCACGAGAAGTGCAGGCCCGAACCCTTATCAAACTTTTCACGACGCTCATTCCGCCATCAATAAAAATTATTTCGGTGACCGCCGTTGTCACGTCACTGGCCCGCCATCCCTTAAAAAGAGGGCCGGGCGTCGAAGTCCGTGCGACCGAGCCAAGACGACGACGGCGCGGCGGTGTCGTCTGGCCGCCGCCCCGCCCCTCCCCACCCCACTCCCCCCGGTGACGGGAAGCGGGGCGCGGCTGACGTGCACTTTGGGAGCGTTTCAGGATCGATGTGCGTCATTATTCCCTCGGCGGGAGATTCGTTATGGGGGTGGGGGTTGGTCAGGAGAGGGGATGGGAGGGGGTGGTGGTGAAAGGGTCGTCGGGAGGGGAAAGGGGAGGGGAGTTTAATCCGTGAGCAGGAGGGGCGTGGGAGTGCTCGTCACGCCGCGCTCCGTAATTCCGGGCGATTGTTTCGAGGGACCGCACTTTACTTCGCATCCTCTCAACCTGTTGACCCATCAACTCTCTCTCTCTCTCGGGACACACTCACGCTGTTGGTCGGTCGTTGGTCGATACGCAGCCGAGTCTGCCATCGGCTGTCAAACCGCCGCCGGCGGCGGAGGAGGAGGAGGCTGCTGATGAGTCAGGCTTGAGATATTGAAAAAAATTGCGGCCCCCCTCTGCCCCCGCGCAATAAGTGACGTGTGAAGAAAGACGAGAATGATTGGATGCGGGCGTGGAATGCGGAAACGTACTACGCGTACGGATGGCGACAGAATTGGAGAAGTATCTCGTTCATTTTGGAAAATTATTACTTTTTTTTAAGTTATGCACCAGTCCTCTTGACAATTTTGTACAAAATAACGCGAGTCCCTTGATAAGTGTTGTTTAGGCACGAATATTAATCACAACTTTGAAAGAATAAAGGGATATAGATGTAGACAGCGTCTCCCCCCCCCCTCCAAGGCAATGGTCACCGGTGTCAAGTTCCACTCCCGCCAGTGCATTAGGCACCTTATTCTCTTTCCGTGGTTTACTGTGATCGGGTCAATGCCTGGATTTTTGTTTATTATTCTCAACGAGTTGAGGTTTTGAGCTATGTTTCAATAAAGTATTTGTTGTACTATAATATAACTGACTCGGTGAAAAAAGGAAAATAATGAATGTTTGTAAATGGCTACATATTCGAATAGGAAGTAGAACATGTTAGGAGTTCGAATTGGGAATTAGGGAGGTAGAAAACGGATTTTCGTTGTACTCCTCTAGAAGAAATTCCTCGGGAAAATATTATGTGTCGGAACACATTCTCTGCGATGTTATGTTTTACGAATGCTTTGCTCGAAGGGCATCAAAAAATTTCATATACTTCATCCTGTTAATGAACTAGGTGAAGTTCACGAAAATAGCTATGGATGGAGGTCTTCAGGATTGACGTGTTGGCCATCAAGAAATGGGCACTTTTTCGTGTTTTCCGCTAATGTTTTTCGTACATCTGTTTTTAAAAAAGTCTTGGGCTTCATCTTCATCTACACAATACCACGAAAACCTCCTTAAGGCCAAGTTACTGGGATGTTAGGACAATCCGTAGAACAGAATTCAACTGCATACAAAACAAACAGAAGTATGCATATTCACACCCGCACAGACGAATATACTCATGAAAAACTCATTTTAACTTATTGTGTTTATTTGTTTTTATATTTGTGTGTATACATATATGTATATATATATATATATATATATATATATATATATATATATATATATATATATATATATATATCATAATATTCATAATATTCTTGGGAATCATAATTGAGGTGGTTTCCCGTTGCCTTCCTCAATAGTGTTTTTAACGTGACACCATCACTTAATGGCCGCCCCACTGGGGTCAGACGCCATTGCAGCCGCCTCACTGAGGAACAGACGCTGCGTGGACTACCTTTCGTCTGGCTCCTAACCTTCGACCTATCTGGCATGGGTGACCCTTCCAGGAGTAATTATTATTACTCCCGCCAGCACAGCTCTAGGGGTCATCGGAACACACAAGCCCTTCCACCACGACAAGGTTGTAGTCCATGGGAGGAAGGGAGATGAAAGCAAATAAGGCTGTGGGGGTGGACAATATTCCTGTAGAAATGTTGAAATGGTTAGGGAAAGGTGGGAAAACGGCCATATATGGACTGATTCGTAGTATCTATGAGGAAGGAATCTGGCCGGAAGATTTTGTGAGATCGGTGTTAGTTCCTATTCCAAAAAAGGCAAAGGCTTCGTCATGTGAGGATTACAGAACAATAAGTTTGATATCCCACGCAGCTAAAGTTATTCTCAGGATCATCAACAAAAGGATAGAGAGTAAGGCAAATGATTACTTAGGGGATGATCAGTTTGGGTTCAGGAAAGGAAGAGGTACGCGTGATGCCATTGCAGTAATGAGATCACTAGTCGAGAGGAATATAGAATACAATCAGGACGTTTTTGCCTGTTTTGTAGATTTCGAAAAAGCGTTTGATAGAGTGAATTGGGAAAAATTAATGCGTGTATTGCAGAAAATAGGAATGGATTGGAGGGACAGGAGACTGATCCGCAACCTGTACATGTCTCAGACTGCTCAGGTGCGAGTGGGGAACGGAGAGTCTGGATGGGCAGTGTTAGGAAGAGGTGTAAGGCAGGGTTGCCCATTGTCACCGGTACTGTTCAACGTATATGTAGAGGAAATGATTAAAGAGGCATGGGAAGAACTGGAGGTAGGAATGAAAGTCGGAGGGGAACTCGTAAAATCGGTTAGGTTTGCTGATGACCAAGCATTAGTTGCTCAGTCAGCCAAGGGGTTGCAAGCATTGTTGAGTGAATTGGAGGTTCAGTGCGATAAATATGGGATGAGAATCAATATTAATAAAACAAAGGTTATGCGATTTTCCAGAAAGAAAAAGGCTAAGCTAAATATTAAAATAGGCGGGGAAAGAATAGAGCAGGTAGAGCAGTTTACATATCTCGGAAGTGTTTTGGACCAATACGGTCAAAGTGGTAGGGACGTAAGGAGAAGAATTGCGCTAGGCAAGGAGGCTTTCTCAAGGAGGAGGGAGTTGATGACGGGGACGTTGAGTAGGGATGTTAAGACAAGACTCGTAAAAACTCTGATATGGAGCGTAGCTATGTACGGCGCGGAAACGTGGTCGCTGAAGCAGGAGGATAGACGTAGATTGGAGGCTTTTGAAATGTGGGTGTGGAGAAGAATGGAGAAGGTGAAATCGACCGAAAGGAAAACAAATGAGGAAGTACTGGAAATGGTGGGTGAGGAGAGGGGTTTGTTGAGAGAAATCCTATGGAGGCAGGAAAAATGGATGAAAGGCGTATTGAGCGGTAGTGGAATGTTGAAGAGGGTAATAGAGGGGAGAATGTTGGGCAAGCGAGGTAAGGGTAGGAACAGGATAGGGATGTTGGACGGGATGAAGGGAGGAAAGAAGTACACCGAGATGAAGAGGGACCTGATATAGATTAGTTTGCTAGGTGGGGAGTCACAAAATGTTTATTTGATAGTTGTGTCCATCCAAAAACCTACCTTAACCGGTAGATTACCTAATAAAATAAATATATATATATGTATATAAAAAAGTATATATATATATGTTTTTAATATATAAATATATATAGATGATGCGGAAGTACTCACGAGAGCAATAAAACTTTTGGACGGCACAATAGAACACAGAATAAAACAGATAACACGTAAAAGGACAGAGTCAGACAGACAGTCTGAACTGAAGAAGGTCTCGGAGTAGGCCGAATGCTCAAATAATCTACAGTGTGAGTGTCCTTTTAAGTGTTATCTGTTTTATTCTGTTCTATTGTGCCGTCCATAAGTTATAAATATATTATAAATAAATATATATATATATGTATATATGTATTTATCTTTGAAATTGACGCTCTCCGGCAACACACAAACACATGGATACAAAATATTCAACACACAGAAACATAAAGGAAGGACACTCACAGTATGTATTGACGTTTCGACGGCCCGGCCGTCGTCATCAGAATCATCATCAGAATCATCGTCATCTGATGACGACGGCCGGGCCATCGAAACGTCAATACATACTGTGAGTGTCCATCCTTTATGTTTCTGTGTGTTGAATATTTTGTATCCGTGTGTTAATATACATATATATATATATATATATGTGTGTGTATATATATGTGTATATATATATATGTGTGTGTGTATATATATATATATATATGTATATATATATATATATATATGTGTGTGTGTGTGTGTGTGTATATATATATGTGTGTGTATATATATATATATGTATATTATACGAGGATGTCGTGAGTAACGGTATTTAGTCGAGTCTACACATTCCATTTCAGTGTTGCCGATGCAATAGGCTTTCGGGCTCGTTTTTTTAAATGTATGACTACGCACATTTTTAAGTTTAATTCTGAACTGATCACCAGCGTCGTATAGTATTAAGGTTATTTGACAAAGCTGTTGTGTCCTCAGGATCACGGGTATCACGGTAAACCACTGCAAGGTCGGCAAATTAACGTATTCCACTAGTGGCTACGGAGTCAATGCCGTTAACTTAAAGTAGGAATAAAAGAGTTACGACGACACTTCCCTGAGGAACACCTGAAGTAACTTCTTCTGCACTTGAGCAAACTCCATCTGTCACTACTTTTTACCCGACCATTCAAAAAATCTCTGACCCAACCCCGGATATTTTTATCCATGCCATATGCTTCTAGCTTTGCGAGTAGTTTACCATGGGGTACCTTGTCTAACTTACACCTATGAAAATAATAGCAACTAACATGTACAGGTAAATTCACCTATGAATACACCAGAAGTCTACGCAATCCCTCTGGCTTAATCCAAATGTGCCTAACTATAGCGAAATAAAATCTCTCCTTAATAATCATCTCATTACTATCCACACTATCCGTCTAATGAAGCCTAGTTTCTGTATGGTGGATCCGCGTATTCAACTTATATGTACTCCACATGAAAGGCGTGGTGTTATCACTACCGTCAAAATTTAACTGAATCTGCCGCACTCAACACTGAACCCTCTACTTCATAAATTATGCCCTGCTCATCATTTCCTTTCTCCAACTTTTCAAAACTTCAAATTTGCTTATGTTAAGTACTAATCGATTATTCTATTATTACACCCTCAACCGACGGTAATTTCTGCCGCTGATTTGTGAAGGTTGAACCAGATAAAATTCCTTCAAGTCAAAAAGATGAATGATCGGAGATATTCTGGAAATGTTTTGTAGCATTCCACCTACTTAGGAAAAATAATTAAAATATAGAGTATTTGCCAAGACCCAAAGCTTTATAAAGTTTGAAAAAAATTGATGTTTCGATCTGATATTAGATTTTTCGTGTTAACAATTAGGGAAAGGTTTTCGAATGATCAAGCTTTCGATAAGCAGTCAGAAAAGATTTATAAGGATTACTGAGCGCATTGTAAAGTCAATGTCATAGGAAACTAAAGGATATGTGGTTTTCGAGAAAGAGAATGGATAAGTTAACCATTAAAGTTTGAGTTCATAAAACGGGGCAGGTGGAACAGTCCACACATCCCGGAAGAGTTTTAACCTAATGTATTGGGGACATAATAACAATTGCATTAGGCGAAGAACCTCGCACTAGAAGGATGGGTTTTATGGCAGCAGCATTTAGTGAGGATGTTAAGAAAAGACTCCTTAAAACTTTGATATGGAGCGTGGTTTTATACGGCGAGGAAACACGGCCGTTGAAGAATGGTAATGGGCGTAGATTGGAGCATTTTACAGTGTGGATGTGAAGAAGAATGGAAAAGTGAAATCAACAGAAAAGAAAATAAAAGAGGAAGTTCAAGGCGTAGTAGGAGATTTGAGAGGATTTTTGGCATAAAACCAGAGGAGACAGGAAAGGTGGATGGAGAGCATTTTCATTGTCAAAGCAATGTTGAAGACTGTGATGGAGGGGGGGAGCCCGTTAGGTCAACGAGGAAGGGATAGGATTAAAATAGGCATGTTGGATTTAATGAAGGGGGGAAGATAGTCTGCTGAGTTTTAGGAGGGTTTATTATAGGATCATAAGTCAAGTCGTATTTTGTTAGGTGAGGCAACTTTCAGTCTGTGTTCATCCAGAATCTACCTTAAGCGGTAGAATACCGATAATAATAAATAATGCATCGTATATGCTCATCATGATATAAGTACCTGAAAAATGTATGTCTTAAAATAAATTCCACACAAGTCACCTTTGAGTTGATGAATTGTTGGTCGCCTTTGTCACCCAATAACCATTCCGAATCTCGAAGAATCAATGGTTGTTAACTCTTTTCGAAGTCACGGCATAAAAAGCAAATAAGTTGCCTGATTCTCTTATTGTTTCCCCTCAGGCCAAATCTTAAATGCCATCTTAAGGTTCGTAAACTTCTCAAATTGCATGCACTCGCCAAGGTTTTGGATCCCATTCCTTGCAAGTACCATATATCAGATAAGAAATTCTTTGTTTGCTGAGTTTTTAAGTGTTCTCAAAAACCCTAGGACCTTAATTCTTCAATTAAGATATTATCTCATTTATGGAATCGATGACCTTTTTCCCTAGAAGTCTACCCTTCAGAATATGGAATCGTGTGTCCGCAACTCTGCTTCATTCCGAGGTGGCGAAAATTATATACGCGCGTCATATCACGAACGAGTTCATTTCGTTTCGCCGAAATGAATTTTACATTGCGCAATCAAGGTACCTAAACTTGAATGGAGATATTGAAGGGAGATTTGGGTAGTGGAAGCTGTGAATGCAGTTAAAACTAATCTCGTAGTGCTTCAGTAAAGGCCCTTGGTAATATTCCACTCGCGAATTTCATTTTCCGACCGTACTTTCGACGATAACCCGTCATTAACAAGGCAACACAACAACAGGTTGCCTCAGTAATGACAGACTAATGTCGCAACCGTGTCTGGAAAATAAATTTCAAGTGAAGAGTGAGCGTTGTTCCAGCAATTACGTGTAATGTCATGACGTCAAGCCTCATACTTCTATTTGAATTCAAACGGTGGCAGTAATTCTTAATTATTTAGATTGAACTTGTGGTGGAATAATTTATAGATTTATTTTTCAAAATAAATATTGAGGGTAGCCGTAATTATAGATGTATTCGTTTTCAAACATCCCCTAGGAGGAATTTATTTTAGGAGATAAACGTAAATTTCCATGCGGCCGCATATATTTATTATAGGTGTCACTCGGTTTTTTGGCAATCATATAGAAGTACATAATTCAGTATTGTGATATCACATAAGCTTCTTTATCACGCAGTAAGGTTAAAAAGTGATATCCTCAAAAGTACAAGTTGGCTACGCAATAATTTAGTCGAAAGTAGTTTTTTTCTTGTGGGAAATTCATGATAGCAATTCAGTGTACCATTTTTTCCTTTTGGCTTCCGAGCCAGAAGTGATAAAAGTAAGCGGTATTTACTAAAGAGGTAAGAATTTATAAATAAGGATTGACCCATTTTAGGGGACACTGTTTTATTGTGAGACAGCTCAAGGTGTGTTTTGATGTCCCGACTTCATTCTTCATCGACCTAAATTTCCGTAAGGTCAGATGCTAGCTCGGTTAAAAGTAAAATCAAGGTGGCCAGAGTTATCAACAGCCCCCTTCAGCCAGAACGAGTGGTTCTTTTTTTACGATATAAACTCCCGTTTTGCCAGCCGTAAAAAAAATTAACATGATGCGCCGTTTCGCTTACTTTGCATATCACATCGCACTATCGCATCGCTTACTTTGGAGAGAAACTACTCCTTGACAGATTTACTTTCAAGTAATTTATTTTGCAACATGATAAATGAGTTGTGTGATAGAGAGAGTCGAATTTCTATGGCTTTCCCTAATATCTTCGCGATCAATCATCTAAAGGATTTGACCGTGGATCGGAGAAGAACGAATCCATTGAATACGGAGATGTTCAAGACACATGAGACGGCCCCTCCTCATATCTTCCTCCCGTCCTGCACTCTCTCATAATACTTCCCACTTCCCAACGGGCGAGCCGGGAATAAACAGTCATTGTCCGACGTCCCCCGCCTTGAGACTCCCGCTGACTCAGTGCTAGGTGAGTGCGGGCGCGACCGCCATTTTCTCCTCTGTTAACCACGCTCTCTTCTTCTCCTCTGTCGCTTCGAAAAGTATTCCGCTCCCGACAGTTCAGACCGAGATTGGGGAGGGGTGTATGTGTGGGGGGGGGCGGGAGGGAATGGTATTAAAATGGAATGTTAAAGACTTTCGGGAGACACTCAGAGGAGATTCCTTTGAACTGCACGCCATTTGGTGTGCAATAGATTTGCGTTCATCTTGTTCTCCTCGCTTCATTTAGCTGAAACTTCGAGTGGGACTGTTTCGGAGCCCATTATCCTTTCAAATATTACAGTCAATATAATTTCAAATCAGGCAAGAAGGGGTTTTAAGCTGAGGTTCAGTAATTTATGCTGAACTCTCAATTTATGTGCGGTCCTAAAATCTGTGATTCGTAAGTCGTAAAATTACTCAAGTTCCCTTTTTAAAATGCTATCTTTTTCATTTTGTACGCAATTACTAAGTGAAAAGAAAGCGGGTATAAGATATATATGATGAAAAAAGAACATTTTCTCTTCTCTTTTTAGCCAAAAAGCGAGCTGCAAAGGTAAAATTCCAACATGAATAAAAGCCTACCGCAGACCGAAACTTTTATTTATGATCGGTTAAAGATAAAATTATCCTTTGTTTTTTAAATCACGAAATATAACATTTCGTTAATAATATGTTTATATACACTCTCCTCATCACCACGGCATGTGGAATGAGTGAGTGTTCTCCTGTTGCATTTTTCGGTAATCTCCCAAGAATGAGGGTTTCTTTTACTCTTTGGACATGGTAAATAACAAATTTGCGCAAAAACTTATTTTTATCTCTCTGATATTAGAGTGATTATGCCATTAATAATGTCAGAAGCCAATCACGTCACAGCCTGTTTAAACAGTATTCAACGCCCTCTTTAATTCCGTGTGATGAAAGTCATTTTCTGATCTCTTCACTAATTCATATACTTAACAACACTAAAATACTTGAAATATAGTTGTAAACTTACAATAGTAAAACACATACATTATAGTTGTTACCTTACTTATATTATCATGTATATATTTATTTAAATTTTTTAATGACTTTTTATATTTTCACTATCAAATTACTTTTTGAAAAATTGTATATTTTAGATGTTTTCTCGATGGAAATTTTTAATATAAATGCTAACTTTGTGCACACCAATGTAATAGTGGTCCCAGTCGATACTCAGCTATTTGGAGTAATTCAATATTAATTAATTTCTCCTGCAATTCAAGGCTGGAATGCATAAGAAATCATATTATTTATTTCATTTTTTATTTTCTTAAGCCAAGAAAGGAACGGATGGCTCATCTAACTGATCCACTCTCCCTTAGGTCGCGGGATCGAGTCCCGATTTGCAAAAGTACATGAATTGTTTTATGCCTTTTCTTTAAAACTTTAGATAAAAATGATTGACTTTTCGGGATCCGGTTCTGCTTCGTAGATCTATACAAAGCAAAATCTTATTAAATCGCTCGGGGATAGGTTGATTGTTCGTATGGATGAAAATACTTTATTATTTTTATGAATTTCGAATACATCCCGTACTCTGACCGTGATATTAGTTTCAATTAAAATATTTGATTTTTTTCTCTTAAAATTATCAAATTCCATGTAAGCAAACGTTTACGCCCACAGTTATTGACTCATCGATAATAGCAGTAGTTATTAGAGGAGGCGGCCAACAGCTAAGGTCATTTACGCCATTAGGAATGGATGGGAATGGATAAAGGGAAACCCGGCGTCGGATTCGTCTACCCTTATCAAAAGGCGCCAAGGGGTACGCAGTATAACGTTCCACGTCTCGTTCGACGGCGTATTCACTAAAAGTGCTTTCCACAAAGCAACTCAAGTGGGGATCCCTAGTGAATAATACCTGCCGTCTCAAGGATTCGAAACAGGGCCCTCTTGGTGGGATACCAATACGTTAGCCACCGCCTATACCTCACATTTTCCCATTATGATTGATTTGGCCATTATTTTTGCTTATGGGTCATCAATTATTTCTCCGAAAAAACTTTGGACGGGGCATAAATATGCGGTTTCATTGTTTTCAATGTCTTCCTTTATATGGGGAACGTGATTTCATCTTACAACGGTCAGCGATATCTAAGTAGGTAGATCTTCTTCGTCGTTTAAATGGCATGGAACTAGATGTGGTTCTGAAGAAGGCAATGGAAGCATTGTGTTTATGTGCTCATCAAATGAGACACTGTCTCAGGCGTTATTCGGTGGAAGTCTTTCATACTTGATGGAAATGAGGGAAGAATAACTCAACAGATTTCACTGAAATTTTCACTTTGCACACCATGGTTCCGTTGAAACACCTGATGATGACACCTTGTAATAGAACCATGGTGGTGAGAAATGAAAATTCTAGTGGAATCGCTCATCTACGCCTGTGTACACTCATTTTCAACATGTATTCGTGAAAATATTGCATAAATATCGAGCTTGAGTGTGGTTGACGGTTCTTTAATAGCTAATAGCCACTAGTTGAGTACCTACTGGAGATCCCGTAGACATCAATTTGATTCTTAATGATCATCTATTCATATTTACGTACAATTTAAACCCTTTTCATTGCGAATCCGAGCATTACGACAAGTGCAAACGAGTGCCTTCTGCGCAACGCTTTCCTATTCCGTTCGATTAGTTTGCGTGGATAATAGTAAAGCATTCGGCAAATAGTTTCCCATCCATCCGAGCTTCTACCAAAAGTATCGGCAGGCTTCCAATTGCCCCGCCATCGTTTGCTTCTTAATTAAGGGCAGACCTTCTAAAAATCTACTCTAATGAACGCTTCAAAGTTGCCCAAGTTCTCCACGGTTAACTTAATCCGGGCTTTGGAATGTATTGATTTTTAACTCCCGTCAAACAACGCCCGCGAGCGGGGGGGAGGGGCTCTCTTTTCTTTCGAACCTAACCTCGAATGCGGTAATGGCGGTAAATATGGCGCGGTCAACACTGCGAGAGAGAGAGAGAGGGAGGGGGAGGGGAAGGAATTGAGCGAGGAGGGAGGGAGATGAGGGAGGAACACTCCCCGAGGCACTCCCTCGAACGTTCGAGAGGCGAATCGGTGATGGAGTGCGTGCGTGTGTGCCTGCGTGCTGCATGGCGCCACTCGACACGGGCCAAGCGGCGGGGACGCGCGATGAGCATGTAGCAACCAAATCCCTGGGGTCCTCCCCACCACCCCTTCGCCCCACCTCCCCCCTCAAACTCCCTTTCGGAAACCGTGATTTGGAATGGAGGGAGGAAGACGGATCGCGGAGGAGTCGAAGTGAGAGATCATATGTATTCTGGGGGGTTGGAGCGAGGGGGCGAACCCTGTGAATTCAGCCCGCCCCCCTCTTCTTTTCCTTGAGGTTGGGGCGGAGGGTGGGGGGGCTTGGGGGAGGGGGAAGGAGACCGGGGTGGCGGCTGGCTGCCGCCTTATTGCCACTCGGCGCGAAGATTTTCCATAAAGGAGAGAGGGTGGGTCGGGGGTGAGTGGAGGGCACCGCGCCGGAGAGTTCTTCACGCGGCGCCTCGACTGCGTGGAGAGGCATCCTCTGGTGAAAAATCGATGACGACGCAGTAAATACACGGGGAGCACATTCCGGAGGCGGCGGTGGCGGCGAAAGCTTAAGATACGGGTAACGGCTTAAGTTGAAAGAGGGCGAATCTCTCTCTCTCTCTTTTTCTTTCTCTTTCACCAACGTTCACCTACTTTCACTTGAGACATCGCATTCATCCCGTTTGGTGAGCGAGGAAAGATTTCTCAAAGCTGCTATGCTAATTTCTATTGCAAATTATAAAAGTTACAGAGTTACTATTTATAAAGTAGCGTGTGGCTAAACAATTAATAAAAGTGCAATTAGGGATGACCAAAGAATCTGCCATCGAAGAAGTTAAATAAGTTTCATTGAAGACAGAAGTTTAAACTAATGTTACATGTCTTTTTATTTTGGCCTTAAGGATCATCTGCAGATATAAAGTTGCAAATATATATCTTATTTTTAATTCCTTCTTTGATAACAGACATTCTTACAGTTTTGATTTACTTACATTGACTGGTAATTTTTCTTCGTCGATTTCATTTTTTTTTCTTTCGATGCAATCGACCGTCTCCCGGAGGTATCATTGATAAGCTTTTAGTTGATATTGGAGTCCATTTGGTGGAAGTAGCCACCACCAAATAGTATTGAACATTTAAATATAAGCATTGATTTCAAATAAGACACTACTTCAGTATTAATGGAAGGAATACTTCGGATTTAGGAAAATACATTTCCGGTGTTTGAAGCATCTAAATGTGCAAAGTAGTCTATTTTTCGCCAAAGGGTGTAACTCACAAACCATTCATGAAACAGTCGTCAATAAAAATGTGTGTTTTATGATAAAAATTCAAAAGAATTTGACAATAGCTTGTTTTCGACCAGCATGAATAGTTGTGCTTAATATTTCCCGTTTCATGAAGAAAAGGAATCCTTAAATCGTTTCATTCGGTCGTCAATTTTCGGTTAACTCCCATCGTGGTATAACATGTTAATGTATTTGTTTTATGTTAGAACTATTCACTTTGAACCAGAATTAGATGTTTATAATTTGCAAGTTATCCAATAGTAATGAATCAATGCAATTCATTCAACCTTCTTACCATTGAGATTTCCGTCCAAGATCTTATAATCGCCTAAACCCTTCAAGATCATATCAGTAGTAATCAACGGAACTCTTTTGTCTTTATCTCCTTAACTCAGAAGTTAATTCTCTCTGCGTTGAGTTCCAAGTTCTCGTGACATGTTAGAGGTTTGACTCGAACCAAACTAAATCCCGCGAAAAACGTTTTCATTAGGGCATTGCTATGTTGATTTGATTCGAGAAAACCGAGTTATTGTAATGGTTGCCCCGAGACCGTTTCTATAGTTTCATCTCTGTTCTACGCCCGATGCTATTGTTTTTCTTAAGTATTTCCCTTGGTCATGTGTACATATTTATACTGCTACGAGGCTACAGATGTAAGAATCGTGCTACTACTGTTCAATAAATGCCTGATTAGCATTGTTTTTTAATTTTGTTGGATACTCCACCGCAATAATGGATTGTATTGTTGAGGTCGCTCTGTTGAACAATCCTTCTGAATAGTGTGCAATGAACTTGCTTGCTTTTGCGTTTGTATATTGTTTTTTAGTAGCTTAGAAAAATGATACCGTAATGTCAATTTAAAGTAACTTACGATACAAATCACTGCGATGATTAACATTCTTCAAGAAATTTCGACATGGTACATATGTCATTGCATTTTATTAGAGTTTTATTTCAGAGATCCATTGGTTTTTTTCCTTTATATACTTATAAAGAAAAAATAACGTATAATATTTGAACATTGAAGAAGTACTCACCTTCAGAGCACACGGTATGAAAAATGAATATTTCGTAAATGCTGCTCGACACCACAAAATAATTCTTCATTGAAGAATTCTCAATTACGTTTAAATATTTAGTGGCAAATAAAAAATCCTCATTTTCGATTTGTAAACGCCTGGACGGGGATGAGCGGAATGCCAAGGTAAACTAACGTTAAGGTCTATGAATCATAGCAAAGCAAAAAATTCATTTTTTTGTTCAAGTATTGCTACAATTTAAAACTTTTTCCAATGAACGGGACATTTTCTGTAGAAATCCGTATTCCCGATCAAAATATCCGAATGAGCTCATGGTCGTGCAAATCACAATTTTACTTCGCACGACTTACATAAGTGGGCGGGCGACACGTTCCGCGACTGTTTTCGATTGGTTGGTTAAGAGGACGCCCACTATCGAGGCAAACAAAAGTCCGATCATTTAATGGTTCGCTGGAAACATATAACTTACAAAACCAATATTTTTCACTGGGGAGACGTTAGTCATCAAATTTACTAACGCGAATGTCTGCCTGCCGATCTATCTTCCATCTTATCGACAGAATCTTAGCCTTGGTTTTATCTGCGTTCTCTCCTAAGTGGCGCTGTATTATTTTTGGGAACGCTTACGGCGGCGGGTGCTTTTATTTCCCACCGGTTACATTGGCGGCGACGGAGGACTACCAAATACGTAATTCTCATCCGGCAATCATTCATCCCACTCCGTCATTAGTCTGTCGACTCCGAGGCAGGAGGAGGAGAGCCGAGTGACGTTTGAGATGATGAAAAACGTATTTTGTAAATACCCCGCCCTTCCCATTTCCTCCTGCTCTTCCTCCCGTTTCTCCGCCTTCATTTCTTTAAAAGGATTCGAATGGTTGGAAACGAGAGCCTCACACGAACAAGGTATCGGTTGAATCGCTGGTCTAAAGTTGAAATAAAAATTTGTCTATTTCTGTATCTCTCATTTTCAGCCAGACCGGATCACGGTGAAAACTTTCGGTAAATATAATTCGTAACTTCATCTCCTTTTTTTTAACTCATGAAAACCATAGAGTATTTTTCTTTCGGAAGTGATTGTTTTCGATTTCCTCTTATTCAGCCAATTAAGTTTTTTTTTCCGAGTAACAGCCGCAACATCCTGGAGTTTACCTCCGGCGTCGAAAACTGTTTATTATTTAACGTTGAGTGTACAGAGCTACATATGTTGTGGGCTGAAATCGCGTCGATAACATATCGCTACTGTTTCAAAAATTTCATATTTGGCAACTCATTCAATGGCTCTTTTAATTTCTCTGCCTTTGACGATTAATCCATAATTATGGAATTCATATAAATGGCTACCAATATTTTAGCACAGTAAAAATTGGGTTGAATGTTACAGAATTAGGAAATCGTCGATTTTTATTTGATTTGTAGCTATAAGAAGTACCGTCTTTATTTTTTATTCCGTCTTCCGTGAAATTTAATGAATTCTTCAATGTTCAAATATCAAATATAATTTCGGAATATATTCGAACGATGAGTTCAGGTAACAGTGGGATTACAACGGAGCGATATTTTCTATGTCATAATCGAGTAAGCACATTCATGGGAATCGTCTTGCTACGTTTTGATTGTAAAATTCACACAAAGAGAATTATATCCAAACAGCTCTCTGAAATATTACGAGTCACGGTCTAAAGGGTTGGAATGAAGAGGCT
Organism: Hetaerina titia; assembly: GCA_037158775.1. Classification (NCBI taxonomy): domain Eukaryota; kingdom Metazoa; phylum Arthropoda; class Insecta; order Odonata; family Calopterygidae; genus Hetaerina; species Hetaerina titia. The sequence goes on from CM073768.1 coordinate 136,560,204, forward strand.
TGTCCAGGATTTATAAATACAAGGGTGATAGAGCAAACCATAATATTATATTTATTCATTTCAGTCATCAGCACCCTATATGGAAGATAACCACTCATCAAAAATTATAAATTAGTGGAAATTGGAGTCAATACCTATGATCTAACACAGAGTAATTTTATACGTGTAATAAAATGCGATGAGTAAGTACCTCCAAGGATAACGGCGGAAGCGTTACAACAGGCCGTGATGAGGGAACTTAGCAGCATTCCGGGCGCTTCCTTTCAGAAGGCGTACCAGGCTTAGAAAACCCACTGGCAGCGGTTTGTGTGGACGCACAAGTCTCCAACTTCGAAGACTTTTGAGTTAATGTATCAATTCGGGCAATAAATATTTTTAATCGAATCAGTCTTTACTTTTGGGACAGATCACTTAAACCGCGCAAAATAATTTATGGAAACCATTTTGTTATCTATCCTCCACAAACGTTTTTGTTTTTCCTACAGATTATTTATTGCCGAATCGTATTTTTAGTGCAATGTTTGACTATTGACGATCAATTTCTAACCACAAATTTTCGGAATGTTCTCATAAAATTTGAATTCCCTGCGCTTAATATCTATATGAGTAAGATTTTTTTAAAGGATCGATTTTGTGTCGGAAACAGTCGATATTGGTTGCGTTTTCTTTAGATAAATCATGACTCTCGATTTACTACGGACGTGAATGATACCTTGGTCCCAAAGTACCTTTTTAACTGATTGGTGCCATAAAAACACGCAATGTAGATTTGTGAACATTACGCCCGGGTAGCCCGGCATGAAATCTTACCATCGGAGAGATTTCAAAATTTACCCATAGGAAATGAGACTTCAAAACATAATTAGATTTGATTAGTCTTGGTGGAACTCCAACCATATTTTGATTTTTTCCAGGAATCTTATAATTCGGCCGCCGGAGATCATTTTTGCATTCCATTATAAAATGGACGCAAAGCGTACGTTGATGTAGTAATATTGGATAGCACTAACTTAAGTAATACTTCGGAACATTACATGATCCAAACAAACGCCATTTTTGCATGCCACTATCGTATAACAGTGATACGATTGTGTATATCGTGTAACTATACCGGTGATAATTTCAAAACAGTTCTTTCTTTAAAGTTATTTCCATCTTTCAGTAGTTTTCTCGCCTTTTTCCTTGAATTGATGTAGTATACAAATGGTTCATTCACTTTGTCCCCGAGCCAAGAAATTATCTTCATGTTAATAAAAGAGTTGAAATAAGAAATGCTTCTTTCGTGTTGCGTGGATACGTGGACGGAATCCCGTCGTTGCCATTCGAACTTTCTTCACTGGAGAACCAATCATCGCTGAATATAGTGTAGATGAACGTGCATTGGTTGCATAAAGTGTTTTCTCAAAACCGGTCTAACAGCGAGTTTGTGTTTGAAGGCCCAAATATTTATTGACCCCCCGATTCACGAACACCGTGATTGCGTTAGAGGTGACGTTGGCTATTATTCGGGAAAACATTAGAAAAATTGTTGAGAAATTAGTATCACAAAGTCGAAGCACGAAAAGAAACCGGTCCATATCCTGGGACGGACGGACTATCCTGAAGGGACGGACGGTGTTTACGATGGTATCCCTACTCTTGGAGTGACTCCGAGAGAGAGCCCAATTATGGGTGAAATCACATTTTCCAAAAGAAGTTTAGTGCTGACGCTGAATTTCTAGCCTCTTTCCATTTGCTATTACCACATTTGACGACATTTACCTTCAATTAAAGTCGCACAATCTATTCCGACACGTGTCTCCCGCAGGAATTTGAAAGGCACCACGGATTCCGACGTTCTAAAAGGCGGGGACCTGAAGTTTGCTATTTTTTTATCAGACTTGATCAACGGTCGTACAATTTTTCGGCTCGGAAGGAATCAATTTTATGGGATTACATAATTATCGTGCTCATCCAGCAAGTTAGAAGTTTAAATGGTTCCCTGCTTTTGGCCATCATCAGGCACAAGATCTGACGCAAAATCTATCTTGGGTCTGATGATGATTCTTCTAACCGGAACGAACGTAGTATTAAAACTAATCACTCACTGGAAGAATACGATATTCATTCAATTCTCCGCTGGATTTACGAGGGCTGTCCAGAAAGTAACCTCCGTTTGCACGTAGCGAGAAAAGTAGTAGGGTGAACCGAATGTTAGCTGTATTGATACACTCACACTAGGTCAGTACGCCTCGAGCTGCAGTATTTATTTGCGTGTCATTTTCGTGAAATATCAGCTGCAGTGGCTCCTACTTGGCGCAGCCCGTACAGGGATGAAGCAGTACTCGCCGGAGTCTCCGATCTCTTGTTTCGCGGCAAACGACGCCACTCCGCGTTCCAAATCCACGAGCTCCACCTTCGCGCGCCCAAGCTCAATCCCTCGCGTCGTCACCTGCCCCCTTCGCCACCCCACTCGCAACACCTCTCCCTCATCAATCATGCTTTAATTAACGCCCTCGACCGATCGACTCGGCGTCGAGCCCGACACCGTCGCCTGTCACAAAGTCGGAAGGGCAAAGGCACCTTCCGAGAGCAGAGGGAGGGGAGCGTGTCGAAGATTAAGCGACCATTAGTCCTCCCCCCCCACACACCCGCCATCCCTTCCGCCACGGTTTCCGCGATAGAAGGGATTCCGACCCACGGTTCTCTTTCGGAAGCCTCTATCGATACACGTCCGTCCGTCTGAAAGGCGATCTGATTCTTCTCAGCCGCAGGCCCCACTGGATTAGTTCCGGGCCTTACGGTTTCTTTTATTTTCTTCCATATCGAACACGATGGAGGTACCCAAAGGGGCTTGTTTGAATTTTCTTTTTACTTTCGAGTAGGTTTTTGAAACCAGGTTTTGCTTTCAAATTAAAATCCTCTGATAAAACCCCCGTAACGCTTTGAGCAAAGCAGAAAGTTCTCGGGTGGAAAAGATATCTTTTTCACTCTCTGAGTATATGGATCAAAGAAACTAATACGACAAAATCATCTGAAAATCGGGCGTATCGGATATGTAACATATTTATAAATCTCCGGAGATATTCAATGACTTACGTTTGGAAAACGTAATTCTCGCATCGTTTGGAAAACGAGGTAATTAGTGCATGAGGGAGGAAATCATTTTCCACAAGCAAAAAACGAATCAATCTACTGAGCTCATTATCTGGGTAATAACCGGTGGAAACACATGCGGCACGTTTCAATAAATATCCAAGTTGAAATACTTCATTGGCTCATTCAGATCCCTTATTTAAATGTCTTTTCCAAATCGAATATTATAATTTAATGCATTGTATTATTCCAAATATTTTTTAATTCTCTCTATTTAGATAAAAATATTGCCAAAATAATATCGATAGGCCAAAGAGGATTACATACCAAGAATATCCAGTACAGCACCTCGGACTTGGCTCAAAACCAAGTAAGATACGTACTTCATCCATCATGTTCCTTATAGTGTAAGATACAGATTTATTTTAATTATACCCGTTCACTTAAGATAATTGGCTTAATAAATGTACATTTTTGACTTTTAGGCCTTCTTGATGGGCGTATAACATATCCCACCTTATTACCAAAAGAAGTAGTATTTTTTAAAATTAAATTCCAAATAGTTATACCTATAAAAATATAATTTTTTGCCAATGGTTTTCAGCTTCTTTGCATCGCGTTTGGCACGCAGAAAAATTGATCCCTTAACCTTTTGTCTGATGCATTCATTTGTCCAATTACACTTTGCCCAACTCGAATATTTCCGTGATTAAAAATGCAAAAGTACGTTCCACTGAATCTCTCCCTCTGTCAATTTCTTTAATAATTTCACTATGCGGTTAAATTTTCCACCTCGTCCTGACTCCAAATCCAGGTGTCTGCATGTCGCTTGCACTAGTTCGGCTGCCCTGAATAGTCTACGATTGCGGACAAAGTTCTGCGCGGGAATTACTGGGGTGGAACGAAAGCACTGCAATTCGAATTACACACACACACACAGGCGCACACAGCAGCAGCACAGTACGGCAACCCCAAATGCAATGTTCCGGCAATGTTTCCGATTTATGGGGATGTCGTCTTCCCCTCCCCTCCCCCCTCAATCTTTCCAGCCCTCCTCAGCCTCTCTCCTCCTTTTCCCCGGACGGTGGTAAAAACGTGCGCGGCGCCGTCCATAAGTGACGTGGCGCTCTTTTGGGGGAGAGGGCATTGCTCCACCTCCGTGTTGGTGCTGCGAGATAAGGAAGACTTGGCCATCCGTTACACCGCGATATAGTTTACTAAACTAATCAACCTGGCTCTCTTCTGCAATTACTGCATGGACTAAGATGATAATTTGTAACAGGCACGGCAATCAGTTTGGTATAGCAGCAGTAAGCTTCACCATTTTATTTCACTTCACATGTTCCTAAAACTTTTCTTTTTGAGAATATCTGTGTGTATATACTTGATCTAACTGCGGAAGATTCAGACGATAAATTTTTACGGGTCTTATGTCTCCCTTAAGAGAATTCAAGTAATTTCCATTCATCTAACTATGACAAGAATTTCCTGCGATGATTCAAAAATGCTCTTTCTAATAAAGGATCAAATCGGTTGCTAATAGTATTATAAATGTGTGCAATTGTTTTAATCATAAATAATTCCGTAATAATACATAGGGATTATGGATAGTTATGAAATACCGCTCCATTTCTTAAACCATTTCGGCAGTTCATTGTTTTTTCAAAGAATTCAAATTTTATCTCGGTCAATGATTAAATTAAAAGAAATATGGGATATTATTTATATAAAATGTTTGAAAATATGCGTAAAATATTTTTAGGTATTCCGGAAATCTGTTTAGAAAAGCCGCTGATGAACCAATGTAATATATTAGTGCCTAGGATACGCAAATCGATCGAGAAACGCAAATTGATAATCTGGATGCTACTGCTTTAAAAGCCCAGAATGGATTCCCATTTTCATTGTGCACTTCCACTTTCAGCCAAAAGGTGACCCGGTAGCCTAAGGTGATAATTTCTCTCGCCGTTTACGGCTTAAGTACGCGGTGAACTCCACCCTCGGCTACCAAGCCAACCTCCGGGTTGATTACCATGGAAGTTATTCGGGGTCATACGTACTTTTGTGTACAGAACTTAATTTATTTTGTAATTCTTTTCAATCATAGGAACTCGTAAAACGGGAACGGCAGTGATATCATGTGAAGGCTTATAGGAAAAACGTGACGTCATTTCTGGACCCATGGTGATCATCCCAGGCGTGAAAGGAGGATGGCAATGAGGAGGGGTCAAAAGTGGTCCAAAATCATAGTGATGTCATTTTCGGACGGCGCCTATCATCTTTCGCGAGGCGGGGCATGCGCACTCGTGGGGGCCCCGGCGATAATAAAAGCCCTCCAAGCGGGAATTACCCTCCCTCCCCCCGTCCCCATCCCCATCCCCCCGTTCCCATCCCCCTCACAGCATCCCTCCGTACACTTGCTGAAACTCCAACGTGCTTGCTCACTTGCTCTCTGCTCCGCCAAACAATTGCGGACGAAAATAACTACAACAATGACAATAAAAAAGGGCCTTTTGGGAAGGGGGCGTTGCCGTCGTCATTTTCCCATCCTCCCTCTCCCCTCCCGTCATCGACTCGAGAGACTTGGGCAATAAAAACTTTCGCAGACATAACCTCTGTGCAGCGGAAGACCCGCGACTTTTGTCTCCTATATACTCTTGTTATTTTTTTTACTTTTATCATTTCATTGTACGAGTTGCCGCCTCCGGGAGGGAATTTACGACCGTTCTCTCCACTACAGCTCTAAAATAGCATGAAGTAATTATAGACGTAAAATGCCGTGAAACCGAACAACGGTCTAGACCCAGGGATCTAATTTTTTTCGCCTTCCTTCCGCCCTTCTCTCTCTGCCCCTCCCTCCGCCGCCTTCTCAGTCTTCTTCCTACTGCTTATTCCGCTCCCGACCAATTCCCGATCCTCCCTTTCTTATCCCCCCTTTACTCTCCCCCCCCCTTCATCCCCCCTCGCCCATTGTGTGATTAAGTCTTTGATGGCGGTATGTGTCACTGCAATCGCGACCACCGAATTTCCACCATTTTTTTTCCATAATGAAACTTTCAATGAACTAAAATCGCACTTTGTTAAACATGGTTCTTCGAGTTTGATGGATAAATTTCGTTTGCTAGCGTTACAATTGTGGTGGCTCGATCATATTTTTTATTCTGCCCCTATAAGTTTGTCTTTTTTACTAAAAAAAAATAATATGACGAAATACTCTGCACAATAGACTTATAGATTGATGAAAACTAGTGAAAATGTTCACAATATTATGCATGCTGTAATCTCCAATGCTCCGATGATTTCACCATTAAAAGAAAAAACTTAAGTTAATTCAAGTTAATTGTAATCAACTTTTGGTAATTTTTTTTATTTTTAGCAGCCTCAAAAATAATCGGTGGTATTCACAACAATATTCGGTAAGCATTCTGTTCCACGCGAAAAATTTTATAAGTAGGATAACTATGCGAAAGGTGGTAATATTGGGAATTTTTAAATTTTTTTTTTAAATTTAGCTTTCCATTGGAAGCAAGTTTTTTTATTTCACATCATTAAGCAATTTCATTGATTTAAATGTACCGAGGTTTCAAAAAAACGTTTATGAAATTATAAGTTAAAGGCATATTGAGCGAATTACATCTCTGTCTTTCCTGATACACGTTCCATTTGATTCAGATTCAGGGTTTAGGGTATACTGTAAGGGCACCATTCAAAATCAGTGTCAAAAAATTTGCATGAACAATTAACTCCAACCCCTTATTCGCAATTATTGAAAAACTCACCCCAACCATGAATAATAATCGTATTTCCCATAAGATAATCCAGCTTTTCACATTAAACACGATCCAGTGAAATTTAATAAAAATTAATTCACACGAAATTAAGTTAATCAGTTAGTCACGGATCTGGTTGCGAGTGAAATCCAAGTACAGTAAATTATTATTCTTTTTCTAAAAATTTCAAATGATTAATACAAACTATTGCTGTTACTGCGAGTTGCCATTTTAAATAGTATTACCGTGCGTGTGAGAATGGTATTTTTCCTATTCGCGTAATAGTATTTCCATTCTCCTCGTTTGCTCTAAGATCTTCTTTGGAGCCTCAGTGGACGGCTGGCGATATAAATGCGAGTCTTCGTTCTGTGCCTTCAGCCCCAACTAAGGAGCGAAGAGTGGTGCCATCACGAAGAACATTTATCTCATGTCTCGAACGGGACACGAATCCGAGTTCCCCGTCTTCGGCTGGGTTTTCTAATCAATCTCCAAAGCCAAATCCCTTAGCAACAGAGGCAACGATAGAGACAATGGCACCGAGGAACGGTCATAAATTAGAAAAACGGAGGAGAGGATAAAGCCGATGGCTGCAGCAAACCGATCCTAAATGGGATTCCTTTCACATGGTGATGATGATGATCGCGATAAATTCCTTAAACACAACACTTTCAAATATGTACCGATGCAGAACAGGGACTTCTACGCCTTTAGGTTGCACGATGGACGATGCTCAATTTATTTGTCATAATAAAAGGCATGAAATGATTTACGTTCTAATGTTCACAATATTCACTTCGTTCTCTTCGTTCGTTGTAGCAACAGTAATATTTGATAACGTCATATCTTCCCAGCTTATTCATTTTATTCTAGAGAAAAATGACATTAAATTAGTGGGGTATGCATTATAATTGAATTAAATATCCAAATGAAGTTTAACGTGTGTTATCCGCAATTAATACAGACGTGCATTTTAGAGAGGTACATATGTATATATAGGTGTCTTAACGGTTGTAGAGACGGTAGTGTTTGTAAAATATTGATCAAAGTATTAGTAAAAAATTGTATTTAATTCACATCCAAATAATTCGGGAATGTTTAATAGTTTAGCGGCGGCAGCCACCCATACCATAACGTTATCATAATAAAATATATATTTTGTGCCTACCCTTATAGCTCTTGTCAATGCACCTTTTCTCAGAATCTTAATTATATACCTTAAAAATTAGCCCTGTATTGCATCTTGTTTTAAAGATTTGTCCCAAAATATTGTCTCGATAGAATAATTAGCTTCCTTTTTCGTTGACAAATGCGTGTTTTAGGTTTTCTCAATTGACCGGCTTTTCTCAGTCTGCAGGATGGGATAACCGAAACAGAGAATATTATGAAAAGATGAGCAGATTTTTTTTATTGGCACGCACTCGTTTGATCTGTAAATGAACTATTACAGAGAATATGTCCACTTATGGGAAAACTACGCCTGTATCCAAGGGCGGGGGAACCCACGAACGTTGTTTAGATGGTGATGGAGTGACTGAGCAATCCGACGGCTTCAAGAGATCGTTTTGAAATACTGGTAAATACTCCACCCTTAGAGAGTCACTCCTTAAAATGACTAAAAATGTGGGGTGACTTGATTTTTCTTAGATTGCACGAACAAGGCGTACTCCGGCTCTCTCCAAATATTTGTGCTCTGGACGTGACTTCTCCGGTGACGACGACGGAGGAGGAGGGCCCGGCCCTTCCTTCCTCCCTCCCGACTTGAGCCCCGCACCGCCACCCCGCCCCTTTTCTCCTCCTCCCTCACCACACCACTCGGACGTCGTCTCCGAGCTATGTAAACCGCTCCCATCTCTTCCCCTGCCACTCTCCATCCCGTCACCCCCATTCCCATTCAACTCCTCCGCCTTTTTAACCCATTAACTCCCCTCGCCCTCCGAAAACATCTCTGCCGGGGCCATAATAAACATGGAAACCGAGGGGCGACCCTGGGAGATCGCCGACTCCCCTCGCCTCCCTCTCTCGCTTTCCTCTTCCTCCCTCGTGTTCTCCGCCCAGCCTCTCCCCACCCTTTCCCTCAACTTCTCCGGTCCTTTGGCACCCTCGTCCACCTCCCCGACACCTTCAAGGGTGCGTGTTTCACCGCAGTGTGGTTTTTCCCCACGGTCATCTTAGTCCCGTCCAACCCGTTCCGTGCCTTCCGCACCCCTCTCATGCTTCCTCCTGAAATTAAGTTCTTCGCAGTTTTTGTTTTACTCGTGTTTATTTTTCCATCGTTTTTCTTCCCGTGTACAGTTTTGGATCCTGAGTGGTGCAATAGTTGCGGCTGACGGACGTCGACCCATCGTGCCGAAGTTCGTTCAATCTGGGAATGAGATAAATACGGGGATGACCTTCCTTGGGCGCCTTAGTTTGTAGAAAACAGTTAACCATCATTTTTAACGACAGCAATGACATGCTAAAGAAGACTTTCATTTCTTTCATTTGCTTCTTCAAGAAAGATATTCTTTGAATACTGCTAGAGCTTCAACATATTTTATCTGTTTAGTTGTACATGCAATTTTAAGGTTTTACAGTGAAAATTGAACCGTTACGCTGGAAAATACGTTTCCTTCAAGCTTGTTAAAGTAACTGGAACTGAGATAAAAAGAGTTTGATTGTTTTCTTCTTTAAATTAATTAAAATTTTACTCAACTACACATCACATTGTATATTAACTTCCTTGTTAGATGATGAGTTCTTCACAAATGGCTCGACGACACACTACATACGCAGTCAAATAACTATGCACAAATATGACTCGTCAGAGATGAGTCTTCTCCATTTTTCCCCTTCACTAAAGTATTTTTAAACCGGTCCGATTCAATTACCAATCTCTGTTAGATTTATGAGAAAAAATAATTTATAATTTTCCACAGATTTATTTGTAACGTGTAAAATAAATGTAACGTCATCGAACCTAGAATTCTAAGAAATAGAGCATAATCCTTAGAATCACTTATACCTCATCCCTCAATCTATCTCTAATCTAACTCTATCCCTTCCATGTCTCCTTCCCGCTTAACCCTTCTTAATTCTTCCCTACCGCTAGGGTGCCAACTACCTGCCACCGACCTCTCAAATAGCAACCACAAGTGCCCCCCTCTTTTTACCTCTCCATTTCTTTAATTTCTCTATTTATTTGGGTTTTCCATATTTCCCCTCTTTGGCCCCGTCTACTTTACTCCTAACTCTTTTCTTCCCCCCCCCCTTCCTCAAACAGGTATCAATATGATGTATCACATGCTGAATTTAGTCTTGTACATGAAGATTCCGGCCGGACCAGGTGGCAGCGGGGTAATGTCCTGGCCCAGCAACGTAGGGTTCGCGGGTTCGATTCCCGCCAAGGTGGATCTAGGGCTTGGTTGTATGTATTTGTCTTCAATTTAATTGTCTGTAATGTAAGGGTTAGGTGGAAGAAGGGACTATAAGTGTCAATCTCGCCCAATTAATTCGATAAATAAATTGAATAAAGATGATTCGATGAACTAAAACGCGTTGTGTGTTACAAATAAATCTGTTGAAAAGTGCAAATTTTGTTTTTCTCTTAATGACGAACTTTTACTACACATCTCGCCTGAATCTGTTGAATATACTATATAAGTTTGTGAAAATTATAACTGTGTACATTTTATTGCTGTCTTTCATTTAATGGGTCGAACGAAAGAGGAATAGTCTCACCCGATATGGAGTAATCTGTCTATCCTCCTTTTGCTTTACTGCGTCTGCTTTCCTCATTGCACTGAACTCCAAAGGCGGTGCGGCAAGAAGCTCTCCTCTCCACCCCACACCTTGGACACCCCATCCCCCATCAGTATCCACCAACCTCCCCGCCACCGCCCCGGATGGCCAGAGGATGCATATGTGTGTGTCGTGTGCGTGTGTGTGTGGGGTGGGGGAGGGAGGGGTGAATGCGTCAAATGTGCCGGCGCGTGGATTGAATGGGGAGAGAAAAAGGACAATTGCCGGATCCAACCAATTAGTGCGCGGAAACATTGGCCCGACCCTTTGGCTGGGATGTGCCACCGCTCGCCCGCGTCGTGTTTAAAACAATTCCTTCGCCTCCTCCTTCGCGTGTTCCACCGAACCACTTTCCCGGAAACTCTCGCTCTCAAGATTAGGGAGGGCCATCATCATACAAACTGCGCGCAAACTGCGCTCCCCTCCATTCACTGTCCCTCCCTCCCCCCTCATTCACCCCACGACCTCCATTCCTCCTCCTCCACCCTCGAATTCACCCTCTTCCCGCCTCCATAGCAAATCTCCCACACCTTCGCCCCTCCTCCCATCTCGTATCAGGAGGTGCTGTCGCATGATGGCCGAACGTGTGCATGTCTAAACCAAGAGTTCAGGTGGTCAGTTTTACAGTCTGCGAGTTATGAATTCTCCAATGATTTGCCTGCTTTCGATTTCCGTGAGTGGTGGAGTTTTTTGGTGTGTTCTACTAAGGAATAGCTCGCCAAGCGGTGTGCCGAGAGCACCAGTCACAATTGATAGTGGCATCAGAGTACATCTCACCATTCAAGCAGGCAAAAGGACGTGTAGGAGGAACGTGAATTAGCTCACCAGGCATTAAAACAATTTTTTAGAAGAATGGAATTCACTGTTATGGTCTCGAGTTGCGCTTGGGATAAATGATCACTTCTATCGATCGTTTCGTAAGATATATATAAATATATATAATATATATATTGAAAATGTAGAAGCACTCAGGAGAGCAATATAACATTTGGGCGGCTCAACAGAACACAAAAATAAAATAGATAACACGTAAAAGGACATTCACATTTTAGAAAGTTTGAGCTTTCGACCTTCTCTGAGGCCTTCTTCAGGACTGACTCCAGTATATAATATCCAGTATAGTGTTACAAAATATGTTCGTGGTATATTTGTATGAGCCTAAAAAACGTGATGGTGGTCCCCTGAGCAAAAAGATTAAGCAGTGCTACTCCAGAGAGTATTTATTATGTACAGCGCGAGATTTATCCAGGAGGGCGTTAATGTTACATCATGGCACTTGATTTCTCCGTATCCTCTTTTATGTAAATCTATGAAATGATAATATACGATAGCAGTAAAAACGTATGCCAAAACGTAGACAAAAAAACGAGCCACGTGATTTTTACTGGAGCCAATAACTGTCATATTGTCCCAATTAGTCTAAAAATCTTCTGCCACAAGCTATATACACTCAAACAATATATACACTCAAGCCATTTTGTACTGTTGTATGAAGTTACAAAACTTTCGGCTCCAGGTTAAATTTTGTGCCTTTCTTTCTCAAATATACGAGTTTCAACTTGATATTTCCTTTTTCCTGCGAGTACAGCAGACTATTCATGTAACATTTGTATAAGAGTATACTCGTATATTAGTGCAATATCTCGTTTTGAATTGTTATAATATAGTTTTAAGGCTAGTTTTCATCATATGTATATATAAATATATATATATATATATATATATATACATATATATATACCAGGTCGGTAAATTAAGTTATGGGGCTTGAAACGTAGCGTTCGATCTGGTAACACTGGAAGCGCTTGGCTTGGAGGGACGGAAGGGGAGCATGTGATCCACCTTCAGGTATGGGTTGGAACTCACTTGAGTCATTTGGTTGTACGTGGCGATTTTTTTGTGAAACAGTTTTTTTCTAATATTTCCTAAAAATGAGTGACATCAATTTCGAGCTATGGTGTGCTATCAGGTTTTGCTTCAGACTTGGGCACAGTTCAACGGAAACTATTGATAAACATCAGCAGGCCTACGGAGATAATGTTTTGTCAAGAGCCCAGGTTTTTCGGTGGCTTAAGGTATTTTCAGAAGGTAGAGAGTCGATTGAAGATGATCTGCGAAGCGGGAGGCCTTCATCTTCAAGAATCGATGAAAACGCTGACAGAATCATGGATCTTGTGCGTTCAGATCGTCCGTTGACAGTCAGAAGGTTCGGGGAAAAGTTGAATTTGACTCACACCACCGTTCATCGGATTTTGACCAATTAATTGGGGATGAGAAAAATCTGGGGAAAAATGTTTCCAAAAAAATTATCGCAAGACCAAAAGGACCAGTAGTTTTTGGCCATTAAAAGCATTCTTTTGGCTCCTAAGCCTACTTGTTCGCCTAATTTGAGTCCTTTTGACTAATTTCTCTTCTCGAAGTTGAAAAATCACCTCAAAGGAACTCATTTCGGGACATTCGAAATATTCAAACGGCTGTAACCGACCAGCTGAAGGCTATTCTACTATCGGAGTTCCAGCACTGCAATGAGGAGTGGAAGAGCCGTCTTCAGCGCTGTGTGACTTCAGGAGGAAGTTATTTTGAGGGCGACAATATCAAGTTGTAATTCTATTGGAATGAAAAAATTTTAATCAGTGTCATTACTTAATTTACAGACCTATATCCACGGAGCTAAGGTAGTACGTACATCTGTACATAGAGTAAACATATAGTATGCCTGATTTATGTTTTCTTTGGGCCGCAAGAAAATATCGTTTCACATATGGATTACACTGAGTTCCGATATAGCGATCCATCTCGTTCTACTGTTCCTTATCATGTTCAGTATTATCTGTTCTTTAGTGTATTTTTTTAGTTTTAGTTTTATCATTTCGTTTAATATTCAGTATTCACCTTAATCACCAGGTTTAAAGGATTTTATTCTTCCCTGATCTGCTTTTTTGATGGTTTATGTATTTAACCCAAAAATACCATTCTCCTTGCGACATGCTTTAGCGTAATTCTATAGGTAAACTTGCCTTTTTACGGCATAGTCTGCGCTTTTCGAAGTAAACATATTCTTAGCTAGAAATTATCTTCCTTTGATATCCGTCAAATCCCACCTAGTCCAAGTTTGGCAACCTGCGAGGCAGGTGTAAGAGTCCACCTATTCTAATTTATCTTCTGCTGACGCAATATCTGCCTCCGTCTCCTCTGTTCCAGGTACGTAATATGATTTCAGTTTCTGCTATATTTATTTTTAGCCAATTTCTTCGAAGATGTTTGCCGAAGTCCTCCATTGCTTTCAATTTCTGCGATATTCTTTGTAGAGATTGTTAACGTCTCATCACACATCTAAATTCCTTTCATTCCCCCTTTTTTAATTTATGTTATTTCCCCTTAGAAAGTTATTTTTGAATAGACAGGCAGCCATAAAGCAATATCAAATATTTTACGGCCTATAATACCTGCAACTCGCGCGAAGCAAAATTAGTTGATTATGGTTAATATCCGTATGTTATGGATTTATTGTCGATCTAATTCCGTGCAATAAGTAATACGAACAGTTTTCATCCACATTACTTCCAATCAACCTTCTTTGATTTGATACAGTCCTATATTCGCGGTCTCATCGTGATTTCTCGGGTTCATTTTGGTCGGTGACAGTGCATAAACTATTTCAATTTATATTTGAGAAGGTTATAAAAACAGGGCAGGACACTATTTTCTATGCTAGTCACTACCTCAGCAATGTGTATATGGCCCAGAATTTCGAATTCCATTCCGTCAGAGTTAGTTATAATACTTTCGTTTCACTCGTTGTTGACCCTTGGGATTTCCTGTCACTCGTGTTCAAGAAAATCCTTCATTTTCTTTTTATTTCCCCTTACTTATTTCTCCTTTTTATAACTTTCCCCTTTTTTTGAAATCATATTTTATTCCGGACGTCTGACTAAAAAAACTATTTATATACTTTGGCATTTTCGTTATTTTATTTATTTTGTTCCCCGTTGACACCGAGCTCAGGAGTCAAATAGTTGTAATCAAGGCGTCAAAAACTCTTTTGATGCCCCCATATATATTGCCAATGAATATAGAATCGAGTGAGCTCCCGCAGCCACGGGGTCAAACTGAATTGCGCTCGCCTCCCCTCAGTTTTAGGAAAATTTTAGTTTTATTTTCATCAAATATTTTCCTCGAGGCATCTTTATTCGACGTCAGCTTTCTTCGTCACGCAGCTTCATTAAATATTCACCGCGAATGGTGGTTGAGGAGGCGGTTTCGGTGATGGTTCCTCTTTGTCTACTGCACATTTGCATTGGTTTCTTTATTTTATGTGTAGGCGCTCGCTGGGGGAGACGTTCTTGAAAACGTGACTGTGCATCGGACTACTTCGTAGTTCTCTGAGTTTTGCATTCAAAACATTCATATTTTTTTAATTAAGGCATGTAAGGAGATGTCACAACGCTCTGTGCTGTATTTTTTTAGATACTCAGTCTCAAAAGTTTGCCTTAAAATCCTAGAAAAATATTCTCCATGATAGGAAACCTTGAACTAGAAACAAACCCTCGTTACCTGTGCTGTTTAAATTCCACTGCTGAGCACAGTGATTTATTCTTCATCATTTGAGATGATAATGATCTACGCCAATGAGGACCGCATGTCTTTGATTTTTCTCATTTACCAAGTTAATTAGCATTACCTCTGGATAATCCGTATGTTTTGAATAGTATGGTAATGAAGTCAATAACTATAAAGATACATTTGTTTTCATCCTCTCCTCAGTTAACGATATTCTTCATAATATTTAATATAAGGAATCCTCCGAGAGATGCAAACTAGTTTCGACACGTGATGCTAATGGCATGAAAATTGCCTATTTTTTCGCATAGTCCCCCACGTGGATGTTGATGAATCTTACTCGAAAACCTCCATCAGACACTTACACTTCTGCAAAACATTCTACTCTTGATTTATGGCACTATGAAAACTTTTCTTGACTCTCATCAGAAAACCTTCCTAAATGAATATAGATTAATGGTTATTAGGGTGTCAAAGAATAGGCTACTGCAAAAGATGAGTTGAATAAAGACTGTTCACACTCTTGTAGCTTTCATCTTCCGAGGGAATGAGCTCGCTATTATATTCTGGCTTATTCAATAATGACGGTAGGGTGTAACGTAAACGCTGATGATATATTCAATTTTAAGAAAAATGCTTAAATATAACGATTATGTTGTTCTTAGAAAATGCATTTTAAACTAGTTTAAACTATTAACCGCGATGACATTTCTGACAGGTCACTTTGTGGGTAGACGAAAACATTTTACCTGTATTGAAAAAGGCAACAGATAGACGGTCCATATTAGTATTGTGAATCGAAAATCAGCATATATGTTTGGGCACCGTAACCTAGATTTAAGGTTCTCGGGTTTATCTTAAATAAATTAGAAACTTTTACTGTAATACGTCTTCTACGCTGTCTATTTTAATTTAATTATGTATTTTGGGCTTAAGATCCCACGGTTTCAGCCGGATAAAAATTTCCACGTCCGGCTTTTTGTTTACATTTTAATTAGGTATAATCGACTGTCATATTGCGATGGTGCATGTTATACTAAATAGAAAATCAAGTGATTGCGAGTACCTCACACTAAGTGCTTGCTGTGCGCGGCCCAAAATCCTTCCTGCACCGTGTGCCTAACTTATATCGAACGGCGTAGGAATTGAAATTGACATAGCTATAGCTTTCAACTATCAGAAAATGGCACACCAGGCTTCATATTTTGGAAATAGTGGTAATTGTCTACACAAATTAGGAAA
Source organism: Hetaerina titia (assembly GCA_037158775.1). Taxonomy (NCBI): domain Eukaryota; kingdom Metazoa; phylum Arthropoda; class Insecta; order Odonata; family Calopterygidae; genus Hetaerina; species Hetaerina titia. The sequence continues at coordinate 136,576,628 of CM073768.1, forward strand.
TCAAATACAATTAATAAGGGGTAATTAGAAATCAGATAAACAGGAAAGGGAATTAGAAATCCACTCTTCGAATGTACACGGTTGCCTCGAGGCACTTCGATTAAGGAAGTAGGACTTCACCCCCTGTAAATAATATTTTGTCCTAACGGTATAAAATCAATCAACTAATTTTAATTTTCAAGTACTTTCGTGTATGCTTCTGATATTCTAAGAAAGATATGATTAATTAGTACAAAGCTGAGTAGTAATCCTTCATCATTTAAAATTCTGTCGTCCATCTTCTAACGGAAATTAATCATTTTTTCGGAGTATATGTTCACAATATGACATACGAACATTCGTACATACAATGTATCATATATGCAGTGGTTTAACGATTGGAGCCCTACGTATATCCCTTGCAAATGTCTGCATTGGTACTTGGAGGAAGAAACCACTTCAAATTGAGTTATTATTACTGTCTACTCCGGATATATTCCTGGAAAATCATTAGAGACAGAAGGAAATAATTTATAGGTCTATATTCCTTTAAAGTTTATTCTCATAAAAGATTAAAATTTTAGTACGAAACCAGTCCTTGAATGAATTTTCTGCTTGAAGATAAGGATAGGATTTTCTTTCTCGCCACATCTTTCCGAATGACACACGGATTTAGGGATCTTTCTCAATTAATTAAACCTTTTTTTCGACTTGGTTATAATTGCACCCAGTTATAACCATGGCAAAATGTCAAAAATGTAGTATTCCAAATGAACACCATAGCGTGTTTCAGGAGGGGCATTTGCTATACGCACATCTCATCACTAGGGTACTCGTATTAATAAAAGCAATACCCTTTCACTTGAAGGAATTGATTTTCACTTAGCGCAACCATTACTTCCATTAATAGAGAGAGGAAACCCTGCATTCATGCCAAAATGCTATTTTTCCTCGACCAATGACGTAAAAGGTGGCAAAGAAAGGTGCAAGGAATAATGCTCTTAACTGGAATTAAGGGTCTTGGAACTTTCTCTCCCCGCACATGACACCACCAAGATGGGTGGGTGGGCCGGGGAGTGAAGGACGCCCCGTGAGCATGCGATGGAAATGCCTCGTAGACAAATCAAGAGATGACTCCCTCACGCCCACAATCCCACAGCCTCGCGCTCTCCTTAAGTCGGCCCTGGAAAGCACGATAAGGTTATATCTTCCCAGGTGTTCCAAGTCTTTAAGTCACGGAACAAAGAATAACGATATAGATAATGATTTTGAAAAAACGGACCAAAATTATGAGAAAGAAGAGTCATTCTTTTTAACTGGGTAAATAGATTTCGTAAGTCGACCAAACCTCATTGTGACTATGAAAACTGCATTCGACAGATAAGTACTTTCATTTGGTCGCTGCCACATCATGGGTATTAGTTTATCTCAAAGATACATTGACAAAGTAGACTAAATAGAATAACGAGCTCGATACCTCGGACTTAAAGCGTTTAGCTTAAACTATTAATTCCAAATTCGAGATTATTGAATAATAGCAGTGTAAAAATGCCAGCAACCCTTCCAGGTGTCATATCAAGCGGTGGTGTATTTCTTGGTGCTTCAGCTTATTATGACTGTCTAGTACCTCTTATTAGAGCACCTTTGAGGCAAAAAATGTGTCGTTTATCTCATCGATTTCTTTCTTTCATATGCATTACCACTGGAGAATCCACAACCACATACCACTTTTTACATATTTTCCGTAGCTGTTATTGGCATTGCTTAAACGTATTCTGTGATGTCAGCCTAAATCGAAACGTTTTTCGTTTTCCCATAAGTATTCCCTCGGCGAAATTTCACACAATTAATATCTTCTACTTTTGGGGGTTCCCTCCGCTAACGTACGTATCGAGAGTGTCCCAGGAGCGTAAAATGGGGTAGACCCTGGAATGAACACTGCGTGGGGGAATGGGTGGTACCGTAGGGCGAGGCGCTCATCCATTTTAAGCGCCAGTAAGGGAGATATTCCTTTTACTGATTTCAGCAGTTCTCGGTTTAAAGTGGTCTGGGGAATGATTTACTACCAGCCTTGATATCCTATAGAGCAGAAATATCGAGCTTCGGTTTTCGTTCAAGATTCATTGTCTTCGTCGATTGGCCGAATTATATTTCTGACGCCTACGACGCAGTGCTCGTAAACAGTGGCCTACATATCGAACTAAAGTGATGATTCACTTCGTAATTGGGAGAAATAAGACAGATCAATATACGCAATAGTAATAACCCACAGGAGGTACTTTTCTGGTGTAGCAGGCATTTCATAATTTCAATGTAGCACTCCAATAGGTACTATGAAATATTACTTGCCTAAGTTTCCCTTTATACTCGAATTTTGTTTAATATTTTTTTTATTTCGCCTTTGGTTAATCAAATTATGACTGATATCATTTTAGAAAGTTTTCAATTTATATCGATAACTAGATATTTTTTTCTGGAGTATGACAACCTAAAATAGTTCACTAGATTAAGTATTTCCTTGAATGTTTACAATATTTATCTAAGGAGCTTAGTAAAAAGTTTATTTTTTACTGTCAAGCTGCATAATTGTTCGTGGTATTAAATATATTTACCGATAACAATTCTTGCTCCATAGGTCGTGTTAGTTTTTTTATGGTCCGAAAATATATACTGGAGGTTTTTTGCAAAGATTAGGTGTAAAGAGTTAAATAGTAATCCACTGTTGATGCCTGCCGCGATGCGCCACTCCTCAGGAGTAATCATTATTCTTAATTGACATAGCTAATGATATGTATCATATTAAAAAAACCCTTACAGAAAAAGAAGCCTTCTTTAGAAAGGCAGGATGAATGAAGGGAATGGTCGTAAAGCGTGGATTGTTTTATAGAAATTTTAGATATTTTAGTACCCTGCAAGCCACCACTAGGGTTATTGGCAGGGCATGAGTACACATCAGACTAATTTAGAACCGAATATGTTTACCCCTACCGCGGTAGGACAATGTTATCCTGATCCCTTATCGTTTGGGGAAAAATCTTATCTTAAATCCATCTATCTATGCAATTGTTCTCTCTAATTTTATTGTCATGATCTCTCCTACCGTAGATCGATGGGGGTTATAATACATTTCCACATCACTGCTAAAGAGACGTCCTTCCAATTTATGCAAGAGCTTCAATCTGTAATTTAATCTTCGCTCCATGAGTGATTCCCAGCCTAGATCCTCTCATATTTTGGATACGCTACTATGTTTATCATAATAATGTTTTACATATCCAGCTTCTCAACGCTGCACGCGATCCAATTCGGTAGTCAATCCAACTTCGCGATGATCCCATATATGTACTAGCAGTGCATGAACACAAATGCTTACCACCATCCCCATACGCAGTAACTCTTAGGTGATTCATGCAAGTTCCGTGGCTTTGTCTTGGTAGTACCCTAAAATAATTTTCTCTCTCTCTCTCTCTCTTCCAAGGATTCTTTTGAGTGTATTGTGTGCAGATTCAAAGACGCAAGCCTGTCGCGATGGCGGAAAGCGGGCCAGGGTGGATAAGTGTATTTCTCGAAACCCTTGTCCTAATTCAGATCCATTAGCGCGACATGAAGGGAATTAATGCCCCGCAAAACGCTGACACATTAACGTAGTGAGCACGATACACTGCGCTGGCTTTCCCAGGGTGTAGAGAAACGCCTGGCTTTTGGCAAACCGTTTTGGAATGAGAGAACCGAGCCAGCACCGTATTCTCAGTGCGCGCAAAATGGCTTCTGGAGGGCCGGAATCAATTACAAAATGTTTTCTGAACGCAAGCGGAGAAAAATAATTCGTGGGCACGGCGAGAATGAAAATCAGAATGTCCCACTTTTCTGAAAGCGGGTATCTTCTTATGAGAGCGGGCTCTCTGGAAAAGCAGAAGGTATGCGAGATGGAAAAAAATTATGCAAAGAAGACTGCATTAAAAAAATGGCAAGTTTTTCTCCGCCTTGATTGTAGAGGAAAACCGAGAGCTGAAGTTGACTGACCGACTTTGGAGCAAAATTACTGTTCTTTATTTTCATTTTTTTTATATAATTCAAGGCATTGTTTGGGAGAATAGAGATATTCTGCTGGGAAAACTAAAAAAGGCCATTAGCGGAGATGATGTGAGATCATTAAAAACAGCAGAAGCTCTCGGCGCGCTATTACCAGCACGTGCATGGTGCACAAGCGGCGCTGTAGTCTCAAAAATGGCGTCTGGGCGGCGGACTGGGATGCCTCCATTTTTTCCCGCGGCGGCGACGGAGAAAGACGAGGGGAGTGGGGAGGGGGGTGTTGTCCGTGGGGGCTGACGGACGCATCTGCCCCTCGAGCGGCCCCTTCACGAGGCATGGGACGCCCTTCGCACACTAAGAAGACACCCGTTAAGCCCTTCAAGTAACGACACAGAGACGCACTTTGTCCATCCTCATTTTGGCTCTGACTATAAGCGTCCAACGAGTTGTATTTTATTTAATTCACTTTGGATATCGCTACGTCCTGAGTAGACTGTTTCAATTGCAGGATCTCTAACTAACTACGAGTTACAGACCTTACAGAAACGGGCGGGCTAGTCTTACAGGAGCGATGATGGAGAAAAACTCAATTGATTTCTACTCTAAATGCATACTTTGAAATTATCTTGTACTCTCTTTTAGATTTAGACCCGCCAATAACCGCCAAAGGGTAGATACGGTATATAGTACGTCACCCCTATTCCCGTTAATGGGTAAATAGACGTCAAAACCCTTTTTGTGGTGGATTCTTAGTGTTTGTCCAAGATTGAACCCTATCAGAATTGTCTATTTTTTAAGCTTTCCATCTAGAGCTAGAATGCAAAACTACTTGTACTACATTTCGGATTAAGTTTTCATAGTCTTCGATTTTTTTAAGTTTTCACACACAGAAATTTGTAAGAGACAGGATAACATATTCTTCAAGATAAAAATTATTTTCTAACCGTGATACCTATTAAGTTATGCCTTCTCGATCAAATGCATGTAAACCCATATCTAATGACCCTTTTTTATTACCAATTTGCCGGAAATCTCGCGCAGATTTCACCACAAGAAAAGGAGCGTCCTCATTTTCTCTAGTGTGTCATGATCGGCGATGTGACATTGATCCTACATTGAAGCACATTCATGCGCGGGTCCAACATGAATTTTTATTTTTCTTCAGACTTGCTTCAACTTCACTCACTTTAACAGCGAAATACGTAATTGACGACAGGCGACAGTTTTTAGAATTATAATTATTGCTCAGTTTCACCTCTTTTAAAACTTGAAATTTAAAATGAAAAAGAACAGCCCTATTGAACGCAGTTGACATAAAAAAAAATTATGAGTTCAATTGGGTCCTTCCGTACTCTTTTCTCTTCCGCTTCACTGTTAGCAACCGACCAAGTGAGAGCCATAGAGATTATCTCTCAAAATCCCTTCTCCCTCCCCAATTCTTCTGTCTACCAACTCTTCCACTCCTCCTCTGCCTAGCCTTTTCGCCCGTGGAGGTTTTTAGAGCAAACTTCCATAATCGCAGGGCTTCTGGTTCTCTTACATTCGGGCAGAGGTGGCGACTAGCTTCCCTGACAAACAGAGCTTAAGGGAAGGCTTCTTCGAACTCCTCACGGATGCGGTTCTATATCCGAATTAGATTGTGGGGGGAGGAGGACATAGGCAAGGGAAGCGATATCATGATAAACTTCGCTGTTTTCTTATATTAGTATCAGGAAAGGCTAGAGACCGGTGGTAGCTGGCTCCCAGCATTTTTGGAGTGCGGATAGTTCGTTTGCGAAACCTCTACAACGTGATTTCGTTACGCGTCGTGAACTACTTGTTGGAACAATGATACGTCATCAAATGTTGCGTAAAAGAGAGCAAACCTGGGAACGACACTCATGACATAATCATGGCAGCTTATATTGATGGTAGATTGGGTGTTTTTGAGTTTCACTAGTAGTTTCGGGAGGGATGGAGAGAAGATGTTGAAGACGCCGAAAGTTCAGGACGCCCTTCGACCTCAAAAAGTGAAGAAAATCATGCAATAATGAAGACTTTGTTGGGCAGGGATCGCAGATTATGTGTTCGCATGGTTTATGATGAACTTGGCATCCCTCAAAGTGATGAACATCGACTTGTGACCAAAAATATAGGCATGAGAAAGGCGAGTGTGATGTTGGTGCCGCGAGTGTTCTCGGACGAACAAAAGGAAACTCGCACGCGGATCTGCCAAGAGCTTCTCGACCATGTGAGTGAGGATCGAAATTTTTTAGACAATGCCCCACCAGAATTCTTCCTCTTCCCCCGTCTAAAATCCCCGCTGAAAGGACGTCACCACGACTCGGTGGAAGCGTTACAACAGGTAGTGACGATGGAGCTTAGCAGCATTCAGGGATCCGCCCTCCAGAAGGCGTACGAGGTGTGGAAAACCCGCTGGCAGCGGTGTGTGGACGCACAAGGGTGCTACTTCAAAAACTTTTGAGTGAATGTATCAAATCTGGCATTACATTTTTTTAATCTACTCAGTCCTACTACTTGGGACAAACCATGTATTTAACCTCTTCGTGCTCTATCAGTTGGGTAGCATACAGTTTTGATTGTGTATATATCTCCAAAGTGAAATCACCCCCTCACACTTCCTCTGGGCGGCTAGCAAGGAACCAGTTAATTAAAATAAATCAACATTTTAATTTACCCCGCGTATCTTGATATATCTGGTTTATTATTTTTCACTTTTATTATATTCTCCTCACGCCTGACTTTTTATCAGTTCTATTCTCCCCTTTTTTTGACTCTCCATTCATTGATTTGTTCATTGGTCGTCACTGAACTATTCCTGAGCTGATTTTAATGCTCGAACAGTATGAAAATGTTTGTGTGAGTGAAAAGAACGACTCAAAAGAGAATATTACTGTGAAGACATCCACGTAGGATGAAAAAACTTCGTGAGCACCGACACTGGTAAAGTTACGGAAGAAAAATCAAGAATAAAACTATAAAATTTTCTGTGTTGGAAGTGGGAAAAATATTTATAAAATCATTCTTAAGATTTAATAAAACCGTACAGTGCGAGTTTTATCATAAGTCATTCATCTATGAGGGCAAACAAAACAATAGAGTCACGAGTAAACAATTAATGCGACTTCTAATTCCTGTCCAATTTTCCCAAAAGTGTAGAAGTCCTATCAAATAATAATATGGTCAAATAAATGTTTTTATAATGTGGTATGCTATATTATAATTTTTTCCCGAAATATATGGAAAAGTTTTCCCTTTCAAGTTCTTAGTTGGCATTAAACTAGAATACACTACGGGTAGGTAATAGATCTAAGGGCAATAATATTATGTCGTCAAATACGCCGGACCTTGCTCCGACTCAGCCGCCGCCTTACTGACTCAGAGGTATCCGCAGCATTTTGAAGTGTGTAGCAATTTCGTTCACCTTTACTTTTTCTTTCGACGACAACAGTTTCTCTAGCATTTCTCTCAATATTCCTTTCAAACACAACCAACTCAGAGCTATGGCTGGGAAATGCTGTCGTTGTCTGAGGACAAAACTCTTTTATGTGAAGTTATATATATATATATATATATATATATGTTCGTGTTGATTTTTGATCACTGCCAGTAATCAATGTAAGTGAACTGCCATAGTTTCTTTTTTAAATAATTTATCAGGTTACATCCTATAGTATTACCGATTTTCATCAAGTTTACTTATATCCTCAGAAGGGCACGCCTTTAACGAGACTTTAGAGAAAAAAATAGTATCGATATTGAGAATATACACGTGGGAGTGACGCCGAGCCATTATGTTACACTCTCCTTTTTCAAAGAGAAAAGTAGACCTCGTTGGCAATCTCATCGCCCTCTTCCACCCCTTCAGAAACAATTTGGATTCGTCGTCCCTAATAGAACTTTGTCCGAGCTCATGTGCGAATTTGAAATCTCTCTCCTAAAGTGGCCACTTTCCCTTGATCGAAATAAGTAAAGAGGTAGTTGGGAAACAGAAGAAAATGGAGGCTATTTCACGATCCTGTCGTTTTTCTCTTTCGTGAGAATACGTGCAAAACGACTTCATGAATACGTAACAGGATAAAAATAACTCTTATTCTTGTCAAGTGAAACAACACTATGGCTAATGTGCTATTTTAAACCCTAGTCATTGGATGCCATACATGCTCGGAGAGAAGGTACTCACGTACTTACATGTCCTCTATTTTTTATATGCAAGCCTTGCATGCAGGTAATCTTTCAGCGGTGAATGCATTAGCTTTTGTTTCTTTTGATTAGGTAAAAAACACCTTATTTGTATAGAGGCATTCAATCAGAAAGCTTAATAACATGATATTGAAAGTTTACATAGAACATATGAAGAGCAGATAATTCTCACATACAAGATTTGTATAGAAAGTATTGGAAACATTTTTTCCTGTCGTGACTGTACATCGCAGCGCGCTCACACCACTTTAGTGAACCCCCGTCGAGTGACTCGATGCAATTGCAAATTGCAGCGAACGATTGAACAGCCGTACCATATCAAATCGTGTGTTGGAATGTGTAAATCGGGTACGGAGGCATTGGGAATGACTCACCAAGTGTTCAGGGATAAAATCATGGCACAAACTTTAGTTTTTACGTGGCACAATCTCTTCGAATATAGCTTAAAGCATGTGGGCGACCCCCGCGCTGGACGGCCGTCGACGTCAAGAACCGAGGACAACGTGCAAAGTGCGCGTTGAGTGCTGAATTCAGACCGTAGGTTAAGTGTGCCCATGGCCGCAGATAATATTGGCATTGATAAGATGACAGTGCACACCATTATCACCGAAAATTTGGCAAAAGATCTGCGGTAAACTCGTGCCGAAGGTCTTGACGGTTGACCAAAAGCGGCAAGAAGAAAAATAAAAAGGCATCGCAACGATCCCTAACCCTCTTACAATCCTGACTTTGCACCAGCAGACTATTTCCTATTCCCAAAAGTGAAATCCTCCATCAGAGGACACCACCATGGGACTCGTGTACTCGGAAATACCGTGAAAGAAACTTGCAGGCGCACGTACCTTTTAGGATCTCTCGGAATCCGCCTACCAGGGAACCTCCGAGTCGTGGAAAAACCGCTGACAAAAGCCTGTCGACGCTGAAGGGATGCGCTTTGAAGAATATTGAGGCATCTCAGCATCATGAGAAATAAAACTATTTTTCCGAAACTTTTCCCGGTACTTTTTACAAACCTGGTACCGTCCTGCATATTGCCCAAAGTAATAAAAATATGGCCAAAATCACCTATTGTGCTGCGCGTAAACTATGAATGATATTCTAAGTAAAATTGTGTGTGATAATTACGCATGTACTAAATAGGTTTTTCTTCTCAAAGAACTCGTTGGTAATAGATTAATTAATTAAATACCAGTGCAAATATGGGGTATAATATGAATTCAAAGCAGTAAGTATATAATGTTCCGTCAAATGTATAGGTAAGAGAAACTCCTGTCAAAAATGTCTTTCGCATTGTCGGATTTCATTTTTCGTTGCTATTAGGTTGCTAGAGGGATTTGTGTCGTCCTTCCCCGATAGGTCATGTTATTACGGGAGTTCCGTCAATCGTTAATTCTCCGTTGAATCTTGGGAGAGGGTACGGTTAATGTTTTGTGTACTAATTTACACCTGCAGTACGCCTTTAAATCATCATCAGAGGACGTTGCAGTGAAAGAGAATGAAATATCGCGAAAGCACTCAACGAGAGAAGATGACGGATAATTTATCGCCTTGCCGTCTGGAAGCGTTAAAATATGCACCACGCCATCCACTTCGCTTATCGCCAGAAACTGATCTTTAGACTTGGCGCACATTGCATTTACATATTCTTCACCAGCACTGACATGAGCTCCCCCTTCCGAAATTTTCCGCTGCCACGTTTCTTCACCTGACGCACCTTAGAGCCAAGCACGACGCCCTAACGAGGCGTCGCCACATGCGCACACCCACATACACACACACGTTTCCCATCGAGAGTCTCCTCGTCTACACTTTAATGCAACACGAGCGTAATTTTCGAATGCATGTCATTAGCAACCTTGATGACCTTGATGCGTGTGTCGACATATATGCAGTAGAGCCCGTATAGCGTGAGTGGCGCCCTAAACCACTTGCTGTTCCGATCGAGAAACTTTGGCGGCTCTCGACCCCCATCAAACTGAGAGTCCCATGAATCTTCGAGTGACGTGGATTCGTAAAACTTCAAACGAAAACTGAAGATAATAAGTGGAATATTTATTTGATAAACAGTTCTCAGTTGATATAATAGTGTTTCCTGACGATAAATATGAGGAAATTTCAGCTAGGTATTTTGAACGCTGATGGATTCTTTGGGAGAACAAAAGTGAAGGAGGCAAATTTTTCCACATCCAGCGATTGCAAAAATATCCCAACCTGACTCTAATTTTGAGACTTAATTAGGAAGGCGGAGATAAAATTGGAAACACCGTCAGAACTAGGGAAAAATAAACATTAGACCTCTGAATCTGGTCTTTAATTTTTAATTAAGGCTTCGATAATTTCTTCCCTGAACGGTAGAAACAGACTCATTAACGGTGTGGAAAAAACGGGTTCAAAACATGAATTTAAGTTCCCTTAAGCGCAGCTCTGTTGATAATTAAAACGTTTCACCCCGTTTCACCCCGTTTCACCCCCGGTGTGCATTTGCTTTCCTCTAATTTCACCAGGAAATGCGAACTGACTAAAAGTTGGTCATCTCTCCGTTAATTAAGAGGCGGAAATGAACGATCATACTATTGCATCAACTGTAGCTGTCCAGATGTTGGCGATGCCGGTGGAACGGGGATAAGAGATGAGATTTGTGCATGCACATCCAGATGCTTCCCATTTCAAAACCAACCCACACACCCCCAACCATACTATTTAGTGTTAACCTGAATGTAAATTGCATTCGTGTGCATTTCCGAATCAGTTGGGAAAACCTCGACAGAGAGGGAAAGAGAGAGAGGCTTGTTGTTCGTTACGTCTGACCCAGGGTATTCGTAGTTATAATCTCGTCTGCTCCGCAAGCACGAATCTAGATTCCCGTCACGTGTTCTCTCTCTCACACGGAGCGTCGACTGGGATGCATCAAAAGAGAAAGAGATCGGATACAAATAAGCCGGGCGGGTAATGAACGCGACGTGAAATTAAATCCAAGATTGCTCAAGGCAACAACACGAAAGCTTTGCGTGAAATGTCACGAAGGGCGAGGTAATCATGCCGAATAAAAACTGAGAATCGATCAGTTTAGGGAGTTCCTTTTCACCATCCTAGTGTAGTAACCGGCTGCAATTAGACATTCTGGGAGAGAGGGAACGGCACGGTGAGGGGTGGGGGGAGGCGACGCCGTCACCATAAGACGGGTGGAGCTGGGAGTGTGGGGAGGTGAAAACAAAGGGGTCTGCCTCGCAACTGATGTTGCTACATTTCCTGTCGGCGCTTTAATATGCATTTGCGTGTTTTAACACCCCCCTCCCCAACTTTCAATCCCTCCCGTCCCGCCGTCCTCTGAAATAGATTCGGGCGTAGATATTAGAAGGCCTCCTCCTATGAGCGACCGTTCATTCCGGCAGTGACGCCACGCCGCGATGGTAATCTGATAGGAGTCTTAATAGCTGAGTGGTGTAAGTGGCTGTGAGCTCTTGCAAATGAGGAGACCAGGAGTTAAAAGTTGGTATAATGCAAATCTGGATGGAAATAAACCCACCCAGAAATAGATTTTGTCTGCGAAATTCAGTGATTTCGGAAGACCGGTTGGTTGAAAGACCATCGGTGACGCGTGATATTTCTTCTATTAACGTAGAGAGGGAGCGTCAGCAAGCGGTGAAACATTTTTAGACGTTAGGTAATTAATTTCGAATTAGGGAATGGAATATTTATTTAATTGGACTGTTAAAAGCGATCAAAAAAAAGAAAAATTGGAAGCATTTTCGAATAGTCCATTCTAAAATGCCATAATCAGCATAATGGCACATGTAAGGGATGCTTTATGTGACTTCTGTGGAAATAATTTGAAATTTTGACCCAGATCTAAATATCAGTGATAGTAACTTGGAGTGTAAAATGCAGTTTTATAGTTTTCAACGTTATGGTCTCTCGGAGTCAAAATACAAACCGTGTTGAAATCACTTGATTGTTATCGTTTTAAAACGATTGAAATTTTACAATTTTAGATATAACTGTAAACAAAAAATACCGGGACCGTAAACTTGAAGTTTACGGTCCCGGTATTTTTTGTTTACATTGATTCACGACCGTAGCTACGTTCCTTGTATATTTAAAAGATATAACTCGCTCGTTTTTGCAATTTTTTCAATTAACAAACGATTTTACAGCTCGTGTCTCGACTATGTAGCTGGTCGGTTATGCCCTAAGCCAAGGGTCACGGGTTTGTGTCCAGTTTCGTAATGGGGGCTGGTGCTTTTCCCTAGGGTCACCTGATGGCTATCTAGAAGTGACTTGTTCTCAGGAGAATTAATAATGGCCCGCCAGATATATCTGAAGAGCAAATCACAACATCCAGCATTGCTGAAGAGTATATAAGCACATTGCATCACCTTTTCAATTCATAAGCGGCCTTTTTACTTATCATGTTCGCTTGAAGAATGAAAACATTTTGGGTGGTGTAATATGAATTATTAGCATTTTAGTATTACTTCAATGAGTGATACGTTTCAATTTTCTAGGCTTCAGACTACGTGTCCTTAGCGGCAGTTAATAAAGGTTGCTCATTCTCTGAGTTCTGGGAAGGGACGAATGGAAAAAAATTGACACCGCATCCCTTGAATTGGCTTGTTCCAGTCCTTTACAGTACCCTTTTCTCAGGCAATTTCTTCATCCCTTTATAGTTGTTTCAATGGGCTCAAAAACCTTCTGTGACTATCTCCTCGTGATTAATCCATGGCGTTTCTCCGCCAATCCTTCCTTCCAGAGCTGATTCAATAACGGCCATCAATGAAGTATTGTGCCGCGGCGTATCCAATTTGTTTCCTTCTCCGTTCTTCGACAGACCTCATCTCCATTCACTCTCCACAGCACTTCTTTCACCAGCCACTGAATTCGTCCATTTCATTTTCATCATTCTTCTGCAGCATCTCATTTCCTTGGCTCTGTCAATCGTTTCTTCCCCGCTGCTCTCATTGTCACGCATATAATATATTTTCCCGCGGAGATAATTAAAAATTGTGGGTTTATCCCTTCTTTTCTTTTTCTCCTCGCCGAGTAAAGTGAATCCCGAATTCCTTTGAAACATCATCCACATCACCGGTGGCGGTGGGGGTGGGTGCGAATGTTGCGGGGGTGTCGGCAAAAACGCGCGTGGGTTGGGGTTTTGAGGAGGGAGGCGGCGGCGACGGGCAATTTGCTGGGGACGGCGTCCCTCGGTGAATGTTCCTCTCCGAGTGCCCCCCTATCGGGTGGGGAGGAGAGGGAAGGGGGGGCGCATCGCAACAAAGCTCACGACGGGGGGATAAGGGGGTGAAGGGTGTGAGATGAAGGGGGGAGGGGGATGAATGCAACGGTTTTATGACGCGGGATCCGGTTGGTGGGCGGGCGGGAAGGAAGAGGTAGGTGAACGTGAGGCGGCGGACGGGGGTTCGGGGGAGAGGGGGTATGGGGGAGAGGGGGTGGGAAGGGAAATGAGATGGAAGGGGGAGAGGAGAACCCTCTCTACTGCCTTTTTGTTTCCCACGCCAACTGCATTCCGTCGCGCAAGTCTCAATGGCGCTGTGTGGACTGGAGGGTAGCCTTGACATGGTTCCCTTGAACGCGTCCCTATCCCTCGTCCCTCCGTCCCCCCTGGACCCCCACGCTTCTTCCCCCGCCCACCTCCTCCCCGCGGCCCCAGCTCTCCCGTTTCCGAGTAACCCTTTCCGCAGTCTCCAGGGAATGGAATCCTCACCAATCCCTCGACTCTCCCCCTCCACTCTTTTTCTCCTCGCCGCCCCCTTACCCTCGCGTCCACGCCCACTTGCCTAGCCCTGTTGCCATGGACCGTTTCGATGCCTACTATGTGTGTGTGTTTGTGTGTGGGTGGTTGCCTACAGCCTTAATTAAGGATCAGTCATTTTCATTTGATTAAAATTTTGTGAGAAAAAAATTATTTCCAAAATGTGTGAGATTTTTTTTACATTTAGCAAACAGAAAAAATTCTCATTTTGAAATAAAACCTGGGAACAGATGCAAATACGTGTTTACGATATGTGTATTAACTCTCTCAATATGTAAGCGAAACATGGACGCCAAGAAAGATAATAGAGCGAAAATTCAGAACGTCAGAGATGAAATTTCTCAGGAAAATTAAACCCCGCACAATAGCTGATAGGATAAGAAGTGGAAGCATGCAAAATGAACTGAATGTGGTACTGAAAGAAATCAAACCACAGACGTATTACGAAGGCTGCGGGAAGAACAAATTAACAGGATCAAAGACTTCTTTGACCAATGTCTTATGCGATAGCAAGCGAAAAGACAATACATAAAGGGCCCTTGAAAGGCCCGGAGACATTAACCAAAAAGAGCTCGCCTAATAATAATTCAAACGATCATAATCTTATTAAATAAAGAAATCTTCGGTACTTATTTTTGTGCACGTGGTCATCGTAATAACTCAGATTCGACGCTGGGAGAACACATTAAAGACACCTAACAAAGTATTTTATTGTCATTATTTCGATGTCGTTAGGAATTAATTCTTTATCCGCTGAAGAAGAAACGATTTGAAGCAAACCTCTAAGCCTGAGGTCACGTTATTTTATATTTCGGAATATAATTTATATCATTTCCCCTTTTCCTACCTGGTTTAATTGACTTGCTACTTTACTTTGCTCACATTGGGAATCGCTGGTGGTAACAATCCCATTGCTTTTTTGTAGCTTGAGTTCTTCACCGCCGATTGATACGCACCTTAATTTTGGATTAACCCTTTTTTACAGTCTCTAGAGGATTCTTTGCTGATCCCTGTGCCAATTTCCCTCTATCTATCTCTTTCCATCTCTCCACCGCCTAACCAATTATTCCGTTCATTAAGCGCCATTTCCATGCATGGCTTCGACTAGGAACGTCTGCTCTCGTAATTAAGGAGTTCCATTGGCAAGGTTCGTATTGACGAATTGCCATTACCACTTTTGCAGCATCTACACATTTCCATCTTCTTATCCTCGTGTGTGACCTAGAACGAATGCGTGATACGCATAATTATTACGTGGCAGTTTACCGTGTGTACAGAGATATTGGATGGCCCATGAAAATTCATGTAAATATTTAGGGTTTTGAAATAATTCTGAGGTTGTACAACATACCTTTTATCCTTCAGTATTGCCTACTCATTTTCTTATTGTGATTTCTTCGCGCTATCCAAAAGTATTAGTCTCTTGGCGTCTATACCACTCCGTCTCCTTCAAATATTCCCCATCTGCTGCTTCTCTTTCTCCAAACGAGTAATACTTTGCTGTTTTTGGTGAGAAAAAATTACAGGTCCGTTACAAGTCTTTTGAAAGAAAAAATATGGATACACGAAGAGAAAACCAGTTAGGAGATTCAAGTGAGGAATGTTGTCGCGCTAATTGCGGTGATTACGATCTATCTTTTACGATGAAATAATTGGCCCTTACAATTGAAATTTCGTCCCATCACTTATCATACCATACATTTTCAAAGCTGGAAATGTTGCGCTACAAATATTCATTATTAGCATAAGGAAAAATTGAAGTGTCCATATGTTGACAGCAAATCTTCCCGTCGTAATACATTGAGGCGTTAAGCTTGTATTTGTTGTGATCGCAATTTTGCGAGAGAAGGACAAGTATTTTTCAATCTCTCATTGCTGGTGTTATACATTTATTCTTATTTTACCTGAGATTTCAAACTGCTCACACAGCGTGTGGTCTTAATAATTTTTACGATATCAGGAGTAAACCCAAGTGACATGTATCCTCCTTTAAGCATTAATTCTGCTTCCTTTCCGGTCTCACATTATAGAATTCTCTACAATGTCCGATAACCTTGCCACTTGGATTTTCTTTGCGTAAAAATAGTCAAATCTGGCGGATATTTTCGGATATCATTTAACTCCTTCATTGAAAATTTCTACGAGTGATCCCAAGCACGAGTACTTTGCGTGGATGCAAATGCGACCTAGCTTTTGTGACACAGCAACACTTTATGAGCATAGTGTGGGCCGCCCTGAGGTACACGATATATCGCTCAACTGTTGGCTGTTGGGTAACGAGTTCATATTCCCGTAAGACCTCTGGGAACCCCTCAGCTATTTAAACTCAGCTCCAAATACTTCTTCCAGAAACAGGTGGAAACGGTTTTACTTCTCCTTATCCAGCTATTGCATGAATTTCACAAGACGTTGGGTGTTGGTTACCAAATGACCTCCTACCCTTCCTCATCTATCGTATACTATATACCAACATCCGGTTTGTGGCTTTTTGCAGCGTATCATTCCATCAGACTTTGAAATAAATATCTCGCAGGGTATGTTTGAGTGGTTTGATGTACAAGATAGGATTAAACTGGAAAAAATAAACGGACAAAATGTAAATCATGTGAAGATGTCGAAGGAATAAATGGTTTGTGCAGAGAGAAGGTTGTGAGGAGAAAATTACTAGGCAGAGAAAAAAAAGGATGTAAAGCATGTTGAACTGCATTGGTATTTTGACGAGAGTGATAGAGGGAACTTAGGTTAAACAAATTAGAGGGTGGAAAAGATATGATAGTTGGACAGATTGAAGTAAGGCAGAGAATGCTTTGTGATGGTGAAGAATGTTTTTGACGACAGAGCTGTGTTTTACGGTGATTATTTATGTCCTAGGTTAGACTAAAAAATGTGGCAGTAGTTTAGATGCTGAGTCCATCAAAAGCCTAACTTTATCTATATACTGCCGATGGTAGTAGCAATGCCCTCCCTTCCCGCCATTGAGTCCCTCCCTGACCCTGATCCATCCGCATTTTGCGCACCGGGTGACGGGACCCTTCTCCAGCGAAGAGAAGCCGCCGCGGGGCCACAGGTCCGGTCTGGCCCCATTCTCACTCCCATCCCCACCACGCAACCTCGTCCCCACCTACACGTCCAACTCTCCCCCCCCCCAACCCAGGGATCCCGACCAACCCCCTCTCCCCTCGCCCACCCTTCCCTGGAGGTGTTTGCCCGAAGGGGGTTTGCCCCATCTCGCCACCTACAATGATCGAACCCCTCACCCGGAGAAGGAGAGGCCGGGATATATTCCCACCCCCTCCACACTTCTTTCCCAAATACTTGTCACCCCTCTTTCTTTCCTAACTCGCCTCCTCCAACAATGTGCGCGTTCTCCAATGCGCTCGTTATCCTTCAACCCTCTCTACACTGCTCCATCCCTCTTTTTTTTTTTGAAAAAGTTACCCAAGATCCCTGCTTAAGATTTAATCAACTTCCGAACTGTTTTAATGAGGATCGTTTGGTTTGCAAATTGAGCCGCCTTCGCCAATAGTCGGGGAGAATATATTATATTATTTTTTTTTTCCTTCGCCTGATTTCAAAGACTTTCCGGTTTATTGCATAATTACTAAAGGTGTGTTTTTTTTATTTTCGCGTTGTTCTCGGAACCGGCTAGGTTTCCACGTTGATTGAAGGCAAACTGATTAATACAGTCAAGTGTGCCGGTTTCATGCTGAAAAAGAATTTCTTTTTTAATCATTGCTCGAATATATTTCCGAGACAAAATGCTATTGCTGATATAACAAACGAATTCAAAGTTAGGTATTGTTTTGTGCGTCGTTGTCCATTCATTGATATGTTTTATCATTTTTTTCTAATAATTATGTGTTGGGTTATCCAATGGTGGGTTTCGTTAACTGTCGGTTCTGCGAGATGGACAAAAATTAATAGGCAATAAGCATCTGCGAATTAAACAAATAATGATAGTATGTCTAATTCTACAGATATATTTGGCATCAAATGCTCCACCATACTGTATATACCCAGTGAGAGTTTTTAAAATTGAAGTTCCCTACGTTGGCCACAAGTCACCGGTTACATTTGAACGATCGTGTAAACACTAAGTCAAAGGAAATAAAGAGAAGAAATTTGATTCTGGAATCGAAGACATGCTTGTAGGCTTAAAATGACTATCGCTTTCGGTGGTTCCCATTTTTTTTAGTATGTACTGTTTCAAACATTCATCAAACGGAGAGAAATCGGTCAGCATTGACAGATTGCAGTTTAGGAAAGTGTACTCATTTGTTATTAATAAAATACCAACAAAGAAAAGAGTAATTAAAGAATTTGTTTAGTCTGCTCCACCTTAAATCTTTGAATAGAGATTAAAAGATAAATAGTAAAATAGTAAAAAGATAGATGTCTGCCATAAAGAGTCTAGAGACTTTTATCACCCAGACTTTTGAAGGTAAGAGATTGCATAAATATAATCACATGAAGGATTGACAAATGAGAAGTAAATTGGGTTCTGCAAAAACAGTTTGGAAGATTCATGGCTATTTGCTGGAGTAGATGAGCCTTTTTTTCTTCGCAAAACTAATATAAATAAGGGTGATGCACTAGACACTGCATTCCCCTCGCATTATGATACAAAGTGAAGCTGAAACATATAATTTTTTTACAAGTTTGAAAAATGTATAAGGTTAAGACTAAAAATATTAACTTTCATAGTTCACAACTGCAACTTGTTTTTAACATACTTGTAATCCTACTGTGTAATCCATTTTATTCTTTTCCTCTTTCTCGATCCAAGGCAGTGAAAGACCACCTCCACATTTCCAAGAACATGGAATAATGCACTCTCCCGACGAAAGTTTGGTCCTTCGAATGATTTGCACCGCGAATACTGTTATCGTTAACATGAATACTGTCCGCAAATAGTAATATTAACCCCGAATTCGTCCGTTTTTTTTATGAGTAACCAGTCCCATTATTGCTGGAAACGACTTTTTTTACTCACTTGTTGAACATTTTCTTGGATGCGAGCAACGAGACTGGTTCTGTTTGACTTTCCCGAAACTATCGATTTCTTCGAAATAAAGACGTTATACGCATTGCCCCTCCCACTCTCCCTACCTCCCCCACCCCTGCCCCTAGCGCGTTTCACTCCCCTCCGCTCTCCTCTCCCCCCCACCCATCTCCTCGCACGCCTCCCCCCCTCCCCACCCGGGCAAAAAAATCCACTGACCCAATCCCCCCCTTCTCCTCATTCTTTCTCCTCCTCCTCGAAGAAGAAGAAGCTTTCGCAGCAGTGACATTTTTATTAATTTTTCGCCCACTCCTCTTGCCGCCTTCTCTCTGAGGACGTCCCTCGAGCAAATTTCATTACTGCTTTTGCGAGCGGTAGTCCTCCCCGTAGTGTGTGGATTAATCGTCTTCTGCATTCGGGGCCCTCTCTCTCCAACCCTAGACACCCCCCTTCCACCCCTTTTCATTCCGCCCCACCCATCCTCACACCATCCCCCTTTTGCCTCCCCACCCATCCATGCCGCCACCTTGCACCCATCTTCTCCTTGTTCCACTCCGGGCATAATATGCGAGAGGAGGGTATCTTCGCTGTCCACTCCCCCCCCCCCCCAGGGTGGGGTTGGGGTTCTCCTCTCCTAGTACAGTGTCTCTCTCTCCCCCACCCCGCGATCCCAGAAGGAATAACGAAACGGAAACGGATCCGTAGCCCCATTCGCTGTTATCTTGGGTTTGAGGAAACATGCAAGCCGGCGGGCGGCTGAGAAGATAACGAACCGGGATAGCTTTGAGATGATCCCTATCAGAGCAGTTGCGAGGGGCCGGACTTTCTTCCATTGGATTCCCACTCCTGGGGGACGGTTGGTGGTTGGGGGGGGCGTATGACGTGGACTGGGCGGCTGGCAAGGGACGGGAGCCCCCGGAGGGGGAGTGGGGGAGATTAGGCGGCGAGGTAGAGGTGGAGTGACTAGCCAATTAAATACCAACTACGTACACTTCCTCACGGCGACCCTTCCCCCTCCTCCCCTAACCCTCAGACGCCCCCTCCCCCGTGGGCACCTCTCTCATGCAGTTCTGAAAGATAAGCTGTGGAAGCCTGGCTTAAAATATCACAAGTTCCAGTCTGTTACGCCGCGGGAAAAATCAAGGGAGTTCCTCAGTTTGA
The DNA here is from genome assembly GCA_037158775.1 of Hetaerina titia. Classification (NCBI taxonomy): domain Eukaryota; kingdom Metazoa; phylum Arthropoda; class Insecta; order Odonata; family Calopterygidae; genus Hetaerina; species Hetaerina titia. Next base: position 136,596,772 of record CM073768.1, read on the forward strand.
CAGAAGCGTGCTCGAGGACCCCATTCTGATTCTTTTAGTGCGTTTTATTAAGAAGAGAATCGAAAAACGAACGCGATACAGTTTGACCGTAGAATACTCCAGAGATCTATAACGAGAGCTCAAGAAGCAAATATAAGTATGGGTGGGCTCCCTTGCATTAGTCTTTGGCGATGTCACTTTGGAGTGTTACGGTCTTGCCACTTCAGATATTTTTTCTGTGTGCGTCATTTCATTTACGAACATCTTCGTGAAGCTTCTTCCATCAAATCGCTGATTGTTACGTCCACAGTTATGCTTTCGAGTGATTAAACATTAAATTTACTTGGCCTCATCATTGCATAGATATTTTAGCGAGTCATGAATTTGATTATGGTCGTTATGTAAAATAATATGCCTCATTATTTTGCTGCGGTCGTCTTCACGATTAGATAACAAGTCAGTAAAGGAGCTGTAGAAGCGGGGACGGATTTTCTATTCATAGATCAATCTATCTTGGGAATAAATACGGCCAGTGATAATTATGAGATCGCTCTGGTGGCTGTGGTACCGAGCTGGCGGAAGATGATAACCCATCCACTCCATTTGTCTAGATCGAGAGCACGCCTGCGAATCTTAGTAATTATTTCCGACGGCCTATCAAATTGATAGACCTCTTCCAGGTCCCACACTGAAAGAAACCACTTCCTCCATTCCAAACAAGTCGTTTGTTTGACCCAAATTTTGAAGTGCCCTCAATGGGGTTGGCGAGCGTGGTCTTAGTGGGCAGTTAATGTATGGCGGCGGAAAAGTACTGCAGAGAGGTCGTCAGTGTCATTTTAGTGTGAGAATATATCAACATTAGCCTAAAACGAAGATTTTTGAAAACTTGCATCCCGTTGTTCACATATTTAAAAATAAGTGGATGAATAATAGCAACAGAAGACTTTTTAGCCAGTTAGAATTTGAAGACTTAGAATTCGGTAACTGATACATAAAATCTAGCATAATGAAGTGATAGCTAGGGTTGAGTAATCAAAGGCCACATTAGGCATCTATTTAATTAAAAAATGACATTGGATGTAAGTAATCATTAGATTCTTACATATGATGGTAGTTAGTAAATTACGACAAATCTCAAAAACAGAAAAGTTGCCTGCTTTTAAAATGGTCCACCTCAACTCTACTTTACAATTAGTTTCTGCCGGTTGCACAAAGTAAAGTCATCTCTGACTAATTTTACAAAATGTTCCCAAAAAACCAGGCCTATAATTTTACGATTATTTATTTAATTATCTCTCCTCTACTTTTACAATAATTCCCTGGAATTAATATTTCTCGCACATATTTTATATCATGCTAAGAAAACTTTTTCAATACCTTTAGGATGTGCATTTAGGCCATTGTAAAATATCATCCATGAAATTTCTATAAATGCGGTTTCCACACTATTGTTCTAATATGTTGGTTCAATATCACTTGAATTATCTTCCCCTTTTCAGTCAAGTACATATCTTTATATTTGAATGTATGTACATGTGTATCATTCAAGTGCATATAATTCATTAATGCTAGGATTACGTATTTTCATCAATAAACAGTAGTATATCGGGTTAGAGTAGCTTTCGATTCGATCGAGCGAATTTTGTGCTCTAAATGATGGGTTTGATGATTCTAAGATTGTTTATTTTGATGAGATGAGGGAGGTTCACCGTTTGTGCGGGCGAAAAAGCTTTCATCTTGGTCTCAACTTTGGGAAAACTCATCAAAGGGGGTGGAGGATATGTACTTCACTGAAAGAATGGTTGCTTTTTATTTTTGTTAAATAAAAAATTACAGGTATATTTAGTCCTTGAGTTACCAGTTATTGATATTGCCCCATTTTTATGCTCAGAAAGGAATAATATTTTGCTTCTACAGGTTTTTACTCTAAGCAAACGAAAAATAAAACTGATCATTCTTTTCTCCCAGGGTTATGATTGTGAGCATATCTCTGTTTGGTCGGACATTTTATTTTTCTGTGTTCAGCATTTCCACCGCATTGACTATGTTGAAGACAATAATCTACCGCCTTTCCTGCTGAACTCTACGTGTCCTCAGTAAAGCCTACAGGAAGTCCAATAAATATGTGTATTAACCTCAAGATGGTGCGAAACATTGGAAATCCCGAAAACAGGAAAATTATTTATGACGAATCTCGCAAAAAACTCTCATCACAAACCTAATTCCACTCTTAAAAATCACTATGACAATATAAAAGTTTTTGAAAAGGGTCAATTTAGGACATCGCCAGGTTATTTAAAATGTCGTGATTCAGGGCACTTTTCTTAGATTTCATAAATGTGCTTTCTATCAATTCGGTGGTAAAAACTGGAGAAATACGTGTAAGTTTCCGACTTTGTGCTAAAATTTCGATTCCGATTTCCTTTATTATTTAATTTGCTCAGGAACATAAGACATGCCCCAAGCGTGATCTGAACTCGACTCTGAATCCGCGTCTTTCCCATGGCCGCGTGGACCCCCCTTCCCACTGTGGCAAATGACAGGTTGCCTTGGAGGATGTTGTACAAATGTTGGCTGGTTGGAGAGGGAGTGAGGTGGGTGAGTGCCCGTGAATCCCCTTCTCCCTTTGATCTAAAATTACCCGAGCAAACGCTTCCGTAAGAGATCAGCACACCATTCCTCTATTGATATTGCCGCCGTGAGCTTGCTAAAAGATTGCCATCTGTGCAAGGATCTGGCCATCACCAGGAGACCAATGGTACCCTCGAGAGGTCTCCTGTGTACGCAATGGTGCCGTGTTTGCAGTTACTTAAATTTGATGCTCACGCCGTGGGACAAGTAGGGGACATCCTACGGGTCGGATGGTCTTCCTCATAGTCCATAACGTGGCACCCTTAGTAATGAAGCTGGAAGATGATTTTGAGAGGAGGTGGAAGATGATGGTATTCCTTATCGTTATTATTAATTTCTGAATAATAAGGATATGATAAATTAAAATGTTGAATTTAAATTAAGTCACCTTCTTTAGCACCCCACATATAAAATGTCTACAAAAATGCGTCAAACTTTATCATATTTTTAATAAATACAATGATTTCAATATACCTTCCCTGTGAAACTTGTTTAGTCATTATTGTTAGGTTCTCCAAATATATTTTCGTTCTTTTGATACCTTTCAATGTATCAATTTAGCTCAGAGGTGTATTCTCTATTACAAATTGACGTTCCTAGCGCAGTAAAATCTAATTATTATCCAATATTCTCTAGACTTTGAAGAAATTATAATTTTAAGGGTACTTATTTCATCCATTCAATATTTTCTGCCACTAAATATAAAGTATTTAATTTTATCGTTTTTTGATTAAATAGTATCAATAATAATGGAGTGAATTATTCTTTGCTCAGCGGCCAAATTTCTGTCTCGATTTATCATCGTCGTATTTTTTTGTTTGCGTTCTAACCGTGCAAAATGACAATCACGTGGTGAAATTGGGGCGTCAACAATTTCCTATAATTAACTTTTGCGGCGATGATCAACAAATCACAAAGGCAGTCATTTGATCGCTTAGTTAATTATTTTCCCGAGATAGGCTTTGATCATGGATGACGGTACGCTACACCAATGGTAAATGAGGAAAATAATGAAAATTGTAATTTTTTTAGAAGATATTTTTACTATTGAGGAAAACTTTTTTCGTGTTATCGCGCCTTCATAAAGAATGTTTTGATCAAAGATTGACTGGCAAAACATAATCCATAATTGTGAGTCTTCATTCTGAACCGTGTGTTGGCTGTTGTCAGGTTTTTTTTCTGGTATATGTTTTTATTTCTTCTTTCTCCTCCTTTGTTTTTGGCGGCTGAAAGCTCGTTATCGGTTATTTTACCATACAACAAGCTAACAAATGAATTCTTATCGGCATCTGGTTTACAAATGCACAGCGACTGTTCATTTTTTCGTATTTGCTTATTTGTATTGGCGAGATAAGGTAAACATGCATTCTTGAATATAGTTTGTTTAAATATCGCTCGAATAATAAAAGCTGGAGTATTTGAAAAAATTAAATTGAGAAAGATAGCATATTTCAATGTTTTTTTACTTCAACTGTTGTGTTATTCAGAAGAAAAATTTATGAAAATATGTAATACTCTCGTTTAATGTTAACGAAAGTTTTCCATTACTTAAATAAATAACCTATGGTTCCTAAAAAGATATATCAAAATTGGGTAATGCATCCCGGGAATACATCGTCAGTACTTGCTTGTAATTCCTTATCTGATATTCATGAACCTTGTGTAATATTCCCTCCAAAAGTAGAATACTTTCAAAGATCTGTCCCCCTTTAGTGGACAATTTTCATCCGAGTGAGTTTTATATTAAATATATATATATATGCTTATATATATATATATATATATATATATATATATATATATATGCATACATAAAAATATATTATAATTGTGTCGAAGTGAAGATTCAAAACCAACCAAATGTTACCCAAGGAATGAGAAAATCGATTATGACTTAATGGCATCAACTTAAAAATTAAGAGCATAATAAAGGTCGTGCTAATCAAGGGTACTCACCTGTACAGTCATCATTTATCCAGCACAGCGAAAGTTTTATTTGCCAGCAAAGGAACATCGTAATCTGGGACAGCAAAATCAAACTGAATTATGAGTCCGCTGTGCTTGTGCATGCAATTAACAACATTCAGCTCGTTAAAAAGAGCTATCAGACGAAAGCACGAAACCGGTTCCGTCCGCATTCGATTTCGGATGGCGCCACCGTCATCCATGGCTATGTGCTTGCGATAGCGTTCATCGGGGGATGGCTATATTTACCCGAGATCGGTCTCGTGATCCCGCCTCTTTATCGCGTCTCCGCAAACTATGAGGCCTAACTATATCGAGGTGAAATCTTGAGAAGTGCCTTGGCATGCAAATTTTAATCCTTATCGACTTCATCATTTAAAAAAAATGACGATGGCGTCTTTAAGCGGACATTTCCCATCGGCTGAGCGAGAGAAGGACGCGACACGAGTTTTTCTTTTTTTTTCTAAGCGGAGGTGGTAAGTTTTGGGATGGGGAATTAAAAGACTCCGGGGATGAAAATAATAAACCAAGGTTTCCCTCCCCTTCTCCCTCTGCTCTATCTACCGAATTCACCCCCTACCCCACTACTAGACCCCCATCACCCACCCCTCCTCCTACGCCCCCAACACATCCCCCCTTCCATCACCCGGACCTCTCTCCCCCCTTTGTTTTCATCGACGGAAAAAGTGATTCTGGCGCGCATTAATTCACTCGGGGATTCCTGTTCTTTTTCCATCAAAGATACGACCGGCGTGGTGAGGAATTAGGTAAACACGAAGGCGTTTGTGACATTTTGAGAGACTGGTGACCCGGGAGAGTAAAAGGTCAGTTTCCGGGAGGTGTGAGAGAGGAAAATGTCATCGGGCACCTTCCCGTCCCTCGCCGCCGCTTTTTGGATACGAGGGGTTTTGGGGGAAGGAAGAGAGAAGAATGTGGGGCGAGTCGCCGCATTGGGGGGGGGGGTTTGGAGGAGCCTAACTTGCACATATATGCATACTATGCTCAGGAGTGGGGAGGAGATTTCGAGCGGCCCGCGGAAGGGTGGAGGGAGTCCATGGAATCGGGTGGGTAGTAACGAGGAAAGACTTCTCTCTCTCTTTAACATTTTTTTTATTAATTCATCAAACTCAAAACCCGGAGAGATTTTAGGTGTGCTATTTTCCCATCCATCTCCCACATTCGATCCTCTTCGGACTTCCTCTTCCTACCTCCCATTCCCACGCCACACTGTCACACACACAATCCCGTCGATTTGAAACCGCTCATTAGTCGAACAGGCGACAGATGGGACGATGAGGAATGAAGGGAGGAGAGCTCTTTTTTTTCCTCTCCAGAATGAAGAAGTAGAGTTGATGTTGTCTTCCTCCGAAAGTAAAAGAGAACGGAGAGGTGTCCAGAGACTTGGGGGAGGCTCTTGATGAGTCGCCCGCGGTGGTGGCCGGGGAAATGGGGTGGAGAGAAAATGGAGGGGGAAGGAATGAGAACGAGGACAGGAAGCAAGCGTAGAGAGGGGTAAAAAATGTGACGGATATATATTCATAAAAAATATATGAAGAGATTGGATGAAGAAACAAAAGATTTTGACGAGAGAATCGGAGAAAAATATGCGGGGGGAGATTTTTTTAAGGCCAGTTGAGAGGAAGAAGAAGGGTTGAGAGAGAGAGAATACAAAATACGTCATCCTTTAAGGGTGTGCGTTCTTTCCATTTATTCTTTCCCGACGGCGTTTCAGCCCTCCCCACTTCCTCCGTCCCTTTCTCAGCAGCTCCCTTTACTCTCATGACATTCCGCCCTAAGGTTGCCGTAAGTAACATTGTAATGCGAAGACTCGCGGTCTTAAAAGGTTCCTTTCTAACGCGTCGACTTTCCTCCGTCCAGCCCACCCTCCTCTCCTTCACGTCCCCATCAGCCAATGCTTACCCGAAAATAAACTTTTTTCTAGGTCGCATGACAACACGTGGACGTCATATTTGACCTCCGCGAGACGCCCTGGATGTTTTATGCCTCCGCTATGCTGCATGCAAGGGGGACAGCGGGAGTCGATACCATTGGGAGAAAAGTTTAGGGCATGTGAACCCTTCGATTTGGGAGTGCTTTCCTCGAGAGATGAGACGTTAAAAGGAAGAGCATCAAGTACAGAATTTGAATATTTTTCACATGTCACCTTTATCTCCTCACGTGGAATTTTAATGATTGCATTTTTTCAAACCACTCTCACTGATTTACACATTTCACCTCGTGTGTAACTAATGACAGATGATATTGCCGGCTTTATGAAAACGAATAGAATACAAGTTAGCATGGAGGTAATTACATAATACGATTGCACCTAGGCATATTCAGTTTTGAAGAGGAGACAATGTCACCTCTCGGACCTATCCTACAATTTCTAAGGAGTTGTCTCGGAAAATTTTCTAATAGTGCAAAAATAAGACGTAAATTGTAAAATATACATAATCGTATGTAGAAAATAAAATTAAATAATGTTGCTTGAGTGCTCAAATGCACACAACGGATTCAACTATTTGCATGTTATTTTGAAGACAAAGGATTCTTTTATAAATATGTCCAACGAGTATTCAGAGTGTTGGCGAGATTAAGTTTAAGTATTTCTGAGTTCAGATACTTGGGTGTTACTCTAAACACACTGTTAGGGTACACCTATCAGAATAAGCCCTTGATTCACGAAGTGAGCGGACAAAACTCATGCTTTTAGAAAGGTACAGAGCACCTTAATTTTTTTTTACAACCGAGGGTATTATTGTGACTCAAATTATATTGTTAGATTAAACCACAGAGAACAAATCAGAGAGATGGACACCGTCACAGACGGACTCAAGTACTCCTAGTTCACTCGATGGTATCTGGCTTGACTGCGTTGATATTTTTTTTCGATTGAAAGAAAACTATTAGGTATTTTTCGCACAACCATCTAAAAAGGTTTTGTTGAAAATACATAGTATTCTTCTTTCATTTCGAATAGTACTACCTCTTCCCTCGCACGATACACAATCCTAAGAAAATCGAACTTAAGGACACGAAATTATTTACCTAAAGAGAAACATTTAATGATGTAGTAAATTATTTTACTGGTCTATATACCTGCAAGTGATTTTGCATGTGAGATAGTGTAATTTCAAATTTATGTGCATATGTACTAATAGTTTTGCATGTGCACCATCATATAACATTTTACCACACGCCCTTGCGGGATATTGCGTAGAGGTACAATCTCAAATATAAGTAGAATGATTCTTTGCTACCAATGCAGATGACTGGAGTGGAGTGACTTCTGGTGGGAAAGGTAATGACAGATCTTGGGAGAGCAATGCGACCCACGTCAGTTAGCTGTGGGCATATACAGTGTGCAGATTGCTGCTAGACTGGACCCCTGTTCGTCGGTCACGTTACGAATTCACGATGCCCCTTTCCATGGAGCAATGACATGCGATAAAATTGTGCATTAGGCTTGGAAAATTGAGCTCGGAGACCATGAAAATGGCTAATGATGCTATGGATAAATGTCCCAAGAAATGGTTTTCTGCTTGAACAGCAGGATGTTCTGGGAAGCTAACGAGAAGGTTGACGATGAGAAACGCCCCGAACATCCATCAACAACACAGTGTGATGAGAACGTGCAGAACACATGCTCAATTCTGATTGACCCCCAGGTGTCAGGATATTAGCAGAAGAGTGCGATAAACAGAAAACCACAGTGTATTGCATTCTTACAGAAGATTTATCCATGAGAAAGGTGTGCTGTCGGAAGACTGCTTGGGTGACAATCCTGCCTTGGACCTCTTGGAACATGGTGAAAGTGGCCCGAAATTTTTTATATTAGTTGGTTACTGGTGAAGAGACATGGGTCTTTGAGTACGACGACCCAAGTACAACTTTTTTGAGTACCATTTGGACCACTGGATTGTGTCAAAAATACCATGACTATGTGCCGGAACGAGGGTCCTGTTGATGCCTTAGAGTAAGCATACCACAACTGCAGTGGCAATGGTGTGTCGATACATAAAAGTGCTCATTTGAAGAATTTGAGCAATCTGTACTTTGATCTGCAACAATTGTTTTCCCAGATTTATTCTACTTGTTTTGGGGACAGACCTTGTATTACTTCAGGATATGCCACGTTCGATGCATTCAAACAAGAAGTGATCAAGGTCCTTCAAAAGTATCTCTTCTCCCGTGTGAATTTTCCGATCCCCGCTCATGTTGCCCGCTGAAGGATCACTCTTTCCGAGTGTCATCTACTGACTTCCATATATCTCGGCGGTCGGACTCTCCTTCCAGGAGCGTGACCGCTCTCCTATCATCTCGGTCACTCCTCAAGCAGCTTGACTCAAGATAGGACTCCCATTCATTCTCTTTGAAAGAACAAGCAAGCATAGCAGAGCGCTTTCCTGTCTTCCCTGTATTCTCGAGTTGGCCGCACAGCAAGAAATCCAAATTCCATATAATAATGTAATAACGGCCTTAATGGGGAGCACATATCAAGACAATATGCGGACCAAACTCGGCTTTAAACAAACTCGGCTTCATTAAACGAATGATGGGTAAATGCAATGAAAAAGGAAAAGAGAGGTGTTATTTTGCTCTAGGTATGTCTCTTTTGAAATATGTACCAATTATTTGACAACCTTGGCAGAAATAATTAGATAAAGTGCAGAAAAAATTCGCCCGAATTCGTAAAAAAATGTTGCAATAAGAAGACGTGTGAGACAGACCCTTTTAGGGGAATTATGCTGGGAGCCACTTAAGATACGAAGAGAACAAGCTAAATTTAGATAGACCGAGAAAAGCCTAAAATTTACAGTTTTAGGCTTAACTTTGTGGAATTCCTTCATGGTGAAGGTAAAAAATAAGGAAAACTTTACATTTCCACACACTTTTAATACAATACCGTCATTGTATTACAGATATTGTATTAAAAGTATGTCGAAGTGTAATGTTTTCCTTATTTTTTACCCTCACCTAGCGAAATTTATACTTTTAGAAAGGCTCAGAACAAACGAGTTTAGCGATGGCACTAAAGGGATTATTGTAATGGCCCCACACTACTCAGGTAGATCAGGCCATCAAGACAGTAAGATAAGGGAAATGAATTCCAGTGCAGATAGATAAAAATACTCATTTTTTCCGCGGACATTTAGAAATCATGTTAGGGAGAAACCAAAGTCACAATAGAAATATTAAAGACATTTAATTAACATGTCAGGACAAGATTAAATGTTGCATGGACAAAAGGTACCTGTATATTCGTACATGCATTTGTTTGTTTGTTTATAGTATTTGTATTTGCATGCGTTTAAGTTAACAAGGTTTGTGCATGAATATCGCAGTCTCTTCCTAGGGTGTATACTCATATTTGAATGAATTTCTTAGGTTTCCATGTAGTTTTATTCTCTTTTACGGATGGTGACCTAACAACCCCCGCCACACACCCTTGCGGTGGCTTGTGGGGCACTGTGTGGATATATATGTAGAAAGGTATACGTCACTAGTTGATAGAATTGTTTTTTTGGACGATACCTCATGTAATTCTTAATTACACTCCTCTTTTATGTGTTTACTGCTCATTTATATTATTCGAGGCTACTTATCATGTGTTTTAGGTTTTCTCTCTTATTTCTGGCAACAAATTTCCATTTCTCTTAGAATTTTGAAGTGTGTTTTAATGTTGTAACGAAGTAAATCTCATCCAGTGATCGTGGGAATCTTTTACATTGTACGCAATCAAAAAAAAAGAGAAAGGCGCTAAGGGCTGAGTGAAATGCAAGAGTGGTTTTAAAGGATAACCTTTCAGATCATATGGAAATTCTTTGTGAATATTTTAAGAAAAAAGGCCGGATGTGCACAATCAACTATAAGTGGACAGTAATAAGTGAAAAACCAATGAAAACCAAAAGTCCAGCTGAAGAAAAATTAGAGCGATGCACAAGTGGAATATAAAGTAATTAAGAAGTGAAATAAAGAGATTTGAAATAAGAGTTTCAGAAAGCATATTTGCGCTTCAGACTACAGATGTTGACGCTACATTTGCATGACAGTGATGTTATATTGCCAAGAAATGTAAACTTAAACCATTTGCCACCCCGCAACATTTTGAAATAATATGGTGAATTTCAAATTGTTGAGTATTACTTATGTATTCGAATTCACTCCATAGGCTCAAATACTTTCATGTAATTTTCAAGGAATATGCTTTTTTTCAACAATATATCCGACGAGTTTTCGAAGAATTGTTTTCAGCTAGGGAGAGAAATCCTGAATCTCGAGAATGATGAATGATGTTTAATGTTTTCGTTGAAACCACGGACCGTGAAAAAATGTTATTTTTTGTAATTTTCAATATATACGGTTTCCATCCTTTAGCTGAAGATGAAGGATGATGTATAACTTTAATGTTTGTCATTGTTATTATACCAAGATTATTTTTCATTGTAGTGTGAAATAATATTAATCAAAAGACAGAGAAGTCCGCACCGAGTGTCATCTTACAATAACACTTCGGCATGAGGAAGCCAAGGCTAAATTCCGTGAAACATTAAAAAAAGAGTCTTATGATGTTTAATTCCTTAAATAATTAATTAATGCGTAGTTAATTTGGAAGAAATACAGGTACATAGTATGCCCAATAAATACGCGAACTGGTGCAATCTGGCTGTCATGACGCAGAATATAGCCCTACTCACTAGTGATGCTAGTTGCCAGAGCCGTCTAACCTTAGCGGATCGTCGTATTATGCGTATGGTGCCAGTTATGTTCATTTCTGTTGTCCTTGATTTTACTGTTTGTCGATAATGGAAATTCACGAAATCACGGAGCAACGATTCAGCATCAAATTTTTTGTGAAGTGCGGTAAAAGTTATCAAGAAGTTACTGAAATGTTGACAGCAGCTTACGGTGATAATGCTCCGGAGAAAACATCCGTTTTCCAGTTGATTAAGATTTTAAAGATGGCCGACAAGACGCCACGAATGATACAAGGCCGGGACGGCCTTCAGCTACCTGTGTATGCGACAACATTGATCGTGTGCAGTCATGTGTCCTTACCGATCGTCGAAAAACCGTCCGTATGATAGCTGATGAACTGAATTTAGGAAAATCAACAGTGCACACTATTTTAACCGAACATTTGGGTTTTAAAAAAATGTGCGCAACAATCGGGCCCAAGCTGCATTGATTGTTCTTCATTTTCTGGCAAAAAAATTCAATCAAAATCCTTGATCATCCTCCTTATTCGCCAGATCTCGCCCCGTGCGACTTTTTCCTATTCCCTAAATGCAAAAATGTGATGACGGGACATTACTGGAGAGATGTGGACACAGTAAAGGAAGAAACGACGAGAGAACTGCCTAACTGCCGAGGATTTCAAAGGGTGCTTTAAACAGTGGAAAAGAAGATGAAATCAGTGCATAGCAACGAATGGAGAGTACTTTGAAGGGACCGAAATCGTTGTAGACTAAATTTTGCAAAATGGAAGGTTTCATTGCCTCAGTTCGCGTATTTATTGGACAGACCTCGTACATTAGCATTAATGAGTGGAAAAAAATATAGTTATTTGCTAGAGGAGCTATATGATTAATTGGTCCGTAGTCGCGTCCTGGCTGGCATACGACATGGTGATCTTATATCTGACTGACTCTCCAAGGCGAGATCCAAGGTATTAAATAATGCTACGAACACAAAATGTCAACTGCCTTGCGTGATAGATTTTCCATTATAAAATGAATATCTTATCGTGCTCCATCAAAATAAGAAATACAGGTCTCCCAAAAATAGTTCTATTTACTTTTGCTCATAATGAAATAAGGGCAAACGCACAGCAGCCGAACAATTGTCTAATGAAAGGAAAAGAAAACATCCCCATGGATAGGAGAATTAATGATTGGAGTAATTCTGAGTGTTTATAATGAGAGATTTTCTAGCAAAAATTATCAAATTTTCAGCAAAATAACAGTTTCATTTTTGAAAGAGGTCGCCTTAAAAAACGTCACCGGAACCGAGAATGGAAGGCCTCGGCGCAAAAGCCGGTCAAGTCCATTGAGTTAAATTTTTCAGGAGATAAAAAAAACGAGTCTATAAAAGGAAAATCACAGATACGAATCCAAACCTTTCTGCTGAATGCGAGCTACATTCCTATGAATTTTTTTAAACAACTTCGTAATCCTACAGATACCTGGTTATTTTTTCTTGTGCGCATATGTAAAAAGCTCGATACAAAGAATAATGGGCTCGTATGGGTTTTTTCTTCAGTTTAAGAGCTTTCGAATTTCTGGCTAATGCTCGGAAAGTTTATCTCTGCGGGCTGAGCCAACTCGATCGAAACACGAAAGGGAATAGATAGCCTCTCCTCTTTAGATTAGCCTCTAATGCGGATGGGAGTCAAATAAATATTGGTCTATTGCATAGACTTAACACGTCACGTCCATAATTTTTTTTAATTATGCTGCTTAGTATTGCGTGGTAATTAAAACGGATGTTGAAATAGGGCATCCCTGAGACAATTCTTGGGAAGCAGGGAGGTGCTACTGAGTTGGATAATATTGGAAAACGGTCAGAAAATATTGAGTATCTCAGAAGTTTGGGAAAATGACCGAATTTTTTAAGAAGACGTCGAGAATAGGATGCGCAGACGGGCAATACCTCATGAGAACGATTTGTTCTTTAACCGTAGGATTAGTTCGTGTATTGCGTAGTAACACCAAAAACCTCGGAATTAAACAACCAAAACCATAACAGGCAGGAATGTGGTAATTAACAGCGTCACGCATAGAGATGAAGAATGATTAAGTAATTAATATTAGCATTCCAAGCGCTCGGGAAGAAGAAATCCGAAATAAAAGTGGAGAATAGGAATTCAAAAAGAGTGTGTGGCCACCCTGGAGGAAAGAAGAAGAGGCGGGTACGAAGGAAAGAGGAAGAGAAAAGCGAAGGAGAGGGGCGGAGGAGGTGAAAAGAGGGGAGGGAGTTGAAGTGTCCGGGTTCCTCGAAGCGATGGAAACTTTCGAGCGTCAAATTTGTTTGGGAGGAATAATATTTCCCAAATACTCATTTTTCTCTCCTTTCCCTCCATTTCCTCTACACCCTGACGCCCATTCCTGCTGAGAGGTCGGGGGGGATGAAGGGTGACCGGGGTCAAGGGAGAAACGGTAGGGAACACGAAAATAGCCGCACACCCCTGCGTCCCCCCCGCTTGAAGATTCTTTATTACCCTGATGCCCCCCTCCCTCCCCACCCAGGTGTCCCACCGCCACCCCTACGGCCTACCGGGCAAGGGGAAGGTTGGACAGAGGGGTGGGGAAGGGTTGAAAGGGGAGTGGGAGGTAAGGAAGGAAGGGTCATTTGGGAAGGGTCGAAGAGGATGACGGGTGGAATCGGGCTTGCGGGATTCTGCGTGTCATACAAATCCCCCGCCACGGAAAAACGGTGAAATATCCATAATAGCGTAGAATGGTATGCGGAAGATCCCCATTGCGGTCTTGTAATGCTCCTGTAACGAGCAGCGTCATTAAAAATTCTCAAACAATGAAGACGAAGACATATGAATAGCATGTACCACTAAAACATCATGGAAAATAATATATAAATCTCATTCGTTTGTCGTTCGACTTCTTACTGCATTTAATATATAAGTCGAATTGAACTGTTTGTACCCCGTCCCAACGACCTTTACGGGGTAATTAAATATAGCGGCCGGATAATTCTTGAACGATGAAGTTTTCATCTCACACCCTTATCACATGTCGATGAGTTTATCTTATAAACCGGAATGTATTGCGATTCTGATTACCGTGGCAACCAAGCTAATGCAAAGGTTTTAACATTCGAATTCCTTCCTGAATGAGGCTTTAGATTGGACAGTTTTGACATTTTGGTCCATACCTTCAATTTTGTAAGACTCGTTTGCCATGCGATTTCAGGAATCAAAAGACTACTCCATGTCATCGATACCTAATGAATGAACACCCTTGAAATTTTGGTTATGCTGATTAATTTGTAGAATAAATGCCGTTTCCGAGTTTATAATTTTTACCCAGCTGCTTTTGTATAATGTTCTTCGGCTTATGCAGCATTTAAACCAATGGTAATTTTTGCTCCCCAGGTCCAGGAGTGAGGAAAGATCCCTTTGCTTGTGATGTTAGTACATATGTAATAACTATCTCACCATGAGGGTAAAAAAGAAGAGAATTTTTAATGTTCTACTATTAGAACATTAAAAGTGTGTGAAAGTGTAAAGTTTCTCATATATTTTACCCTCATCATGAAGTAATTCCACAAAGTTAAGCCTGAAACTGTTTACTATCCCACCACGTGAAATCACATGTTGTTCAGCTCTAAAAATATATTCCGTGAAGGTAAGTGGGCTGGACAACAACACTTCGATTTGGCAACGTTCAACAAATTGCCAAAATATTAACATCCTTTGCAACACCATCAATTACTATTTCAATAGAACCCTCTCGGAGAAAAGCTGGTCACCCGAAAAGGGAAACAAAATATCCCTCCCTAAAAAAATATGTTCGAACATCTGTACAAATCACGTTCGTATTGTCTCCCCTGCTTTCTTTGAAATATAATCAAATTCTCATCTCAGGTTCTCGCCGACAGGACATTGATAACGATGCTTTACCGTTATCACGCGAAATTAAACGAATTACTTGAGGTAAAGTGATGTTATTCTCTTTAAACCAATAGTGAAGCATGCAGGAGGACACTCTAGGGTGACATTTACTATCCTGTTGGGGGTTTAATGAATCCTGAAACGCGAAAATTGGCTACAATGCGTAAGCGAAACAATGCTCAGTATCCTTTTACCGATCCTAGACCTAGGATTCTTCAGAAGCGATAAGTTTAAGCTACGGTTTTGTGCATACACTTTCCACATATCATTCCACATCGTCATTTTAATGCAATATGCTCTCGTGGAATTACACTGTCGGCCCTGAGCCCTCGGCGTACCCTGGCTGGGGGAGGATTCCAGGGACAGGGACGAAAATTTCCGTGGGTGAGAGGGTGGAGGGGAATAAAGCATCGGAACCCGGGTGGTTCGAGGGTGGGGGAGAGGAAGGTGTGCAGGGGTGGAGAGAGGCCGCAGAGGGTTGGGAGATGCGACGCGGGGGGAGTGGGAGGGGAGGGATGTGGATATCGGGGGTCCCGAAACCCTTGGAGAAGTGGAGAGCTCAAGGAAGAGGATGGCGGGGGGGAGGGAGAGAGAGGGAGGAGGGGTCAGGGGGCCGCCAGGGTGTCGGAGGGGAGAGGGTTGGTGGGGAAGGAGGGAAGGGGTGGGGGGGTTGGAGCTCTAGTCAGTCCGGGGAGCACAAAAGGCCGCCTCCGACACCTCGGGATCCGGCGGCTCGCACGAAGAAAGAGAAAGGACGCCATTGCATTCGCGTGCGTGGGGCGAACTCATCCCCTCTCCGCTTGAATGCGCGGTTTGGTTTTGCAGTGCGCTCGGGAAAGATGTAAATCCTCTTTGTAATTGAGACCGTGGGGGGAGGGGGGAATTATTAAACTCGCAGGGAGAGGGAGAGAGTGGAATTATGCCCGGGCGTGCGCAGGAGATACCATAATTATGGTGAGATATCGAAAAAACGGTGGTTTGAAATGTTACACGTGCGCCTCTATCTGGAAAGATTAAAAGATTAACAAAGAGAACCATTCCAAGTATTTTGTTGAAGATTTTATGGGCGTATGTACATCGTTTTTTCAATAAAAAAATGATAAAAAAGGTTTTTGCGTCGCTCTCGTGGAAAATCAGGCTTCGGATTGGAAGCGATCAAACTAAGGAAGTGAATTAAGGACTGTCACAATTCTCTGGGAATCGTATTTGCGCAAAGGATTCGGGATTAGAATAAAATTCCCACCTGACACGTACATTTGTCATTTGAATTTTCTTTAATGCTAAAACTCTTGCGAATGGTAAAGGCTGAGCTACTTTTTCAGAGGGTGTTCAACACGTTCCTCGGGTCCTCGTTTGCTGAGCAACTGTTGCTCCTACAGCTGTTGCAAACAAAATGAACGAACCCTGTGGTAATCAAATTACTCGAAACCAATTTGAAGTCGAAGTTTAAATAAATATTTACCCGGTAGTTAATTTCAATTTTAAAGTTTTCCATTGTGGTTGCATCAAAAAACATTTAGTGGAAAAGAATTTATCTTTCGTTAAAATATGCAAGCGCGTTCGTACCTTTAGTTTGGAAAAAATTGGAATTGATGCATTTCAGCTCCGCATTTTCAAATCTCGACCTTTTTATATGTCATCACGATACGGCTATGTATACCATTAACTTTTACTGTCTAGAATGCCAGGAAAAATGAAGGAAAACGTCTGAGGGGATGATTGGAACCTATCGATACTTATAGATGAAAACAACTGTGCAATTCCTAGTTTTGGGGAAGTATTGTGCCAAACTAGACACTATCATCGGAAAATGCCATAAATTACTCAATATCCGGATATTAATTGCCCGAAATTTGGCAAAAAGATTAAAATATTTTTCCTCTTGGTCCGTTTTAAACCCCCGATTTCGAATCATACGTCTCTCTATTTGTGCTTAAATATGTCTTCCCTACCTATGAATCTTATTATTCTGATATGCTCGCCCGAGACGAGAGCGCTAGCGGGGGGTAAGGTTGAATGGAAGACCTTGCTAGCTGTTTCCTCTCCTGAGACCTTTATTCGCCTTTGGATCACCGTTTATTTTGCACCTCAAGTTCAATAAATAGCGGAAAAGTATTTACTGGAATATGAAATACGTATATAGGTTCATCTCTCTGTCGCCATTCACGATAATGTTTTCCTGTGGTGAAATGGCTGCACATAGCATCGGCGTTCCCTGCGGATAGCAATACACATAGCTCGGGGAAAGAAGAAAGATAAGGTTTGGGTCCAAGATCCACACTTTTATTTAACTTTAAGGAAGATGAGAATTTGCGATCATTTTGCCTGACATATATTTAAACAAAGATACATTTTCTTGCTGAAATCTCTCGTTGAAAGAATGCAAACAGGATTTCCATCGCAAAGATTCCTTTTGAGTTCATAACGGCCTAATTTATGCTCGGTATTACATGAAACTAACAAGAAGCGTCCAAAAATACCGTGTCGATTCATGGAATATATAGTTGTCACATATTAGGATCGCGATACAGTGATTTGTTTAAGGCATTGCAAATTAATATGCTGCAGAATAGAGAATCGACTTGCACCATGGTTATTTAAATCGTAGAAAAATGTGTTTTTATGATGAACAGTATTTGCTTCTCTCAAATATCTGGTCACTAACTGGTCTTTCGAACATTTGTCCAAATATTTTTGCTGTAGCTCCATCTCACCAAATAATTTGCACGTCTTCCTTTCGTCTGTGTCTACTTCAAGTTCGAACATCCAGTCATGCAATACCTTCTGTTCCTAGGTCTCCTTATACACATGTTGCCATCGGAGAGTGTCATAAGTCATGTTTGCGTAAATTGTCCGCGAACATACACCTCTTCTCAGACTACGAGGGTAGGATGAAAGCCAATGCGCACATTTTGTAGACCACAAACAAAATAACCTTCAGAAGCACTTCTGGGGGCATGAGGAAGTAACATTCCCTCTCAACACGCATGCGCAGCTTTGAGGTCGTTACACTCATCCAGTGTATTTTGAGAAGCGGAAGTATGGAGACATGTCCTAGTGCTATGTCTACGCGAATTAACAAGCTTACTGTTATCGTATTTTTGGCTTCACCTCATCGTCCAAGATTACCCTTGAGGTGTCTCTTGCGTAGAGGAAGAAAATTAAAATCGCAAGGCGCAAGAACGGGAGAACAAGGAGGAGATTTTTTGTTCTCGTCTGTGATAAGGCGTGGTACCCATCGTGCACAGATTTTACGGTATTCCAATTGTTCAATAATGAAGCTGACACGTTCATTGGATATTCCAATATGGTTTGCGTACGCTTTTGAGTAATTTGCCGATCGTTATAAATCAAATCTTCGACAAGTTTGCAATGTTTTTCGTCTATGATGGTGATTGGACGTCCTCCGCGTGTTTCATCAACAATTATGGCTTTTCCAGGCTCACAACCACGAAATTTTACTACCGATCCATTAACAGTAGACCTATCAACAGCATCGTCACCATAAACAGCCTTAAAATGACCGTGAATATCAGTAGGAGTCACTTTTTAAGCAGTTGAAAATTCGAACGCATGCGTGTTGAGGGGGAATGTTACTTCCACATATCACCTTGAGTGCCTGCCTCTGAGGGTCATTTTGTTTGTGGCCTACAATCATGTGTGCATTCGTTTTTAGCCTACCCTCGTGCTTACTTATTATGTCATTCAACCATCTGGATAATGTTTCCAGTCTTCGTTTGATTTTTTTCACACTAAACCTGTCAGTTTAATGTATCTCTTTCATACTAGCTTATATTATACTCACTTTCATTCAGAATTCATTCATTATGCATTTACCTTTAGTCATATTTTCGGGTCTTTCCAAGTCGGCAAATCGGTGACATCCATTTCTTGCTGTCGAAAATTTTTGAACACATTTGTGATGAGTAAGTACATCTATTTTACAGCTACATGTTACTCTACAAGTCACCGCTAGGATGTGTGGCAGGAGGTGATTATCCACCAGAATATACACTTGGCATCAAAATTAGGTTTCTTTTGTTATTTATTGCGCTACCTACATTATTATTATGCTAAAATGTTGGTGACATGTTAATAAAAATGATTTTTTATAAAATGGATTCTGCTTTAACCCAATCTCTTTAATTTTATTTACATGATCTCCGTTATGCAAATAGTCTAACTTCACATTTTATAAAATTATACCCTTCTTATGTTTTATTTCTCACAACTAAAAACGTACGGGCAGAATGTAATTTAATTAAGCAATTTCAGTTCAGTCTTCACAATAATTCGCAGATTATTGCTGAGAGACAACGTAATAGCGAACATTTACGTAGGAGTTGCTTAACTAGCATTTCTGTGTCAGGGTTTCACATGAGCTAGTGTAACCTAGATTGACGTGAACTGCTAAAAGCTTGTGATTTTCAACTGAAGACTTTTTATCTATTGAATAATAAGAAGTTCGAAATAGCGCCTCGTCTGAATTGACGGATAAATATTGACAGATGAAAATTGCTTTTATCGAACCTCAGAATAATGAAATTCTCATTTAGAGTTTTTGGGATCCGCCCGCGTCGAAAAAAAATAACCGTGAGTTCTCCAATGAATGCTTGACCCAATGCCTTTCTATTCAATCAATCATCAGCCCTCACTCACGGAATTGTTTTTAAGATAATGCCGAAATCTTTAAATAATTCATGGATCCTCTTGTGCCCAGTCGCCCTCGGCGAGCTCCAGGGAGACAGAGAGAGAGAGGCCACCTCAACTTTCCCACTGCATAATCCATTCCCTCGAGGACCAAAGCCTCCCGCGCCACCTCCCCCTGCGACTTCCGTCCGCATTGCATCCCGTAATTATTACCTCCATCCGAATCCCTTCCTCCACACGCATAATCCCACGAATTTCCCTCATGCCTCCACTCCTCGCGACGACCCCTCCTCCCACCCCCCCGAAATAGGGGTCTCTCTTTCCCGACAATCGCCCCCGCCACGGGCCAAAACATTAAGGAAACAATATTCCGTCCGGTAAAAAGTTCGCGCATGTTACATTCCCAGCGGGTGAATCAATACACCTCCTCCCATCTCACTCCGCCAATCCCCCTCCTTACGCCTACCACCCACCCCCTCCCCCCCCACCACACCCTCTCTCTCTCTCCCACCTCCTCCCCAACCCTCCCTCCCCCATTGGCTTTGCCCTCCACTCCTCGAGAGAACATCTTGCTCCCGACTGTACGGTACGTCGCGTAAGACCTGAGAATGGATCATGGAGGCAGTTCCACGCGTGGATCAAATGATTGCGTCGATTGGGCCCTCACCCCCGCCCTCCCTCTCACACCTCTCTCCCGTCCTCAAACCGGCCACCCAATCCGAAAAAAAACTCTTCCCCGAGAATTCATGAAAAGGAGAAAAAATGGAGGCAGTGGGGTTGTGGGTGGAGTGGGACAGAGAGTGGGGCTCTTTGGGCGACTGCTGGCGCCACCGCGCCAAAAACGGAAGGAATCCCAAGCATTTTCCGCAATGATCAAAAGATTTGCGCAAGCAAAAAAAAGGAGGATGGAGGAAGATACAAACGAGGGTGGTGGGAGGGTAACGGGGGTTTGGAGGGAACTAAGGCCGCGACATCATCGGGGTGAGATCATCACGACCGTGCCTCTCTTCGTCTCCCCCTTGGCACTCGCGGGAAGATTATTTTTTTCTTGTCCACAATTCCCGTCACTATCATTCGGTAGATATTCCACCTGGAGTTACAGAACCCGTGTTCTCTCTCTCGCTTCTCTCTCTGAACGTAGCTAACGGTATCGCGACAAATTTTCACACGGGGTATCTCTCCGGGAGAGTCAGAAACGGTCCAGGGGGAATTCCTGGTTTCGGAATCGCATATCGGATGTATCGTTACCCCTGACCGACACTCCTTTTGGGGATAGGATAATTGCAGCTTTTCTCTCGCCGTCTTTGATTATTTCCTCTTCTTCAAATTTGTAGCGTCTTTCAAGATGTGCACGCACGTGGTTAGTTCCCGGAAACGGATCTGCATCAAGCCGTACGAGCCGCCTCATCGCATCGATCGTCTGTTGTCGCATCCGCAACATGACTTTGGTTTGCGTAGGTGGGGGAGATTTATCGGCGACTTGGCGACGGCGATCGGAACTGAGAGGTGTAAACGGTGCTTCGTCATCGAGTGAATTAGGCTTTGAGAGCACCCTATATTAAGGCGGCAAATGCAATATTTGTACCTTATTGAAGGCGTGTTGAAAAGAAAGCAGGGTGTGTGGATTGAGTAGATATTGAGAGTAATTGAGATTTTGAATACCGTAAGGAAGGAAAATTATCGACAAGAATATTGGAAAAGAAAATACTTTGTTCTTTCACATATATTATTCACGACCTAGGTTTCCACTTAGGACCCAAGTCCACCTGATGGGTCTTATATATATCCCAGTATCATCGTCGATGATGACTTTGTAAGTGGAAACCTAGGTCGTGAATGATAAAATATATGTGAAAGAAAAAAGTATTTTCTTTTCCGTTATGAATCGCTTCCTCAAAGTGACGCCTCAAACCATTCTATCGACAAGAATTGGTCTCGTAAGAAGGGAAACTAATGATGCTTCGCAGTGTTTTTTTTTCATGTTTCGATGCATTCCATCACTTTTTAATCACTTGTTCTAGCATTCGAAGATAGGAGTTTTTTGCTCAGAACGAGGAAGAAATGAACAATGTGGAAATGTTTCTGGACCACAGATGAAATGTGACGATGTAAAATTGAAGAGTCGGGGAGTTGATGAGTGAGGTGCATTTTAGAGGAGTGCGCTAGAGGCGACAGGTGGAAGCGACGGTTTATTCGTTCCATCTGCGCGAAGAACGCCTGAATTTCGAAGAGGAGAACAAGTTGCTCATGGAGGCCAGAACATCGGGGAATCAGACCGCTCAGGTGGATGCTCAAATTCTCTGCTTCATTTCGATTCATGTGGGAAACAAGATTCCTCTTCTGCTATTTAGATTCCTCGTTCGATTTGGAGATCACCCAAAGCAAAGAAAATCGTACACACGACGACCTATCCACAATTCCTTATTACTCCCTTGTCCACTAATTCACCTTAATTCAACCTCTCCTCAATAGGAATAATTCTATCTATTTTATTTATTTATTTTGCATCAAACCGAAAACAGCACTTTTTGGCATTTTCGTACAATCGGGCATTTAACAATGATACCTATGACAGTAGACACAACCACAAACAACCAAGCCCTAGGTGGAAAAAACCCACCCAGGTGGTAATCGAACTCGCGACCTCTGGGTTGGCAGGCAACAACGTTACCCCTCCGCCACCTGGACCGATTGATTATTATTTCACTAATTTTTTCTAAATACCACGAACCTGTGAGAAAATAATTACAAGTTTTGTTAGAGTTTGAAAAGAAAGCAAATTGCATATTTCACGTTGAAAACACTGCGTCTATCCAAATTTGACCAAACTTAAAGAATCATGGGGACAGCGTTGGGGACTCTAAAAAAAGCTTTTGTTTCAAGGAACCAAATCTAAATTTGGTAGTCGAAGTATTCAGATGAAAAACTGCAAGAACGGCGTTACTTCCTTTTGCTTCAGGAAATTTTGAGTGACCTACGCTTTAATATCGTGAAATGGTTTTAGGTTTTAGTAAATTTTAGTTGTGTCCCCTAAATAGTGAACCGTTCGCACTTTTACACGTGATCACTTATTTATGAATAGAAATTAGAGCGAATGATGAGGTCTCAGGCGTGATGTGGTGGAAGCGTAACATATTAAAACCACAGGTATTGCAATTTTCCACTAGATATTTTATTTCGACACTACCGGTTTCGATGTTTTCTGATGATGTGAAAACATCGAAACCGGTAGTGTCGAAATAAAATATCTAGTGGAAAATTGCAATACCTGTGGTTTTAATAAGAAATTAGAGCGATTACTTTTCTAGCCCGTAGGTCACAGGTTCGAGTCCCACCTTAAATATTGCTAAGGTCACACCTATAATATCAACCTTCAGCTTCATTAATGTGGTTTGCATGCAAAACCTAAGGAGTTTCCCCTCAGAATCCCAGTGAAAAGCATTTTTTTGGCATCCCAGAGGCTGAAGAGCCTCCGAATTCATCGTTAAAATAACAGAGAAGTATATCAGAAATACTTCCTGCAAGAGACGCACACTTAGAGCTTAAAGACACCTTGCTATAAATGATATCGACGCCGGGTTTCACTCAACCCTCCATTTTGTCAATTCTCCTTCTTGTGGTTGCCGCCATTGGTGTCATGCACGCGGCGGATCCAACCTGGCAACCCCACACACTACGGCGTATAGGAACTTTTTGTGTTCTCACACCCGGCTCATCAATTTTAATCTTCCTGGACTAGATTCCCGAAAGTACCGCCTGGGATTCGGTTAAGTTCCCTTTGGGAACCACACCAAGTAGACAGCCTCTTCCCTCTTGTCGCCTCTTGGCCACGTGCCCTACTTCCATCTGGGCACTCACTCAGTTGCAGACCTCTTTGTCACGCGTTATATATTATGCTTTGGGTTCCTAGAAAATTCCAAAGAGACCGTGAATGGATACAAGTTGTGAAACAAAATGACGTTCATATACGTGGACGGCATATAAAGATGTGACATGCTAAATAATAAGGTGAAGTTGGATAGAGCACTTGACAGTTACACCCGAAGGTGAACTCAACGTGAGACTTAATCTACTTCAGCAAGATATTTCATTTATTTGTAATAGATCTGTTCGTTCCAGCAGCGTCAAGATAAGCCTCCAAAGAAGAGTTGGGAAAACTCTTAGACTATATGAACTGAACCATAATACGAGTATAACACTTGTACATCTGTGAATAAAATAGAAAATTCACTATGTTATTTCCACTCCTGTAAAATTAACTCAAACTTATTCGAATCATACTCATTTTTAGTTTGAATTTGATAAAATACCACCACTACTGATCTCATAAAACGATGAAACCGATCAGCTTTTGATGATGATAAACCATTGTGCAGTGAAGGCGGAAACAAAGGCGATATGATTGTCAACATTTTTTGTGTCCTTCGTTCGAAGTTTTCAATCTGTGACTTACTCCAAGTAATTATTTTCCATTCTTCCATTCATTTGTTGTTTTCCTCTGAAGTTTAGATCATGAATCTTCCGTATCAGGGAAATGGAGCCATAATTTGTTCGTGACCATATTCGGCCTCTCATTTATTTCATTTTTGTCAAATTAGATAAATGATTTCGTCAGAGAATGGTGTAAAATCTTCCCATTTTGAGCAAGGTGGCACCTCCGACAATATCCATAGGGATTTTCAACGCAGCCTCACTTCCTGGTGAAAGATATACTTCCACCATTTCCACTTTTCAATTCAATTTGATTTCTGTTTGAAAGAAAATCTATTTTGAGCGTCTTAGCGCGGGATAGAAGTGGTTAACATGGGAAGAAGACGCTAATTATCAAGTGGGGGCATACGTATTCGTAACGTCAATGGTATCGTCCCGAGAAATGAGAAAGGATTGGAACGGTTTATAGATAGAACTGACTTAGTCAATTAATCTAAAATCATTATTATATGTATATAATTGTTTTATTAACTTTCCCTGCCCATTATTTATCTTATTTTCGAAACACTCCTTTTTTTCCAATCTTGCAATTATTAGGGTGCACTAGCGTAGTGTTTCTCAACCTTTTTTGAGCCACCGCCCCTTGGATCCATAAACCTATACTCAACGACGCCCTCCAATCGACAGCTTTCAAATAATAATCAAAATCATAAAACAAAATAACAAAATGAGGTACATTGAAATAATTAAATTAAAAACAGTGGCAAATCAAATGTTTGTTTACAATCCAATAGATGTATAGTTTTCATATCACATTTTTGCAAAAGACTTAATAATAACACAATAAAAGGGACTGAAGTGAGAAAATACTGTCTACATAAAAATAAATTAACCAAACATATATTTTACACAAAGATTTTTTTAAACGTTTACATGTCATTTTTACTTAAATTAAGCAATTATACAACACGAATATTTTCAATTTATAAAAATAGAATAACGAATTATGTTTTGTTAAAATTAGTTAAACAACTAAGTGACTACTGATTATAGTTTTTAATGGTCTAGAAGTCATTTAAGGAGATTCTGGTAACTTTTTTAGAAACAAAATTTTATCAAATAAAATTGTAATGGGATGGATGGGATTGATGATGACCTTATACCAGTTTTCCAACGTCCGGTTTAATGTCACTTAGCAGGAGTCTTAAATCACCGCGTTCACAAACCTGAAGTTTGTTTCTCTACTTGGAAATAAGCTGAATGACTGCACTAAAACCACGTTCCACCAAATATGGAGTTGGAATTACAAGGAGTTTTTTAACCACCTTCCATAATGCAGTATAACAATCGGAAACCTACTTCTGTAACCAAAACTCTTGATAATTTGTCTTAAACTTTGTTATCAATACAATGTAATGTTGTTGTGCAATTAATTCATCCTCTAATACTCCAACTTCCTCAATATCTACAAACGGATTTATCACCCATTCTAGAATTTTCAACAAAAGAAGATCCTCAAATTGCTGCGTCATATTTTTATGCAAGTTGGCTAAATGGCTACAAAAGACTCAAATTATCATCACCTATGCCAGCTTGCTCTTCTAGCTTAAGCAGGGAAGGAAATTGATAAAATTCGCGGCGACCTATGTTGCGCTTGAATAAAAGCAACTTGGAAATAAACACGGTCACCAAAGATTTTGCCTTTATAAGATTAGTATCATTTCCCGTAAATTAATTTCATTGAACTTTGCATATAGTTCAGATAAAAAATCAACGTCACTCCTAATCTCTTTAAGGTTGTCGCCGAAAAAAGCATCTTTCTCCTCAAAAAGCTGCACAACATGGTCAAAAATATTATAGAAACGCCTTATACCATTGCCTTTTGATAGCCAGCGAACTTCCTTGTGTAGTAACAAACGTTTGATGTCTTCGTCTTCGTCGTCCTCATCACACAACTTTCTAGAGAGTCGATCATTTAGAGCATGGGATTTGATTTTGTTAACTGCTGTAATTACGTGCAATATTTAAAGACTTGCGAAGGCGATCACTCAGTATTTAAGCCATTAGATGTTGTCGGTAATGACACAATGAATAGCAAAAACATTTGGTACATATATTCTCCAGTATTCTATGCCACCATAGTGACGACCAGTCATTGACTACGACGATACGATATATTGATTCCCCTTCATTGTCAGTTTCTAATTGCCTCGCAAACAGCAACTCTTGAGATATACGTATTTTCATCTTTAATAAAGCGTACGTAAGCTAGAAGCACAGATTCATTACCTGGCAAAGTTGACTCGTCCAACTGTAATGATAATTCTGTTGTTCTCAGGATGCTGCACAATATTTCTTCCACATTTTCAGCCATTTCATTTATTTGTCGTTGAACTGAAGTGTTGCTTAAGGGAATAATTTTTATTGTATCATATGGTGACTTATGGAGAACAGTACTCGGGACTTTACTTACTGCTGGTAAGAAGAGTTCTTCACCAATTGTATGTGGCTTTCCAGGTTTGGCAATTAATAGTGAAATATTGTATGATAGACGCAAATGATCCTGTTTTAATCTATGTTTTGGAGTATTACATAACATATTTGAAAGTGTTGGGTGATTTTTCAATCTGTTACGAAGTGACTGATAGTGAAAATGGTAGTCTTTCTGCCTTGTCAGGATGTGTCTTCCTAAAATGGTCAATTAGTCTGGAAGGTTTCATAGCCTCATTTGAAAATACTCCATAATACTGGCCCAGTCACTTAAGGATGAAATAATACTTCTTTGGCTCCTATTATGTAGTTATGATCATATTAGCCAATGCAATTCCCTAAATTATATTCATAAGAAAAGCACTTCAAGGGACTGTTGCGGTGAAATTGGCTTTGTTTCATTTTTGGATACTTGTGTGTGCGTTGATTCAACTAACGTTTATTCTATATCAAGGCCACCTATTCATTTCATGATATATTATTAAGAGGAAGTTTGTGAAGATATATGTTTCCTACTCAATTTACTCGTGAAGGCGAAATAATTCCAAAGTTTTCTTTTTATTCAAAAAAATATTGTGAATAAAACCCATTGTTTGAAAAAGGCTTCAAGTAAATTTAGAATGTCAGCAAAACCGTGACTTAGATCAGTAAACCGGGAATTTATTTAATGCACATCTAGTCGGCAAAAGGAAAGTTCAATCGTATATTTACGAAGCATGAGAGAAAAGGTCCTCTTTTTGAACTATCTATTACCATTTCTTGAAAACGTAAACAATATGCTGTCCGTTTGTTTTCGATAAATACTTCGCCATCATAAAAGAATGCAAAAAATTATGTAATGGTAATATAACGAGAATGATATCATGCGATAAATGAAAAATAGCTCACCAATACAGCCTTGATAATATCGTTGGAACCGAATGGTTTTTGAAAATCATTATACAGGTAAATATTTGATGTAAAACCACCGAATCTAATTATCAGATGAGCTGATTCCTCTCTAAATTCACACCCGTTTTATTTGCACTGAACCTTACTGCCGAAATACTCAGTGTCTTAAAGTTGCGCCAACGATAGACCAAATGAGATTAAACCCCTTAAAAAGTTTCCCTTGTGCGAGAAAGTCTAGGAAATATTTTTCAATCACTTCTACTTTAAAATGTAAGTAAACACACGGTTTAAACTACTTCCAGATGCGGGAAACGATGTAAATTTTAAAACCGAAGCTTCAAAACGAAGACAAAAGGAAGGATACCGAGCCTTCTTAAATGTCACATTGTCAGAGTCTTCCGGCGCTCCCCTGCCACCCCCTTTGCATCTTTTCGCCCCGATGGACTAGATCACCGCCCCTCGGGGACTCACTTTTTGAACCACTGCACTAGCACAATGTAACGGTGAACATCACAGCTCATTTCGATAAATATTGGCCCTAGTTGTTGAATTACTTCACCAACCCTACAGTTGTACTAAAAATTGGCAGCGGAGTAAATTAATGTATTTGTGCCACCGTGATTCAAAAACATGTGACGTTGAAGGGAAAATATTGATTTGCTGTCATGATCATGATAGTGAATTGCATGAGGAAAAAGGCAAAAGGTCGAGTGCTGTAGGAAAGTTAAGAATTACGTGATGAAAATGAGCTGTTTAAATCTATGAAGGCGTTACCATGAAATAGTGAAGATTGAAGGGCTTCAGGTAATACCAATTCAGCCATTGAGGATAAGCGATGATATGACGGAGACCTATGATATCTACTATTTATCTACTATTCTTCATCCTTAAAAGTAAGCTTTGGGTGAGATTTGTCAGACTATTTTAAAGGCCACACAATAAACTGAACACGGTCCGGCATTTTAATTTATTCACTCGATGATAATGAGGCAAAAGCATCTAATATCGCTCAGTTTACCCAGTGGCCTCCAAAAGTTTTAAGAAATAAATTTAATGCAATGGAAAAAGGTAAAGTTTTTCGAAGAGCAAGTGTTGCGTGAAACTTTTAAATTTAAATGTTTCACGATAAAAGCAGTTCTATTTCTCAGAATTATTCTCTAAGAGTCGGCAGCAGTCTCCCTTACAGCCTTGAATTAAATTTGGTTAGCGATGAGATGAAAAAACTACGCAAGTAAAAAGATAGAGGCTATTGACCACAGCGTAGATGTTATCAAGAGTCTATATGTTCTTTAAATATGAAAATAAGATTCATCATTTTTTTATTACAGTCTTCAATTCCGTTAATTTAAATTACGGCTGCGAATTTCGACTCTGGTTATATTTTTAATTTGCGTCTCCGTGCGTAGAAGTTCTGCAGTAGTAGGTTTGATAAAAATAGTGCTTCTGTATAACTGTATCATATCCCTAACCCTTAATCCCCGGGGGATCTGTGTTCGCAGCAGATGATGATGGAGAACGTTCCCAACCCCTAGACTGAGAGCATGCGGTTTATGTGCTCGGGGAACAGAACAGCGAAAGAGGTGGATCAGATCAGAACTCGGCTATGGGGCTCTTTTATGGATCACTACAACTAAAACGCAATTTTGCATGGCTATAGGTTTCTCTTGTAAACAATGACTATTTGACTTTTTCATTTTGTTTCTTCCGTTTGATTAACTTGAGTTAAGACATAAATTTGAAAATATTTCACTTCTCAATTTCGTGAAATCAATCAAATGCATGGAAACAAGACGTCAACTATTGGCTGTAAAGTTTGGTTTATTCGAACAGTATCACGGTACTGACGTCTTCTCCCTGTTTATTGGCTACAGAAATTAATCTGACTTAACAACCAGATACACTGTTTTAGATACGTTACGTTCCTATACTGGTTTATGAATACACATAGAAATCTGAAAATAAAGTGTGAATTAATTAATTCATATTTATAATAGTAATTTTCAATAATAAGTGTAAAATTGTTTGTAAGTTTGTACTCTTCTGGTTCTCAACTTTTGATGCTTAGTTATTTCGCATGCGCTTAACTCCAAAACGTATGCAATTACGTTTGAATACTCTTGCATGTGACAGCACACATTTCCCCTCTCATCGTGAGCATTATAATATCCTTCGCATTCTCACATCAATTTCAGCATACGATTAATCGATGCCACCAAAATGTACCGCTGATAATTTCAACGTCACCTCTTCATTATTAATGAATATTTTTTGCAGAAATCATAAATTGTTTCCGAGATTCCCGCCGTAATTCTGTGGATCTTTTCTCACGATAATTTCCCGAACGTATTTTTTTTAAGTTAATAAATTCATAAACTTAGATTAAACGCATGAATTTACTTGAATATGTAAACTTGCCCGCACGAGGTGATGTCATAAATAGGCACGTAATAAAAAAATGGCTGCTCCTTACCTTAAAAGGTTGTCGACCCCCCGAAAGTTGGGGAAAACGGGTAGCGAAAGACCTGCAGGCAATGGGGCATGGCAGCCGGGAAGACACGAGGCGCCTCCCGTTCGGGCGAATTTGGAGCAGCCAGGCGCCCCCCCCCACCACCCCGTCCAACCTGCCCCACCTCCACCCCTCCCTCATCCTACTCCCACTGACCTGTATCCTTGCTTCCCGGGGACTCAAGGGTGCCCCACTTAATCATTCCGCTGTATTTACAGCCACGTCACGGTGAAGGAGGTGAGGGCACGGGGGATGGAAGATTCCTTCTTCGCGTAACGGTGGGTAGGGGTGAGGTTTCCCCCCCCCACCCCACCAATTTGTTTCATTACTCAGCCGAATGATAACATGCTCACGTACATTCTTAGGTCGTGATGGGCTACGTAAGTCCTCGAGTACTCTTTCCTCGAGACGCAAAATGGAATGAGGATCACGATGGAACGGCCGACTGGCCACCCAAGTCTCTAAAAGAAATATCAGGTAGGAGAAAGTGCGCATTTCCTCATTGACTCATAGTGTACAAGGTTTGTATAAAAAGCATCGGGTACAGTTTTTTCCTTATGTGACTGTACGTCGCAGTGCACTCGCGCCGCGCAGGTTCGGTGCGGGAGGACCTAACCTTTAACATGCGCCAAGAACCAATCAACTGCGAGCGTTCTTTTAGGCTATATCGTTTTTTTAAAGGACCCCTGTCGAGTGATTCGGTGCAAGTGCAAAATTCAGCGAACGATTTAACTGCATTATATTAACTTTTAATAATCAAACCACTTTACTTTTCCACATAAACTTCTTAATTTTTACAACCCAGGTTTCGTTATAGCATAACTTGATCATAATTTCAAGTGGTTTGATTTTAATAATTAAACCACTTGAAAAGTGGTTTTATTATTAAAAGTCAGTATGAAGATTTTCCACCAAGTTACGCCAGAAACTGTTTTATTTATGCAGTATATTATCTAATTTTATTTGAATTGGAGACATTGGGCATAATTTACCAAGTTCTCAAGGATGAAAACATGTCAAAAACCGTAGTTTTTAAGTGCTACAAGCTCTTTAAAGTTGGGCTACAGTGTGGAGAACGAGACTCGCGCTGGGCGGCCATCCACGTGAAAAACCGACAACGTGTGCGTGGAGTGCAGAATTCAGACCGTCAGCTAAGTGTACGCTTGATCGCAGATCGCATTGACGTCGATAAAATGGCAGTGCACACCATTGTCATTGAAAGTGATGCAAAAGATATGCGCTAAACTCGTCCCGATGGTCTTTACGGACGACCAAAACCAGAGTCGAGAGTTTTCTTGCGAAGATATTCTGCAACGCATCGAAGAACACCCCGACTTTATGGACAACGTTTTCACGAGAGACGAACGTTGGGTATTGGATTACGACCCGGAAACAAAGCGACAGAGTTCCGAATGGAACACCGCGGAAGGCTCGAATGAGGAAATCCAGAATGAAAACCATGCTCAAGTTTTCTTAGACGCCAAGGAGAGGTGGTCCACTACGAATCTGTGCCTGGAAGGAAGTCGGTGAATTTTGCTTTTTATCGAGATGTGCTAAAAAACTGAAGAGAAGGGTCAACCGGCTGAGGCCAG
Organism: Hetaerina titia; assembly: GCA_037158775.1. Classification (NCBI taxonomy): domain Eukaryota; kingdom Metazoa; phylum Arthropoda; class Insecta; order Odonata; family Calopterygidae; genus Hetaerina; species Hetaerina titia. Next base: position 136,628,540 of record CM073768.1, read on the forward strand.
CAATTGCCAGAAAATGAAAACTGCATCGCATAATGGACCCAGCCACACTTGCTCCAAAGTAACCGACTACCTCGCGAAAAATGGCATCGCAATGATTCCCCAACCGTCTTACAGCCCTTACTTGGGACCAGCGTACTATTTTCTATTTCCAAAATTGAAATCATTCCACATCACCATTCGACCCCAAGTGCCGTCAAAGAAGCTTGCACGGATACCCTTAAGGACCTTCTGGAATCCGCCTACCAGGGAACCTTCAAGTCGTGGAAACGCCCCCGGCAAAAGAGTGACGACACTCAAGGGATGTACTTGGGAGAATTTTGAGGAATTGTGGAATTGAGGCATTGAAACTTTTCCTGATACTCTTTTACAAACCTTGACTGCTCAGAATGACTCGTTTGGTTCTGCAAAGCTCATCACATCCTTTGTGGTTAACGGTGAAATATCCACGAAAATGGATTTCTCAAATTACATGCAAATTGTGTGAATATATTTTCATATAATATATGTTATATTTAGCTAATATTGATCTATGTATATATTTAGCTAAATATTAAAATAGGCGGGGAAAAAATGGAGCAGGTAGAGCAGTTTACATATCTCGGAAGTGTTTTGGACCAATGCGGTCAAAGTGGTAGGGACGTAAGGAGAAGAATTGCGCTAGGCAAGGAGGCTTTCTCAAGGAGGAGGGAGTTGATGACGGGGACGTTGAGTAGGGATGTTAAGACAAGACTCGTAAAAACTCTGATATGGAGCGTAGCTATGTATGGTGCGGAAACGTGGTCACTGAAGCAGGAGGATAGACGTAGATTGGAGGCTTTTGAAATGTGGGTGTGGAGAAGAATGAAGAAGGTGAAATGGATCGAAAGGAAAACAAATGAGGAAGTACTGGAGATGGTGGGTGAGGAGAGGGGTTTGTTGAGAGAAATCCTATGGAGGCAGAAAAAATGGATGAAAGGCGTATTGAGCGGTAGTGGAATGTTGAAGAAGGAAATAGAGGGGAGAATGTTCGGCAAGCGAGGAAAGGGCAGGTACAGGATAGGGATGTTGGACGGGATGAAGGGAGGAAGGAAGTACACAGAGATGAAGAGGGACCTGATGTAGTTAAGGTTGCTGGATTGGATTTTGTTTGGAGTTACAAAATGTTTATTTGATAGTTGTGTCCATCCAAAAACCTACCTTAACCGGTAGATTACCTAATAATAATAAATAATAATATGTTATATACACAATTTTGTGAATGTGGTGACCAGGGGTACGAGGGTTAACTGGCTAGAGAATTCAACACCTTCCAAAGGAACCCCCCACAAAATTCTGCTCTAGAAATGAAACGTGTTTTCACACCTTCATTCTTCACTGGAATTAGACTGTGATTCTGTGTATTTTTAATGGGAGTGCTCTTAAAACAGACACAATTGAAAACGGTTTACTTCTTGTAAAAGTAAATAAGGATGGATTAATGCACCACGAAACGAAGGAAATATTGGATACAGAGTAATATTTGAAAATGCAAATAATCAAGAAGGATAGGAATTTTGGTTTAGAAGAAATCGATCGAAATTGGGAGGGAAACAAGATCTCAGTCGGAATTCTAAAGACAGAGGAATAGAAAGAAAATGCACTTTTACCTCATACTAAGGTCATTTTTAGGTAATGAGATGTGAAAGAAAATTATGCGTAAGCTTCGTTGCCGGTGGTGCCCTATACAGTTGAACCTAGACTTGAAGCCACAGACAGCGTTCGTGAAGCCCAGAGGTCAAAAATTCAAATGTATTCGGATATCAGTTAAAAGGGATAAATTAATGAGTCGTCCCGAAAAAATGAATGGCTCCATTTCATATTAATTCTTCAAAGTTGTTGCAAATTATTTAAAATATGTTATAATTTTTAAATAAATGTTTACGCATGTGCCATCACCACATTGATGACCATTATGGATCCTTGATTTTTGCCTATCAACTGGAAATTAACGACGAAAAGTTGTACGTACTTCGAGTGGAATCAGCTAATACCCCAAGATCTCGTGTCAAACTTGAACTGCGGTAGCCTGCTTTTTGGAAGAGTTGGAGAGTCCCAGGGACTGCGCGACGTTGGGTCGAGCGACCCGACGTCGCCCTTAGCTTACTACTCGCGACAGGTGTCAGGGGCCCAAAATTTACCGTCTTATCCGGCGGAAGGGGAACTTAGGATCATAGATGCAAACGAGTGAGTACAAATACGATACACCTGAGGACCTATCCTGCCGGATAGTCATTTTACTTTGTCAGTTCTGCGATCATTAAACCTATCATTTTGATGACAAATCTTTTTTAATGGAACAAATATAATAATGAGAACTCATTGCTCAAATCCGTCTCAATATTACATTTTTACCGTTTTTGTTGTTTTTTTATCCATATAAAATACATTTCCATACAAACATAACCTTAACATCAGCAATATGATATACAACAGAAACAATTCAATACAAATACAAACAATCTTCATCATACATCATTGTAGTACGATCTTCATTACATTTAATGGTAGTATATAATGAATTTTATGAACGGACTACTCATTCTGGTCCTGCTAAGCATGTTAGTTCTGGATTGACACCAGTTACAAAATAAACAAAAGTGTTGGCTTAAAATGTTTCAAATATAAACCAACATATATTCCATGTTAAGTTATATTCCAAGCCCTAGTCCTTTCTGTATTATAGCCGGTCTTTAAATCTCCCTTTAACAGCATTTGATGACTCTAATAATCTTAAATCCTTAGGTATTTCATTAAAACTAGAGATAAGAGTAACCTTCAATTTTCTTCTTCCTTGATCTGTACATTTTTTTATTTTATACTTAATATTGTCCCTTAATGGTAATTCCCTTTTCAGTAAATCAAGTATTTTATATTTTTCATTAAAATATTCTCCATCATCAATATTTATTGCTGAATTGCTGAATTAAATTAAAATCTCGATGGTTTAGGATTGCTATCCTATTTAAAAAATACAATGTACTACGTTGAAACGGAAGACATTCAGCCTTCGCAAAAGAACAATTATAAGTGTGCCAAAAAGTGTTGATATGCCACCATTTCGGTTTGCTGTCGCAAAAGTAACGTGCCGCGTTAAGTCGCAACAGTCTCAATCGAATCTCTTCGTCGAAAGCATTGAGCGTGATGGATCGCGGAATCCGCACTGTTCTGTCTCGAAGAGAGAACTCCTTTGTTCGACTGGAGGCGCACCTGTGCATGGATCGCGAGGCGAGCAGCAGGAACGGGCACGAATGGCCGTCGAGACGGGGAGGAAGAGATGCAGGCGCCACCACAGGCTTATGTGCCACCCCGGCACCCGCATCCCTTCCCCGACCAGAGGGAGGTACAAGGGTGAGAGAAACACGCAAAACACCCTCGCGACAAGTCGTAATATCTCCCCAGTGCACTTCCTCTGCGCCCCCGACCCCTCTTCATCCCCCCAACCACCACCCTCCACATTACAAATGCATGAATGTGTTCCACGGGAGCAGAGAGAGGTGGTGTCTCTCGAAGGGGGAAGCTAGGGAAAGCCCCCGGGGGGGGTGAGGGGGCTCGACCAAGTAGGTGGGAAGATGGAGAGTGGAGAAGGATTGGGTGGAGTATACGTCAGGGGCGAATGGAGAGGAGGGTTCGATACAGGAGATGGCGAGGGAGGGAGTGGGGGTGTGGTGAGGTAAGAGGACCAGCCAGGGGGTTGGGTGGGGGGGGCGGGGGAAAGGTAAGAAGAGGCCTCTTGAAGCGTTTCTAAACAAATTACTCCCACCGATTTTATCCCGACCGAGTGGGTTGGGCGTGGGTGGAGGCAGAAGAGAGAGATGAATCAAGAAATATGAGAGCCGGACGGCTGTGAGGAGGATATTAGGGCATCGGCGAGAAGGGCGAGGGGCTCTCTCTTGAACCCTGCGCTCGGGGCATGAGTTCGGGGGGATTACGTGGTGCGTGCGCTGCACTCGCATCCCCCTCCTTTGCCATCCAGGCCCCCACTTAAGCGATCCCCCTCCCCCCGCCGCGTGAAGTTTTGAAGTATTGAGCCGAGGAGCGAGAGGCGACTCCCCCACATTGAGAAAAATGCGTGAATCTCTTTGGCCTGGCGTGCGGGCTCGATTCAGTAATTTGTTGAAGCTGATGCTTCGGTCCTTCTTGGCCGCGGAACTTCCCTACCAACGATCCTATAGCGTAATCCTCTCAGCCTTTCCGCGAAAGCGTAATCAATGAAGATCAACGGAACTATATTTTACAGCTTGGAGTATGGTACCTTGCACCATCTATCTACCATATAGACCCATGGACCACCTTGATTGCGGGATTGTGTTTTAATCCGATCGAAATTAATCCTATTGTAAGAGGTATGTCCAATAAACACGCGAACAGAGGTCATAAAAACTTTCTTTTGCAAAATTTAATCTCATCGATTTTGTTCCCTTCAAAGTACTCTCCAATCGTTGCTTTTCACTTATTCCATCTTCTTTTCCACTGTTTAAAGCACCCTTGGAAGTGCTCGGCAGTAAGCCTTTTCAGTTTTCTCGTCGTTTCTTGCTTTATTGTGTCCATATCTTCCCAGTAATGTCCCCTCATCACATTTTTGCATTTTGGGAATAGGAAAAAGTGCATGGGGGCGAGATGTGGCGAATAAGGAGGATGATCAAGGATGATGAATGAGTTTTTTGCCAGAAACTGGTGAACAATCAATGCTGAATGTGCAGATTAATTGTCATGGTGAAGGATCCATCCATCGCCTTGAGTCAAATTTGGTCGCACGCGATCTCTTAAACGCTTGAGGACTGTAAGGGAGAACTCAGTATTTGCTTTTTGCGCTTCAGGAAGAAATGTACGATGAACAACATCTTTAACATCAAAGAAAACCAGGAGCATGACTTTGATTTTCGACCATCGAGTTGGCCATCTTTAAAACGCTTAATCTACTTGGATATTTTCCCGAGAGATTTACCACTGTGAAAAGCTGTCAACATTTCAGTAATTGCTTGATAATTTTTACCGCACTTTACAAAAAACTTGATGTTGATTCGTTGCACCGTGATTTCGTCAATTTTCGACAAACAGTGAAAACAAGGACAACAAAAACTAACATAACTGGCATCATACGCACAGCTCGACGATCCGCCAAGCACAGACGGCTCAATGGGTCTCAGGCAACTAGCCCCGCTAGTGGGCGGGGCTATAATCCGCGTCATGGCCGCCAGATTACACCAGTTCACGTATTTATTGGTCATATTACGCATGTATTGTGTATTTTTTCTTCAAAATTCTTCCTATTTGATTCAGATGCTATGTCGTGAGTCAAAAAGTTCTTTCCCTTTATGTTTGCCGGTTCCTTAAATGCCGAGTAAACAGAGCAGCAATATATCTAAAGAAAACGTGAAACACTTCAGTGGATGAATTTTCTTTATAAATTTGATTTTCATATGTATTTAAAAATTAGATTCAAATTTTACTCACAGAGAAACTTTTCAATGTGATAGTGCAACGGTTATATTTCTGATGGAATAGTTTCACAGTAGGCTCCCTCATACATATAATTTCCATTAGGAAATTTTTTTCTCATGTTTTTATGAATTTGTGTGCTATAAATTACGATTATTACATGAGTCTGGAAAATTTGGAAATGACCTGGGATTTGAGCTATGATTTTTGTGGCCATATTCCCACTCCTAGAGGAAATGGTTTGTCTCTTAAATTTACTGCCACCGTTTGTCTTTGATAATCAATTATTTGCTATCCCTCACATGAAATTTCAAGAGTGGCTTCAAGTACCATAAGCTTAACTTTATTCCTGGCAGCCATTCCATAATAACCTACTGCGAAAATAAAATGTAAAAATATTTTAGAGTCGCATTTTTAAGTTTAACTTAGTAAACAGTCCTGGAATAAATGTTTAACCTCATTAAATTTATCGGAAATACTTCAAATGAATTTACACAATATCTTTAGCCGTCGTGCTCTTTCAAAACCACAAAAATTATTGCACATAACTCCGAATTAAGGAGCGAGGAAAAGTGGGAAATCAAAGATACTATACTTGGGTAATATTGTTCAATGGATTAAGAAGTAGCAGAGGAGACGTACTCTAGGTGAACACTAGGGTCTTCAAGAAACTGCGGGAGATGTAGCTTAAATGGTTAAAGCACTCGGCCGGATATCGAGGGATCCGGGTTCGAATCCCGGTCAAGGCGAATGATTTTTACTCTCTGAAATTGTTGCTTTATAATGCACACATAGCGGATGACTCCGTTAATAGTTACTGTTGCGGCATCTCCCGCAGTTTCTTGAAATGAACAGCCTAAGTGTTTTAAAATTGGCTTTAACCTCGTGGACTGTGGCGCCTCGCGCACGACTACGAATGCCTGTGACATTGTATGTACGGTATTTCGTCACAATATCTTGTTCCTTTAAAGCCCCCAAAATTTCAGAGTGTAAGAGGACGTCTCGGTAGCTTAAATGGTTAAAGCACTCGGCCGGATATCGAGGGATCCGGGTTCGAATCCCGGTCTAGGCGAATGATTTTTACTCTCTGAAATTGTTGCTTTACTAGGGTCTTCATTTGAGGGCTGTTCAATAATAATTAATTCACTAAATTCATTACACAATAATTTAATTTTATGTTATGCAGTTTTCACAATATGTAATGCATATGCGTAATTTATCAAATCCAGTATTGCTTCAATGACAGCCGTCGTAAGTTGAAGCAATGTCGATTTCGCAGATGACAACGATGTAAGTGACACGAATTGCTGAATAGATATTTTGCTTTTCCCTGATAAAATCCTCTGCCAAGGCCTATTTAATCCAACACGAGTCTTAAATCAAGTCTATTAATCTCTATTGCGCAGCTAGAAGATGATTTAAAATATTGAAAGAGGGGAGATAATCGATTCCGGCGTGTGAACCCGGACCTCTAGTCACTGGCTACCCTTACGGAAGTAAACATTAACACTGCAGCTGAATTTGTGAACAAAGATCATTAAATAACATTAAGATGACTGTAAGAAGTATTAAAAATATCGTTGAACTCCGACCTCACGATGGTAACTGACAAATTACTCAAGAGATCTGTTTGTGCACGCCAGGTTCCGATACTGCTCACTATCGAGAAACAGGATGCAAGTTTGTTACCAGTTGAAATTGTTTTTACAGTAAAATGAGAAATTTCTTTCAAAGGACACCAGTGATAGTGAAAACTGACTATATTGTTTTCATCCTGAGAGAAAATAGCAAAGCTCTGTGTGGAAATCTCCGCCATCACCAAAACCAAAACAAAGTCAAAGCGGTGAATTATTGCTGGTAAAAGTATGACCATATCATTTTTTAATATTCAGGGAATCACCATGTCGCACGAGTACACACACAATCGTAAAGGGGGCATACTATTGGGAAGCAATGAAAATTCTTCAAGACCATATCAGTCGCAAAAGTGTTATATTTCCTAGCAACAGGCTGGATACTGCACCACGATCAGATGCACAGTTGCACATTTTTTGTCGAATATCTGGCCAAAAGCAATGCGAAGTGTGTTCCTCATCCTTTCTATAGAGCATAACGAGCCCTATGAAATTTTTTCCTGCTCTGTAAGGTAAAGAAACACCTTCATGGAAATTAATGTTAATATTAAAAGCAGTGTCAAATGCTGTTGAGGCGATTTTTTAGGACCTATTAAAAAATTGCCTAAAATAAGGTAAACCTGAAGGTGATTATTTTAGAAGAACCAGAAATTTGGAGGATGGGTAAAGATATATCATTAAAAATATGAGCATTATTTGTTTAACAGCTCTTATGTGAATAGGTTCTTATGATGAATCTTAGCCCAGATTATATAGCATGGCAAATCTACCTCCGATTTCTGCAAAGGTCAGCAAAACGTCTTACACACATGACTCAAGAAGAGAAGAAAATCATCAATCGCCTGAATTCACAAGTGAATGAAGTAATCGGCTCAGTCTGACAAGAAGAAATGTCTTTCTGAAGAGAAGGACAAATATAGTAACGGTTGCACGTTCCTAGTTTGGGAGGAAGCAGCTCGATGCTCTGTGAATGTTTACATGGCACGTGGGTGTACTTTAAGCGTGATCATTAGTATTTCACTCCGAAGACAGGTTGGTTTCATCACCCCACTCCTCCCTATCCAATGCTAAGTCTGTAACGCCGCGACGGCTCTTTTGTCTTACATTCCCATTTTGTTTAACTTCCGATTCGCCACTTTTTCTTTCTCGTGAAAAGTCTCACCTTTTTGTCTTCTACTTACTGCGTTAACAGCGATCCATTATGGCCTAACATGACTACAATAAGAACATTAACGCCTACAAAATAAATACATCGATGGAATAATACAATTTTATTATAGCTTATAGCCGCAACTTAACGGTATGATATTTTTGTGTAAAACAAGACACAATTTTGGCGAATGTTGCTTAGAAAATTAAATGTTAAACGACTACCACTTTCCTCTCAGTTCTCGCGTTTCAGTAACTACCAATTTCTCATGTTTCGATCCACTAATCTGAGCTATTGAGACCAAAACTAAGACTAAGTTTTGGACTTTTACACTTAAAGAGTGTTTCATTAGTTACTTATGCGCTAACTTCTAATGTCAATGTTACAGAATCCGATTAACGTGGATTTCGCGGTGAAACTGTTAGTATTCTGGTCCACTCCTTGTGTGGAACCCTGAGGCCATTTCAAGTTCCACTTAATCTTCTGTCGGATGGGAAGTTAATTGTTGGGTATGTCTGACGTATCAATACGAGGTTTCTGTTCTCGAATCCTATTTTTTCCAACTCCATACCTCTTATATTGAAAAGGATATCTGGTTTTTACTATATAATGAAATTGCCATGACTTTAATTTTGGCCGAAAAAATTAAGAACCCATGCCTTTCCTAGTGACCCACTTGTCATAAACGATTTGAATCGCCTTAGACTTTACCACAGTTAATTTTCTGTTAATACTGCCATAAAGTGTCTTTATACCAACTCATCATATTACACTTGAAAAAACTGTCATAACATAATGAAGATTTCTAAAAAAAGTAATCCATAAAAAAACAATCCGTTTATAAAATTACGTTTTTTATAAATTTGAGAAAACAGAAAATATAAGAAATGTGGTATGGAATGAGAGAAGGACTAGTCGCAACGGCGGGGAGTTCTCGGATATACCACTGTTATTCAAAATAAGCTTAATTGTTTAAAATCAGAATCCACAAAAAACAGAGTGAACCTAGGCCTGAATAAGTACCGTGAGCATTTCACGGAAATTTTATGTTAATATGCACCAAAAGAAGATTTTACTAGCACAATGAACGATAAATTTTATACCCAAGGAACGCGACTTTTGCAGCTTGAAAAGTCATGGCAATTCCACGAAAATATTTAATCGTATATTTTTAGTGATAATAAAGCAGTGACCGTTGAATTGAACCCATGTATCACTCACGAATTCCACTAAATTCGAGGGTAGACTGAAAACTAATGCCCACATGCTTGTAGACCACAAGCAAAGTGACCTTCAGAAGCACTCCTGGCGGCATGTGGAAGTAACATTCCCCCTCAACACGCATGCGCAGCTTTGAGTTCGTAACATTCATCCAGTGTATTTTGAGAAGCGGAAGTATGGAGACGTGTTCTAGTGTTATGGCAACGCCATTTGGGCCTACGTTCTGCACTTTACGTGCATAGGGTATATTAGATATCTTTCCTATATTGCTCCAAGATGCTTCCAGCCCATATAACACTTTCATGTAAGTGTACCGTTGTACCCATTGGGGCGCAATTAGCACCAATCACGTTTTTTACTAGATTATGTGTAATTTGCAGGCACACGAATCCTAGCTTGCATACCTTGCGTGCATCATTTATTATCCATACGGATTTCTTCATCTGGTTCATCGTATTAGTGATAACATGACTCAGGCACTCTTGCTATGAACATGTCCTCATGTAAGTTAACTCGCGTCATTTATCTACTTGTGAAAACACGTTCATGCAAAAATCGTGACCACAAATATGTCGTTGCTCGTATGTAATATGTAAGAATGTGCACCGTGAAACAATTTCATTACCGAGATTCCTTCTTAATTAAAGATATCCCAGGATTAAAAATATTTCAAGTTGATATTTACGATGGAAGAGCGCAAACGTTCACACGTATCATCTACGTCTTCCAACTTTCTGCAAACTAATCCTTAGCTTGTAGGCCGTAGCCAATAGGCATTCCGTATGGAGTGCAAAAACGTTTGCCATGAAGCCGCAGCGATGAAAAAGAAGATAATGAAGGGCTCAAGTCGCCGCTCTGGGTCGAATCGACGCGGAAGGGAAGATACGAGTCGCCTTTCACTCACCCTTCCGTCCCTATGGCAACAAATGAAGTGGATTGTTTTTGCCGCGCGTGGGGGTTTTTAGTAGAGTCGGAGGAGGTGGCGCTGTACGTGTGTGTGTGTGGGTGGGTGGATGCGGATAGGAGGATTTTGGATAGTTTTTAGTCGCGTCGGGTTTGTTTAGGGGTGGTGGTTGGAGGGGATGTAGGCGGGGGAGGTGTTCCAGGAAGGAGGAGAAGGTCAGTCACAAAAACACCTCCGCAAAAAAGGGGGAAGATCTCCGAGAGCGAAAAATAAAGCAGGGGGGGAGTGAGCTGTACATATTTACTTGTGGATGGGAGTTAGAAATGAAAGTTAAAGGCATTAAAGCCTGGAATTTCAGGAACCTCAGAGGCAAAAACTACAAATCCCAAAGTCAGCAGCGTTTTGCCAGTCAACGTAGCCATAATATGAAAGACGAGAGGGAGATGCGTGTGGGCGATCATGCTGTAGGGCACCCACGAGAGGTCAGTGTCTGATCTCTCGAGTTAGACTACCGGAAGTGATGGAATCGATGAAAAATGCTCTGCTTAAGGTAAACGTCTCGCGTATTGAAAGGGATGGAACGTAAACTAACGTAAGTGGTGCAAAATTACGACGTAAATTCGTAATTTCTTTACTTGAAATTTGTGTGAGGAGTGATGAGTCAACTTTGCCAAATATTACGAGTAACTTTGAGATAGCGATGAACCATGGCTCGTCTGTTCTCGAAGCAACTCCTCTCCATTCATAAAAATTCAAACCATTTTCAATAATAATCCAGCCATTGTTCATGGCCTCGAACCATCTTGTTAAATTGTGTGAATCTTGCAGAAATATTTTTATTGCAAATATTCAAGCATCAGACGGACAGACGTTCGGGCTAATTCAGATTAGCCGGCTAACATGATTGAGATAGGCAGGTGCGGATTGAGTGAGAGTTAATCGACCAATTTTTGCCATTTATTTTTTTTATTAAAGGCCCTGCACATTCCAGGAATACTTTAATGTCAAAAGTACTCTAAATAAAATTACTTGAGTATTGACCAAGACTATTTGATCTTATTTCGCAAGTTGTGTCATTTTAGGGCTGCCTGCGGAACCGTAGGCGGCACAGCAAAAGGCACCAGATCATGATACTTGAATTTTGCACCCCTTAGGGTTCAAATCTTCTATAAAATCTTCTGCGCGCGAAGTAATGTGATGGTGCAAACGTGCCAAGACTGAACACAAGAGTGGTTTGAAAATTTTCCGATCTAACAAAGATACAAGACATTTTCTCTGAAATTTTCTGAGTCGGAAACCTTTCAGACCACCCACGTACTTCCGCCGAGAGTGTTATGCGATCTTCCAAACCAGTGTGTAATGCGTGCAGTGTGCATTTAGGCGGTAATATTCACCTTTTATATCCTCCTTCCTCCCTTCTGCTGTTACCATACGGAATATCACTTGTGATGCAATGAAATTTTTTCTAATAACAGTATTATTTTTGCTCATTGCGCACCAGTTTGAGTTTCCAAGTACGATGGGAAAACTAAGGGCCAGGAGAACAAGTGTTTTCTTGTGGAAAACTGAAAAAAATTTATGATATGCATTTAAAGGGTTAGATGTAAACACGTGTTCCAATAACTAGTGCTAAAATAAACATTATCTCCCTGGAACGTCTTAACTTTTCTTAGTCCGCGATCTAAAATACTAACATAAATATTTCAATCCTAAGATTGGTTTACTGCAGCCCATATCTTTTCATTCTGCTGCATTCTAATTCGCGATAAGGCTGCATATAATCTAATTCCTTTCATTCCAACCTGTATAGCCCGTGCTCTAACACTAGGCGAGGTTATTTAATGTATCCTCTCTTTGTATATTTTTTTATGTTCTAATTCCCTGAATAAAGAGTTCTTCCGAAAAATATTTCTTCATAATCCTTCAGTAACAGTTTTCTCATCGTCACAGTTATTTTAAAATTTGATTGGCGATTCTTTTCTTAAATTAAGTATTTACATCCGCGCGGTTTGAAATGCAAATAGTATTCAATTAAAAATTTCTAGTGCCCCCGGAAAACTTTAATTGAAAACTTGATCGTTTCTTTTAGGGTCCAAATGAGTCACTCGTGGACTAGTCTTCCACGATGATTCTCTCTTGCAAATCACTGAAAAATTATATCCCAAGAACGAAGCTCCTCTAACCATTGAAAATATTTACTCTGCGTAATTTTTGCAACAGATTATTTTGACATGCCTTCACGGCGTGTTACGCCACACTGTTGCGTCATCAGGTGAGCGCATCACGTCGGTGCACTCGATGACGTAAGCGGGCCTGATGACGCAACAGTTTGGCAAAACGCGTCGGACGGAGTTTAAGTGAGTGGGGGAGGGAGGAGCGGGTGAGGAGGAGGGAAAGGTGTAGATCGGTGCGCGAGAAATAACGAGGGCGTCCTCTCGCCAGATTCCAAGTCATGTGACGTGTATGTGCGCATGTGTGCGTGTGTGTTTGTCGGGGGGAGGAGGGGGGTGTTTTCGAGTACTTAACGCATTCGCGATGCCATGCTTCACATTATCGAATCGCGATCACATTTCTTTCCATCTATCTTTTCCTATTGAATCCCTATCGTCACCAACGAACGATTCGCGGAGTCAAACCTTCTTTCCCAATTTCCGCTCTTCCGCGCATTTGAGGATGGATGAGAGATGGAAAGGGGTCGCCAGAGGGTAGCGGTGGAAGGTAGGGAAGACCCCTCGGGTTTGAAGAGTCGGAGGGTGCCTTGGTGCAAGAAAGAGAGAGGCGACGGAGGAGTTTTTGGGGAGCAAGGGGTGAGGGTGCAAGGAGGGCCGGCGGACTGGAGGCGGGGGGCGGCGGCGGGAGGCGAGAGGGAGGTGGTGAAAAACATCCAGGGACGCAGGAGCAGGGCGAGCGAGTGAGTGAGTTAGCGAGCGAGTGGGCGAGCGGGGGTCGCCGGGGAAGCGAATAGGAGTCTGCCTCCGCCTCTTCCTCTGCACTCGGCCCCCGTCAGTCCCCTCTCTCTACCCCCGGCGCGGAAAGCGATGCTCTCCCCACCCCCTGCACCTTCTTCTTCCCTCCGGGGTGGCAAAGGGACACTCCTCTTCCCCTCACCTCCCTTATTTATCAAAGGGGTCACTTCCTGGAACTCCTGGGGGCCTTAAGGTCACATCTCCGGCGCGCCTTGTACGCGATCCGTAGTCCCACTAACCTCGTGTGGAATCATCCAGTGGAGTGTTTATTTTTTTAATTCCCTCAAAAATAAATTATATGCGTAATGTTTACAAGAAACCAAGATAAAAATGTGTTTGCCCGGACTTCACCCTCCAGCTTGTGAACACGGACGTATGTTTGGACTCTTACGTATGTACGCATGCCTACGTCATGTGTGTGTATACAAAGAAACGTTTGCTGCTGTCCCGTCTAGGGGATGAGGGATGACTGGTGGACGATTTTTTTGGCTTTTTTATTATCATTCGCGCCGGGGAAGGTTGAGAGAAATAGGGAAGGAGAATGAGGGGTTTGGCTCGGATGAAGGGTGCAGGGGAACACGCACGCCCCGCCGCCGGCAGTCTGCGGCCCACGCCTCACTTCACTATTTCCCCCTCGCCCACCAAAGCAAATCTCCGTCCGCCCGGCGAAGGAAGCGGTCGCGTCCCGGCACTCGGGCATTTCCGAGGGTCTTGCTCAACTCACTTTGGATTCTCTAAGACGTAAATTCAATTTTTCCATCCTCATTCATTTTTTCCCCGTAGAATGTAGGAAAATTTATCATAAAATCCATACAGTTTGAATGAAGGAAGACTTCAAGACTTTCCAATATTCATGGCACAGGGAGTTTGGTTTTCTTTCGTGACCGTTGTTTTCAGCTGAAGAAATTTATTTCACCTAATGCGGGAAAGATCTTCAGACTGAAGAGATGTCTCAATACTTTATTTCTTAATACTTCGTGATAAACAAGTTTACTGGATACGAACAATGTATACAAAAATTTCGGAGATTCTGAAGTGGGCATAGTCTGTGTCGGTCCCTATCGAATAATTTTCCTCGGCAAAATTTACTTAATTTTTTGTTACCATTCAAATCTATCATGTTTTTTCTAGGTGTCTAAGCATGAGTTCCTTTGGTTGAGGAGCCTTCATTGCTCAGTTATGATTATTTTTTCCATGGAAAGGTATCTTATCGGTTCATTGGTTGGCCAGGAGAATCACGGAGAAATCAGTTTCATTTGAAGATGCTTCCTGCATCAGAAGCAAACCTCACGCCAGCTAAACAGAGCTTACACGTAACAAACGAAAGGAACGCTGTATTCGATTGTTTCTGGCTCAATTTTGTTGAAGTTCATGTTCATTAAATGAAGAACATAATGTATTTTTTCACTCTTCTTTATTTTGGTACCACTAGTTTCAAAGCTTAGGCGCCGTACCTCATTATGACGCCCAAGTGTTGAAAAAAGTAGCACCAAAATGCGAAAACAGTGGAAAATTACATTGTGCTCTGCATTTAATGAAAAGGAATGCTCTATTAACCAGCCATGGAGTACTTTGTAAACGTTTGCATAATTCATCCAATCTTCATAGTGGACACGATTATCGCCGCAATCCTTGCTTTGATGCGAAACTAGAAATTAATATATCGAAGGAGGTACATCTTAGGTTTGAGAGTGTGCGGTCGCGGTGTTATCGTTGAAGTAGTAAAGCGCCAGTTTGGATTACTAATCTCTTCTTATGATCGAGATCAGGTGATCCCACAGTTTAAACTAAGTGAAATTCTATTTCAGGGCTATAAGTTTATTATATCTTAATCGAGCTCGCGACCTATGATATCCGCAGATGGGTCTTTGAAAGAGGTTGTCTTAACTCACATTCGTTAATTCAGGAGTGGGAATGTAGATACCTACTCAATGGTAGCAAAAATAAATTTTAGCAGAATTTGATGTCGCGAGCGAGTTTTTTGATAGCTCTTGCAAATATATCCCACCAAAATTTGAAAGCAAGAATACTTATAAAACATCTTTCTCTTAATGCCTGGCACCTGAGAATTTTAATTAGTTGCATCAGCAATAGGGAGGTATCAAGCAGAAAGATCGAGATATTGAAAAATTGAAGTTCTGTGAGGGAAAAACCGGGGGTTACCACGAAAAACATGATCCCATGAGATGTTTTCCCGCCACTAGCGCAGTCCGGGAGGTCTTGCTCGGATATTCTGCCCAGAATTGAGATGAAATAAACCCCGGCAATCACCAGTCAAAACTAAACTCTTGCTCACACAGGGAGTGTCTATTTTGGCATCGTTCAGAACATGAGGGACTATCTCCGCTCCCATGTTTAAACTGAATTTACCCCCTCCTACCGTACACAGTCCTTCTAACATTTACTTGTACCGGAGTCCAACCACCGCAAGGTGTATTGGGCAAGATAGAGATCGACGCGATGCCTTTCATATTTTATGACCATATAATTTACAGAAATCAACATGTAAAAGGATGAGTCACTGGAAATGCGCTTGAAAGAAGGAACTCCCAAGATTATTTATCTAAGTTGCACCTCTCTCTCTCCATCTTACGCAATCGTTCTTCTTTGAATCACCCTGTGCCAAAATTCACGCCGCAGTTACTTAGCACTTTGATGGAGGAACCGGCAAGTTTTTTTCTGGAGCGTGTGCGTGTGTGATCTCCTTCTTAACCCTCTTCCTCATGTTAGTTGTCATCCATCAGCTCTCAAATCGACGACCCCCCATCCGGATCGTGACCAGTCAAGACAGCCAACCAGGAATCGAGGGACTGGCTTCGATTCCCGGACGAGCAAATCTGCTGCTGCTCTGGCGCGACGAACGCGTGCAAGGTTGACGCGTGGTGCGACCTTCTCCCGGGCGATGTCGTCGTGGAGCGGGAGGGAGAGGGGCGGGTGAGGGAGCGTTGATGTAAATCAGGGAAAGCAGCTGGAAATCACATTTCCATTCGCGAGAGGCTCGTGTTTGGGCGAGGGGGGTGGCGATACCCTCCTGCGACCCCCATCCCGACTCAATCTTTCTCCCGCATTTTTACGCTCTCCCATTCATTTCCTTTACATCTTTTTCTCTCTCCTCTACTCTCCCATCTTTCTCCCTCCTTCTAGTCCTCTCCTTTCTTCCCTCTCTCTTTCTTTCTCCTGCGTATCTCTATCTTTCCCCGGCGCCCCTCTTCCTCCGCACCTTCTGCCCCCTGACCCCTCCACCCTAGTACGCCCCCTTCCTTCCCGTCCGCCCCCTTTACCGCCCCACCGCAGATATCGATTCTCTGTGCTCAGCACGCGGCACCTCGATCGGACTAGATGAATGAGTGGATGGCGAGAGAAAGAGCTAGAAGTAGGAGTAGAGACGAAAACTGGAGAGCAGAGATGTTGGAAAAGGGTTCGGGGTGGTTATAGGGATCAGCCCCTTAAAAAATTCCATTTTTGCCCCATCCGCCAACAAAACGCTCTCCTACCTCCCCGCTTCCCCCCTCCCTCTATCTCCGTACCCTATTTGCCTCTTCGTCATCTCCCAGGGGATGAATTCTTCACATCCGTCTCTCTACACCACCAACCACCAACACTCCTTAGTCTCCGCTGGTCGTCCGATTCGAAAATCGCGTTTCCGATACACGTCGCATTCCAATGGCTCGTATGCCCGTGGCCTTCTTCTTTTTCGTTATCATTTTCTCATTCATGCTTGACTGTCGTATAAATAGCTCTCCAAGGCAAGAACTTTTATCAGATCGGGGGGGTCTAAAAACCGTGTGCCAAATTTGTTTGCGACGGTACGCTGATTCCGACGCTAGGTATTCATCTTAAGGTTCCAAAAAATCTTTTGGTTGCGGTCAACTTTCCTACCCACTTATACGTATGGATCCGATGACTACAGCTGTCAGCACATTCCGCTGAAGCCTTATTCTCCGCAAACTCTCGCCTCCCTCTTTGCCAGCCTTATCGCCAACTCACGGTTTCATCCAGCACGCAGACGCGAATCGGTCGTCCACACGAACCATTGCGTAAAGGCGTCCTCAATCACACGCAAGCAAGCACACATATTGGCTCAAAACAAATCCTTTGGGCACAGTGCGTGCCGATCAAAAAACAAAAACAAAAAATCATATGAAAAGGGAAAATAAAGAAATGAGTCGTTGTTCCTTTTCCTTACAGAATCCAAAACTCGCTTCTCTCAGAGTGGAATACGGTGTCCCGGTGGGCAGAAATGGGGGTTCAGAGTTCCCAATCCATTTCGTTCTCAGACTCCTTCTTCGCGAAAAAATGTCACGAGTACAGTGTTGTTGGACGCGGCGACCTGAGGGGTTGCACGCACGCCATCACGTTCGTTCGAGGGAAAAATGGCCGTTTGTGGACGTGACATCGCTCCGGCAACGAACTTCGCTCGGACAAGTTAACGCTCACACATGATCAGTTGTTTGTTCTGAGGGAACGAGAGGCGTTGAGTGTTTTCAATCTCAAAGATTGTTCTCGCACAGGGCGATCAACGCTATGAAACTGTTAATTTTATTTCTATTTTCATTTATATTCTGGAGAACTGTTCGAAAAGGCAAAACTCCCACCTCTGGGGAAGAGTTTTTTTTAATATTAGAATTAAAAGCAAATGCCCTCTTCCTCTTCGACTGGCGTCCGTCCCACGCGATGGTCCACCCGCGACCCTTAAAGACGCTTGGGTCCCCTGGCGACGGTGATCTTAGAGTAGAATCATCCTCCACCCCTTTCCTTTACCCAAAAGGGGCGGGAGAGGTAGAGAATGGGTGCAGTTGTGTGACGCCCATTCCCACCACTCCCTCTCCTCTCAACCCCTTTGTTCCCGCCCACCAACGTGCACACTTCCCTCCCACTCCGCGAACCCTCCCTCCCCCCTTTCACCCGCACCCTGTCTCCCCCGACCGAAACCACGCGTGTCCTGACGGAGGAGAACAACCGCGTCATGACAACCACGCCGCACTCTCACTCGTGAGCGGCACACCCCCACCCCCTAAGACTCGGACGCCCACTCACAGAACCCACGCTTTCTCACTCGTTTTCACTCGCAACGGTGTGTATTTATATACGCGACGAACGAACACACACACACATATATATATATATATACACACGTTATATATATACATTATATATATACACATATATATATATAAATAACACGCACACATATATATATATATTAATACATGAGAGCTCCCCCGTCTGTCCCCGCTCCACCCTGAGTGAGCGTCTCGCGTGGTTCGCGCACGTGATCCCCATGGGATGGGGTGTTCCTCCCTGACCTGTCAGGTGTGCCCAGGAAGGAGAAAACACGTCCCGGGGCCGTCACTTACCGGTCAGAGCCGCTCCAGCGTGGTCATCCTCTCCCACTGCTCGCTATTTCCTCCTCCGTGCCCCCTTCTTCTCTCCTTCTTCTCCCGTCTGTCTTTCTCCTCCCCCTTCTACTCTCCTTCCGGGAACAATAATTCCCGAATCTCCGTGCGGGAAAAACAGACGCACTATCCGCACACTCTCTTCCTTCCTCCTCTCCTTCCTTCTCCTCTTCTTCTTCTTTCTCCTCTCTTCTTCTCCCTATCCCACCACCTCTCTCCTCCGCTATGTCAATGGCTACCAATCGCTCTCCTATCACTCACTCCTCCCTCTCTCTCTGCCACTCTTCCTCTTCCCAAAGCCTGTCTCTAACTCTTCCCACGCACTCTCCGCCCGAGACGGTTCTCCCCCGTAATCGCCAACCACCAATCGCCGACACCACTTCCTCTGCCTCCTTCGACGAACTGCGCCCCCGCCGAGCACTTTCTTCCCTCGCGGCGAAGAAATTACTCCGGCTCCGGACGTCCAAGGGATGCGAGTTCCACCCTCTTCTCGTCGCCTTCCTCCTCTCCTCTCGCTCTCCTCTACTCTTGCCTCGCGCGGCGACGGCCGCCTGGGGGTGGGTGTGTGTGTGGGGGGGGCGGAGGGGAGCGGGGGGCGTTACGTGTTGCTGTCGCGAGCCGGTGTTGTCGTCGCGGCGAGAAGACGGCTCTTTTCTCCCGTCCCAAGGACTCGCCCTCACGCCTGCCACATCGCCACGAAAACCACCTTCCGAACTTTTGATTCACGTAGTATTCTTAACGCGTGAACGCACACTGTCGCGTTTCAGAGGGGTTGGTCGGTCGGGCGCACGTATTTCGGTTACGAGAATCGAAAAAAATATTTTTCCTCGAGATCCCAGTGTACGTACGACTGCGCTCTCTTCTCGTGCAGTCTCTTCGCAGGGTCTCCCCGAGGGTCCTCTCCCGTCCGTCCCCCCGCCTTCCCTTTTGAACAGGGTCCACGGAGGAGAGGGTCTCTTACTCTCTCTCTTCCCCCTCCCGCGACCCCACCGGTGAGGAGAGGTGTCACGCCGAGGAACACACCACGGGAGAGGCACACCACCGCGGCACGGCAGGGGACGCACTCGTAGAGAGACGCGGCCTCTCTCCCCCTTTTCTCTCTCTCTCTCTCTCTCTCTCTCTCTCTCTCTCTCTCTCTCTCTCTCTCTCTCTCTCTCTCTCTCTCTCTCTCTTACTCTCTCTCTCTCTCCTCTCACTTGATCACTGGTGGCCGCCCGCCCTCTCCCGGCCCGCGCCGCCTCCACCGCCCTCTGCACCCGCCGACACCATCTGCCGCACCGACCCCCGATCCTGCTCTCCTTCCTCTCTCTCCACGGCCACGGCGCGGGATCCGCACGCCCAATGCTCCCCCTTCGCCCCGCCCCTCCCGCTCGCTCCCGCCCGGGCTATCCTCCCCTCCCCTCTCCGGCGACCGCTCCTCCTTCCCGAAATTCCTCCCTCCCCTCCGGCCATCCTCCTCTCCCGCATCCCCACACCCCCCTCCACCCTCCTCCCCCGAGCACACACACACACACTCGCACTCCTCCCCCTTCAGCCGTCCACCCTCCCGCCTCCCCACTCCCGCAGCGGCAGTAGCGCCTCGACCGGTGGAAGTCCTGGGAACCTCAGGTTCCCGCTCTCTCTCTCTTCCCCATCCCCCTTTCCTTTCCTCCCCCTTCTACCCCCTCCTCTCTCGCATTCCTCCTTCCATCTCTTTCCCAATATCCCCATCCTCCCTTCCCCTTCTCCTAGGATTGCCACCTTTTGTTTTCGTAGTTTTTCGTAGTTGGAATGGAAGGGGTGTCTACGTGTGTGTGTGTGTGTGTGTTGTGGTAGGTGGTAGTGGGGTGGGGGTGAGGCGATGCGTAAGGTAAAGTATATAGACTCGGGGGGGCGGGGGGTGTTTCGCGGGGGCGGGGAGAGAGGGGCGGCCGTGGAGCCCACCTTACTGGAGCCAGCTCCGATGGTCTCCGCACACTTTGTGGCACTTCGTAACTTTGCGGCAAGTGTTTACGAATGGGTTTTCCTCTTGCCCGCCCCTTTTCCCCTTGTCCTCCTCCCCCGCATCATCCTCTCCCCCGCTCCTCCCCGTTGCGTTCTGCCTCACTTGCACACGGCTTGTGGGACGCGGTGGTGCGCAGAGGCCGCGATTCCCGAGAGGAGCACCGAATTATGCGCATTCGTGTCATTAATTGGCACGCGCATCGTGGAGGTCGTGTGGAGGCCGGGCGGGAGGCTGGTCGCTGTTTCCCGGCGGGGGGCCCTCACCCTCACGCGTCACCTGGCTGCCCCCTCTTCTTTCACAACTCACCCCGTGCCACTTTCACTCTCCGCTGCGGGTTCCAGGATGACAGCAATGGGTGCAGATGAAAGAGTCGCCTTTACGATAGCTCCCTACTGTGCGTGGTCTGCCACTAAGGGGTGTACCACGAATTCCTTCTCCCGGGGAGTCCGGTCCTCAAAGATGAAGGGACTGATCCAGCTAGGATGAATTTATTTTCGGAAAATTTTATGTTCCTTCAGGTAGCATAACTTACTGTCTGTCGATTCTTGCGGAGTTCGCTGCGTTAGATTGAAATATTTAAAAAAAATAATTGTTTATTTTTTTGGTGTATCGTATGTCACGTAAGAAATTCCTCATTTTTCCTGGTTTAGAGGTCGTCCAAGCAAGTTATAGGAATAAGGCAGTGACATTGACAGATTTGAGACAAGGTTTATTTCCTTTAATCTTGGTTTTGCGCTAGTGGGTGCATGGAGGTGTTGAATGCATGTATTCAATCCACTTCAATGAAATTTTAGCCATAATGTCCTTCCTCTATCTTTTGGCCGCAAGTTGTTGCTTGATCTTTTAGTGAAATAAATAATGATCATAGTATAATTCTGATTGAGAAAACGGCCTCGTCGTATAAGTGAGCTCATTGAGGAATATGTATTTTTGTGACCTTGGTAATAAAACGTGCAAATATATTACAATGCTGCGCTTCCTAAAATGTTGCCCGTTCGTTTAAATTAAATTTAAGTATACATTTTCTGGGCTCAGCGAACTACTAGAAAAGATAAAAATGTTTTGATATCCCTTATAGTTAAAAATTACGCCGATATCTGAAACATAATTAAAAATTGTTTACACTCCCCTTCTTAAAAAAAGCTAAAAACACCCCAAATGCGTAGGAAAAATGCTTAGTTGTGAGTATGAGAAATGTCAGAATAGTATGCGTTGTAACTTTTGTAATGAAATAGTCGATGAAACTTCATTTTATGCAATACTACTCTTCATATTTTCAATATTTTACTGCTCATTACTGTTAAAACTTTTGTATTTACAAATATGTATTCTCGCCTGTAACCACAAAACATGCGAAAACGATCCCGACTCTACGACAGATAACATGGCGACTTGTGCTGTCGCCAGCAATAGCTGAATTTGCGCATTGGTATCCCGCGCAGTTCAGGAATGCTTTATTACCCGGCTGCAGTCTCTCATGATTGACTAAATTATGTAGTTCAAATGGTCTAGCTGCCGAAGCTTTCTGAGCAACGCCAGCAGTATTATGACTTTGCTTGGATATCTCTCTAAACCCGCCTTAAGTCAGTGGCAAAAGGGTCCTTAAGGGAATTGCGAGGCGTTTACGCAGGTTACGTGATAAACGTGAAATGTATGACAAGGCGGAGGGATAGAGGAGCTTTTTCGTCCTCCTTTCGAACCTTTCTCATAGAATAAGCCTCATTCTCCTCTACGAGAGTCAACGAATATTAAGGATAAAATCATAAATGATGACCTACGAGACGCATCACGCATCGTGGAACTGTCAGCAAAGGAAATCCGCCAGGGTCAAGATGGTTCACATGCTGTCTAGAACTTGGAAACTTAAATTATCTGAAATCCGTCCTCTAGTTAGGGATTAATTTGCCAAGTAATTCGGGTATCTGCAAAATATATTTTATTATATCACCCGACGAAATTTAAATCAAACTATTTGATTAATTACTTACTATATTTTTGAAAAAAATAATTGTTCCTCCTATTAAAAAAGCTCCATGAATGGTTTTAATAAATATGTGGATGATATTTGCATAATAATACCCTTTCCAGTTTTTGGCTTTTCGTTTGGCCTTAAATTAATATTGCTCGAGGTCCTTTCAATTGCATAAAATTAATTTCACAAAAAATACCTTTGTGTATTTAATATGAATCATTCTGGAGTCATAAAAAATACTTAAGGGAAATTATTAGTAATGTGCCTTTTTGATGATAAAAATTAACATTTTGCAAAAATATCAACCTCAGCTGTTCCAAAGAAGCTTTGTTAAATAAAATTATTTTGAGAATATTAGTGGTCGAACAAAACGTTGCTGTAGAATATTTAAAAAAAAAGAATTTTATTTTGAAATATTATAGTTTAGTACCTAGCTTTATATTATGCCGACACGTGGAAAATAAATGCATAAAAAGTGTATATTGCCACAATTCAAAATAAGCTTTCCAAATTTCACCCCGCACACATTTTTTATTTGAATTATAACGAATTTGTCGAAGTTTATCATTGAAGGTACGTTTTCCTTTGGAAGACAAATTAGCCACTAGTTCCTCTTTGTCTCCATTGAAATTTAAAGAGTAGAGGTAGGAGAAGTTTCCTCACAAGTTTGAGTAGATAAGAATGGAGTGGGGGAGTCATCCCAAATTTGGTCGAATTTTTCCAGTAACTGTGCTATACTTACTGGTGAGTGTTAATGCTCAACCATTGATATTCTCTTACGTGGAGAAAATCAAGCGATATAAATATATTTTGTGGCATTTTGGGAAAAAGGTTTCGCTAAAATTCTTAATGGATGCATCTTTCACACGAGGCTGGACTCTAATATTTTGGCACATACAGTTCAGTTTTGAACGGGGCGTAAAAGCGCCAACGAGACTCTCCAGCGCATGCGTCCGCCACGATTCGCCCGAGTTCTCATCCCAGCATGAAATTTTCGCTTCTTCTGAAGTGATAACTCTCCGTTAGAGCGGAGCACAGAGCTGTGGAATTGAAAGCCTCAATGAGATTGCGAGGGACGACGCCCTTCCACACATACACACACACACACACACAAGGAAGCTTTCAAGACCGCCGAAGTGGCAGCGTGTGCACAAAGAAGAATGTTCTGAAAGAAGGAGGAAGTTATTTTTTTTTAGAATTGTCAGTACATGCGGGAAGGTAAAGGTTATGTGGATCCGCGGTCCGCAGGAGGATTCTGCTCGAGGGGATTACTTTCCTGGGCATTGGCATCGGAGACGGAGGCACTACACAGAAGAAAACTTAGTTATTCTTACAAATCCCCGCGCATCGGTCAGTGTGTGTGTGTGATTCGAGAAACGGCGGTCAATTTTTTTTAAACAGGCAGAATGTTAACTCAATCAAGGCATTGAAAGTATCAGCAGAAGATATCGATACATTAGCGAAATGCCATTTGATAATTAACTCGATGTTTTCAGGCTTCATTTTGTGGAAATCCATTCTAATAAATCAAAAGAGAGATGGTACTTTTTTCCCCACTTTATTATTTAAAGTATTTAAAGTAAAAAAATAATAAAGTGTGGAAAAAAGTACCATCTCTCTTTTGATTTATTAGCCATTTGATAAGTTCAAAAGGTTGAATTTTTCTGCACCGGTTAACAATGGTGGTTTGTAAAGCAGTCACACTGAGTGATGTACACGTAATAGTGGTGATGGGTGCATGCTTTAGAATTTAGGAAATAATTAGATATTACTGACTCCTTAAGTATAGTTGAGTATTGACTCCATAACCTCAAGTATTCATTAAAAATATTTTTTAAAGCAGATTTAGTGAAAATTAACAAATAAATAGTCCTTACGTAAGATAAATGCAACGTCATACAAAGTGGTAAATATTTTCGAGCTTGTACAAAAACGTAAGGAGACTACTTGCACAGCATCTTATAGAATAAAATCTTACTCATAATCCAGTAAACACCCCTACTAAGGGGACTAATATGGAAGCAGAGTAAAATCATGCATTTATCATCTAATGATGGTGAAAAAATGCATTGACTCAGTTTTTATTTTCACTGAAAACTGAATTAATGAAAGTAAAACAACTTTGAGACATCTTTGAGTATATTCTGCGTTTATTTCACTTTCCTGTGGAAGGAAAAAGTTGATTTAGTCTGGAATTGCACTCCAAGTGTTTTAGTTTATTACTTTTACCTATTTAAGATTAATGGGTTTTTTAAAGTATTTCTTACCTCGAGATCAAATAATTTCCCTCTCCTTAAGTGCTCTTCGAGGGCAGTGTACCAACCTGTGCCCTGATGGCTGCTAAACAGTATTTTCTTGGTTAACCTCTGTGATCAATTCTTTGAAAGATAGCGCATCTGCAGTTTTCATTTCTTTTATGGTCCCCGTTTTTTGTTTGGCGTCTCCAACCTCTAACGGTCGGGATGTTTTCATGAATTACAAACGATCGCCTCTCCAGATCTTAATTGCAATTCAACAAAGGACGTCGACGGCATGGAGGTTTAGTATGTATCAGCCATTAATGAAGTTATGATCTGATTTGTGTAGTTTAGGTCACGCTAACGCAAATTAATGAAAATTACCATTGACAGAATAACATCTATGTGGCGATGAAAAATAACCGTTACTCTTCGCGTAGAGTACTTCTCATCAAAGATACTTTCACTGGTGTTGACTTTTAAATCCTTGGAAAAGATATTAACATAACGTGTGATCGAACGCTTAAAGGGCTCAATAAACATTTGCACAACATTATGGTCCCTTTAATAACTCTACAGTTCTAAAGATGCATGATATAATCACCTTATACATGCCGCTTAATCATTATTCAGCCCTATCTCTCTCTCTTCTTTACCTCCATATCTGCCGTCCAAAATGTTCCTATCTCCTGCCTCGTTAACCTAATATGATCTATACATTCTAGTAAGGTCTTCCATATTCCGTGGCATCTTTCATCCTCTTTTCCTCTTTCGAACTTTCATCAAGTACGTTCTCTTCTCCACTATTATGTTTAACGTTTTTTCGTTCGCCGTTCCTCAGTCTCCTTTTTATATCTCACATCCTTCTCCACGTTCTCGCCTCAACAGATCCACACTAAGCTTACGCTCACCTTATTTCCTCCATGAGTTTGTTTTGGAATCATACTACAAATTAAACTCTTTTATTTTTTCCTTGCGTCATTATCTACATTCTCTGTAGTCACTTCCCCATGCCTGTGGATTATGTTTTGCAAAAGGTTATTCCATCCTTAATATTCTTGCCCATTTTCATCTATAATAGGTCCAAAATATGAATTTTCCCGGCTAATACCATGGTACTTTATTTATGTATTGGACCGAGCCTTCGTACATCTAGAGAATCTTGTAGATTTCTAATATGATATGTTGTGAATACATCTGTAACCCTGAAAATTTGACTTGTTAGATAACCACCTCGCCTATTTTGCGCACTCCTTACCCTTCCCAAGTTTATCTTATAGTTTCTATGATATTAATAATGTTCTCCACGGAGGATAATCCTGGTTGGCAAAATATAGAATTGTTCAGGAAATGTTTAGGAAATAAAACTGTAGGTAATTACTTTTACTAATTCCGTGTGACATAATGGGAATATATATAATTATACATCGGTGTAGAAGCAATTACGAGAGCAATATAACATTTGAATGTCACAATAGAACATGAAACAAATAGAAAACACATGAAAGACACAAAGTGTCCATAAAGTTGAACCTTTTGACCTTCTTTAAGTGAAGGCTTCAGTGAAGGCCGAAAGTTTAAACATTCTGAAATGTGAGCGTCCTTTTAAGTATTATCTGTTTTAATTTGGTGTTCTATTGTGCCATCCAAATGTTATGTATGTATATATATACATATTTATATAATATTTGCTCATTTACATATAAATTTAGCCCATACATATGCTTATATTACGGCGGTTTTTGTCAATTTTGTGCGCTGGTGGTACTAGCTAAATCCTAGGTTGAGCATTGAGAGCTGTCTAACTCCATTCTGATCCACAGGTAGTTGGAATGCTTCAAGTCGAACAGATGCGACCTCTCCTCGTCGAATTTCAGGTTTCCGAATGTCCGTGGGATTTGGATCACTAAAGGTGCTACACAATACTCGATATCACTCGCGGGAAAACATTAAGTAAGAAAAACATGACTTGGTCGATTTCCATTGGCGTCGGAAGCATACCCATCTGCAGTGCGGACCCATCTGCAATGGTGGTGGAAATATGAATCACATTAAATGCATGATCTTAAAACTTCCGATTAATACGAAATCAATGACCATTTGATCATCACCATGCGATTTAAGTTGGGATGCAGTCATTACGTTTCACGAAATTCCAAAACTCGTTGCGGTGCGTTGTTCGTTTGTTCCGACGTTGCGCCACTGAGCTGGGGCTTGTTTGCCCGTCGATCACCGTCCCCCATGGACCTAAAAGGATTGGGTTGGGATTCCAGGAAAACCCGATTGATCGGCAGGGTTTTAAGCAAAGGGCACACCCCTTTCCTCCTGCAGTCCTTCTCCTTCCCTTCCTCCGACCAGGGAGGCTGGAAACTTTATCCTCCAAGGAGTTGACGTACGAACTAGTTTGTATTTTCCGAGTTTTTTTATGCTAGAATTCGTTCTCCCTGAAACGCCAACACGGCTGTATCCTTTTCAGATAATTTTCAGTCGTCGTGAATATTGGAAAGTAA
The DNA here is from genome assembly GCA_037158775.1 of Hetaerina titia. Lineage (NCBI taxonomy): Eukaryota > Metazoa > Arthropoda > Insecta > Odonata > Calopterygidae > Hetaerina > Hetaerina titia. Next base: position 136,655,971 of record CM073768.1, read on the forward strand.
GGGGATGGCGTCATCTATTACGTCACTGCCAACTCTAGGAGCTGCCAGCGTCGATACTTACGTAGTAAGCCACCAGCATCGACGACGGGTCACAGAACTGGGACGATGTGGGAGGAGCAGTCAGAGGGAAGGGTTGGGAGCGAATCCGTCCGTATATATCTCGGCCTGTCTAACGTATTCACCACGGAACGGAGATGAGACGGTGGCAAAAGGGTAGGGGGACGTCAGTTGGGAAGGTAGAGGAGGAAGAGGGAGAGTGGGGCGGGGGGGGGGGGGGTTGGTGGGTTTAGGGGTTGGGAGGCGTGGGAGAAGGGGCCCGAGTGAATATGGGCCCGCGTCGAATGAGAGGGAGGAAACAGGACTTCAGGTTTTATCTCAAATAAAAACATCCTTACACGTATTCATGTGTTTGTGTGTGTGAGTGCATGTATAAATAAACGAGTGTAGCATCAACGGTGGTCTACAAAAGTGAGTTTTCATAGGGTCACTGAAATTTATTATATAATATTGTGGCTCTCTATGAGTTTTTTAAGCATTGTTTATCATTAAAGCCCATTTCATGGCAGAAAATCAATCTTTATCTGTAAACAGATGTGTATTCTTTTTCTTACTTTCCAAAAAACATTAATTATTTTTTCCTCTCTCTCACTTTGTTTAGCCATCATTATTCCTTATACTCGTATGTCATTTAGCAGACGATTGGTTCCAAAGAGTCCTCTTTTTCCGCCTTAACCACTGTTTCTTCATTTGCCTTCTTCTCCGTACATGTTACTTTTCCCTGTTATTTCACATACTTCCATCTCCAAAGACTCTTTAATCTACACGTACCCTTATTTCTTTCCCGTACCATCAAGAATCAGAACTGCGCAACGCCGTGCTATGCATCCAAGTTTTCACAAGTGCTTAGTTTACTTCTTTATATCAGATCCCTTTCATACACTCTCTTATCTCTGCAAATGCTTCTTTTAGGTTTCCGCACTACTTTTCTCATTTTCGTCCAAAATACTTTCCAAATAATTGAAGTAAGGACCAAGTTTCAAAAACCGTACAAAGGTACGCTCCATATCAAAGCTGCCGGTAATCTTTTTCGCCGGCGTTGGACTTACAAAATAAATAAGAACCGGAGACCTTTCTCCGTCAGACGAAGTGGCATGGGCGCGGAAACGTTTATAATACTTCTGCGAGTTTCCGTTTTGCACCGCGGATTCTGCGGCATGCGGCGTCGTTCACATGAAAGAATGAATCCGCTCGCAGACCGTCTGACCGACGATCCCGACTAACACGGTTGGGTTAATCGACGGTTCGCCCTGAAAAGAGCGCAGTGCGCATAAAATTCCTGGATGGAGATGGAAAGGTTTATTTTCGTTTTTTAACCATCGCAAGTTTTGATTTACATAAGAAGTCTGCATCAAACATCCGATTGCGAAGACATTAGGGGTCAATGTTTACTCGCGTTATCGTTATGATAAAAGATGTACTTTGGATTGTTCTTTTCCGAGGTCACCGAATTAAATTTTTATTTTTCCCGTTCCTGTTTGTACTAGTGGTATAGAGAAGTAAGTGACCAAAGTTAGAACTAAATAGACATCATAGTATACCTTACAACATTCCCTTTTGATGCGCTTCATGATTTATGAAGGTGCACGTAATAAAGGAATTCAGTTCGATTCAGGTGATGACACCTCTCTCTACATTATAACACTAACTTCATCTTTTTCTGCGGTGCCTCGTGCCTGCCCTTTTTAATTCCCTTGAGGTGGGAGGAGCACTATCCGATGAGATTTTGCGGAAATGTTTGAAATTAAAATGAAAAGAACAGTTTATTTTTCCACCAAAAAATATTTTCACAACAAAGGTCTCATTGAAGATAAGATGATTAGATTATTTTCAACGAAATCTAATTCGTGATAAACATATTTAAGAAAAAATAAAAGCTACTATTTTCATTACCCTGAATGTATAGTTACTCTTCAATTGATGAGTCATGGCGAAGCCTTTTGAAATTCTAATGATTTAACTGACTTTCAAATTAGTTTTGTGGTGAAAATTATGATGGAATGACTATTTTAATGATAGCTAAACATGTATGGCAGTTGAAATCATGCGCGCACGTGTTGTTAGGGAAAACATTTTTACAGTAAAGACGAGAAGTTTTGTAAATCATATACATGAATATGGGAATAAGTTAATAGAATATCTCGTAACCACGATTAATAGTCGAATGCCAAGCGTAATAATTTAGAAGTAAGAAAAATGAAAAAAACGAGATAGAATAGATGCTACAACAGGCTCAGTACTAGAAACAATCTCGAGAACGTAAAAAGAAATCATATTGAAATTTACTAAAAATCCAAAGAAAACATTTAATTTTAGTTATATTGACACAGCGTATATACTTCGTGGTTTTAGGATTCACTTCGTGGAATTTGTGGAACATATTGATTTTGCATGAAACACCAACATACTTTCCCAGAGCAGTTTTAATTCTACAACGCCTTTAACCGTGTTCAGGTATCATCAGATACAGCACTTTATGACGCCATGTTGTGGTGAAACGCCTAATACAATTAACTTTTCTCTAGGAAAGTATGTTGTGCCTTCTTACATGTTGGATATTAATAATAAGTGAGTTTTGATAAAGTATTAAGAAAAGCTTATTTCCAACCAACTAATTTTTATAAATAAAATAATAAATATAAAATAGTTAATGTAGTTTTTTAAACTTTTATTAGCATGGATACCTTAAATACTGAAAAAGATGAATTTAAAAAAATTAATCGTGGATGCTAATTGTAAGTTTAGTAGAGGCTCTCGGACAAAATAAACAGTTTTGCATGATTATTTTTTCGACTTTGACTCCGTTCACGTTACCATGGAAAACATATTTTATGTAATTTTTGGTTTCCTTTCTCAAATTGCATCCCCACTTCAGACTATTTCCAGTTTCTGCGTGGAGTTTTCTGCGCGGACTACTCTCCGTCTGGCTCCAGCTCTTTCTTTTGCATGATTGACCCCAACTGCAACAATTTTCTCTCCATAATTAGGAAGCTGTCCCGTAATAGTAATGGTTTTATAAAACATGTAATTGCATCTCGAACTTTAAAGTTTCAGAACGAAATTTTTAATTTAATTCTTATGTATTTCTTAGCATGTAATACTCAAAAGCGAAATGCGATGTCATCATCTACTAAAAACTTACAACTTAATGGATAAAATGCTGTATGGCGTGATATAGTGGAAGGTATATATCACGTAATTTAAATTAACTTTGTGAAATCAACTGGAATAACCTAGGTTTTGACACATAGATGTGAAGCTAGTTTCATTTCCGTTTTACAACAAACTTTTACTACTACGAGTAAGTCCCTTTTTAGTCGGAGTGAGTTTTGTGTCAGTAAGAACGTAAATATTTAAATATAGTTATTTTAATTAATAATTATAGTTTGAGAACTATTTTGTTTCATTATTAACATATCATGCATATTTCACGTTATACATTAGTCGTTGTTTCAACAGCAATTCTTTATTTTTAATATGGTATTCTCTATGGTTTTCTGTTCTCACATCATCATTGCGATAATTGAGTTTAAAACTTGGTTAGTTATCCTAAATACATAGTTTGTCCAAAAGGTAGTAGGACTAAGTCAATTAAATCTATTTTTTTGCCAAAACTAATACATTCACTCAAAAGTCTTCGAAGTAGCACCCTTGTGCGTCCACACACACCGTTGCCAGTGGGTTTTCTAGGCCTGGTACACCTTCTGGAAGGAGGCGCTCGGAATGCTATTAAGTTCCCTCGTCAAGGCCTGTTCTGACGCTTCCACTGAATCATGCCTTGTGTCTTTTGTCCTTTCAGAACGGATTTGAGGCGGGGGAAGAGGAAGAAGTCTGGTGAGGCAACGTCAGGGCTGTAGGGTGGCTGTAGTAAGGTCGCCACTTAATTCGCGGCGGCACCAACTTCGCACACACCTTTCTCATGCCCATGTTTTCAGTAATAAGTCAATGCACGTCACTTTGAAGGATGCCACGTTTATCATAAATCATGCAAACACTTAATCTGCGATCCCTGCCCAACAAAGTCTCCACTCTTATAAGCTTTTCGTCACCTTTTGAGGTCGAAGGGCGTCCTGAACATTCGGCGTCTTCAAAATCTTCTGTATCCTCTCGAAATAATTTTTACCACTCAAAATCACCACCCGATCTACCGATGACTACTTATGGTCATCACCATAAGCTGCCTTGAGCATGTCATGAGTCTTTTTCCCAGTTTTTTCCACGTTCGCGCACAACTGATGGCTTAGCGCTGTTCGAATAACCGGTTCATGACGAAGTGTAGCGAATTCACGTTATAGATGTTTCGCAAACGAACGATCCGCAAACTTCAAATGCTAGGAACGAACTACTATCGGCCTCCATCCTTTCCTGAGACTCTTCTCCCTCGAATCCAGCCAGAGATCGCTGCCACCCGTCCGTCCGTCCATCTTTCCGGGGGAAAATACGATAAGTCATACCTATTTATGGGCAGATCTTTTATGCCTATTCACATGCTTGGGAAATACATTAATAATACATCAGGAAATTTTTTCCATTATACTTTGTCATCCTTGGTGTTATTTCATCACATTCTGAAACTTCTCTATCCTGTCGCACATGGAAAAACGCATATATTTTTTTATTGAGTAAGTGTGGTGCAAAATAGTAGTAATTAACATCAAACGAGTCTAACGACGGAATCCAAAGGCACTCATTGCCTCCTTATTCAATGTCATGTCCATTGCATTCGGTAATTATGTTCTCTAAATTTCGCGGCCCATTTGATGCGGGCCGAGCTTAGGGACCCTTCAGGGAGGAGTCCTCACTTTTGAAGGAATGCGCCTGCGTGGACAAAAAAAACCAAAGTTAATTTTAAATTTCTTTTATGCATTGAAATGTAAAATGTTGTATTCATGAAAATATTGATTTCCAAAACTCAACTAAAATGAACCTTTTAAGGTCGCCTAACACGTTTGGGTGATTTTTCCGATGTCTGCTCTCCTGTAGGTGTATGGGTATGTAGTTTCAACTCTAAAAAAATAATAACTAAAAATTTTATAATTAAAATGTGAATCAAAAAATACATATTTCAGCCATAATTGTACGAAAGTGAAACAATAACGGTTATCTTCTGTTTTGGCCATTGTTTTCGGTTTAATTTCAAAATTTAGTGATAAATTATTCTTCTCTAAATAAAGAAGGGCACCCTTATTTATGATATCAGGATTCATTTCACGGTAAAAGTTTACCTTAGGTTCGACACTGATTACTTACTGCAATTACTACAGCCCTCCCCATAGTCACCTTTGCAGAGGGGGGGTTATACATGTATGAGCTAGCTTCCATTCGCGAGGTAATAACTTATTTTCTATCAACTAGTGAAAAACTGTTTATAAATAAGGTGTGATGTCTCTCAAAAGTTCCTACAGTACTCTAGGGGGATTTTTTCCAGACCCTGGACGTTGTTTATATTTATATTTCGGAGCAATTCCTTTCTTTATTATTTTATTTTTGATTCCTTTCTGTGACAATAATATGAGGTCTGTCCGAAAAGAAGTAGGACTTATTTTCTTCCTGGACGGGCGGACGATATATTATATATGGGTATATTATACCTATTTTCCAAAACGAAATGTCGATAGGTATCTAACCTGAGATACGTAAAGATTTAGCAAAACGTGAGAGGTAGAGTTTTTATGGAAAAATTGAGAGCATTTATGAGGGAAGTACTTATCCGGAAGATTTTATCCCTATTTTAAACGATTTCCTATTACAAAAAAAGGGAAGTCACCCGTAAGTAAGTACTACAGAACAATAAATTTGATTGTGTACGCATCTTAAGTGGTTTCCAGGATCACTAATAAGAGAATGGAGGGAAAGGTAAATGGCTACATAGATAATGGTCAATTTTGGGTTCAGGAAGGGGAGAGGCACGCGTGATGCAATTGTAGTAATGAGATCACTAATCGAGAGGAATATAGAATGCATTCAGGATGTATTTGTCTGTTTCGTAAATTTCGAAAAGTTATTAGATAGAGTGAATTGGATAGAATTAATGAAAGTGTTTGCAGAAAATAAGAGTAGATTGGAAGGATGGGCGACTTATCCGCCACCTATTCATATCACAGACTGCTCAGGTGAGAGTATTGGGTGAAAAGTCCGAGTGGGCAGTGTTAGGAAGAGAAGTAAGGTAGAGGTATCCATTATTGCCTGGGATTTCCGACGTATATGTAGAGGAAATGGTAAAAGAGGCATGACAAAATGGAGATTGGAATGAAAGTCGGAGAGGAATTCATAAAATCATTTAGGTTTGCGGAAAATCAGGCTTTAGTTTATCGGTCAGACAAGAGTTTACAAGCACTACTGCATTGGAAAATCAGTGCAATGCGTATGGGTTTGGAATACATGTAAGGAAAACAAATTTTATCGGTTTCTGAAAAATTGAAGGATAAGTTAAATATTAAAATAGGTGGTCGGCAAGGTAGGCAGGTGGAGCAGTTTCCCTTTCTCGGATATGTTCGAATATAAATGATCAAAGTAGTAGGGACATTAGGAGAAGAATTACTTTAAGCAAAGAAGTTTTCAAAAGAAGGAGATAATAGATGACAGGAACGTTGAGTAAGGATGTTAAGAAAAGGCTCGCCAAATTTTTTATATGGAGCGAGGTTATGTACGGTGTGGAAACATGGTCCTTGTGGCAGGGTAATAAGTGTAGATTTGGAGGCTTTAGAAATGCGGGTGTGGAGGAGGATGGAGAAGATTAAGTGGACAGAAAGGAAAACAAATAAGGAAGTGAAGGGTATAGTGGGGGAGCATTCCCGACGCCACCTTCCAGAAAGCGTGCGAGGTGCGGGATACCCGCTGACAGCGGTGTGCGGTCGCACGAGGTTGCTGCTTTGAAGACTTCTGAGTGAATACATCAACTCTGCCAATAATTTTTTTCAATCCACTCAGCCCTACTATTTTTGGGACAGACCTTGTAAATCCTGCGAAATACAACTTGCGCCTTTTTTTCATTATGTTTGGGCCTGAAATATATTAGTGTTTCACTTGACGTGATGAGTATTTTCTAGACTTTATATGTCCTTGCGGCAAATCGTCCACTAACTTAGCTCGAAGTCTATGGCATTGATAAAAATATTCCGGGCCGAAGCAAGGACTTTCTGAGTCACTACGCTTGCGAGTGAAGGGGAGAAATACAGGTACCTGTATAGTAATACCTGTATATGATGTTAGCTCTATGGAGTAGAACATGCTTCAAGTGTTCCCCAGAGAAATTTCATCGTAATTCTCTATTATTCCTTTTTTACGTTAACGGGCATTACTCCGTGGTCAATGTTGGCATACGCTTATTTTCCGACGACGTAGTAGTTCACAGATGTATTCGTTGTTCAGAGGATAAATTCACATTATCTGATGATCTTGAAGGAATAAGGAGTTGGTGAATAATATGGCAATTTGAATTAAACGTTTTAAAATATGTGTTGTGATGAATTTTTGGAATTGGAGTAGTTTCTTCCAAAATGCCTACCGCATCAAAAATACCGAAAAAGAAAGTCTGGACTCAATTAATTACTTAGGAATTACACTTACAGCCTCTCCTTGATCAAAATCGTATTCAGGGAATATGTGGGCAAGTCAACATAAAATTTTATCTGAAGTGCACGGGTGAAATGTGACTGAAAGGTTAAAAAGAGCAATTTGCTAGTTATGTATTGTTTAGAATATGTTGCCAGTGTATAAGATCCTCATGCTGCTACTTAGTACTGATAATGACGATCTTAGTTGTACTTGTTTATTAAAAGCCATTCTCGGTCGGCTTTCCTTTCTTGTTAGGTTAATATTTCATATTTTATTCCTAGTTTTAAGTATCTTCTTCTCGAAAACCACACTTTCACTTCAGCCATGTTTCTTTCTTTAAAATGTCTCTTATGTACAATGACCGGCTAAGGAAATATTTCACTCAGGGACGGTTTATACTTGCCGGTTCGGGCAGTCAATGAATACTTCAATTGGATTTATTACCAAATTGTATCGCGTGCAGTGTAGAGGAACTAGTTTGAAAACGTTGTAATGATAAACTGATGAGCCTATGTAAATTATTTGAGGAATTAGGTCGGGAATCACTCATGTAGCAAAGGTTAAATTACTGATTGAATCACTTGCATAAACTGGAAGGAGGTCTCTTTAGCGGTTACGGTGAAAATGTATTATTACCCCCATCGTACTACGGTAGGAGAGATCATGTGTATAACATTAGAGAAGTTAAGTGTAGGACAGAGTTTGAGATGCTATTTTTTCCCACGAAGGACAAGGGATCAGAATAACTGTTATAGACGGCACTCACGTGGTCTATTTTAGGTCAGGAGTGGTCAAGAGTATTTTTCTTTTTTATTAAAGTTTTTATCATATTTTATCTAACCTGAGTGTATTGTCCTTCTGGTCACTATCAGCATTAGAGTAGTATTTATCACTTAAATACCGTAAGGCACGAGCCAGTAGTTTTAATGATCTACATTGTTTCAAATATTTTGTGTATTTATTGTAATTACAAATTTAGAAAAACTTAATTTTCGATCTCGCATGCCAGCCCAGTGTTCAGCCCCTGCGAATTTGCTCAGCCCAGCCATGTGCAGCGGTGTCTTGCGGAGTACCATGTGAGATGTAGATAAAATTATCCACTGCAGAATGCTTTGCTGTCTCAAAATTACTTCGATTATTTCCAAAGTTGGCATAATATTCTACTTTCTCGATAGGAAAAACGGTGATTGAACATCTTTTTGTTTACATATGGAAGTTGATCCCCTTGAATAAAAAATCTTTATCTACAACCAGTCTGAGCAATATTTGCGTGTACCTACAAAGTCTCTTCATTGCGCGATTTTGAAATTAATCTGATTGGAAACTTATTTCGAAAGTGCTAACGCGTGTAATTGTGTATTAACATTTATTTAAAAATTATTCATTTCCAAATTAAATTATCGCAAAGGATGGATGCATACAACATGGGAAAGAGTTGATGACGTATTCATGGAGATTTTAATCTAGTCGTTTTTTAGCATAATAAATGGTAACTCTTTGCGGCATAATTTGTGGGCAAAAAATTCATGTAAACGCATTGTTCACATGCGTAAATTCTTCTCGGGTCCTCCACCGGGTTATATCGTCCATCTCGACCGACGTTTCGATGTCCGACTCGGTCATCGTCATCAGGGCTTCTGAATGATTCAGAAGCCCTGATGAGATGACCTCTTCATAGCCCCAAAGTAATAGTTTGGCGCGCTGTGTTCTCCATAGGCATTATTGGGCCTTACTTTTTTTGATCTCGAGGTTCAACTGTTACTGTGAACTCTGTGCGCTACTGTGAGATGCTGGAGAACTCTTTACTACCCAAAACGGAAGAGTATGACGAGGAATATGACACAGAAGCCTTTTGGTTTCAATAGCATACTGCCACGGCTCATACCGCCCGTCGTACACGCCAAATCCTGCAAGAACAATTTCCCGGTCGCCTGATCTCCCTACGAGGGGATGATGAAAATAAAATATCATTGAATTTAGTTTTTAGAGATGACTACTTTTATTATTTATCTTGGTTGTTTTTCTTTTATGATTGCCCCGTCAAATCTGGGAGTCAATTCTGACTCACTCCGTATGATTAGACGAGGATCCTCAACCATTCATTATCCTTTCCTTTTATATGTCCATGAGTATCTGAGATTCGAAGTCCAATAACACATCAGTTAAACAAAGTAATCTTGTATTTCCAAAACCTTTACTCTGAAAATATAGTCAAACTTTTCCACTAAACGAACGGGGCACCAGCTCCTTCATATTTGAATCGGGACTCAGTCCGCACCGCAGTCGTAATTACTCTCGTTCGCCACGCCTGTTGAACCGCGCGTGTCCCAGTTCGATATTCACTTGTCACTAATCGTTCCGAGCTCTTCCCGCTACTCGACATTTTTCCTCCTCTCCTCCCTGGAGTCCACCACTTAAGTCTATCCTCCTGGGATTTTCGTGTCATGCGTAAGGATATTTCAACTTCTTAGAAAGTAGTCCCCGATATACGAGTGTATATCGTGAATTGAACAAAAGTGGAAATATTAGAGCATATTAATCTAAACACTGGTTCCCTCGGCGTCGATTTGGATGAGCGATTGAGGTGGAGAGCGGGATCGTGATAACTTCGAGGGTGATCTGGGGTGCGGTTAAAGCCAGACCGGAAAATTTTCGTGAGAAGGGATTGAGGGATACGAAGGAGCAATGAAGATTCGTGGCAGGAAGGGCAAAAAGGGTTTCTGGGGTGAAAGAGGAATGATATGGGCCTGCGGAAGTGGGAAACCGAGATCCCGGCCGGACACGTGGGTAGCTCGCCGGTAAAGGCGAGGGGTGGGGCAGGGGTTTTGCGTAGGAGGCTCTGGGGTTGGCGCGCATATGGAGTTACGCCGACGTTCCTCTCTCGTGGGAGTTACGGTGTTTCCAAGGGTTTTGCGCCAATGGTACACTTCTACTGCTCCCCCCCTCGTTGAATCTCACCTGGCAGACCTTCTATCGCCTCAGCGTCGCCCATCTTCGAACCCCTGCTCCTTGGCCGCTTCATTCTCTTTTCTTTTGCGACAGTGGTATGGATTCGCGTAGACAAGTTCGGAACCGTATCGTTAAAATTGAAAAAATTCTTTTAGAGGAAATTAATTAGTGAAATTCCTGGCTGGGAATCCCCCCTTAATTATGGGAGACGTTGGATTTCACTAGGCGAGACATTTACCACTGAGCCAGCCAGAGTCTAGCGATCTTCTTAAACTTCGTCGTATTTCCACAATGCATGCCAAGAAAGATGCTTAATAAATTTGATCAAGAAAATAAATGGGTTACAACAATTAAGCTTAAAATTTATTATCACGTTAGAGTTTGGGTATTTTCATTTATTTAATTTTCTACCGCAATTGAGACCATCCTAAATCGTAAAAAGGAGTGTGCCATAAAAGTTTGCAACGTACCAACCCATGCCAGATGTGGAATTCCTCTTTCCATGGAGCCGAGGTGTAATCGCTTTGCTCGTGGTCTATCTGGGTGCAGCCTTTTGGATATGTGACCTGTAATCAGGGAAGGTTTAATACCCTCTCAGGGGACCATAAGCACTTGGCGTTTTATGGCGCCGCCTACAAAACGTCAAGGAAGGGGTCCGTTTTCGAGAAACTCAGTTCAGCTCCGTAATTTGAATCCGGCAGACGACACCGGAAAACACACTTTGGTATCCCTTTCCCAAAATTCCATTGGCACATTCTGATTTTATTTGGTGTTCAACCCAGAAGAGCACGTTATTATATTGAGGACTTATTTTTAATTAATTTCATCCGATCAGGGTGTTCCTTTTTTTCAAATTTGTTCGCGAAAAACAGGAATTTTGCGGGGGAGCAACAAAGGGGATGAATTGTTTGCTGTGAGTGGAGGGGGCGCAAACTGAGGGAAAACATTTTATGCGGAAAACAATCGTGCTTGAAAATTAATCATGTCATTGTTGAAGAAATGCTGCTTAATTATCCTAGATTTTACTCAATTTGTCCCACTGGAGTCTAAATTTTGATAATAAATAATTTTAAACGCTCGGTGAAAATAATAAATGGAGGGATATGTCAAAAAAATAAGGATCGGTTTGTCACGAAAAATTTCAAAATAAGATAAAAACGTGAATAACCGATTCAAAACTCGCACTTTATTTTCATGCCCAGTCACCATTAGCTTTCGAGCACTTTTTTGGCCGAGGTTTTTATATGCTGCAAATATAAAACCATCCGTCAGTATTTTAATTCTGGTTCGTGATTTGTTATCTTTAAGCAAAGTATTTTTATGCTGCCAAGATTCACAGTGAATTTTTTGATGCATGAAAGTCTTGAATAATGATCGAATGAACGTTGGGCGGTGATGTCGTAAATTTAGGGAAAACCCCAAAATTAGTCTTTTGTGAAAAATAGGAGTGTAAGGCTTAGTGTTCAGGCGGATGCTATTGCGACTCTGTGAGCAGCTGAATGTAGTAAAGTTCTTAAAAATTTGCCGTTGAAAATCATTCCGTAAGTCTTTGAATTTTCAGGCGTTCTACGTAGTACAGTGCGAAAATGTGTTAAAACTGGGGTTAACCGACCAACGATGTAAAGCGCTGACTTCAGGAATTTTCTAATTCAGGACAACGCACGCTGACACACTACTGCAGTGAGCTGAGGCGCTGAAAACAACAGTGTAGAGATGAAGGTCCATTTCTATCCGAATAAGAAACTATTCAATTCTATGGCTTTATTTTGCGAAAATCCATGATCACTGAATAAAAAAAACTTAGTATTTTTTCACACAAAAAAATTGTTGTGTAAAAAAATGCTGTTTATTTATTCAGTGAAGAGATTTTTTCTTGATACAAAGTTGCTTGAAGAACACTGTTGACTCCACAGAAACTGAAGTGCATGTTGATAAATTTCGAATTAGTTGCAATTTTTTCTCTTAGTTTCCATTTCAATGGCTAGCCTAATAGTATGTGTACCTCCTAATTAATTTAATTTAATAAGACGCTCTTTCCATGTTATTTACGGAAATATTGCACGGTTGTATAAATACTGAAAATATAAAGTCAAACTTTCTGCGCTTAAGGATTCAAAGGTTGAAAAAATAGGGCGCCTTCAACCTAAATCTATGCTACAATACATTCTGACTGATTTCAAAGCGTGCAATTATCTTGACTAATTGAATGGAGAGTGGAAAAACCAATTCGTGGACCGATGACTATATAGTTTTGAACAACTGTAGCATATATTATGTAGAGTTTATTATTTATCCCGCGTAATTCTTTTCGCCCTTATTGACTTCGGTTTTATGTTCTAATATTTAAAATTAACGAGTTTAATCAAGCAACTTTAAAGTCATTGTGGATAATTTATTTTGGTTTCAATCTATTTCATATCATCAACTTATAAATTCATTGACATTTTGATACCCGAAAAGTGAATTCCTATTTAGTCCCTAATGAACGAGACATCATGGCACTAATTATATTTATTCTTAAATATTCCTCCCTTTCCAATTATTAAATCGAGTCAATTATTTTGCAGAGGATTGAAATTCATCTTTGTTGGGAGATATACAAATAAAATTGAAAACTCTGCTTTTCATGTTTCTTTTTCCTCGCCAAAATTTTAAAAAAAAAGTGAGCTAATCCGATTCATGTGGAACCATGCAGCTGCTGAATAATCTACAGCTATTAGTCATTGCAGTTTCTCTGAAAATTGGATGAAAGTTTTAAATACCCATGACTTGAGTATCAGTTGAGCATTGTGGATTACAATCAATTAGTAATGGATAATGCTTATGACATACTTTCTTATCACATATCTAGCTAAATCAAAATTATTCTTCCAACTGATCCATTTAAATCACATACAGCTGTTACTCATACTTAAAGGTATTTGGGTATCAAACCAGGAGACATATTTAAAAATATTTCAATTAAACGGCTTTAAAATAATTTAATAAAAAAGGACATTAATTAAATTTTTAGATTGATTTGTAAGATACATCAACCATTGAAAATCATAATACGCAAGGAGCTCGTCTACGTCAATTACTCTTCCCATCGTCACTTTTCAGCTTCTGAAGTTTTACAGATTTCTCAAGAATTCCACGAAGTGTAGTTATCACATAACCCAGATAATAATTCCTGGCTTATTTATTATAGCTGTCTGTGTATAAATGCATCTGCTCTATTCTTTAAAGTTCTTATTTTTAAAATGAGGACCTTCTTGGTATATTTTATCAATTTTTGAAAGATAATTATTTCCTTTGAAATAGCTCCACCAGGCGATAATAAAATTTGATCATTACTTTTGCGAAAAACGTTTGAATATATTTTTTTCATGCGCATGGACAGAAAAGTCAACATTGGATATGTTATTAAAAATCGAAGAAAAAATTTAACAAGTAATAAATTTTTAAAAAGCAGAAAAATTCTCTAACTGGGCATAAAAACCTGAAATTGCTGCGGTTTTAAACTTTGTAGCTGTAAAAGAGGGGAAATTGAAATGCGAAAAGAATTTTTAGTACTTTCAGAAAAATCCAACGTCAGGAAAATTCCATTTCTCATTTCTCGGGAAAATCTCGTGTGCTAATATTACCCCAAAGGTATCGTATATATCCTATGCGTACAAATTGATAACCTTCTTTTATAAGGTTTTTGAAAAACATGTTAGCTCGATAAGCGAATGTTCTAAATACAAATATTTTTTTCTTAATGCGAGGAAAAAACTTGGATTCGCAGAGCGTCTCTTGGCTGGCCACGTTAATAAGTTTAAAAATATCATACAATTGTGGGATCGTTTGTTCATTTTCGAGTTCGAGGAATTTCGTACCCGCATGAAATTGGGGAAACGGAGTCATTGTGCAATTGATTTAAATTAATCCTTGTAATTACCTTGTTGTTTCTCTCCAATCTGAACGCATTTCTAACCGTTAAACTCATCGCTTGAAGTAAAATGTGGCCTTCGCATTTGGTTGCATTTAATCGCATCCAAATAGCGTTTGGCATTTACCTTCGCAGGCTTTGGTGATAATAATGTCTAAGTATTCGCCAAATTACTAAGAAAGGAAGTGAAACTCAGTGAGGAAAATAGCCATGCTAGATCCAGCACAGATATTTTTTAAGCAAAAAAAGCAAACCACTGTCTCACAATCAGTCTCAAAATTAACTTCTTCTCAGGCGATATAATTTCGAGTCTCAAATGCAGTCGAGTCATGCAAGCAGATTTTTGTGATAAACCCTTTATTCTGTACTTTTCTTATTGTAGAGTCTGCGTATTTTCCCACTTACATCAATATATGTGATAATACGAAGAAGCTTCGTAAACATTTAATTATTACTAATAAATAATCGAGATAGAAACTTCATTTTTAATTTCTATTCTTAAGACCTCTCTACATACCCACCTTCCAGAGTAATACATTTATCCCAGCGTTTCTTGACCTTTTGAAGTCCGTCTTTGTAGAACCCATGCAGATTGCGTCGGAAACCATTGTTCCACTACTTGAATGACGTCATTTTTGTTGTCAAATATTCGACCTCGCAATGATTTTTTGAGTTTCGGGAATAACAAAAAGTTGCTTGGAGCGCAATCTGGAGAAGTAGGTGGATGTGGTAACATTTCAAAGCCACCATCGCGTTGATACCTCAACCGAACCTCGAGATGAGCGAGCAGGTGCATCGTCGGCAAGAAGACGGATGCCTCTTGTGATCATAACAAGCCGTTTCTTTCTCAGAGCTTCACACTATCTCTTAATAAGTGTGCAGTAATAGACACCAGTGATATCTTTGACCCTTCTCCAGGTAGTCTGTTAATGTCACTTCACAAAAGTTCCAAAAAAGGGACAGCAAGGGATCTCCACTGCAGGCTTCTGTACCTTAATCTTTTTTAAGGGAAGTGAATCGATGTGGTTCCACTCCTTGCTCATCTCTCTAGTCTCTGGATTATATTAATAGCTCCAAATTTCATCAATTGTTACCAGGCGACCAGAACACCCCTCTTCGTCTTGCTCCAAAAGACTCAACATCTTTCTTTGACAGATCGCGCCATGTTTGCTTCTGAAAAGGAGTCAGTAGACGATGGAGCCAACCGCACTGACACCTTTGACAGGTAACGCTCTTGGTTAATAATTCTCCGTACACTGTGGTAACTTAGATCAGTCTCTTTGGTCGTCCCATTCTCGGATCACCTGTGTGGGGCATGTGGTGGCCAGTTTCAACATTTTTTCCACCTCAGGACTGTGTCATACAACGGGATATCGTTTCCATGAACAGCCAAGATTTCTCGTTGATTTTCCGGGCCCTATATCCTTGCAAACGAATAAACTAAATCACACTGTGAGCCTTCATATTTTCCATATAGCGAGTTATTTTAATATACGTATTCCTGAAAGAGAACTAATCAATTACAATGACTGTAATTTACAGCATTATATGCCGAATAAACTTTATCCAGCTATTTCTGTTATTTCTTAGCAACAATAAAAACCTTACGATATCCTCTGTAAATTCATTCATGATCTCGATTATTTTAAGCGGTGAAAAATAATGATTATTTATTTAAGGATTCATATTTGTAATTATAAGGTTCCTCTGTCTCTTGTGTTCGTGGCCTTACTATAATGTCATCATCACTCGTGGCGAAGTGGCGTTAAACTAACAAAGCAGCAGCAATGGAAACAAGCGAGAGGCATGCATTGATGACAATGCACACGGCGAGATAGGCTTTCAGCCAATAATTATTTCATTCATTTTAGGATATTGGTTTTATTTCCTTTTCATCCCGCCACAACCCGCGAGGACTTATTAAATTTATATCTTGATTAAAAAATGTTTCTCGCCACAGCAGTTCGTGACTGATTGTCGGCGGCCTTTGTATTCTCGTAAACCTTTGATTCAAGCGAGAGAAAAAAAGAGCGAGCAGACGATGACCGCTAGGTCATAATAAACAGGTCAGTTTTTCGCATACTGCAACACAGAGGGGATTACTACTATCCATATCCACCGCCACCACAGTGTAATCAACCCGATATTTTGATTTTTATAGGCAGGGCTAGGGCTTACTCCGAAATGAACCATTAAGCAGTGTGAAATTCTCACATTCAGGGCACGGGAACTAGCTCCCTTCACTGCGCCATCATTTGATTAACCACAAAGTTTTGAGTCCCAGAAAATTGCACATTTTGGATTAATTTGATTCAAGACAACCTCCACATTTAAACCCGGGACTCCCCTGTTAGTTGCCAAGCTTGTTGTACCCTTGGTTTCCATGTCCTTTCCATTAAATATCATTGAATTGGAAAAATTTGCATTTCCCGAAATCACTGCGAATTGAGTCTGGGAGAACAACTATCATTGTGCCTAATCGATAGATCACGAGGATATGAGTGCGGAACAAATTTCGACAGAAGAGGGAGCGAAATGATTAAAAAACGGTCCGATGAAGGTGTTGGGCTTTCTGCACTCGCGTGCCACACGCCAGGGAAGTTATTTTAACGCGTTCACCATTCTTGCCAACGTTTCGTCTCTTCTTCTCCACCAATCGCATGTAAATGATTGTTCTTTTTTTCTTGCATTCTTTTTTAGGATGGTAAGGATGAAGAAATGTTTTATTCATAGTGGTCCATAAATCCATCGCTGATGATGCATATCTGGTTATTTTTTTGAGACGGCGCAAAAAATAACTGCGCCAAGTTCCGTTGAAATGGGAAATAAACGACGGTTTTTTTAATAATTACGTGGATCCACACGGTGACTTTCCGCGCTAGTAGGCGTCTTCTCCTGTGACTATCCTTAGTCATTTCGAAATCTTTGCGGAATACAGCGAAGGAAACTCACGATTTTCTTCCTGTGATGTACCCTCCATGGAAGAAAGCAGTGTGTGAATTATCTCCAGCTTCAAAGCTGACGGATTCTTTAGGATTTCAGAGATAATGGAGTACTTCCCGATTCCGACAATGCCTTGCGATTCCTCTTATTTGGTCAAATTTTTCCATGCATCTTCGTTCCCTTGGAGCCGTCCGTCAATAACCCCGCCAGCCCCTCCACTCCCCTCCCCTCCATCCGACGCAATTTTTGATACGACCCTCAATCTTCCGCACGCTTCCACGTCACACAAGTCTCTTTTCTGTTCAAAAGAAAAACCTTGGAGCTCCCAGAACCACGGTCGGACGATAGGATATTTATTTGGGCGTGACATCAACTAGTTTTTAAATTATACATAAATAAGGTAAACGTTTAAAAGAAGAACATATTTGAAATAATAGTGCCGTTTGCATTATTACCTTCACCAACAAAGGAACCTATTTCCTATGTGTCAGGTGACATATTGTTATTTTATTTTATAAGATCTGTATTACTTTTTGACTGTTCGTGTTTGACGGCACTTAAATCGACAAGGTAAATTTTCACACGGAGAGCACAGTTAGTGCACCATTTTTTTATTATTTCGATAATTAAAAGAAACTATGGAAAAGTTTGAAACTCAAGAGTTTCTTAATATTTACGGGATATGTAGATGGCGCCTGCGTGCTGGAACCATCTTTTTAGTAATGGACGTGCAATTCAATACCATTCTCTATGTTAGCTATTATTTCAAGTTCCTTTCTTACGGGAAAATGCTCAAATATGACCGCATTCCTAATTCAAGTGACCATGGGATCAAGGCCTGGAAAAAAAGATTGCTGCTCTCTTAGAGAATAGGTGCGGAATTGATTTATTTGAGAGTGGATAGGCCAGAAGCGTGTTGCCCGTCATCATTTGCGCAGCGCCGGTGTGATCAGGAGTGTCACGACCGAGTCTCGCTTGAATACAAGTGATGCTGATCTCGGAACGCGCTCGTAACGACCTTGTCTCCAAAATTTACGAAGAAGGGAAGCTGGAATCTCTAGGCATCCTTCTGCCTATGATCTCGAGTAAATTCTTCGGGAAAGCGGCGGAGGTGCCCCTCAAACGGAAGATTGCCGACATTCAATTCTGGTTGTTTGATCGTTTTAAGCGCCCGATAGCCAGACATTGGACACAGTAGAAATCCTAACAGCAAAGAAGAGGCCAAGGCTGCTCTGAGCGGGGGAGAATTAGATCATCTTGACAATGCAGATGGCTTCTTCCCGCATTAATAGCCTTGGCGGCTGGAAAAGCGAAAAGTAGCGGTCATGCAATGAATCAAAGCGAAACACTACAGCTCGACGATTATCCACGGGGCTTTTTTCGATCATCAGCTATCGTTAGTGTTTGTGATTTAAATGGGTACCATGAAAAATTCTTCCTTGTCCAAAGTGGCCCAAAAAAACCTAAAAATTTGGACACTTCTGAACTGGTAGTTTCATTCTGTCGAATTCACTTCTCAGATTATCTCAGCAGTAGTCGGTTATGTCCTCCGTTCTCTCGTATTTATTACTGATCCATCCGCCACAGGTTACTCTCCTTGAAATCGCTTTTCTATATACTCCTACATATATTATCTCCACGTCTTTCTCTTCTATTAGCATACTAATGTTCATATCTGATGACCCGAATCGCATTACACCTATTTAAAAAGGTCTTTGAGAGTGCTTAATATCACAATAGGCGTGCTGAAGATGAAAGTGTTGCAGAGGATTATGGGTATATTAGGGTCCGGTTGGTGATGTGCCAGATTGAAGGTGGTTTAGAGGGAAGGACGAGTAGTAACATATGAGGAAAAGGATTTTTTACCTTAATTATGTAGAGTGAGAAATCTTTGGAATAGCAGATGTGATTTGAGCGAATACAGAGTGAATAAAGAATTCACAATGGTAACAGATGGCGATCTATTTTTCCAGTTGAGGGAAAGGAAACCCATCGATTCAGTCGGACGAAGACCCGTTAGGGAATGATAGTCTTCAATACTCGGCTGAGACTGTTTGAAAGGTAATTAAAGGAGTCCACAAGATCGAAGTCCACGTGCTTCGAACGAATGGGGATCCGGTATTTGTGTCCTCAAATTCGTGGTCAAGGGATTTAGCAGTGTAAATGCCTGAGTTGAGCCATGAGTTTAATCATATGATAGAGATTCTGAAATAGCTGAAGTTTGTTTCACTCCTAGGGCGGCATTTGTTCGTATTCCGCGGTTTTACAAATTCAACCGAGTATCATTCGTGCTGAAGAGATATGGTTCTACTTTTATTCTTGAACAAATAAAATATTTAGAAATGGAATACGGATTTTATGACACTGGTAGAATTTGTATTAGACATGCGATAAACAATAATATATATTTGACTAGCACACATTTTCATAACTGCAATATTATAAAGTAATCAGCGTCGTCGCCACGATTCTTTCAAAAAATCATATACAGTTCTTAATTAATAAAAAAATTATAGTTCTCTTGCAATAAAATTTCAATAAACACGAGAAAATATATTCTTATGATGTATTTTAGATCATGCCAATTCAGGTTAGTTAGAATACTTTGTAATTTTCTCCCTAAAGCTACGTTTTAGTGAAGCATAGGATATCTTTGAAGTGGGGGACAGCTTTGAAGAAGTGATATGAAATTAATTTTGTTATTTGATGGTTCTAAGTGAGGGATAATAAATGCAGTCATGGTAGACTCTTCTAAACAAGCTAATTGAGGATGTCCTGAGAGAAAAGTCAAATAAATACGGGGTTATTTTATTTTTGTAAAATTATGCGAATAAAAAACAGCACTATAGGTATAATGCTCTCCATGCAGCGTTTAATCAGTCAGTCTAAATAGACAGGGGTTAAATGTTCATCTCTTCTCATCACAAACGAAACCTCCTGCCAGACACCCTAGCGGTGGCTTGCATGTTACAAAAAAACTAAAACTGTGCTGCAATTTAATTTTATGCCTAATTGTATGTAATCGTGGACCAATGAACAAATAACCAGATGAGGAAGTATAAGTGAACAAATAAGAACCCTTCAGATGTGTGTCATATGGAGGCTTTTGAAGGATTTTCATTATCAAGTCAATTATATAATTAATGTTATTTCAAGTTATGTTTGCTCCTGAATGCTAAGATAAATTACGATTAATATTAAGCACAAAATCACGAAAATAAGTTTCCTATATCACTTCGTTATTTTAATTTCAGGGTCCACGCTAGTTTAATTTGTTAGTTAACCTCGAACCCAGAAGAAAATGTTCTGTTTTTTGCTATTCAAATCCTTAAGTTTACATCAGCAATTTTTATTTATTTATTCGGTCCTTTCATACTTTGCTACATAATTTTCTCCACGTGCAACGTATCTCATGGCACAATAGAGAATATTTAATAGTTTTCGTGCTCTGCCCTCCATCCAAATAAAAATAAATTCAAATAAATAAATAATGGCGTGACAAATAGCAGCCAATTAATACATTTTCACCGCCGGAATTTCCTGATTCACGTCGTTATTCTTGTTTACGTTCTGTTGGTGAAAGAGCATTTGTTAGGAGCACGTTGAACGCGTATCGCCATCCACATCCGGGTCAACGGACAGACGCGACTGTCCACCGCTTTGAATCTTATCGTCGATTGTGGAGCAAGGGGACCGATGAATGAGTCCCCCCGGATGGAAACACTCGCCAAACCAAAGAGCAACAAACAAACAAAGCCGAGGACCGATATGGCGCAAACACTAGCACAGTCACTCGCGCGGAGGGGATGGCGGCGAAGGGGAGAGACTTCGCGAATGGCAAATCCGCCCCTAATCACACACACACCTGATATTTCAAGGGTCAGGTGAGGCGTCAGCTCCTCACAGGCCGTTCCCCTCCCGAGCACACGCACAGAGCACCGGCGAGCGAAAAACAGAGGCCGAACACTTATTTTTTGTGCACCGACAGGCTTGAGGTTTCTCGAAAGCTTCCTTCCGCGGGATCGCATGAATATTAATACTTCCTGGAGTGAGAAAACGGTTTTCCGCGAGTCATTTGTTTCCGAACTCACAACCACCACTCCAGTGCCTTGCTCGCAAACTCTAAATCCACGAGAAAAAAATAGGAATTTTTTCGTCGTTTGCGAAAGTACTCCTTCGCCGGCACAGGCGGCATTCACCGAGAGGGCGTAACAGAATGTTTTATCGAATCCGACGATTTGCTAGCTTCACATCTACATATTCAGGTTTCTCTGCGATATCTAAAAAAATGGAGTTATTCGCAGGTTTAATATTGTGATATTATAAGGAGAATGGATAAATGCAATATAAAAGTAGATTAGTGAACGATTAGTGTAGTTATTTTGTAAGCCTACCGTTTCGCCAAGAGAGGAGAGGATGGATTAATTGAATAAGGGTGTGAATGTGGCTGAGGCGAAAGACTCAATAGAGTGTAGGGTTGATTGGAGAGCATTCGTAAAAGGAGTAAGCACCCTGTATAAAGACAGGCTTCTTGGATTTCCTCAACCCGAAAGGGAGCGGCGTGAAGGGTATGGATGCATGTACAAAATCTGTCCCAAAGGTAGTAGAACTGATTCGATTTAAAAATTTTTATTGCCAGAACTGATACATTCACTCAAAATCTTCGAAGTAGCACCCTTGTGCGGTCACACACCCTACTACGAAAGCTCCCTCGTCACGGCCTGTTGTAACGCTTCCACCGAGCCGTGCTGACGTCCTTTCAGCACAGATTTGATCAAGGGGAAAAGGAAGGAGTCTGGTGGGGTGTTCTTTAAAACCATTTGGATCCTCACTCACATTGTCGAGAAGCTCTTGGTAGATTCGCGTGCGAGTTTCCTTTTGCTCGTCTGAGAGTACTCACGGCACCAACTTCGCACACATCTTTCTCATGTTCATGTTTTCGGTCACAAGTCGATGTATATCACTTTTAGGAATGTTAAGTTCATTACAAATCATGCGAACACCTAAACTGCGATCACTGTCAAACAAAGTCTTGATTCTTGCAAAACTTTTTCAGGTCGAAGGGCGTCCTGAACGTTTGGCGTTTTCAACATCTCTACCCTCTCGAAACAACTTGCGGCACTCGCCCGATCTACCCATTGAGTTATCACCATAAGCTACATTGAGCATGTCAGGAGTCTCTTTCTTATTTCACCAGTTTCGCGCAAAATTTGATGCCTTGGCGTTGTCAATAACCGATTCATGGCGGAGCGTAACGAGGTCACGTTGTAGAGGTTTTGCAAACGAACGATCCGCACTCCGCAAAAGCTGGGAGTCAACTGCCACCGGCCTCCAAGCTTTCATGAGATTTCCCTCATTCCAACTCAACCAGAGAAACCTCCGCCTATCCGTCCGTCTATACGAGAAAAAATAAGTCATACTACTCTTCGGGACTGACCTTGTATGTCCACGTTTTAGTGGTGTCCTCTAGGACATCTCCGAGCAATGCGATACTTTAAGATATTAAACAAAATGCATGTATCACCACTACCATCGCCGTCTAATACTCTCAGCTCATATCATCCTATGACTGCCTATTTCTCCCTTTCTCATCCCCCAAACCTATTAGTACTATTTTCCCCCAATATATTTCGCTCTCGCGCTGCTTCCCCTTATCCCTTCAATTGATTTTTTCTTCCAAATCTTCTCATCCAACTTCATTCCTCCCCTTTTCTTACCTCTTCTTATCCCCATTCGTCCTCTTTTTTATTTTGTTACAAAATCGAATTTCAAAATTCAATCCTCACATGGTACCCTTGTTCATCATTGCTTACCATAAGTATTTGAATGACTTCCTTGGATTTTTCTTTGAGATTTTTTACTCGTGAATTCTTGCCAATGTAAAAATACTTTTATCGAGACGGCCTCATACCGAAAAAGGAGTATATGTACGTAATTATAATTTTATGCTTCTGTGAGTTGACATACTTCGTTTTTTTATTTTTTTCATTTTTGAAATTCTTTTTTCCAGTACCCGTGTGGCTTTGTTAAGCCACATTTGTGATCTTAAAGAATATACTTGTGGTCTTAAAATATATATGGATTATCTTGGTGACCTGTTCATTTGGAAACCACAATTTTCATCCTGGAGATCAACAGCATGAATTTTATAAGTCATATTTCTGCTCGTGAAAGTACGTGCTCGTGGTAAATGGGATTACTAGTATCTCTGCCCTGAGACTTTCGTGGGAAGAAGAGATTTCAAAGGAAACTTTGGCCTTGAAATTTATTTCTCGATCATATTGGTGTTCTTTGAGGTTCTGACTCATGGCCTTTAGGAGTACACATATGATTTTGGTAAACAATATTGGGGATATTCAAGTACACATTTGTGTTCTTGAAATATTTTCGGATCATTTTTATAATATTAAGGTTCATAGTTGTGGCATGTTTGTTACCTTTGTTGACTATTTTGCTTGTCTTAATTAACGTTTGTTTTCTTGAAATTGTTTTCTTACATTGCTGCTCTATGATGTTTACGGTCTTAATTTCGGGGGTACCTTATATGATTTTGTGAATTATGCCGATGATAACTACGGGATCCTTGTATTAATCTACGCCTTAACTTAAATCAGTATCACCGTTGGCAACAATTTTTTTACGTAATGAATGTTATTTTTCTAATTTTTGTTGTAAAAATTATTTGACAATTATTTCTTACCGATATATCATGCAAACGAACTGACAAAATATAAATATTCGAATAAAATAAAAAATGGTTGTTTTTCTTCCGTTATACTATTGCTATCATACCATGTATATATTGATGTTATACTATTCCGTTATACTTAAAAAAAAAGTGTATTTCATGGTACTACTGCATAGAGTTTAATGAAATATTATGGTATACAATGTATTTTCGAGTTTAAAATGCGTAAATCAACAATAACAGTTTTGGTGTTTAGTCTCGTAATAAAAATGAGTTACTAAATATGACATAGAAACCATGGATAATTTTCTAGAACAAGGGGGAATGGTAAATTCTTCTCAGTGTGCACAGACCCTAAAACACCTTCGACGTCGAGTTTGTCGTGTTAAAGGCAGCCTGGAGCCAATAATTTTGCAATATGACAACGCACGTCCACAAATCTAGCGCGCAACTGGAGAAGTCCTGCGAAAACTGAAATTTTAACCGAGTCCATACACCTCTTATTCTCCCAACCTTGCGCCTTGCGATTTTTAGTTTTTTCCTAAACTCAAGAGACACCTCAAGGGTAATCATTACACCTCGGACGATGAGGTGATGGCAACTGTTAAGGCCTGGATTCGAGAAAAGTTGGGAGAGTTTTTCAGTGACAGAATGAAAACAATTGTTACACGTTGGGAGAAATGTGTTAACCTTAACGGTGGCTGTGTTGAAAAATATATGATTTTGAAACTTGAGAATTGTACTTTAATGTACTTTTTGCTTGATACTCTTATGTGTTTGTATTCGCGTTCTATAAGCATCTGTGCATTACTTTTATGCCCACTCTCGTATGTTTATACACATACATATATTGCATATATACATTCAAACACGAGACCCCGCCATACGGCGAACAAATATTCTTTCATACTGAAATAGATATAAGGAAAGGGGGAAAGAACACACATAAAAGACGAACACAGGAGAGATGGGGAAGGCGGAATCAAGCAGATGCATACATATATATACACATAACGCTTTTTGAAGTCTCACGGACGTGAATAATAATGTGTATGAAATTAGTACCAGTGGACAAAGACAAAAATAGAAACACACAAAAAAAGATAAACTTTCTCTTAATCGAATTTTTGGTGCTCCATGCCACCTTTCTTCAGCAAGAGAAGGACAGAACCCTCTCCTTGGATCCTTTCCTGAGTTTTCTCCTTTTCTTGCTTGAGAAAGGTAGCTTGGACCATATACGTTATATATATATATATATTTTTTTTTTTAGGTAATCTACCGGTTAAGGTAGGTTTTTGGATGGACCCAACTATCAAATAAACATTTTGTGACTCCCCACCTAGCAAACTAATCTATATCAGGTCCCTCTTCATCTCGGTGTACTTCTTTCCTCCCTTCATCTCGTCCAACATCCCTATCCTGTTCCTACCCTTACCTCGCTTGCCCAACATTCTTCCCTCTATTACCCTCTTCAACATTCCACTACCGCTCAATACGCCCTTCATCCATTTTTCCTGCCTCCATAGGATTTCTCTCAACAAACCCCTCTCCTCCCCCACCATTTCTAGTACTTCCTCATTTGTTTTCCTTTCGGTCCATTTCACCTTTTCCATTCTTCTCCACACCCACATTTCAAAAGCCTCCAATCTACGTCTATCCTCCTGCTTCAGCGACCACGTTTCCGCGCCGTACATAGCTACGCTCCATATCAGAGTTATATATATATATACATTCACAAACACACGGATACAAAATATTAAACACACAGAAACATAAAAGAAGGACACTCACAGTATGTATTGACGTATTCGAAACGGCAATACATAGGAATTAGGAACAGAACTAAAACTCAAGAGGAATTAGGAACAGAACTCTTCAGAAAGAGTTCTGTTCCTCTTGAGAAAGGTGGTTGCACCACCGAAAATTCGAGAACTAGTGAGTCCCTCTTTTATATGTTTTAGTTTCTGTGTTTGCTATGACTATTTAGTGAATTTTATTGTGCACGTTCGTGGCTTTTCCAAGAAAGTGACTATATATATATATATATATATATATATATATATATATATATATATATATACAAGAGTGGTCTGAAAAGTTTCCAACCTAACAAAGACATTTTTTCTGAAATTTTCTGTAACTTTTCAGACCACCCACGTACACACACACTCACTCACATATATATGTGTGTGTGTATACATATACATTACAGGAATTGTACCTGTATATATGACACAAGTTTCATTGAAGTGACTCAATTAAGGGTAAGCTTTGTATTTCGAAAGTGTCAACCGTTGCCTTCTTAAACATGTTCAGTTCACCTAAACCTTTTTCTGGCGATGAAAAAGTTCTTCGTGAAAGTGTTTTTTCCCATCGGGGAAAAGGGTAGGGTCCCATGGCGTTAGGTCTATACGATACGGAGGATGAGAAACACCCTGAGTACATGATCTTCTAGCTACTGCGCCAAAAGCTTCTTTATTCGGGCTACTTCATTGCAATGATGCCAAAAATATCTCAGGTCATTCTTCATATTTCCACTTTCAAGTTCTTTAGTTGTCCATAGTTCTGAAGTAGTTTTAAAATTCGGGTTCCGGTCATAATTTCTTTATCACACTCGGCTAATTTACGGCACCCTCGACCGGAGATCCAACTGGTGACTAGTTAATCTCAGGGAGACATAATTCGAGGGGATACCGTCACGTTTCAGATAAATAAGTTTACTAGAGAATAGTTAATTACTTGGTACAGAATCATAATCCTCAGGATAATAGTAGTGTTTTAGTTTCCCATTTCCTTCCACATTGGAGTAGTAATGAACCTAAATGCGTTGCTACCAGATACGTGAGTGATGCCTACCGATTGCTAAAGTATCCATCTCGACTCATTTGAAGAGCAAATGCTTACCCCACCTTTCATTTAATAAGAAGAACGTTTATTTGCCAAGAAATCATGCGACAAGTGATGGAGTATTCAAGCGTTTTAATTCGTTTTACATGCCTACATGACCCAAAGATGAAGTTCACACACCCTCCGATTACCGCAGCTCTCTCTATCTCAACCCAGATAACACTCATCTCTCGAGTCAAGTCGCTTATTTCTCAGAAAACCATGGCATCTAGAGGTCAACGCATCATTCTTAACCTGGCAGATGGCCTCAGTACCTTTAAGTGCACCGCATAGTATGTTATATCAGTTTTGATCGATTCATTTGAGCAACGCCGATCTCAGTTGCCGACCATAAATGGCGTGTTCTTTACGTGACACTTGTCCCTTCAAATTAGAAAAAGGTTTCCACTGAAGTCCCGCCAGACCATTGGTGAAAACGCGGCTGGCTTGTGGGGCCGCCGTCCCATAACTGTATCTGAAGAAAATACGAAGAATAAAAATGTTATAGTTGTAGCTCTATTTTCTCCTGGCAATTTGTGATCACGAGAAGGATAAATTTTTAGATTTGTTCAATTAAAGTAACGCGTGCGTTTGCCTAGTGCGAGACGTTTTTGACACTTACGTCTCCAAATTCACGAACTCTTTACAAAGGAATTTCCGTTTTGTTTACAGCAACTTCCAAAATGACGTGATATATGAGTCTGTTTCCTAACAGCCCTTGCTTCGCGTCTCGGTTGGAAACTCGCTGGCGTAGATTCATCTTTCCCTCGTCCTTTTTTTCCTGTCCGACCATCCCTCCCCTACGCGTTTATATTCCGCTATTCCCACTCGCATTCGTCGGCAGTGTCTTTATACTCGTGTCAGAGGGAGTTGTTCGTTGGAGCTCGTCCGCCACCAGAGGGTCCCCGTGCGCAAATGAAGAACGCTCTCCCGCACGTAATTATCCGCCTCGGTCAGTCGGCCTCATCCCATTCTCCCTCTCCCTCCCTCCCATCCCACCGCCCTAACCACCACCCTAACTCCCGCCCTCTCATCCCCGCCCCCCCCCCCCCAATGGAACGTGCGAGTGGAATCGAGAGGGAGTGAAACAATCAAGAGCGGACGCAGTCGCCTTTGGGGGCGAAACGGGTGGCGTGGTGGAATTCCTTAATTACGGATCATTTGCCTCCTCCCGAACCAGCTCCAACACGCACGTCTCCCCCTCGGCCCATCCGGGAGTCCCCGGGGGAGCCCTCTGTCGCAGAAGGAAAATGCACCACGGCACACGGAAACTACGATGGTAGGCTGATAACTAATGCACACATGCTTGCAGACCACAAACAAAATGACCTTCAAAGCACTCCTGGTGGCATGTGGAAGTAACATTACCCACAGAACACGCGTGCGCAGGTTTGAGGTCATTACACTCATCCAGTGTATTTTGAGAAGCGGGAGTATGGAGACGTGTTCTAGTGCTATGCCAACGCGAGTTAAACAGCTTGCTATTTTCGAATTTTTTGCTTCAGCTTATCTTCCGAGGTGTAATGATTACCCTAGATGTGTCTCATGAGTGGAGGAAAAAAATTAAAATGGCAAGGCGCAAGATCGGGGGAATAAGGTGGATTTCATATAAAAAGAGACGTTTCAGGCGTGATATGGTGGGATATCATTAATAAGGAGGATTTCGTTTGTTCTCGTCTGTGAGACGGCGCGGTACCCATCGTGCACAGATTTGACGGTATACCAATTGTTAAATAATGAAGCCGACACGTTACTTGGATATGGTTTGCTATACACTTTTGAGTGATTCGCCGGCCATTTTGAATCAAATCTTAAACGAGTTTGCGATGTTTATCGTCTGTGGCAGTGATCGGATGTCCGCTGCATGTTCCATCAACAATTATGGTTTTTTCAGGCTTGCAACCACGACATTTTACTACCCATCAATTTACAGTAGACCTATCAACAGCATCGTCACCATAAACAGCCTTTAAACGACGATGAATCTCTGTAGGAGCCACTTTTTAAGCAGTTGAAAATTCGGTAACAGCACGCTGTTTAACTCGCGTTGACATAGCACTAGAACGCGTCTCCATACTCCCGCTTCTCAAAATACACTGGATAAATGTAACGACCTCAAATGTGCGCATGCGTGTTGAGGGGGGATGTTACTTCCACATGCCACCAGGAGTGCTTCTGAAGGTCATTTTGTTTGTGGTCTGCAAGCATGTGTGCATTAGTTTTCAGCCCACCCTCGTATGTATTTTCTCTCTAAACCAACGCTTCCTTTTCTTCCCATTATGGTTCGTCGTATCTTTTTTCGTCCAATTCCCATCAACTTGTTCCCCTTAGACGTCCACGTTTCATTGGCCATCCCACGCTTCCGTTTCCCTTTGGTTTTTAGTCCCGTAAGTTTTTAAGCGCATGTCCATCCTATGAATGCGTCCTCACCACTTCTCCTGATGTCAATGCGGATTTCTTCGCCTGCAGCATTCGGTGGGTGGGTCGAGTACCAGTATTGCTACCGGTTCCAAGCCCGGAAATAGGGGGGGGGGGGAAGAAGAGGGAGGGGTTACCGCGATTAGAATGGCCGAGTAAAACAATTGCCACTAAAAATTTACTTTTGGCATCGGAACGAATTGCAATAATTGTGTTGTCATAATTATTCTCTCGCCCTCTCTACCCTGTCCATTTCTCGGGGAAATCCAACGCAAAAATGACGATATCTCATTTCTATGACTCTCACTCCGACTTCCATCACAACCCCCTTCCTCTCTCCCCCGTCACCCTTTCGGCCCCAGCGGCAATGTGAGTACAACTCCGTGATTTTGGCAGGCCTGGGCAGCAGCAGCCGCCTCCGCACTCAACCGTCGTCTTCTCCCCATCCCCCCCTCGGGCTCCCACGTCCCCTGGCGCCGCGTGTCTCTGCGCCCTCCTCTCCCTCTCGCCCCCTCCTCCCCTGACCCCGACGAAACCCACTCGACCTCTCCCCTCTCTCCCTCCCCACCACAACCGTCCATTCATCTCCAGTACTTTCCAACACTTTGCCCCCCACTCCCCCCTCCCCCTCTCTCCCTCTACCCTCTCCCCCCTCCCAATAGCCGTATCCTCCACTGGCAAATATTGCACCTTCATTTACCCTATTCGGCAATAGTTTATGGCCCATTTGAGTGGACTATTGATATTTTCTTTATTCTCTCGTTCAGAGATGTTTGTTTTTTTCATGCCTTTTTGTAGCCATCTTTGTGGATATTTTTGTGGCGAGGTTAAAGATTCACTGGATTTTTTATTGTTAAATTTACTGGGGATATGTCTTTTTTTATAACGGCTTCGGAGCGTAACAGGTCTGGAGTGGTTAAAAAAAAGGAGTGGTAAAGAGAGGTAAGATGGGGTTATTCACATGATCCGCCTTTGTCTTCGGTTCTACATCCACAGGTACATTATACCCCGCAAGGGCGTGCGGCGGGGGGGGGCGCTAAGTTATCAGCCACGCATGCACAATCACCATTATTACACCTTTATAGAAATGTCAGTCTGGTCATTCACTCGAAGAAAGTTAATCAGCGGATATAATGTACGCATATAAAAGGATATTCAATAGTAGGATAGTTTCAATTCATGTGAAAAAGTGTTAAAAAGATAGGTTTATTAAAAACACATGCAGAATATCGACAAAACATACGTTACACTACCAATACCAATTATCTCCTACGCCTGCTATCATATCTGTTTTGATCTCTAAAAGCGATATATTAAATCTATGCTATCTACTATCTATCTCCCCGATTTAACGTACGTGAACTGATCTGCCATTGTAAGTCGGGGTCTGTTATATGCCTTTGATATCCTCGGAAAAGTGACCTGCGCAGTAAATTTAACCTATATTTCAACCTACGGTCAACTAGTTTAGGCTTCCATCCTAATTCTTCCATTAGTTTCGTGACACTGCTATGTTGTTCTTAACTAATTTTCACAAAACTAGTGGCTAATCGTGTACGTTGCACTCGATCTACAAGGTTAGTATAAAAAGTATCGGTAACAATGTTTTCCTGACGCGTGCGCGAAGTAGTGAATTCAATTAATTCGTTTAAGTGTGTGCATCGACTCCAGAAACGGTGAAGAAAATCCACAAAGTGAAAATGGATGATCGTCGACTGAAAGTGCGCGAGCTAGCAGCCACAGTAGGCATTTCAAAAAGTGCAGTACAGTATATCCAGCCTGTATTAGCCTGTATATCGCATATTGACTGAAATTATGGATATGAGAAACCTGTGTGCAAGATGGGTGCTGCGTTTGCTCATACTCGAGCAAAATCAGTGTCGTGAAGATGTTTCAATTGAGTGTTTATCAATGTTTCACAGCAACAAAGCAGAATCATAAATTAAAGTTTGAATTGCTGCCTCATGCAACCGATTCGTCAGATTTAGTCTCTTCGGATTATTTTCGTAATTTCGATTAATTTCAGATTATCTACCTTTTATGGTACCATATCGGAAATAAATCTTTTTTCCGAAAAATTTCCCGATACTTTTAATACAAACTATAGTATATAATTTCAGAATGGAAGGATGACCATAGTCCCAAATATGGCTGAGCAAATTTTTCCAATGGTAGGCCAGTTCTCCTTCCGTATCTTAAGGCAAAGACTACCTGAGAGCATCCGAGGGAGAAAGATAGAAGAGTTGTGCGGTGAACAGCTTACGTGAGAAACATGGAGTGTTAAACACTTCAGGGCCTACGAAAGACTGGAACACCTGGAAATGGAAATGCAAAGGGCATAGAGTTTTGACAATCATTGAAACGGAAAAGCCCCGAATAAGGGCCCTTCCGAGACGGGTGCTAATGGATAAAACACTCGGTATTAACGAGCAGGGCTAAGATTAATACACAGGAAGAGCTCCCAAATGCGTGTGAAGAGCTTCCTGCGGCAACAAATTCAATACCAAGATAATAACTACGTAAGATAACCTTCACTACTCGTGAAAGTGCCTGTGCCTAATACAGATTCTGACAGTTAAGGAAATTGAAGACATACATTGTAAAATCGAGTAAGTGAAAACGGTCTAAGAGGAAAAGAAAATATCAAGAGGGTTTTGAACGCCGCCTATTCATAGAACCAAACCGGAATGTGCAGATTAGGGGAGCGCCATGAATTAAGAGAACGGCCAATCAATTAACGCGGAACTTTAATCATTATTGGCTAACACTCTTCATGAAAACCACAGCCAAAATTAATATCCATGAAAAATGCAAGTAGACAGAAAATGGTTTCAAATTGATTCCATTATAGTGAATCAAAGGTTCAGGGACTAAGTCCAAATCTACTAATCATATCTACGTCTATACTAGGTGTGTCCCAAAAGTAGCAGGACTGAGTCGACTAAAAAAACATTTATTGCCAGAATTGATACATTCACTCAAAAGTCTTCGAATTAGCACCTTGTACGTCCACACACCGCTGCCAGTGGGTTTTCCACGCCTCGTACTCCTCAAAGGTGACGCCCAGAATGCCGCTAAGATCCCTCGTCACGGCATGTTGTAATGCTTCCACCTTGCTGTGGTGACGCCCTTTCAGCATGAATATGAGGCGGGGGAAAAGTAAGAAGTCTTGTGAGACAACGTCAAGGTTGTACAGTGACTGAGGCATGGTCGAGAAGCTCGTGGAAGATCCACTGCGAGTTTCCTTTTGTTCGTCCGAGAGCACTTGCGGCACCAACTTCGCGCACACCTTTCTCATGCCTATGATTCCGGTCACAAGACGATGCACATCACTTTTAGGGATGTCAAGTTCACGAGAAACCATGCTAACGCTTAATCTACGATCCCTGTCCAACAAAGCCCCCACTGTAATAAGATTTTCGTCACCTATTGAAGTCGAAGGGCGTCCTGATAGTTCAGCTTCTTCAATTCCTTCTCTGCTC
Source organism: Hetaerina titia (assembly GCA_037158775.1). NCBI lineage: Eukaryota > Metazoa > Arthropoda > Insecta > Odonata > Calopterygidae > Hetaerina > Hetaerina titia. Next base: position 136,688,864 of record CM073768.1, read on the forward strand.
TCTCGAAAAAACTTGTATCACCCAAAAATACCTCATCTACGTTTGGCATTATCACCATAAGCTGCCTGGAGCATGCCATGAGTAATTTCACGGATTTGCCCTATTTTACTCAAAATTTGATGGCGTAGCGCTGTTCCAATAACCGGTCCATGACGGAGCGTAACGAGGTCACGTTATAGAGGTTTCGCAAACAAACCATCCGCACTTTGCAATGGCTGGGAGCCAACTGTCATTGGTCTTCACCTTTTCCTGAGACTCCCTTCTCTCGAACCCATTTAGCGAAACCGCCGCCCATTCGTCCGTCTATCCGGGAAAAAATAAGCCAAACAACTTATGAGACAGACATTGTATATCCACTGAAGCATAACTTCGGGTAAATTATCGTTATTTTATATGAATAAAACGATAAATAATAGACGATAAACAGAAAAGTCAATAAAAGAGCAACCGAGATTGCCCTCTAAAAGTACGATGGAAGGGAATGTGGGTTACCATGTTTGCTCGTGTTAACTGAGGAAAAGATGAGGAGAAGCGTGAATGAAAAAATATATGATACGCTAAAAGTACCAAGAGGCTAACACCGCCGAAGGCACGCTGAGAAAATACTGCAAGAATCGCTGCAGATGTTCTAATATAATTCAGGACAAAAACGGGGAAATATTTAAATGGTCGCGAAGATAAAATGTTTAGCTGCATAGAATGCTTGGAACAAATTGAAGATGGAATATATTTCCAAAAAATAATCGTAGAGGAAAAGCTAATCGGTCAAGAAAGTGAAAGAGATAACATATGGAGATCCGTATTCACCCGTTCCTCTTATGATGCTGCTTTGATCTTATTGTGTAACTCTGACTGGGCATGTATCGAAAATCTTGATAATATTCATGTCAAGAGTGAGGGAACATACGCTAGGAAGACATTTTAAATAAAATGCCCGCATTTAGGCGTCATGAGAATTTTTTCATTCATTTAGAGAATAAGAACTGTATTCTGGCCTTTGTAATATTTATAGAAATGATGTAAAACACCAACAGGCATGAATTGTAATTTTGGGTGTGGAAACTATTGTCGATAATCCGGCATTAATTGTGACAAAGTGCTTTTCATTTCGAACGACATAGGATTTTATTAGAATGATCAACAGTCAACAGCCTTAATGAAGTAGGTGGAGCTGTAACTAACTCAGGGATGAGCAGTAAATAATGTATAATAAATAAAGGGAAAGTGTTATCACCTGTATATTAAAAGCAAAACAAAAATGAAATTGGCCAAGTAGGTTCAAGTGTGACCAAGTACATAGTCAGTTGGCAGAGAAAAAGAAGGCAGTATGCATGTTAAACTGGAAATTAAGAGTTAGAGAGAGAGTTGTTATCAAATTTTCAAACTACATTATTAATTAATTAAATAAATGTACATCTTAAAACGTGTAGGTTTTTTGGATCAGGGAAAATACCTAATTGCAGCTCATTCACGCAAATTATCTACTCAAATGTGTTGGAACTTTTAGCTTGGAATACTTTTTTCATCTTCATATACGCTGTTAAAAACAACAATAAGATGTTATAATTTATAAGAAAAAAAGATTTTTGCAACAAAAAGTTCACATGTTTGTATATAGTAGATACCCTTCGAGACGTTCCCATTTGGGATAGTCAAACTCAAAAAACTGCTTTTAATTAATTTAAGACTTAATTCCCTTTGACTAGTTTTTCCTCCATACGAGTTCATTCATTCAGTTTATCCTTCATTCATCCACTTCGTTTTCCTTCAACCATTCATTATGGATCGGCAGATATTATTTAAAGAGAAATATCTCTCCTATTTCTATTGAAGTAACTTCTTCCAACCCCTCTTTTCACTTCAATTCACTTAAAATGAGCTATAAATTCACTAAATTGTGTCAAAAACAAGGAAAATCACACATTTCTTTATTTTAATATCTATAAATGCAGATCGAATTTTGCTGACGCAACCTGAGCGGAATGTGGGCAATGCAAATGAAATGAAGGAGTTTTATTTGCGAGTGTGGAAGGTGTATTCCCCAGTGTTCTACCGGGTTTGTCTGAATGCCACTGGTCGAGGTGCAGTTTCTCTCTTCCAAAGATTTTATTTCTCTGTGGGTGAGACGAAGGAATGGATATAGATGGGCGCGGGTCGTTTTGTCTCACAGCTTTTGTTTTCGCTTTTTATTTTTTTAATGCCTTTTGTGGCCAAGCGCGCTTGTTCGTATTCGTTTTCGAGGAACTCGGTGCTCTCTGTTCCTTGGAAGGGGTTCCAGGGGGTGGCGGTGGAAGGGACGAAGTGTAAGCGTGACCGTCTCAAGGACGGAGATCTTAGCCCTTTGGAGGCGTCAAGAGGCCGTAAATGGTTTTAGGTCGCGCAATTACGTGTCTTCTTCCTTAGACGGAAAGATAAAATGCATTCGGGGAAGGAAGTATTCGAGGACTATTGCGAATGCCTGGCATGTTGAACCGGTGCATCAGTCTCACGACAACTCTTTCTTTTCCGCTCACGATTTGGCGTGCATGGAGAGGTCCAAACTGAATCGTAATCTCAACGTATTATGGGACTCCAGCGTACGGTTGTTACGGAGAGCAAATGGCGGCCTAGTGCCATTTTCGCACACGGAGATATATACCCTAGATGGGTCAGCCTTGCATCTGCGAGATCCGCAACACCTGGGGCTGACCATATATTAGGTCCCCCGTACGTTTGTTTGCTCTTCTTTTTCGAACTTCACATCCGGGTTTGAGAAAGAGGGCAAAACGGCAATATCTAGGACTATGAGACTAGGAGGGCGGAGGAAACTGGAGCAGGTGGAATAATTTATTACCTGGAAACTAGGATCGCCGGCGTGGAGGAGGAAGCGATAGAGGTAGATTTGGACACAATGTCCTGGGCAAAGAAGACATTGTACCAGAAGAAAAGTCGACAACCAGCAACATAAGTCTGAAAGTAATAAGACGGTTCATAAAAACGTGTGTATGGAGCACGCTGTTCTATCGTGTTGAGGTTCGGCAGTAGTAACAGCTGCAGGAAAGAGAATTTCGCCAGCAGTGAAAATGTCGCGTTGGTGAGGCATAATGAAATTGTAATAATGGATGGAGATAATTTTCCAACGGTTTAGGTCTTGCCAGGAGTAGGGTAGGAATTTTTTTTTTAAACCCCTGCGATCGAGAAATGACTAGCACCTACCTGGATGGAAAAAATGCATGAAAAAAACGGAATAGAATGGATTACTCAAATAAATAAATTTCATAATAGTAAATGTAAATTTATGACGAAAAGGTTAACTGTGACGGAAGCATAAATGGGAGAGCTTCAGAAATGACTCTTTTGAGTTGTTCTCTTCTCATGGTGAACTTCTTTGGCTACAAACTGGCGCTTTCATAAAGAGAGTACGCTTCCTGTAACCGTCAACTATCCTCCTTCTTAAAACAAATACTCGCTCGCTTTGTCTCTAGTGATTGCCGGCTTGATCTATGCAAGCAGATCACGATTCCAATGATGTCTCCACCGATGGAAAAGTTTCCCATTTTACGGTGGTGTATATGCCGCACACACAAAATGTTTCCAAGACTTCACAATAGAAGCGTGTAATTTATTGCGTGCTCGTAGCACGAAATGAGCAATTACATCACGCGTCACCTTGAAAATTTATCTACAAAAAAAGAGTCAATGCAAGGAAATGAAGCGAGGAAATCGATCGTCGGAATTGTTGTATTATTGATTAAATCCTTTTAAATCCACTCGACATATTCTCTAAATATGGCGCGACAAGAGATCGGAATCAGCAAGTTCCCCTGTTTTTTTCCGACCGCAAATTCAGAGTCTTTTGGAAACTCGTGGTTCTTCTTGGGTCAATTCATTGGGCCATGTCTGAAAAGGTTAGCGCACATTTTATCCAAAAAGGACAAAAGTCCTGTTTCCAAATTAAAATGGAATACTTCTCTCTAACTCGCGTTGACATAGCACTAGAACACGTCTCCATACTTCCGCTTCTCAAAATACACTGGATGAATGTAACGTCCTCAAACCTGCGCATGCGTGGTGAGTGGGTAATGTTACTTCCACATGCCACCAGGAGTTCTACTGGAGGTCAATTTTTAGTGGTCTACAAGCATGTGTGCATTAGTTTTCAACCTACCCTTGTATACAAGAGTAGGTTGCATATGCGACGGAGTATACATAGAAGGCATTGCTGAATTTACAGTGTCGATGTCGGATTCGAGGAAATGTTGCTGTTACTCTTCGTTCGACCACTGTACTTCCATCAATCCGGGTCGTGTACCCACACTCGTACGCCAACATTGTAGGCTTCATCCGATTTCGCAACGGGCTGAGGCGTTTTCCATTTTTCAAAGTGCATGCTTAGCGAATAAGAAAACCTTTTCTATCGCTGTGTCGACCCTTTTGAGATCGAGGTCGAGCAATTCTTCGGCGATTATCCTCTTTTGGGTTGAGGCGAGCGTGGTTTCTTTGCTATATCTTTTGAGAGGTCACTTAATATGGCGATGAAATAGTTTGATAAAATCGATCGAAACTTCTGTATATGTTTTCAAAAATTATTTCGCGAACGATTTTTGTCCTTATTCTCTGTTTATAAGCCAATTGTGGAAGCAGAACTAGAAATAGTATGAATTTGATGTTTTATCGAGTTTATTTTTTTTCCTCTCTGAGATTTCGAAATCTTACTCCGTTATCAAATTTTTTAAGACCGATGCAACATTTAATGATATGGCAGACAAACGATTTCGAAATTGACTGCAGTTCCAAGGAAATGTTTCAATTTCGAAAAGACTCAACCACGCAGGAAAAGACAGACGGAAGTGCCGTAGTTCACAATTTCGTCATAGCTCAGTAGAACTTTAATTCTATCTAATAACGGTTTGCTTTGGCTGTTTATTTGTGTGTTTCCTTTGATCAGAACGTTGAATTATGCTTAAATTATATTCAATGAAAGTCTTTTTTTTAAGATGCTGACATAAACTAAATATTTTCATTTAGTGTTTAATATTGATGATCACAAAAATCCCGACAGTGAATTCCTTAATTTCACAACCATCTCTTATGAGGCCAGAGCGAATTTCAAGTGTATCTCAGAGCGTTTAATATTTAAATTTCCTATTATAATTCTAATTCTTCTCCAATTCATCTGACTACAAAATATTTGGGAACGCCTAGTTAGAATTCTCATTCAATAACTCAACCACCAATTTATTATCGGAGACTTTAATTTCCCCCGTAAGTCTTGCGAAGGGTCGGGTGCAAAGGTATTGGAAAAGGACCAAAATCTCTGACTAGGGTTCCTGCACAAATTCATCAGTCCCGCCGCCCCTCCGTGACGCGAAATGTTATTAATTTCCACGTAAGTCGGTAGAACAGATTAGGATTATTACAGGAGGACAAACCTCTGAAAATTGGGGTGGGGTGAGGGTGGCAGCCGACCGCCCACGCGAGGCCGCTGAAAGGGGCGAGCCAGCCGAGAGGCTGCGGCTTTAAATGGTAATGCGCCCCACAGATGCACGAGGGCGAGAGATCTCGTAGAGGGGAAGGAGGGATGAGGGGGGGTGCACCCCCGATAAGGGTCGCTTCACGCCGTCCCCCCTCCCTCGCCGTACGGGGCCGCGAACTCTTTTCGCAGCGACCCCTGGCGGTGAGGAAGCCTCCCGAGGGACGGTCGTGGGATAATTGAAATGCAATCGGCGTTGCGGTCTCTGCTCTTCCGCGACTTATTTCCCCACCCCCATCCCCCCTCTCGCCCCATCCAACCCCCGTGGGGTACACACACACACACAACCACTCCCTCTCTCTCTATCTCTCGTTCCTACAGTCTCCCTGGGGATGTTGGAACGGGAATAGTAGGAGAAAGGAGATTGGGGAGGGAAGGGGATTTGGCGGGGATGGGTTTGCATATCTGCGTCGAGAGGGGAATGCAATGGCCCGGACCGCCCGCCTAGGGAACGGAGTGAGAGGGGTATTGTGGCGGGTGTGGGGAATGGGGAATGGGGGGTGGGGTGGGGGGAGTGTTTCGAGAGAGTCGAAAGCGTTCAATTTAACACCCGATCGGATTCCGCGCGCAAATGCGATCGGGTGATATTTCGGGAGGATGGAGCGGATGGATAAAAGAAAAAGTTGGATACTACTAAACCGAATGGAGGAGAGGGGATCCGATCCCCCTGCCTCTTTTATTCCCACTAAGGAGGAGGGAGGAATTGCGGAGTGACACCCACCGTTTGTATCCCCTCGCCACGACCCGAGAGATTTCCGCGCCTCCGCTTGCTTATGCGACCTCGGCCCCTTGAAGATGCTTCTCTTGTTCATTGTCTCGAGGTGATCGATTTGCATCTAAGGAGTCCACGCCGCAGTGTCTGGGAATATTAGGTGGAATATCGAAGTGATTCCTTAACAAGTTCGTTCGAAGTGCGTCTCCTTAAGAAACAGCAGGTTATATTCACCTAGTTAATCATTCGAAATTTCGCTAATCTATTATTTATAGTGCCAAATTATATTTTATAGATTTGCGAGGGTAGTCTGAAAAGTTGACGACCTGTCAAATAAACGAGACATTGATTCTTCGAATTTATTTTTAGTTTTTAACGTGGTTTTTTTAAGTCGATACTCTTGTTCCAGCGATACTCTTTAACTTTTTTAACCCTTCCAAATAGTAGTTGACGCAAAATAGGCGTTTTGTGGAGAAAGCCATCTGCCTTCTCGTCTAATCCAATCTAGAAAAACAACCTGTTCGATGATCATTGACTACTATGAGCGGATATCTTTTTGGAAAAATTGAAGTCGTGACTAATTAAAAAAAATGCTAAACAATAGATCCTGAGTTGATATTTTGTGCAATTTCTCGTGGCCTCCTACTCACTGTGTTCTAGGCTAACTTCCACCTTTAAACTCTTGTTTCTCTTTGACTTAGTAACACGTAGACGTTTACTAGCATCTTCAAAAACTAAATTATATATTATTCGAGCCATTTTGAGAATAGAAAATAGATTCTAATGATTTGAAGATCTTCTGATAATAAAGTCAGCTTCAGAATGTGTTGTTCTGTAGTAGATTGAGAGCAGGTCACTTCATTCCATCCATTGCATATACCTTATTTATCGAAAAAGTCAATGGATGTGATTATAATGCCGATACTTCATATTTGACTAATTCATTTGAGCCTCTTTCCATACCGTTTTTGTTTGTATAAAGTGCTTTGTAGGTGAAATGCAATAATTTAATATGTATATCACAGTGAGGATAAAAGAAAGAGAAAAAAACTTTGCACTTCCACACACTTTTAATACAACACGGTCATGGTTTCGATGCTGCGCATCATCATCAGGACCTGAAAGTTTTTTTCTCTTTCTTTTATCCTAACTATGAAGGAATTCCACAAAGTTAAGCCTGAAAATGTTAGCTTTATGTTTATCACAGATTTCGGGCTACACGAAACTTACATGCCGATAATTATTTTCCCATTGTATTATTTTGGTCAATCCATTTGATTTGATCCGTTATTTTTTTATTATTTAATGACATTTTATGTATTAAATGCATTACATCAAAAAATGAATGAAAATTACTATCACCGTGCGTCTCATACAATTCAGATTTTAATCAAGATTTTTTAAAATTCCTCGTCGATGAGCTGGGAAGTGGCAATATGTTCCGTGGCAGCTTCAGTTCTTTCGCCCAACTTTGCAGAGACTCCATATCAACTCAGAAATCATTTCTCCTAAACTCTCCTTTATATATCTGGAAAACCGCGTAGCCTTTATTTCTTTTGTTTACATTTTTTCTGATGCCACATATGTCGCATTGGCTTCCCAATGCACTCAGCAATACTTGACGGGCGACTGAAGCTTGGTCATCATCAAACCTAACTGATTTTATGAACTCCCCGCCAACTTTTATTCCTACCTCCTTATCTTCACATGCCTCTTTCACCATTCCCTCCACATATACCTTGAACAGCAAGAGTCATAATGGACACCCGTCTTACTAACACTGCCCATCGGGACTCTCCATTTTCCATTCGCACCTGAGCAGTCTGAGACATGTACGGGTTGCGTGTAAGGAATGTGAGAAGTATTGCAAGTATGTTGCGAACTTTAAATGATATTAGAATGAAATACAGCGGGAGATACCCTCTGTATTTAGAGATGAGGCAGAACTGACTAGCTGCGATAAAAGCAGGAAAGATGCTAAAATAAAAAAAGAAGAAGGCAAGGTTGCTCACTATCGCCATCAGTAGTTAGTATTTATTTTTAGCGTTTGTAAGTTTAAAGACTGAGAAAATATTAGAAGATAGTGTACGAATCCAAAGAGGAAGGGTGAGCATGCGGTGATTTGCGGACAACATAGCCAAACTGGTCGAAAAGAATGATCTTTCAAGGATACTAGCAAATTAGGAGACCGGAATGAACAAGAGCTATGGCATATTTCCATCCATATTTGAGTTAATGTGAACGTAAGAAAGCAGTTTCCTCTTAGAGAGTCTCCCAGTTAATCATTTTGCAAACCCCGCTGCCGCTCAACCCCTGTAACCCGATAGTAGCATTTGTTTATAACACGCTATTACTAATGCCTTAAATTAATATTCTTTCAAATCCATGATCGAACTATTTTGATAATGAGACCCAATAAAATTTGAGCATGTCACATTTTAATAATTAGAAATTCACTTTGAAGTTAATTTTTTTTATTCGACCATCGATAAATTGAATTTTCCAGAGTACCGCTTATATTGATTAAAGTTAGAGGTGAAGGTTACTTTCACATTTTTAACGAATGCTTGCGAGGCAGAAATAGATTATCAGTGAGGTAGGAGACGGTTATACTGTAAATGAGGAAATAAGTCAAACGCGGTAAGATTATGCTAATTTAAGCACTTACTCGTATGAAAACTGGTTTGTTCTGCATTTCATAAATTAATTATTTTATCAACGATTTTTCCCAAGGATCGCAAATACTTGCGGCGTATCCCAAATGTGGAATAGCTAAAGCAAAATTTACAATCTTTAGCTTTCGGATTACATTTCCCTAACACCCGTTTAATGAAACCGAGTTTCTTTGAGGAAGGATCCACTTATTCTCCTGATATGTACTCCACGCCACGCCGTGTGAAAGGTGTGTGTTCTTCATGAAAGGGGTGGTATCAGGACTACCCCCAAATATTTAACTTGATATGCCGTAGTTAACACCGAAACCTCTATTGAAAAATTTATGCCCTGCTCATCATTTACTTCGCCCCAAATTTTCAGAACTGCGCATTAGCTAATATCAGTCACTAATCCCCATTTCTTTCTTCAATCCTATTGATATTTTGTCTAAGTCTCTAGAGAGTAACCCGCAACCTGCTGGGGTTCTTATTCCCATGTGTATCTCAGTGTCGTCAGCAAATAATCTAATGTTGTTAATAGGGCGTGAACTTAAGTCATTAATGTATATAAAGAACAGAAGCCGCCTTAGTTACACTTCCCTGGCGGACATTCAAAGTTATACCTGTATCTACCTACGTTGAGCACAACCCATCGATGTCTACGATTTGTTTGCGATATGACAAGAAGTCTCTGATCCAAATTATCACTTTCTCACTGATACCATAGCGTTTAAATTTGGGTATCATTTTATTGCGAGGGAACCAATGAAAGACTTTTATGAATTCCAAAAATGATGTGTTCAATTATGCATTGCCTTCGTCCGATTTAAAGATATCTTGAATTAAAAGCACTAATAGGTTTTCACAAGATCTCTTCCTTTTCAATCAGGGGTGATTATGGCTTAGTATCTTCCTCATTTGGAGTAATCTCTTAATGTTAGGGACTTCGCGTGGTTATATATATATTTTTTGTAGGTTCCCCCCGGCCTTCCCCTACCCATTAGAAAAACCCCAACCCCTCATTCCTTACCCTTTTCTCCTGGTGCTGCACCCCCTGCCACACACCTATTTGGTGGCTCCCAGGGTATTGATGTAGATGTTAATTTAGACGCTCTGCAAAAACATATTTAAAATATTTACCTTCTCACGCTGTCCGTAATAAGTTTGCCACTTTCTCCCTACAAAGAATGTAATGTTAGACGTCTACCCTCTATTTTTCTAACGAAAGACCGAAATGACTCGATTTTCCTCAAAATATTCGCATAGTATTTTAGTTTTGAAGGTACGCAGGGCTTTACGCTACTACGACATTATTTTAGTTTCTGTTTAGATTTATTCATAAAAACTAAGTTCTTACTATTTAAACTCTATTTAAAAGCTGACTGCAATCTCTTTCGCTTTATTAACCTCGCTCTGACCTCACCGTTGAACCATCTCGGTTCCTTAATTTCGTATTGACGTTTGAAAGGAACGTACCACTTCATTCCTTCACGTACAATATTTAAGAAATGCTCCCAAGTGCTCTCTGATTCGGATGTCTGGGTCAATTCTTGTAGTTCTTCCTTTAAATTTTTTCAAAGTCAGTTGAAATTCAACTTAATTGAATGAAGTGTACCTTACGCTTTTCCTTGATTACATTCACGAACTTAATTTTCATCTCTACAAAACGGGACCAGCCGTTGGTGATGGGACGGAGACAAGGGCCGCTGGCGTTTGAGAAGAACATTCAAGTGGAAGGTGGTAGCCGGGAAAAAAAAGATGCTGCCGGATAGATTCAAGTAGCATGAATTAGAAATGTATGTCAGGGATCAGTGCCGACTGGCTCGCTTCTGGACCACTTGTAAAAAATTGAAGTCAACCGCTAAAAATCACGACCGAATGTTTCAAATCAGGGTCGGTTTGCGAACTATCACTGAATCGTCAAATCCGATATTATAAGGGGGTAAAGTCACGTCACGCGTGGTAAAGTTCATCGATAGTGAAAGGTTCTATTAAGTTTTGAATGAATGATTGCAATCGGAAATATCAGGTTCATGTCGTGCAATATTCACCTTTGTTGATTGCTATTTTTAATTTATTATTCTTTTCATCTTTTTTTCAGCTACTGTTTGCGCATGTGAAAGATAATGTGCAATTTGTGATCTACCGCATAGGGTTTACAGTGCATTTCTCAGCTTTGACTCTTTGTCTGTGACCTCTGTCTCTCTCTCTCTGCTCCTTCCTTTTGCGTGAACATGGAGCAGTTACCACTTGAAGGCATGGGTTGGGGGAAGGGGAGAAAGAATGGTGGCCACTTTGATATTGTCCCTCCGAACGCTCCCTTTGTGCACCCACATAACTCTTACCCCCTCGCATTCTCCTTCCACCCCCCACCCCCGGTCTCTCTCCCCCCACTCACAGTGCCGTGTGGGCAGCGGTTCTCCCAACTGTCAGTATCAACGGCTAAAACTGCTACTTTTTCCTCTATCTGGGTCAGCCAGGTTAATTCATCAAGTTTGACGCGTACCGAGCAAAACCACGCGGGGGGGAGGATGGGGTGAATGGGGAGCGAAATGTGGGGAGGGAGGGTGAGGAGAGGGGCTGCGGAGGAGAAGGGGAGGCAAAGAATTAGAGGGGTGAAAAAAAACAAGGGTAAACAAAAGAAGAACAGAATGCACTCGGCTTGTGAAAAGCCGTGACCGCGCCGGAGTGATTCCCCAGATCCTCCGCTTTTTTTTCGATTCCGCTCCCGTCATCCGCTTTATTTTGTCCCCTCCCTCCCCCCCCACTTACCCACTCCACTTTCACCCCCTTCTCCGCCCGCGACCCCTCCCACTACTCCCTCCGGCATCCACCAATCGCTCGCCCCCGTAAATGTGCGAATACGCGAAATGAATTATCTGCGACAGCGAGAGTGTTCTGGGCGGCCGATTCGTAATGTTGTGCGAAAATCTCGAGTGAAAAACTGAGCGTCGGCAATGAGGTCCCGCATTCGATGCGGGTGGTGATCAAGAGAGAGGCTGAGGGGTCAAATCGATGGATCCCCGACCCCATCATCAGTCACGAATCACAGAGACGCCATCACTTCTTCGTGCATAGGTTTCGCACAGAGATGAGTTGTCCTGGAAAACTCTGAAAAAAAATTAAGTATGATAATTACCGAGTTTTAACTCGTTTCATATGGTCTGGCATTTTTCTTTTCCGTTAGAAAGTCAAGAAATATCTACGTTATCTTAATACCGCGGGGGGGTTTAAAAAATGTCACAGAAAATACATATGAAAAGAATAAATTGAGCCGGTGCCAGTAGAAAAGGTACCTTTTATGGGAAACATAAAAGGTACGTAAAAGACACCTTTACCACTTAAGGAAATATTTTTTAATATAGTCATTCAAAATACATATGAAAATTTTCATTAATTATTATATAATTTTTGGTGCATATACTGTGTTCTGTAATATGTAATTCTTTGTCTGATGGACCTGATTATTAATTCATAGGAGTCTTAGAATTTTGTATTTACGGTGCTCATTTATTTAATATAATTAGAAAATGTTTTGTCAGTTATATCTTTTGCACTTTCATGATACATTAAACATCTAGAAAAAGCGAGAAAAAATATTGTGGGCCCTATAAGGGATTTCGACGCAGAACAAAATTAAAATTCTCCAATGCCTTGCAGTTTATGACGACTTAAGCTCGGGTACATATGTACACGTACTCGGCGTGGATATATGGTGTCGTCGCAGAAATCAACCGTATCCGGAGGGGCAGGGTGAAATCGATCCAAACTGAGTAAATCAATTAAAACTTTGCTCTGCTTTCCACGAGGCAATATTTTATTCACGACACGTGTCTACGAGCCTTCTTCGAATGCATTACTCTCCGGAACGGAGATTAATGCAATCTCAAGATGGAGGAGATAGTACACGCGTCGAAACGGGACGTGATGGAAATAGTTGAACAAAGTGGTTCTCGTATTTTGTTCACTTCAATTTTAATGGGCATTTCCACGCCCTATACTTTCTACGCATCTTGGCGCCATCTGTCCTTGTGTTCGTTGGTGCGTCTACACGGCAATTGCGCAGACAAAGCAATCCGTAAAACCGCAGTCATCAGCCAGTGGCTAGTTAGATCAGGTGAGGGTCACTTATTTAGCTCTTCACTGCGTGAAATAATTCATCGGGGAAGGAGCAGTGCTTCCCTCATGGTGGTTTATGGCTTCCTTGATTCGTTCAGCCCTAGGTGCAAGTCGGGATCAGCTGGTCGTCCTGAGGTATTACCAGATCGCGGTTTGAATCCAGATCGTGACCTAGCAATTGGGCGAGTGCTGTATCCATAAGGTCACCGCGACCAACTGAAGCGGTAAAGTTATGTATTACATTCATTTTTCCATCAATGTGCACCCTTGGATACCACGGTTAATCGTATCGGCCAGAGAGAGGTTTTTGATCCTGAATTTGAATAAATTTCATTGAATCGTAGCACTCGTAGATACTAAGCACTGCTGCATTTCCAAGTCCTGTTTAGCATTACATTAAACGCTCTGTCCTGCATCCTGAATTACATTAAATAGTGTTTCAGGTCCATTTTGTCCGTAATGTCTATTCCATTCGTACTCCGTTCTCGCTTGCCCTACATTCTCCTCTCTATCACATCCTGCTCTCGCTCTCTCTCGAGTTCTCCTCGATTCATTCGCATGTAGGGCTACGAAGCATCTCGTATATAACTTTACAGCCGTGCGCGTGTTAGCGCGCCAAGACGCACTGTTAGCGACCATCAACCCACAGGTAGGGCGTGTGACAGGGAGAGTTAAGTCAACATCCATTGGGGAAAATGGTTCTTAGGTAACATTTTATCTTGTAAGTTTGTTTTTCGTGCCTCCATGTATTTCGCGCACTCCTCCTGCCTTCTCCAAATTTCTCTCGAACTAACTTTCCTTCCCCACTCTGGCCATTGAGTGCTTTTTTTTATTCCTTTCCGTCCTTTTATCGTCCTCATCTCACCAATTCAAAAACCTCTGGTTCCCCTCCGACGTTTATTCTACGTCTTTTGGAACCATAAGACATTACGATCTTTCTCAAAGCTAACATAATATTTGTCGCCTAATATAGTTCCCGTAATAAGACTGCCAAGGCTTGACATTCACTTCGTAAAATAGTAACAGAAAAATATCCGAAATGCGGTGCATATTTTCATTTGGCTTTACCTCGTAATAACTGTTATTTGCGTGTAATGGTGTCTTCCCACTAAACATGTGGAAAAAGGTTGATGCGTACTTTATTTTAATTATTTTCGATTTCCTTCAATAAGTTTTCCTGATAATGGCATTCGCTTGAAGTTAGTGAAATTAAATAAAGGAGAAGTCGCCAAGGAAGTCTTCAAGAAAAGAAAAACTCGATCATAGCTTTCTTTCGTCGTAATTACTCTGATGACCCACAGTCCACCGTCAAGAAAAAATGTCACTTTGGAACAACCTGCTTATGCATTTGTAAACGGACTGGATCATTTGAATTAGCTCTGTATATTATTAATCCAAGTCGATTCCCGCCTGTGAAATACGTAAATGTACTCGCGACACTCATTGACCTCTTCCCACCTCCCGCTGGAGAAGGAATTCCCGTTCCGCTCGTAGGATTGATTGGGAGGGTAGGGGTCACCCTCTCGGTCCACGGGGGCGTCACCGACGACATGCCCGCGGCCCGTGGGAGCCAGGACTACCCCAGAGGCGGAGCCGCACGTCCGGGAGGAGCTCGCCGAGCAGAGATGCTTTGTCTTCATTATTGTTTGTTGGAATATGTTACCCTGTACCCTGAGTCTTCCGCTCACCCTTGGGAGAAGGCACGCCGGCGTGATGCTTGTCACTGCGAGACTAAATGCGATGAACTGCGGGATCACGGTCACGATATTTAATACCACGGTTCTTCCACAAACAAGAGCATTATCGTGGTGTGTCGCTCGCGCGTCGTTTTCCGCATTTGTTTTAAACTAGTTGGAAACGCGTTGCCGCCATCAAATGATTAAAATTGGAGAACAGAATTTGAGAGTAGAATCGGAGAGAGTTAAAGGTCACCGATCTATAAATGGGCTATAAAGGGAGGCAATATAAACTTAAATAGAAAGCTTATTATTTTACAACCTCACCCTTTCCCAGCCTATTCCATGAGGCTTGTGCTTGAGATCCATTGAAGTTAATACCAGATAAGTTTCAAAAGAGATCCCCTAGATTTGTACAAAATGACTAAGATGAGAAAGTTAGATCAAGGGATTAATGGAAATCTAGGATGGAAATTTTCTCCAGAGTAAAATAAATAAACTAAGGCCGGAAAAGTTACGAGACACTGCCGTAACACTGACGGCCAGTTTATAAGCTCCTAATCACTCTCTTCCCATAGTGCCGAAACAGATTCGATCACTGTGGCAGAATAAAATAAATATTGAACAGAAAAAAATGTATATATATTCCATTGGCGGAAGTTGTTTTCCAAAATAAAAAGCAAGTCAGTGGGAAGATCAATTCCTCAAAATACCCTGATGTAATATTTTTTTCGTTTTCACGAAAATCTCTGAGGGTCCGATGATGAACTCTTCTAGGGAATTCGATGTTGGCACGAAACTCAGCTTCTTCCCTCGTAGCTGTAGGAATGAGGAAACCTTGGTGTTATTTATGTTGTAGCTGTTACGTTGGAGATAAACCAGTGACCTTCGAAATGAATACACAGAAAGAATGGCCTTCCTAAAATGACCCATCAATCCTCGTCAAATTTGAATTGCTAACATAACTATTGCTTACAGAAAGGGCAGGAATAGTGTCACAAATTGATCATGAGAGTAAGCTTATTTACTCTATTGCTCCCATAAAGTTGGTCCAGTTAACTAAGGGCCCGATCTGGTAACATACGACCACAACGTCGAAGCAAATGAAAAGCAAAAACGATTTAGAGTTTTTGGAGGAGTAACAACTTATCTTTCGTCCCGCGGATGACTGCGTTTGTTTGGGAGGAGGGCTTTGAGAAGAAGCGGGAGAGAGGAAATGAAGGGGGAAGGAAAGGGATGTACATATATATATAGAGAGAGAGAGAGAGAGAGAGAGGGGGGGGGAAGGAAGAAGAGGGACCGGGGAAGGAGGGAGGGGAGGAGGGTCGGCCTTGCTCTGCCGTTCGGGATCCGGAGTAATGAGGTATGCCGGGTATGCAACCCGGCGGCAGTAGCGGTCAGGAACCTCCCAGTGGTGGTGGGGCCGGGGTAGGGGCAGGGGGGCGGAGACGGAGGAAGAAGAATGGGGGGGCGCCTCCATTCCAGTCCTCCCCATAGAGAGAGCGCATTAGGGCAGCGAGGGATGGAAGACGCCGGCGCCTATCGAGAGAGGGAGGGGCTGTGGAAATGACTGCTATTCCATCCGACCATCCGCCGTCTGAATATTTTTCTTACGACAATATTTACGCATACCGCATGCTCACTTTCACTCTCTTCCATCGTAAATGACCCCTACACGAATGCTGGCACCGGGGGAACCGGGAATTTCGTGTAACTTAGTTTCACCCGTCTGGGCATCCATCTCGTCTTCAAGTGGAGGGATATAGGATAATTCACTTCGGTTGAACGTTCCCCTCCACGTCCACGTCGCCTCGCCGGTGTCGGAATGCTCCAAGGTGGGAATTGAGAACACAAAGGGTGGACGGAGCCTCATCGTGGGGACTGCGAGCGAGCATTGGAATGGCGAAGAGAATTATTCACGTGTCGACGAGTGCCGTAAATTCGACGCCGTCACCTCAAAAGCAAGATGCCGTCACTCAATTGCGCGCCACCTCCTTTTAAGATCAATTAACATATATTTCCGCACCTGGGAGGATAAAGTGCGATTATTTCGCAATCCTAAACGCTACTGGTTTATTTTTACGCAACTCAAACGGTAAATAAGAACTAATGAAAAGGATACTGACGAAGTGTGTTTGGAGTTTAAAAAAAGCGGCGTTTTGTTTTCAACTCGCAACCGTAGAATATAATATTACAATCAGGAACCCGTGCAAGTTTGATCATTCGGAATGTATAGATTAAA
Organism: Hetaerina titia; assembly: GCA_037158775.1. Lineage (NCBI taxonomy): Eukaryota > Metazoa > Arthropoda > Insecta > Odonata > Calopterygidae > Hetaerina > Hetaerina titia. The sequence goes on from CM073768.1 coordinate 136,705,779, forward strand.
ACGAGGTGGGAAAATAGGAACTAAATTTATGAAAATACATTCAGGGTGCAGCGTGAATAAAGTTTTAATGGAATAAAGTGATTGTCATTCGCATACCGAACGCTTAAGTTTCGATTAAATCATTTTCGTAAAATTGTTCACATTACTCATATGGGATGAGAATCAATATTAATAAAAAAAAGGTTATGCGATTTTCAAGAGAGAAAAAGGCTAAGCTAAACAATTAAATAGGAGGGGAAAAATAGAGCAGGTAGAACAGTTTACATATCTCGGAAGTGTTTTGGACCAATAAGGTCAAAGTAGTAGGGACGTAAGGAGAAGAATTGCGCTAGGCAAGGAGGCTTTCTCAAGGAAGAGGGAGTTGATGACGGGGATGTTGAGTAGGGATGTTAAGACAAGACTCGTAAAAACTCTGATATGGAGCGTAGCTATGTACGGCGCGGAAACGTGGTCGCTGAAGCAGGAGGATAGACGTAGATTGGAGGCTTTTGAAATGTGGGTGTGGAGAAGAATGGAGAAGGTGAAATGGACCGAAAGGAAAACAAATGAGGAAGTACTGGAGATGGTGGGCGAGGAGAGGGGTTTGTTGAGGGAAATCCTATGCAGGCAGGAAAAATGGATGAAAGGCATATCGAGTAGTAGTGGAATGTTGAAGAGGGTAATAGAGGGGAGAATGTTGGGCAAGCGAAGAAAGCGCTGGAACAGGATAGGAATGTTGGACGGGATGAAGGGAGGAAAGAAGTACACAGAGATGAAGTGGGACCTGATGTAGATTAGGTTGCTGGATAGTGTTTTGTTTGGAGTTACAGAATATTTATTTGGTAGTTGTGTCCATCCAAAACCTACCTTAACCGGTAGAATACCTAATAATAATAATTACTTTCTCAAATGTTTTAATACCATAGGACTAACTCCGTAATAGTATAAAGTGAAACACAAACAAAAGACCTGAGATAGACTAATAATGGAACGAACAGATTTAATATGACACGGTTTTCCACAACTAATAAGAGGCCCACAATATATTCGTCGTCGAAGTCGCCCAGGGGTAACTTATGAATTTAAAAGAGGCGTATTAAATGCATGTAAAGCTGTTTGTGCCAATGTTTGCTATTGTTTGGATTACATAACTTATGTTGAAAGACTTAAACTTTAGTTATCAGTGTGCAGTAATCAATTCCCCCTCTGCCAAACATCGTGGTCGTTCATACAGTTTGCAAGTAATCATAATGACGTGGAATCCACGATATTTTTACCACGGCCGAGGTGATTCGAGGTGAGAATTATCATAAATTGAATCCTCATCAAGATGATTTTTAATGAAATTTACTGAAATTCGTTCTCAGGGGGGGTAGATGAATGATAGCGAAGCTGCATCCAAAAAATAAGGGTTCATCAAACGGATAATTCTGAAAAATTTGAATTAGAAATTTAAGTGTAGGTGTTGTTTATAGTTGAGTAGACCGCACCTTTTGGATGCACGTCGAGCAGGTGAAAACCTTGCGTGAAAGGATTGCATTCCGAAATTAAATGGGATACCAAGGAAGGTTACGTTTACTGAGAAATTATCATCGACGGAAATAATATATCAAAGAAGAGGGAATTATTATTTAATAGCCTGGGCTGGAAGCCACGTTATTAGCAAATATTTTCTACACGATTTAACCTTTAAGAAAAATGCGAATCTTTTGAGCTTAGCGCTGACAGGGAAGAAAGAGTCCCGGCCCCGCACTGCATTGACCGATTTATACACTTGGCCATAGTGAGAAGTCAGTTGAAAAGAAAACGTCCAACCAGTCCACACAACTAATTATTGCCTCTTCAGAACCACAGTAATAGGATAGATTGCATGAGATGATTAGTATTCCCGAAAATATAAAGGTACACATCATTAAAAATTGTTAATTACTCCAATTGCTGGTGAACTAACAAGCACCCAAGTGGTGACTTGTTCAGAATAGGATGTCGATTAAGATCTTTCGAAAACTTCGACTAAACATTCAGCCGCAACCCGGCGTATTTCGCGTGTAACGTACACTGTGGATGTGTTTTGAACCACTGGAGGCGTGAGGGCAAGCGAATGTCAATCGAAATTTCAGAGGTCAAGAGTGACCATGAAAGATAAAACGTTTAATTTTCGAATACTTCTCATGTCATTGTTTTCCCAGTAGAGTGATGTTGTAAGAAAAATAATAACTTTTACGTGAACGTAGATATGCACACGCGTGATGAGTTTGGAATGCCACCCCAAAAAATGATGAACGCAGCAAGGTCTGAGTAAAAACGCAAACGTCGATTTCGATTAAAATGCTTGATCGGCGTACGATTCTCGACTTCCTCGGAGTGCCTCCTTCGTTTCATTATAGCCGGACTGTCAGTGGTGAGTGTCCCTTCCAGCCGCCCTTCGAATTTACATCGGGATCGCACCCTTTCAACCCGCTCTTCCATCTGGAGTGCAAGAGAGTGATTTACGATGACGTCGGGCGATGATGCTTTAGAGGCTGAACCCATTTTATTTTGATGGATGCTCGAAGAGATAGGGAGCCGCTGGAGGCTGTATGGATGGGGGAGGATGGGGGACTGGGGGGAAGGGAACGGGAGTGATGAGACCCTTAAGTTTGATGTGTCTGTAATTCGTGCGTGTCACACTACATCTACATGCGGCAACTCTTCATAGATATATAGATTCAGATGTTTAGTTATGTCGTCGCCCTTTGCACGAGATCTGACTGAATTAAGAAGTATCAAACGTGTGTTTCTTTACAATAAAAACAATCCGGCACAAAAAAGACCAAAGTAGCGGCGTAGCCGGAAATTTTACCGTAAGGTGTGCCATTTTGACCCTGGCTGGTCGCTTGAATTCGTATTTGAGTGGGCTGGGTACATGCAGATAAATCAATTGTTAGCATTACATTCAATGTTAGGTAGCGTATGCAGTTCGGTAGAACTGAAGGGTTTTTTTTCAACTCAAGGATTCAGTGAAACAATTTCAAAGTGTGCGAATCATTCTCCTTGACCAGGGTTCGAACTCGATGTCCGGCCGAGTACTTTAGTCAGTTAAGCTATCGAGGAGCCCTCTCACACTCGGAGTTGGGAGTTTTTTTATGGTTTTAAAGTAACAAGATACTACGACAAAATACCGCACATACAATGTCGCAGGTCATGGCACCCGGCTGAACATCGAGGGATCCGGGTCCAAATCCCGGTCAAGGCGAATGATTCATCCACTTTGAAATTAGTATTATTATTATCACATTTGTTTAAATGCATTAAGTTTTTATTAATATCGCTTGTTTTTTCTTTTTAGTTGTCAAATGTCACTGGTGTGATGCTGTTTTTGGATTAAATAAATAGATTGTTGTATTGCAATGTGCATTAGCGGATTACTCCCCTAAATGTTACTGTCACGGCATCTCCCACTGTTTCTTTGAATTTGTCAACGACTCAACGTCTTCATTGAATGAAGAACTTAATGTATACATCCGCTGTTCCAAGAACAGTGGATATATACATTGTGTTCTTCATTTAATGAACATGAACTTCCACAAAGTTGAGCCTCTTTACTTAATTATTTTTAAGAACGACTTTATTATTTTTATACCATTGCTTTATTAAACTACGTCAAGAAAAGTGATGACATATCTCCTTGTAGAAGATCAGATTGAAATCCATTCGGTAAAGATTTGAGTTTATTATCAATTTCCATTTGATGGGACCGCCAATGTCAAGATTCCGCCCTTTTCCTTCAGTTTTTCATGGCTGAGACGAAAGTCTTTTTTTTCTAATCGGATTAATTTGGGACTAATTTTTGCCGCAAGTGATTTTGGTTGATCTCTCCGTATTTAGATTAATTTTCAATTTTAGGACATGTCTTCTGCTGCAGAAGTGATAGGTAAATTCATCGTGAAACTACACCAGGATATCTTGGCTTTTAAATTATTTTCAATTAGCACAACCATTCATCAGAGCTTTTGAAAAATGTGTTGTCTACGGCGTAACTTGATGGAATTTGCATAACATACTGAAATGAAATAATTGACTTTGTAATTCCACGCACTTTATTTGAAAACGCGACCCAGGTTTTGACGTTGAACGTCATCATCAGGTCTAAATGATGACGTTCAACATCGAAACCTGAGTTGTGTTTTTAAATACAAGTGTGTAGAATTCCCAAGCCAATTATTTCATTTCAATTCATTAGAGCTGTCGGCTAACTGGATAATCCTCTCCCATGCAGTTTATCGGTGTGTAATAGATTTTGCGTATCGTGAACATTTACGCTAAATTACTTAAACATATATGTTCTTCTTGACATTTGAAAATAAACAACTTGGCTTTTCCACTTCCACATCAACAGGTGATGATGATGTTATACCATAACGAAATCTAGGTCGCGAAAATAAAAAAATATAAGTGAAAAAGCCAATTTGTTTAATTTCCAAATGTCAATATTAAGATTTTCCACCAAGTTACGCCAGAAACTGTTTTATTTATATATTCTTCGCTACTAGTCATGTCCATTTAGCGTCTTTGATATCAATAAAAGTTTTGGACACAGGTTTACTCTTAGAGAAGTAGAACATCTATCGCAGCACTTGTGTAGGAGAGGTGAAATAAAAACGACTAATCGGTCATTAAAGTCAATGGACAGTTTATCATGAACTTCGGTCGCGAAGTGAGTCGGCCAAGGGAAAGAACTAATGGGGAGGCGTGAGATATTCTTGGGAGATACTTACGGTTAATTGGTTAGGAAGAAAGGCCTTTTCCACATTGTTCACGTACTCGCATATCCGCATCTTACCCTGAAAGCTACCAAGAGGGCCAGTGATAGAGAGTGTTCGATCAGCAGTCATTAGAGTAACTAGCGGTTACTTTTATCATCATTTTGTTTTTTGGTAGGATCCTATTGTTTTGGTGACAATTGATAGTAAAAAACAAGTTCCTTACATCTGTCTGCTTGGAGGTCACTTTTCCTTAGTTTTTCGCTGTGGTCTCGTCGGCAAATATCATATGGAGATAATATCATTCTTTCTGCGCCTGTGTCCATTTCAAATAATCTTGTATTTATCTGATAGTTGAAGTCATGCGCGTAAATTTCCTCCTTCCAGGGGCTCTTAATCATGAATAACCAACCATAGTGATGGTTCTAAGATTTTCATCTGCTCTTCTTAAATTATGCCGTCCAAATCCTTTTATTAATAATTAAAATAATATCTTCTTGCAAATATCTCTGAATCTTCAATCTATATTCAAGGAGAGATCCAACGAATGAGCAGTAAAAATCCGTCCACAACTTGTGCATTCCAATGTTTCCCAACTATTAGTTGGGTTCTTTGGATGTTTATAAACTTGGTTGGCTTCAACTTGATGAAGTCTAGTTTCCTCATGTTCTCCGGAAATGTTTCCAATTATTTTACTAGGTCCCGTTGATATCGAGCGGATCCGATCCTGATTTCTTAATACCGTCAAATGATCTTAATACATCCCCCATCCAGCGCTCAACTACCAAACCAAACGGAATGCCACGTTACGAGCATAATAGATTTGCGTGTGTGTATTCATTAGAAGCAACACCGCAAGGCAAGGCAGGAGGTACGAGTGGAATGATGGAAGGATGGATTTAAGAGATTGGGTGATATAACATTTTGAAACGCTATCAGCAAATCGTGCGAACTGAACGTTAGGGTCCCTGTGTCATATTTTTTAGTAATTAGAAACCCGGATAAAATGCCACTTCGGCCAAATTGAAAAAATTGGCGCTCCATACGACAAGTGAACAAAAATACACGTAGTTATAACCATGTTTGTATTTTTTATTTAGTAATTACGTCAATTTCTTCTTCTTTTTTACTTACAGACTAAAAACAATAAAACTACTCGTACTACCGAAATAAATTTTACCCCAAATATCGCCATTTGAGCGTGTGGAAGATGTAACTTTAAGACCAGCCATTAAAGTAATTGATGATTATTCGAAAAGTTAAGTTTATCGTAAGTCGTTCCCTACTACTGAGATCGCGGATAGTTTGAGAGAAAAATATTCCTTGCAAGAATAGGTTTGAGCAGTCAGTTGCCATAAATGTCTCATTGTGGTAACATAGCCCACCAATGTAATGAGACTCTGGGATTATTTCTTCTACATAGGCATTATATTAAAATTACTTCTTTTTTCAAAAAAATTAAGTTGTGCAAGTCATTTTTGTATGTTCAATGGGTCTCAACCCAGGCTATTCAATAATAAAATTACGCTTTCCGTTTGTTTGGGAAAGTTTTTCACGAAACGCGCACTTTTTTCTTTGCATATTATTTTTTTTATTTCTTACATTATGTCCTTCTAAAAAGAGCCCCAAGCACTCGACGTGTACCTTAGGTGAGGTCTAACCAAGGTGAAATAACAGCTAACCGTTATTTTTTTAAATTGAATATTTCCCTGATATTAGTTTTGACAAACCTAATTTTAGTCATACATCCTCGCAGTTGTTCTTAACGAGCTTTTTTCATATTACATGGTGCGTTCCAAAAGTAATGCAATTATTTTTTTAAAGTAATTTATTGAACATATTTGCACTAACAGTTAAAATTCTTCAAAGTACTGACCTTGAGTCTCTACACATTTTTTCCAGTGACTCTCCCATGACCGGTATACGCCCTGGAAGGCGTCTTCGGGGACCTCTACCAAGGTCTTCGTTACGGGTGATTGGATCTCTTCTATGGACGAAAAACGGGTTCTTTTCAGGGCTGTCTCAATCCGAGGGAACAAAAATAAATCTGCTGGGTGACGTCAGAACTATAGAGGGAGGGCAATATTGGCACCTGGTGTTTGGCTAGGAACTCGCGAACTCGTAGCGCGTAGTGGCAAACACATTGGGCACGAGCTAGGCGCACACTTTTCTCATCGCTAAATCTTCATCAACAATGAGAAACACAACAGTAGACGACAAGTTCAGTTCATTGGCAATCATCTTGATACTCAATCGACGGTCATAGTCCAACAATTGTCCAACACAAGCCATATTGTAGTCGGTTTTGCTAGTTGACGGCCGCCCAGAGCGTTGTTCGTCGTTAACCTCTTCCCGGTCCAACTTGAAGATCTTAAACCATCTCGAAACTTGTGAGTAGGACAGAGTAGAGTCCCTGTAAGCCTCACAAATCATTTTAATAGTCTCCTCAAAAGATTTTTTCGGTGTAGCACAAAACTTAGAAATTGCGTAACGTTGCTCGATCGTCGATTCCATTTTTTTCGTGATACGGTCAGCGCGAAGAGGTTTACAATAACTGACTTCCTGCCGCTTTCACATCTTGGAGAGCACTGAAATTGGTTTCGCGGCAAAGCTTAGCCTTCACCAACTGAAAGTGGTTTAATTTCAATCCGACCAATAGGAGCGGCGTGGGAAATTCAATTACATTACTTTTGGAACGCATCCTGTAGGTCCGGCATCATTGTGACTCTTGTTAATTATTTTATTCGGTCTTCCAACCTTTAATTTTACCATTAGAGTGTAAGAACTTCTTTTCCCCAAAATGCATTACTTCGCATTTTTTCAGACTTGGTGGAGATTGCACTCACAGGTCGAACTTTTGCCTGTGTTGCGGATAGAGTCGCCATATCATCCATTTCTTAAATGATAATTAATGTTATTCATGTAATGTGATTAAAGGAAAAGTAATGAAACTTCCCTAGTGGACACTAAGGGGTACCAAACTCAAAGAAACTTTGATGATTTCGGAACTCCACGATGAATTACATAGCTGAGAATTTTGGACGAGGGCATCGCCAATGACATAGGACTCTAATTTTCGGAGTTCAGTTTATGTTTGCCACAATTGATGAGGACTGCGTATTAGTTTCTTCAGTTTTCTTCCTCTACTTTCTCTAAGGTGTTAAAATTCCTTCGCAAATCGCGCAGCGATCCTTACCGTCCCAAAGGGTTTGTTAGCTCTGATAAATTTCACTTGTTTAACTAATTCTTTAAGACCCACTAATACCTAATCTATTGATGACAGGTAGATTTTCGATATCTCCTGAAATAATAACAGAGATGAAAGCTCTTGCAATTATCCACTTAATAAAGTTTTATTTTCGACTACTTTCGATGTACTGCTTCATTTTCAAGTCAAGACTTGAAAATTATGTAGTAGATTAGTTTTCATCTCTGTTATTATGGAACAGTTCCATCACATCACACCTGAATCTGTAATTTATTTCACAAAAAATGTTCATTATATTTCCTAAATTTATAAAGCGCAAAATATTTTGTTTCTGCTCATTAATGAGAGCATTTTTCCTTGCTTAGCGCTTTCCTCAACTTAGCGCTATTTTATTAGATACATTTTAGTTTTAGAGCGTGGTGTAAGTACGTTATGATGATCTCCTCCTCCTCTGAATCTTTTCTACGTCTTAATGAATTGAACTGTCCGATAATCTCGGTAATTTTTTTTAGTTCAGTCTTAGTTTACCTACTTAAATGTATGCAATTATGTCAAAAAATTCCAATTTCGTTTATATATGTTGTTATAATTCCTACTCTTGTATTAGTCCGGAGAACATTCCTTATTATCCAACGCCTTATTATCATGTACATTCGTATGTACATGGCCTGTCCCGAAAAATAAGAAGAGTAAATCGAACTAAAACTTATTTGCGGATCAAAGTACAAATTACTAAAACTTTCCAAAACAGCATCCTTGTGCATCATCAACACACCATTGTCAGGCCTCTGCCACGCTTCTGGTGCGCCTTCCGGAAGGCGCCAATGGGAATCTCGTTCAGGTACCTCGTTATGGCATCTTTGACATAATACAGTGGGCCAAAATGGTACTCAAAAGAGTTGTATTTGGGTCTTAATGAAAGACCCATGTCTCACATCCAATCGCCAGAAGTCACCTATTTTAGAAAATTCGGATCACTTTCACCGTGGTCCAAGAGATCCAAGGCAATATTGTCACATAAGCAGTCTTCCGACAGCACCTTGGGGACCATCTTGGCACACCTTTCTCAAGGCTAAATCTTCTGTTAGAATGCATTGCAATTTGGTTTTCTGTATACTTCACTCTTCTGCTAACATCCTAACACACTCAGGGGTCAATCAGAATTGAGCATATGTCTCATTTTAGCGCATTTTCATCAAACTGTCATGATAATGGATGTCCAGGGTATTCCTCATCGTAAACCTCCTCGTTACCCTCCCAGAACATCTTAAGTAAGCAGAAAACCATCACTTGGCACATTTCTCCATCTCCTCAAGCACCCTAACCATGGTCATGGTCTCCCAATCCAATTTTCCGAGTTAAACACAAAATTTAAACGCATATCATTGCTCCATGGAAAGTGATATCGTGAATAAGTGACGTGACCCTTGAACAGGGGTTCAGTCTAGCAGCGATCCGCAGAGTGTAACGGCCTGCAGATGAATAACGCGGGTCATGTTGCTTTCCCAAAACCTCTAACTAATTTTTACGTTACAAATCGTTCCACTTCAGTCGTCCGCTTCGCCAGGAAAAATCGTTTTACTTACTTATTGTGACAAACCCCGTAAATCCCATTAGGGTGACATAGCGCTAAATGTTCTAAAATTCTATTTCCCGTTATTGGTTTGCTAACAATTCGATGCAGTTCGGGAACAAGTTCAATATCACATTGCGTGACTCCTGGTTTCGAGGGTATAATCCAATTCCGTAGGCGTCCCAATTAATTGATACTAGAATGTCAAAGTCACCTTCGATAATTATTATACTCTGTGTTCGTTTGGATGAGATTGTCGATATCTGTGTATATCTAAGTGGTTAATTAGTCCTATGCTATAGTCGGGCGCTCTGTGGAACGAAAAAAAAACATAAAAATATAATGGCCAGCAAATAATAATGAATAATTCCATGGCAGTTAATCGAAATGGGAATGAGTAATAAGTTTGAAAAATAAATAATGAGTGCCGGGATATTTTTCAAGTTTCGGAAGTGGAGGGTGGGGAGGGTTGGGGTCCAGATTAATGGACACCTTCCTTCGACCTGGTTCAGGATATGTGCCAATGAACGTGACTTATTTGCATCATCTATCGATGACCTTTTAGTTTACGTCGTCACCTTTGGCATTTCCATATTTCCATTAAAGTACACGTAATGCAGAATTGGCGAAAGATCAATTTCACGAGATGACTCGCAGATCGGCCGCGCAGGAAAACAAAATATTTATCTAGTAACATTTGTTTTCTTCGAAAATCGCCGTATTCTATTAGGATTTATTCTCAAACTTTTCCGTTTGTGCGTCTTGGAAGACTAATAAAAAAAGGGGGAGCTTCGACGAAGAGTTGTTCGGTGTGAATAGGGCCAAGTGAGCGAATGAACCAGCCTGCAGCACTCCGCCCACCCCGCCCTCTGTAAAAGGGTGAAATTTAAGAATGAACTATATAGAAGCCAATATTATTACCGCCCTTTCTTGCCAAGCAGTCTGCCAACTATTCGTTTCTCTTTTGTTTGATGGGCGACCATTAATCATCTGAGGCGACAGGGTTGAGAATGTCACATGGTCTACAAAATTAACAACTAGCTGATTTATTTCCTTCTCTCCAAAATATGTTGAGTCACGTCTTTGGTCCCGCTAGAAAATTAAAGCACCCTACAACTCTGTTTCCGTGGCCTTGCGGGCAAGTCCTCATTTCATTTACCACTGTCTTTTGCATGTTGGCCCTATTAATCACTTCCATACTTTGTCTCTGTGGCCTATTAAATATTTAACTATACATATCCCAAATCATTTTGGAACAATTTTATCGCTTCGCAAATATTTCCTTTGATAATTTTTACCTACCGGCAATGTGCGACATAGTCATTTTAAATAGAACAAGTCTCGAGCATCTATAATATAAATAATTATAATTTCAAAAGGTAATCTGAGCATCTCTCGCGATTTTTCGGCATATTCACTGTGCGAAGGATTTCCATGATTGCATACACAAAGGAACTTAAATATATTTGCCGCATAACAGCATAGAGAACGAAAAAAAATAAAATTTTGAGCAAAATGTCTGTTACGTATTTCCCGAGAGAGAGAGGCACGTAACTACGGAAACACTTGGTGCAAATTAAGGCGTCTTGAAAGAAAACTGGAGGGAAGTGGAAAGGGGAAGGAATCCCTTCGTCGGCAGCAACAAAAAACACAGGCACCCAAACAACAAAAGATGCCAGGGGGAGAGGGGAAGGGGTGGTGTTTTACGCCGCTTTCCACGGGCAGTAAATTTAAGCACTCCTAAGAACGGCAGAATACCGTGTCTAGAAATTCCTTCATTGATCGCACCAAGTTCCCAGAGGTAAGTGCGTGGTAGTAAAGACGTGTAATTTAGTGTGCCATAGTAAGGGAACCCGTTTTCCGTTGCTAAACGCGGATTGAATTAAAACATTGAATAAATTTGTCAAAACTTGAAAAAAATACGAAAAACTCCAGAAGAGTACTTCAATCAACCCAAAGATTTGTTTTTTTTTATGATGGTGGTGACAGTCTCACCGCAACACGCATAGTGACCCGGACACTGAATCTACCATAGCTAGATAGACCCAAAAAGTTTACTATTTCAGAAAATGTCCACCTTTTTGTAAGTCTAACTGTAGGATATCGACGGATACCAGCATCATGACTGGATTTTATTTTTTTGACTTGGAGTACAATGATAATCAACGTTTGAAACTATTTGAAATGCCACTACTTCTTTCCGCAACGTAAGAAGTTATTTACAGGTTTGCAACTGAAAAAGCTTTCGTATTTCGACCGGTTTCGTTATTTTGACATCATTAACAAAGTGAGAACTTAGAGGCGGCGCAAGCCAACCTTTTGAATTCGGATGAGTGTGGAATGGTGAGAGGGTTTAGGGGAGTTGGGAGGATTTGAGGTGGGCCGCAATGGCGATGCGGGAATGCCCAAAGAATCGGGAATCCTGGTGCGTTGCTTGTCAACTCCTCCGCACCAAATGCGTCACCTCATCTCTCGAAAGAGGACGGCGAGCACTGCAGTCTCTCCCTCCCCCTCACTCCTCCCCGCGCGGTGACAATGACTGAGCACACTGGAACATCATTAATGCGCGATTTCCACTTGATATGTTTTGTATACTGTATCTTTAGTATGCTCCCCGCACAAGCCATTAGCCAGAATTCCCGACACTTTCGACATTCCCGTGAAGTCAGTGCTCCTGACCATGAAACCCTTCCGAATCCATCCCCGGAGTGGAATATTTTCCTGCTGTGTTCAAAAAATTTACTAGCGAAAATAAATGCTGGCAAATAACTTGGACAATTATTTCAAAACATTGTTTCGTATTTGTACGATCCGAGTAGTCGACTGCGTACCGTTGCTTTAACTGACGTTTGAGCTGTTTTATTTAAGTTTCCTTCGGAACAATTGAAGAAAAAGGAGACATTTTTAATGACATCTATGGTGATACTAATATTTATGAATACCTTTCATCCATTAAATTCAAAGAGCAATAATGTTTTCTGAGAAATATATTAGATGACTTTGTTTGATACCTGTATTCAACATCATTATGCTATTAATATTTCTTATTGTGAGGAATTTCTTAAATAATAAATGTCAATTTCCATGCACTACCGTTTAAATATTTACCCTAATTTTGTATCTCTCACATGCAATACTTCCCAGAGAAATACTATTGCGATGTCAGCTGTTTGATTAAATTTTATACATTTTAATTAAATTGTTTTACAGGCTTACCACTAGAGCGTTCAGTCTCTATCTTAGTGTTATTTTGATAACGTAAGTGCACTATGTTTAATTGAATCAATAAAATTGTAAAAACATTCCCTGGGTTATTTAATATACAAATGACACATAGGAAGAACAAAATACTCTAAAAGTTTTATTTTCATATTAATTTGGCTCATAAGAATCAGTAAAAGACACAAAAGGAAGATGTAACGCATCGGAGAATTTAAAATGTGTCTAGGAGAACCTAAAAGAATTTTTCTCAGATGACGTCGCATTAATGGGAATGAATCCAGAAAATCTGTAGCCAATAATGAGAAAAATGAACCAATTACTTCAAGAAAGAGTATGCAAGCCAGCATTTAGGAAATAAAAATCTTAGCTTACAGTAGAAAGAAGATACAGGAAGGTGGAGATATTGCATAGAACAAGTGAAATCTTGCATCTACGTGCCCACCCACCCACGTTCCTCTAATGTGCCAAAAAATGAGATGAAAGAAGCCCGACAAATATCAATCAGAGATTGCCTCAAGATAATAAAGCATTTACAAAGAACATACCACTACTATGGCCCAGAAAGATAAACTTAAAAATAAAATAAAAGTGCTACGATCGGCAGATTTGGCCGTCACTTGGCGAAAATAATGATTTTACATCGTGAGATTGAAACTTAGTTTTTAAAATTATTACTAAGCATTCATGTGGAGTGTTGGGGAACTCCGCGGATCCGAGTGATGACTATTTGTGATTTGAGAAACATGACAGAGAAGGAAAGCCTTCAAAACCTACTGCTGGAGACGAATGCTGAAGGTCACTGGAAATGTTAAGGGTAATTATGCAGAAAAGAAAAAGAGGACAGACCGACAGAAGGATTGGGCGCACTTAGAGACGTAATGGAATGTTTATAAGCCGAGTTTTCTAGACTGTGATATCAATACTCACCGACGTGTGTACTCTTCATTTTGCAGTCCTAAGGGTTCTGATTGCAATTACATAGGAAAATGCAAGGCACGAATTTCGGGGGCCATGTAAAGAGGGATGTAGGGTGCTATCAGGCCGTCTTAGGGATGAGCATGATAACGGAGAGAATGTCGGGCTGCGGACGTCCAATCTTAGGATTGAACGCTGATGACGAGCACCATTAACAATGTTATTATTCACACCTCATCTAGATGTGAATCGTGTCACTATAGCAGAATACGAGTATAATATAATCTATAATCCTTATATAGCAGATGTACGGATTTCTATGGTTAAAATCTCATGAAATACCCCATGTGCAAAAATTAATTCCTGAATTATTAATGCAAGTATATATCGTTTAAGTGTATTGCATGGGTGTCCAAATCTTAAAGAGCAGCTAATCAATGATCAGAGGATTAATAGTTATAATCTGATGTATTTTAATTAGCACAGAAATAAAATTTTGTGTTCGGATTACGTTTAGGCACGTTAATTCAGGTGATAAAGCATTCTGCCACTGATCGGAAGATCTCTGTCTCAAGCCTGGAATATGCCTTTGAACACACCTCTACAAAGCTCCAAGATATCCATCTTAAAGTCATTGTGGAAAAGCGACGGCGGTAAGGGAAAAGAAACTTGCCCTCCTACCCTGACTACATAATTTCGCTCGTCGCACATTAATCCAGATTCAAAATCCTAACCTACTTTATAAATTCCCTGCAATAGAGAGGCGCCCCCCGTGCTGCATTATTTGCAACTATTTCCCAAATGCCGGTCTTCTCGAACCGGACAACTTTTTTCAAATCTGACAAGCATTTCAGTCATTTTTTTTAAATATTTTGTTGCAGCGGCGATGATGCTCAGTCATAAAAAATTTCAGAGAGTCGGCGACCTTTAGTGTCCATGCCAAAGACGTTTACAAAGGCGTTACGATTGCCCAAACGTTTCGGCTTGTGGTTGTGAATTCTATTCTTGTGCTCGGGAAATCTCTTAAAGAGGCGTGCATTCGGAAGGGAGGTCGTAAGTTGCCACGAGGGAAAATAACGCGAGGGTTGTGGGGCTGAAGGGCGATCGCCAGAAAGAAAACCTCGGGAAGGGAAGGCGACGGACCGCGGGGAACGGGCGTGGAGATGCCCGCTCATGCATTAACTATCACACCGTAGTGCCCCGCTTTAACGGGCTGCCGCCCTGTTTACTCGGCACGCGGAATGTGGGTCGAAGGGCAGGGGGAGAGGATATAATTTTATGGCTTTTTGGTGGCCATTACCGGGAACGACGAGTTTTGATTCCTGCAAGTCATGTTGCGCATAAAAGTCATGACGCGTGTGAAAAACCCAATGATCCCCTCTTCCTCCCCCTTCGTCCCAGCCGTAAATGGGAATTGTGCTCACCCTTATTCAAGGATGCTTCAAATTGGGGCAACCCCTCGCCCGCGTACGTGGTTGTGTGCGTTAGTAATGACCTTCGCGCGAAACTTGTACTTTTCACTTTTTTAAGTATAAGGAATCCATTGCAAATTCTTGAGCCTTGGCGTAAATATACATGCAAATGATCTTAAATTTACTCCATTCCTTATAGACATACACACTTTGGAATTTGGAATGTAGGAGTGGTGGGTTAACCACGGGTAGAGGAGAGGAAAGGAATGGTGGTAAGGCGTAGGGTTTATTGAGATCAGCATTCATTCTGAATAGAATATTAAACGAGGCTATAAAATGGTTGGTGTAAAAACAAGCAAAGGCCGTAATGTACGTTAATAATAGTGGAAGTAAGCTGTATAAACGTCTAATGTCTCCGGAATTCCCAAAAGCTTTGAAATTACATGTACTGCTGTTTTGCCATTGTAACTAATAATATGAGCTTCCATTCAACCACAGTATCTCCATTTGCATATACAATGTAACATATTTATTTGTCATTTTTAATTTATCATATATAATTTTAACAAATCATACATTTTTAATTTAAATAATGTATCATATTCCTTCTAAAATGATGCAATTGAACGTATTTTATTTATTACAGCGTGCGATCCAAAAGTAAGACAATAAAATTTACCGCCCCGCTCCTATTGGTTGGAGTGGGATTAAATTACTTGGAGAAGGTGGAAAAAGTGCTAAGCTTTGCCGCAAAACCGGTCTAAGTGCTCTCCAAGCTGTGGAAGCGACAGGACGTCAGTTTTTGTAAACCTCTGCGCGCCGGCCGTGTCACGAAAGACCAACCGAGCGAAAATTTCAAGTGAACTTTTGCAACGTATTGAAAATGAACCTGATTATTAGGACGATGAGTTAAACCGGGTTAAAACCTGGGTTTTTTAATACGACCCAGAATCAGAACGCCAAAGCTCTGAGTGGCACACCGACCAGTCCCTTAAGCCCAAAAAGCCAAGAAGGAGCAAATCAAAAGTGAAAACAATGCTCATTGTCTTTTTCGACAGTAAACGAGTGGTCCATAAGGAGTTTGTTCATCAAGAACAGACGCTTTCTACTACGTGAATGTGCTGGAAAGATTCCGAAAAAGGGTCATCAGAACGAGAAAATACATCTCCGCTACCTGACAATTCCATCACGACAACGTGCTACGAGTCCGCCAGTTCCTGGTCAAGCACCAGGTGCTAACCCTGCCCCACCCCCCTATAGTCCTGACGTCGCCCCAGCAGACTTCTTTTTGTTCCCTCGGATTAAGGCAGCCCTGAAAGAAACCTGTATCTTAAAGTGGGCCCTCAACAAATTAAAAACAAATCATTTGGAAGTGAATCATTATTTTTTTAGAATAGGGAACAGACTGGTTTCCCCGCCGAGGCTTTTTAGATGCATGAGGAGTACATATTGAAAGTAGAACAATGCAGAGTAGGTAAATCGCATTTTAACATAATTATTTCAACACTCAATCACTCATAAAAGAAATTGATTGAACTGTGAATAGGCATGTCGAATAAAATGTCCCCTCAAAATTAATATCATTCATATCTGCGAAACGCTCACATTTTCTGTTGGCAGTAATAGTCCAAAAGTCAAATTCAGTAGCCACCAGATAAGTATGGTTTTAATCAGTGTTGAATTAGCGAGTGCTCGTGTCACAAAATTTATAGATTACATATGACTAAAGGCTGCTCTAAACCTCCGGCATTATCGATTACTAGCAAAGAGTGAAAGGTTCCGTAATTTTAAAACCTAATTAAAGGGTTAAAATTAATTTTAATCGCGGAACGCTACCACCCCAATCGATAAAATCTGGCTTGTCCCAATTTTCGTTACTTTAAAGTTCTAGATCAAACTCACCAAAATAAGGATAAGGTCGATACGAAGAGATAGTAATCTGAAATATGTTTAATTGAGTCCACAAAACCTTCACCAAAGAATAATCGCTACGCTGCGGCTAACTTAAATGTAAAAAAGTTCATTTCCTCCTCCTGGTGGCTGGATTCTCCATCTGAGTCCGCCTCCAGCATGAACTGCGTGTTTTCATGTATCAAAGGATATATTTATATTGATCGGTACCAATTGTTCTCTCCGAGCCTTAATTTAAACTTTCTGGTCATTCTAATATTGATATTTTTTTACTACACTGATTATCCCAGGTCGTATTATCATCGTAAATTATTGTTCTCATTTAACTACTCACTTGAGTCACGGTCTTATAATCATTCAGTCACAAGGGTGGAAGGGGTGGAACTCTACGCCAGAGGGATACCTGCGAATATCGCCGGGAGGTCACACCCTCTCGTATCCCTCCCGAATGAGGGCAACAGGAGCCTTCATTCATGCTCCATGCGAAGTTCGAGAGAAGGCGAGAGAAATTCAAAGACGACGGAGGGAGAGATTCATCTTCGGCGCGTAAGACGACGTGGACGAACGAATCACTCAACCATCCAGTTCACCCTCCTTACCTTTCACGAAAAACTCGCGCTGGCTTCATCCCATCTGTCTTATCGGGAGAACCCTCGCGAGAACAACGGTATTTGAAGCCAACCCTTAGAGGGTGTGTACCCTTTCTTCACTCTGTTGCAGTAACGACCCCTTCTGGTCGCCGGGGGAGGAGAGCGTTCTTCTCCCGCAGGATACGTACGGCATTGGAATGCGGTCGCGGGGATTGGATCTCGGGATGAGGCCGGAAGGGGAATGTTCGCAGGGAAATAAGGGTTAGGACGGACGAAAGAGGGAAAAGTGGAACCGGCCCTTTATGAAAAAATAAGGAAGGGATAAATCTGCTCGCTGCGCCATTAGGTACGCCACCTCCTTATGGGTGAAGTATTTGGAACGGAACAAGAGGGCGGCAAAGTCATTCCGGGCGGAAAGAACGGAACGGTTCGGAACAGTGAAGATGACTCGCGGAGTAGATGGCGGTGGTGCGGGAGGGAGGGGGAAGAGTGCGGAGGGGGACGCGGTTGAGTTGAATTGAGTTGAATGGGGTGAGTCGAACGTGCGGGTTTTGCAGGAGGCTCTCAAGAAAAGGAGCGGGGACCACGACTGCGCCTCCTCCTCGTTGTGGTGGGAAGCGTTACGCCATGTGCGAGTGCGGCCCGCGACTGTCGACGCCGCCCCCTCCCCCCAAGCCATCCCTCGGCCCGCAGCTAGGGGTGCGAAGTCTTTGCGTCGAGAGCAGAGGACGAACAGACGAGCTGGAAAATCCGGGCCATGCCCTGATTTCGGCTTAACGTACCTCTGCAAAAAAATCACCTCCTCCAAAGCTCCCGGATCGCTCATTTACGGTGAGCAAAGTGAAAAAAAAACAGTTTTTTAATGAATGCGTACACAAATGTAATCACAAAGAGTATCGATCAAATTCAACTGCGATAAATTAAGTCCGTATTGACTCTTTTGAATATATAGAAGTCTCTAACATACGAGTTTCCTATCCATTACGAGTTCCATATTCCTGTTCTAGTACTATGTCAACGCGACTTTTCTCGAATCCAGGATTTGACAGCTACCTTCACCTCATCGTCCGAGGTGTAACGATTACCCTTGAGGTGTCTCTTGAGTTGAGGAAAAAAATAAAAATTGCAAGGAGCAAGATCGGGGGAATAAGGAGGGAGTTGCTTGTTCTCGTCTGTGAGACGGCTTGGTATCATGCAAGGATTTTACGGTATCCCAATTTTTCAATAATGAAGCCGATACGTTCCTTGGATATTTCAATATGGTTTGCAATACACTCTTAAGTTATTTGTCGGTCATTTTGAATCAAATCTTCGACGAGTTTTCGATACTTATCGTCTGTGGCAGTGATCGAACGTCCGCTGGGTGTTTCATTAACAATTATGGCTTTTCCAGCCTCGCAACCACGAAATTTTAACATTTACTGTCAACAGTATCGCCATACTATAAACAGCCTTTAAACGACGATGAATCTCAGTAGGAGTTCAATTTTTCAGCAGTTAAAAATTCGATAACATCACGCTGTTTAACTCGCGTTGACATAGCACTAGAACACGCCTCCATGCTTCCGCATGTAACGACCTCAAACCTGCTCTTGCGTATTGATGGGCAATGATAATTCCACATGCCATCAGGAGTGCTACTAAAGGTCAATTTCTTTGTGGTCTACAAGCATGTGTGCATTAGTTTTCAGCCTATCCTCGTATTGCCAGCATCAGAAGCGAGATTTTTACGTATGACGATCAATTCCAATCGATATACTAATAGGAATCTCTGAAAATCACTACAGAACCATATTGAATCTGATTAGGAAGTTAGGTTAATGAATAAAATAAAACGATGTGACTGTCGATGCTGATCGTTCTTCGTTCGTGAGCCTTTCGAATCAGAAAGTGGTTCATCGTTGCCCTCCTTCCTTCCTTATCAGATACACGGTTTCTTATTACCTCTTTATTTACATCACCCTATTACAAAATATGAATATTTAGACCGAATAATATATCGTTTCCTTCGCAAACCAAATGAAGATGGATGATGAAAGAGGAGCAATTTAAGGCCCAAGGCGTCATCACCATTAGATACGAAGAAGTGGAGTACTGCAGTCAATATAAAATATCTTAGGATTGATTAATCAAAGCACTCAGCTGCCACAGTAACCCATGTAGTTTTTATCCACTGATCCATCTAAATGAATCCTTAACTGTGTACTTTTTTGCTAGTTTTCTTTTCAGTGATTTATGTTACTTGATTGTGTTCGTACAATAAAAATTCAACCACAATTACGAAATTGTACAACTTTCTGAGATGCATTAATGCTCCATTTTTTTCAAAAAAGTAAGCGTGATTTGCTCAATATTCCCTTCAGAATGAGTATCTTTTTAAAAATTATACCATCATGCCCATTCATTTAACTTTATACCATCATGTATTTACTCGTTTTTTAGACGAATAATTATGAAATAGTGGAGAGATGAAATCAATCAATCTTTCTTTGATCAGACTAGGCGATAGAACTTAATACAATTTACATATGAAAATGCAAAAAGCATAGCAAACTTCATAAAAATACCTCTGTTATTCTCCCGAATCCTTCACTTTCCAATTTAAGTTATGCATCATTAATCATTCCCTTAGTCCCTGATGGACCTTCCTTCGTTTCTCCCTCTTTATTTTATCTATTTATTTCTCTTCGGTATTTATCTTACATTCTTCCTTTTATTTCCCCTTCTGGCAAATCCATTGTACTTAAGTGTCCCCAATCAATCTATGTAGTTCTCCTTTTCCCTATGGTTCTTCATATGGTCTTTTCCTCTTCTGCTATCCGGTTACGTATTCGCTTCTCATTTTGTTTGTTCTTTTTATCTTCGGCATTCGACTGCAGCATCAGGTTTCGAGCCTGTTCACCTATTCTTCTTTGGTCCATTTTATCAATTTCTCATCTCTCTGATATATAAGATTACACTTTTACTCACACTGCGGACATTTTTTCAAGAAATTTCTCTTTGTCTGTAGTCGTTTATTCTTTTGAGTGCAGCGATTTCCTTTTCATCATGAGTGCCTTTCTAGCTTGAGCTTTTCCGTCTGCGTTTGATGCCTGTCGGCATTCTTCCATCCCACGAATCTCTCTTAGAAGTCCCATCGACCTCAGATCCCACAAATCACATACTACGATTTTACTTTTCTCCTATTGATTTTAATATTATATCTGAACGTGCTTCATTCATTACATATACAAGAATGCCTTGAGGTCTTTTCAATTCTCTGCTTTCACTGCGAAGTCATCTGCAAAACGAAAAAAGGTTGAGTAAATTTTCCAACTTACCTTATTTTTCTCATTAAATAACTAATTTCCTCTAATCGCATTATTTTATTGCCTCTTTTAAGCATATTTTCACCATTTTTCGTGCAATTTTGCCTTATTTTCTTATGCTAACTTCTACATTCATTATGTTTTTCATTCACCGTTCGCACACGCAGTATTGCGATAGTTTTTGTAGAATTAATTAATTAGTCTTATGTCGCTTTGACTAATTTTAAGTTTTTTTTGCTGTGTTCTACTTATGTTTTCCACGAGAAATTTTCAGTCTTTCCTCAAATGACATATGCAATGTATTTTTAATGTGCATTATAGTTTCTACCAAGGCTCTAAGGTACAGTATGCCTTCCTTGACTCATGTGCTCCCATTGTAATCACTAAATGAGTTAATCAATGATGAATGTTTGTATGAAACTGCTAAATTGCAATGCCATTGTAAACACATCTATTTGAGTATATCAACGGAAAATTTTCTAAGAAGGTAATCACAACATTTAACTGGAATACTTATGGAACAGTGTGTCAATTACGTGATCATCTCCGTCAGGGGGACGGTAATCATTTTCCAAATTAAAGGATACTAACTCGATCTAAATTCAATCCGGTAATGCCGTGCTTATAATAAATGCCCGAGGAAAAATCGCTTGTTGCTTATGGTACGAAATATTTCCGGACATTTCGTGCCAAATATCCTTAAAGGAACCACGGTGTATGAATAGTCATAAGTCTCAGCATCTCCGCCAAATCTGTGTTAGTACTAGGAACACGCGTTAGCTGGAGAAGTATAGTAAGTGTGCCAGCGCCATTTCATGCGCAGTAGCGAATACTGCTTCCTAGAACAATGGAATGAGGCCATACCTCCGTTTTGCTCTGAAAATCTCATCTAAATTCTATCATAAATCTATTAAGCTGGCTTGAAATGTGCAATTTGAGATTCATCATTTATAGGTTAAATACGATTTTGTTCTCCCAAGAGTGACGACTCTGAAATACGTTTGTAATAAATTATATTCAAGATTTATTACGCTGGAAAACAATTTTCATATGTCTGTAAAACATTTGATATTTGTTTGAATTGAAATGCAGGTTATTTATTTTATTATATATTTATCTTATATACTCTATTAGTAATATTTTTCTACCACTGTAATTGGTACGCACGTGCTTCTTCCATATAGTTTTAAATTTCTAATATGATTCACGTCCTATAATTATTTTTAAATAACACACTCAGTATTTGATTAAGCGTTCAAAGCACTTGAATCAGTGCCTTTTCCAAGGGATCCTTTGGTTTTTAAAATGTTTCACCAATCTGTACAAATATATCTCCCCGATACAAAAATTGAAATGTATCCCCCCGTTACCTTACATGTGAGTCTAGGACAGATAAACGTTCAGCTTTTCTTATGTTTTGAAGAGAGAAACGTGGAAACTGTTTCCCAGTATGCGGTAGTGTGTTCATCATGTGAAAAAAAATTGACCTTACCCAATTTATTTGTTTTGCGTAAATAATTTCAAGGTTACTCAAATGTATTCTTCCATCTCGTGATAGAATATGTAAAGAGAGTAGTTGAACGTTTTGTGGTGATTTTCTTGCAATTGATTTGCCCGTGGTCTTCGTTAGAATCACATGTAAAAATTATTTTCAAAATAATTTTAAGTTGGGACTCATTTTTCATAGGATAGTAAATTATTCAAACTAATTAGTATCTACAATATCATGCATTATTTTTTGCGGAAATAACGCTATCCTTGACTGTATTATCACTCGCTGTAGGGTTTGAGACGATGTAATGAGCAACATTTGCAAAGTACCGTCCAAAAGCAACATTGTTTAATTTAAGTAATCAATTATGATGATTGAACTTGGAGTATTTGTTTCACAAAATTAACATTGTAGCGTTGGCAGAGTAAAAAGCTAAAAAAATAAGCTGAAGTCAAGAAGAATTGTTACACGATACACATCTTTTTTTGCCAAAATATCTTGATAATATTACTTCATAATATTTTTTGTTAAAATCTGCTGTAATTCCTGCTCTACGTTAAATTATCCACTTACCTCTCGACAGAACTCTGTTTTGACGAACATCGGAGTAAGATGAAGTGCTCTTGATAGTCACTCGATCGACAAATGTTAACGCTTTAATCTTGCAAATAAATAAATGAAGATGTAAAGAGATTGGATAATTTTGTTTTTTCTAAAATCTATTAATGCTAGTCGGAAGAACACAATTTTGCCAATCCACACCGTATGCTTAATTCCTCATGCTTGAGGCACGATCGCAAAAAAACCGCAAGCAATCGAAAATCGTTTTATTCCTGAGGTGTGGTCTGCGGAAAGTTGCACTATGTAAAAGAAAGGAATGTTCAATTTGCCAATCTGCTCCGATAAACTCAATGAAAAGAGGAGAACTCGGAGTCGCGACCTACTTACCAACTGGAAGTTCTGCGGTTATTGCTGGTGCTTCGGACTCCCTTGGATGTGTAGTTTATGAGGAGGTAGAAAGAATATTTAGAAATTCCGATGAAAGGAACTGTGTACTCTTCCATGAACTGTGATATAACGTGCCGTGGAGCTTAAAAACGATAGGGGCGTTATTAAAAGAAAACAACCTTCACTCGAGTACTGAACATTTTCTCAGGACTTCCATCCACTGAACCCACAAAAAAATGACATTTTTTCCATGGAAATCAATGTGCAAACAATGTTTTTCCACGGAGTAAAATTTAAAAATCTAATATTATTCCTGGTAGGGCGTAAGAATTATCTTGTTTTTCAGAGAATTCAAAAAATGCATGTCACTTTGAGAAATGTTTGATAAAATAAATTCATAACTATTGTTTACAAAGTTAATTTATTTTCAAAGTACCTCTCAAATACTTTCATCAGAAATAAACATATGCATACAGCCTATATCAATAAGAAACTCTTATAGAATTAATAAAATAAGTTTGTAAACAATTTAGCAACGATTTTGCTATGCGGGTAGCATATTTTGGAAAATAATGGATGCCATAGCTCTAAAGTTTCCGTCATTATGGTTTAAAATAGGAAATCTAGGCGCGTTAACGGATCAAAACTTGATCGTTGTATATTATATTATCTTATTTTATTCGTGTGTAATTTCAATAATGCAATCATTTCTGCGTCCACCAAGGTAAACTCTATGAATCTCGGAAGATTTAACCCATTAGGCAACAACTTAAGCCTTTCTTAAAACAGTAAAAATGGGAATATTCTATATGAGCGTTGGATGACTTAGATATTTTTACTTCAATTTGATCATTCTTATGGTTATTGCAAAATATATTGGTTTTCGTGGGGTGATGGTAGCGTGAATTTGTTTTTCGAATATTACAGGCTGAATTATAAGCCTGTATTAAGTGCTGAAGTATTGCAGGTAAGAGGAGAGAAATTATTAAATATTCATTAAAATCCTCAGTTGATTAACACAGGTGCAGTTTGCATTAGATTGCAAAAAATAAAGGCAAAAACGCCTTTTGGTAGCCCTAATTGACCTTTTAATTTTCATAAGTATCGTAATGGTTGGTTTGAATTATATTTCTCCGTTGTGCTATTAAGAAGAAGAGTATCTTTTACTTTAGGATAACTATGGATACCCTATTGTCTTTCGTAACGCCATATTTTAAAGAAATTAGGTGCTTGAATTGGATGAAGTTTGGTGAAATTGGTTGCTTGAATGAAATTAGTCTGTCTAGGATTTAAATCATTTTAAACTTTCACATAATTTTATAGTTGACTTTCGACCGCGGTTACATAGTTCATGCGTCGTTCTCAAGGCGCAAATAAGTTTTGAGTAAGCCCTTAAATACGCACCTCTAGAAAAAGCGAGGGAAAGTTTAAGATAATTGCAGCAACAATGTGGTAAGAGGGGAAGACAGTAAGTTTTTGGGTTTCTCGATTAGAAACAGGAAACGGGGAGGTGGTTTAGGGAATACTTTTTATTAAATGCTCACAAGAGCCCCCTCTTTCTTTTCTAGAGGTTTATCATGAGTTATTCACGTTCCTACCAAACGTATTTGCTTATGGCACCTTGAGAATTACAGATTAACTTTGAAACCGTGGTCACTGGTTGATGGTACAATTCTGTGGAAAATTACAATGGTTCTAATTCATTCATGTCTCATCTTTAACAACGTGAGGCCAAAAAATTTGAATTTTATCGGTTTTTAAACTTTTTTTGTCGTAAAAGCGCATATAGCTCTTTGTTAATGATACGGGAATTCCTTGTGAGTTGTCTAATAGCTCAATAATAGCAGTCAGATTCCTATGACGGTGGTCTGAAGATCAAGTATATAGTAGATGTAATCCACTTGCCAAACGTGAATTGCATGTATTTAAATTCATTTCACATCATAAGGTCTCATCCCATGCTATTGTGTAAATGCATCAGATGTTTAGGGTCAACAAAGTTTACCTAAATGATTTTCAGGATTGTGCCTTTCTGATTGTTGGCCACTTAATCGAGAAGCAAACATTTTTGTAGCTCGGGGATTTCATCAATATCCAGTCTATTTGTAAAATTACAAATATTCCTTTCGACTTTTAACCCCAAATATCTCCTGAATTCGTCGGTATGTATTTAAAATTTAAGGATGGATCTTGAAAAAAATAAACGTTATTTCCCGATACTATTCGTTCCTGTTCTCTTATACGTAGGTATCTGTTGCGCCGTCATTCAGAATCATTCACGAACGGTCGTGGAAGTGGATTTTACCTTAATTTCAATTGTCCACTCTCTTCGGACCTACCCAAATGAAAATGTTCAGTCGTCGCTCGCGTGTTTCCGATTCGGTAGACTCCACAAGTACCTCCTATTACTATTGCATGCCTTTGCGGGGTGTTGGCCGGGCGGGACGCAATCTTTCAGCCCATCCTCCACCGCTCTCATCTAATGAGCAAGATCTCCTCCCCTCCCTCCCTCTCCATCGATCCCTCCAATAACTCTGCTCTCTTCCTCCCCCGACCTCCTCGACACCCAACCCCCCGGAAGGCAACAGGTGCCGGGGCTACGTGCTCTGGCACGGCGACACACGGCCAGTACGTACGGTTGCACAGCAGCGAATGCATTTCTCTCCCCCGCTCCCTCCTCGCCCCCTTCCGCGGCGGCGACCCCTCCATCCAGGGGGAGAGGAGAGGACGCCTTCTCCCACCCCCCCACTTTTGCTAATTGGTGCGGCGAGATATTAAAGGAGGGAGTGAGCCATTTGTTTCCTCATAAACGTCAACATCTCTGCCTTGCCTCACAAAAACAAAACTCTAAAACTCCGAAATCTCGGAGAAAGAATTAACAATGCAATGGCGCACACACCTGAAGATTTAATTTTAGCGATAAAGAACGCTGTTCTCGAGCAAAGAAAGTATGTCGGCCTCAATTACTTCACTTCTGCATTATAATCATCGTTTTTGTTTCAATCCGAAGATAGGTTTACGGCAGCCCTTCACGATTTCCTATACTGAGCTC
Source organism: Hetaerina titia (assembly GCA_037158775.1). Taxonomy (NCBI): domain Eukaryota; kingdom Metazoa; phylum Arthropoda; class Insecta; order Odonata; family Calopterygidae; genus Hetaerina; species Hetaerina titia. The sequence goes on from CM073768.1 coordinate 136,732,131, forward strand.
ACTGCCTGATAGGCACCCCGCTTCTTTGCTTGCCCTACTCCTTTGTCCCTCGACCTTCCTAGTGGAGTCTAATAAATTCACTCCATGCCTCAAATTGTGTCTAATTAATCCAATATTTCTTCCATTTCAAAATTCTGATTTCATGTCTTTAAGAAATTAGAGTGGATGAGAGCTATTTTATAATTATTTATCGATTATGCCGAAATTAATCCAGAGTCAACCACTGGTAAATGGTGTGTGCCAACTCATTACTAAACGATGTATTCAATTTCATAGTTTGGTTAATAATGTTACTCTCTTGGAGTTAATTCGATATTAAATTTCTCTTTCTTTAAATCCTTGAAGCCTTCCCAACTTTTGAACCTTTCCCTTCCCAACTTTTGAACCTTCCCAACACAAAATGTATGAGTGCTCATACATTTTGTCACTCAGATTTCCCGATGTAGACCGAAGGAGGGTCCAGCTTAAATTTCCAGTTGGTAGGAAGCGGTTTGATTCGACGTCAACTAGTGTTTATGGATTACAAGTGTTTAGAAAAAAGAAGCAAGTCAGCGACCAGTATTTTATTATTTATGAATCACCTAATTTGGTGTTCAATTCAAATATATTAAATCATTAATATTATTCAGAGCAACAGCCTACCTGATTCGGATAGGTTTTCGATGAACCCTGGTACTTTACACTACTACACCAAACCAAACCAACCTTAACCAAAATAATATAAAGTATTCATAAACCCCATAACATTGAAATATTATACATTGAAAAAAAAACACATTATTTAGCTCTGCATACTTTCTACCCCTCTTGATTCCGTCTAAAACACCTAATACAGGGTAGTCCAGGGGCTAGAGCGTTAGACTACAGGCCGGAGGCCCGGGCATTAATTCCCTGGGACCCACCTTCAGCTGTGTGATTTTTCGGGCACCAGATCTTCCTGGGAAAACATAAGTGGCATTAGGAAAGAATCTAGTCCCTTCTCTTGATTTGTGAATTTCGCACGTCGTCGGGATCAGTATTAGGTTAGCTCTATTCGCCTGTCAAACTGACCTTTGGATGGAAAACTACGGTTTGGTTTGGATTGATCATTATAACGTTCTGGACGCCCTATTCGGCCACTATTCCAGAAATCATTTTTTGAATCCATAAAATGGTGATGGGTGGTGGGAGAGTGAAGGAGATGAGATCAATAAGGCTGTAGGCATCTCCAGTGGAGAGATTCGTAATATTTTGTATTCACATTTGGACATGAGAGAACTATTCGCAAGAGGGATGCTGTAATTGCTCATATTTGAGCAAAAATGGAATCGGGTGATATGTTCTAAGACCGGTTTGCGGCTGTTTCAGCGAAATCCTCTGGTGGTAAGTTTCGTTTCGCCACTTCGGATGAAACAAGGATGCATCACTACACTCCTGAAACCGAGAAGCAGTCCAAGCAATGAGTAGACAACGGAAATCTGCACCAAAGTAAGCGAAGACCGTTCCTTCAGCTGGGATAGATAGATAAAGGACTTTATTTGGGCAAAATTGAGACCTAATGGTCCCTTCTTCCATTTAACCCATTGTCATGTATATATAATACAAGGTATAAAATTTACAAAATACATGCATATATGCACATAAATACATAGAGACAGACACAAATTTTAAAATCGAAAGAAAAGGAAAAGAAAAAAAATATATATATATATATATATACACACATACATATGTACATACATATACATAAAAAGATTAGGGATACACCAACACATACAAACAAAGGGAAGGTTACGACGACTCGCAATTCACAATACATAATCTTCATTGACTATTTATAATATTGCCTGTGCATACTATCCATCGTTACTTGGCTGTTAGAAAACCAAGCGGCAAGAAATACCTTCAGCATTGGTCCACATAAACGCCATTTTCCATTACGACAGCGTACCAGCCCACTCCTCTACAGTTGTGGCCACACTTGAAAAGTTTGCAATAAGAAAACCTGCAAATACTGAACCACAATAAGTGAATTAATTGTAAAATACTCTGTGTAAAATGTAGCAATGTATTTTCCTATTTTATTTGTCTATTGCGTGATTATTTCTTAAATTGTTAATTTAACACCTAACATTGATGTATAAATTAGTCGTAACTAACCACAGAATAGAACAAATGAACCAGCATTGTTGATGTGTTAAGCAAATTATAGAATATCTAATGCTTATTCCTTATGTCTCTTTGTTATTTGGGTTGTTGGAAAGCGGAAGTGCCATGTATTAAACCCTATTGATTGTGATAAACACAATGTCTGTGAATTATTGGTGTTTTACTAACAATCTGATTAACTGAATGTTTTAAGTGTTCGTTATAACCCATTGTATTGGTGTATTTGTGATATTTTAGTACACATATTGGCAAAAAGGCATGTATTAGGAATATTTTTAAAGGCTAAGCATGATGTTTTTATGTTAAAATCTATTTGGATTACCTACTATTGGAGTACCTACTGTGCATGGAAAATTCTTTATTAGTGAACTAATGTTTTAGAAACATGGGAACTAAGAGACGTAGACTGGACATCTGCTGATCTTCCAATTCTCTCCCACCCCTCCCCTCCCTTTACAGTTGTGGTCACAAAATTGATGGAGTTACAACTCCAACTAATTCTCCATTCCCTCTATTCTCCGAATCTGGCTCTCTCGGACTACGATACTGCATGTCCCCCAGTTGGAGGAAATGGCTGGTGGGGAAGCGATGATATTCAAACGAGTTGATCGTTGAGGAAATTTGCTTATTTTTCAGAGTGGGAACAATTGCACTATTTGTAGGGGCTCGACACAACTGGAGCAGCGTCAGACAAAATGTATTGAGTAAGTTACCGTGCTGAAAATGAAAAATGGTTTACCCAAAAATTGTAGTTTACAGTATCGACCTCGAAAGCTTAAGTTTTTGTTCACAATACACGTACTTATAGTAACATCTTTAGATTTAGCATCATACTGAGGGGGAAAGCTTGAAATTGAACAGATGACTCACAAAGGAATATCTGTTGATAAATTCGACTTTGACCTTCGTCATCGACGAATTGTTGCTGACTCGACACAGGAGCTCCAGTATTCCGCTCGTAGTTTGCGTGATCGAAGCAAAAATTCTGAGGATTGACATTAAGAGATAGCGCAGGTGGGCCTTTATGACTGATGCAATGGTACTGATAATTGCGAATGGGATATTAATGTTTCTCTGCGGTAAAAATACGATGCACCAGCATGAGTGCTCTTTTTGCCTTTGGTAAAAAAACGAAAATAAGAAGGATTCGTTTTGTGAGAGCAAAGTCAGATAAATACGATTATCCAATCACAAAAATGTTTCATCTCACTCAGACTTTCTTTCATATGTTCCTTGAAGAGCTTCAATGTGTCATAGGAATTTTCGGGCTTTCTGGAGAGACAGCAGGCATTCAGATATCATTCAAAGTGATCCAGTCTCCTGTAGTTGGCTCTGTACAATTTGAAAGGACTTTCCGATGTTCATTAAATAAGTTGATATTCCCTCACATGGACTGATGGATTTGCGTCACAATAGCCGTTGTTAAATAAGCTATGGCGTGTCCTTCCGTGTTGGAGGGAGATACAATTATTGTCTAAGCAAAAATAATACATACAGAGTCTGCCCAATAAATACGCGGACTAGTTAAATGTGGCTGCCATGACGCGGACTATAACCCTCCAGCGGCGCTAGTTGCCTGAGACCCAATCAGCCGTCTATTCTTGGCGGATCGTCGAGCTGTGCGTATTTGCCAGTTATGTTATTTTCTGTTGTCCTTGTTTTTACTGTTTGTCGAAAATGGAAAACATCCGTTTTCAAGTGGATTAAGCGTTTTAAAGATGGCCGACAAGACGCCTCTGATGATGCAAGGCCGGGACGACCTTCAACCACCTGTGTTGACGAAAACATTGATCGTGTGCGGTCCCTTGTCCTTCGTCCGATCGCCGAAAAACTGTCCGAATGATAGCTGGTGAACTGAATTTAGGAAAATCAACAGTGCACACTATTTTAACCGTACCTATGGGTTTTTTTTAAATGTGTCCATAAAACTTGCATTTATGATAGATTTAAAATCTTTTCAAGTCGTGTACTATTACTTCTGTTTTTATCATCTATGGTATCCTGTAAAAAATCTACTACCAAAAATATTTTTCATTTTTTTAGAGCATTCCAACACGCACTTCCAACCAGATAATGGCATAAAAAATACGTATCATTAGTCGACCATGTAAAATATAGCGAAAATTCGTAGCATATTTGATGGTTAAAATGCATAAATATTGCAGCATATTTAAACAAAGTTTGCGTAATTCTTTCAAAAGCATATCATTTTTTTCGGTACTTCATCCAATCGCCTGCAAACCTTATGCTATTTTCTCCACCTTACCGGCCATACTCATTACAAAAAATGCTGAAAATTTTCTTAATGTTTTTTATGACTGAAACAAAGAAAATTAATCCGAAAAAAAGATGATTCTCTAGTAGCTTTAGGTTCAAGTGTTTAAACTGTACGCGCTCTTTTTAGTTATTTGTTTTAACCCTTGACGGCGCAACGAACGTCGAGCATGGCCTGAGTTTCATGTCTGAATTATGGACACTGTTAAATTTGAATAACGAATTCCTTTCCCCCATACCATTCCACGAGGGTAAACGTGTGGATTTGAGATTCAGTAGAATTAACCGTAAGGGAACGGATTGCCAGTAAATACATTGTTAATCATCTCTACAGCAAGGTATATACACTTAATATTTCTCGTTTAGCCCTATGTAATCTTTTTTTATGAGGACTATTCGTGCATTACTCTAACCATATGATGAATGTTTATGCAATTGTGTTTGGACTTGCATCATGTATACAATGAACTTCTGGCAAATGTATTTACATCGTTTTCGCAGTTACGTTGTTCTATTGAAGTATTTGCTCTGCTTAATTTTCCAGCTTAAAATATTTCCCACGATGAATTCTTCATTGACAGCGAAGGAAATACGTCGGGCATTTATCGAATTTTTTGAAAAAAAGGATCATCTCTATGTCCATTCATCATCTACGATACCACTAGATGATCCAACATTATTATTCGCAAATGCTGGAATGAACCAAGTAAGTGCAACCAAAAGCCAAAAAAGAAAAAAAAACATTACATGTGTTGCAATGAAGTGATACCATTGGAGATCATCGATCTTTAATGTCATTAATGGTTTTTAAACCTTTACAGTTCAAGCCGATTTTCTTAGGAACAGTTGATCCAGGAAGTGACATGTCACGCTGGAAGAGAACTACAAACACGCAGAAGTGCATTCGAGCCGGAGGAAAGCACAATGACCTGGATGATGTTGGAAAGGATGTTTATCATCACACTTTCTTTGAAATGCTGGGAAATTGGTCATTTGGAGATTATTTTAAGGTTCTTTCTAAGTGGTCAAAGTATGCTCTTCTGCTACAAGTGTAACAGTAACTTATTTCGCAACATAAATTAGCTTAAGCTAATTTATGTTGCGAAATAAGTCTTAGATTATTTATAGTTAGCCTTACGTTTTTTCCTTAAAAAGCATTTTTTTTTTCAATGTAATAACCCTTCTTGTAATGACAGGTTACCTGTTGCCCATTACGCCCTGGTTCACGATTAAATGAAAAAATTAGAATTCAGTAACTTCCCGTAAATATAAAACAGGATTATGGATATATAATGAGCCTTTCAGAAGGAAGTAAACATCATATCACATTCTTGTTCCTGATGTCAAATACTTAAAACCGTATCTTGAATCATTGTTGACAGTTTTTTCCTTTTGGTGAAGATTTTTATTATGAATTGTAATAAATGTGCAAACCACTTTTTCACCAGTTGACACTAAAACCGATACACTTTCGAGGCTTATAATTAAGCACAAAGGCCATGTTTTATTGGTTCTGCATTCAAGTGTTAAAACAAACGCATATATTGATGAATATTTTACGCATGATATTTTACAGTGGTTACTTTGAAACCATTAGCACATTTGATGCCCTATTTGTAAACTGAGGAGAGACAGACCAAAAACTTTAAGCTAAACAGGAAATGCATCAAGAGTAATGGCCACTATATTACATCCCTTTGTTGGATTTATTTTCATTTCATTGGCCATGTCTTTGTGATAGGAAAGAGAAGAAATAGTTGGGGGCTAGAGAGGGGATCATTGTGTTGGCATATTTAATGATAATTCTTTTAAATCTCCTGATCCTTTGATGAGTCTTATATTCTTGGAACAGAGGGCCCTTTTTATATTTTGTGGCTACTAATGAATTCTCCATTTGGAGTGATGCGGTGGCTGTTCTGTAGACATTTAATCAAAGAACTTGATTTTTTATGCAAATTTTCATTAACAGCTGACAATTCCTTGAGTCTTTAAAAACTGACAGAATTGATCCAGCTATAAATGTAAAATGGAAGAAATAAATTTTCTAATGAAGTGTATCATGAATTCACTGTACCAAAATTGCCTTAAATCTCCTAATCTAAAATTGGTGCTAAAAATGAAACCTTGCCAGTACAATTACCAGAAAAATAATTTCGTATATGTAGTATAATTTTGAAAACCAGTTGGAGGAGGGCATTTCAAATAACTGAACATTTGACTTTCTCTGAATATAGAAAGAAATATGTTCTTGGGCATGGGAGCTGCTTACAGAGGTCCTACACCTTCCAGCAGATCGTCTCTATGTGACATATTTTGAGGGTGATGCCAAAGCTGGTCTTGAGCCTGATGATGAATGCCGCCTCATCTGGAAAAACCTTGGGTGAGTTCCATGTTTTGTTGCATTTCTCAAGATTTGAAGTTTCAAGTATTTGTTTTTTATTATTATTGAAATTACTGCCCTTGCATCTATATTATTTGAGAAACACTGTGATCTGGTATGAGTGTACAATATTCTTATTTAAAATATGACTTCTTGTCTTTCAGTGTGATATTTTCTTTATGTCTGTCTTTATGTATGTATGTGAATGGATGTTTTAAATTAATTTATGGACAAGTACTATAGCTATATTAAGAAATAAGTAATAACGCTGAAATTATCCTCCTTTGGAGAGAGCCTACTGTCCAGTTATGTCCTCCAATTGACTGTGTTGGATGTGCTCAACTGATTCTTCTGCCTGTACACAAAACTCAAGCATGTGGCCTTGACACTGGCTTGAGGTTAGGAGCCACCTTATTAAATTTTCAAATTGTACCAACTCGTTAATGAGGCTACACCTGAATTTAATTAGATCTGATTTTGTGCTGGCTAATGCACTGATTTTCCACCCTGAGGGGCTGGGTTCAAAACTTGGCGGTGACAGCATTCTTCACTGGTATCCTCATCCCTACATGGGGTGCTATGTGAAGAGATCACTTCTAGTAGAATTGGACAAGAAAGAAGTGGCAAACTAAACTTTGGAACACTTGGTGCCTTTCGTTGAGAGTCTGCTAATGCCGATGCCAGTTTTATCCACCCTTCCTCCATTTTCTGAACATTCTACCCCAACCAAATTACCCTCCTTACTCTAATGGCACAAATGCCCTCAGCTGCCAATCACCTCCCCTAACAATTGGTTCTGCTACCAAATATTTTAACGAACCTCATTAAAACAAATTAGAACAATACAGAGGAGATAATTACATTGTATTAGTGTGCACCAATATAGCACAGTAATTAACATGACTGTAATGGACAGTATCTCTTGGTTGGTCCTTGGCAAATGTATAACCATGGTTGGATTGTGTATGGAAATGGACATTAGAGAAGTAGTGCTCCTCAGAAGAAGGGTTTGAAGATTGCTCAGTGGCTTCTTGAATAATCCAGATTCTTAGCAATGAAAATATCTCAGTCCATAATTCAGGGAGTAGAGTGTGAGTGTAAAAAAACATCAATGAAAGTTACTCTGCTTCAAATGATTTATATTGATTTCTCTAATGACAATTTTACGAAGTAGTCATATAAATTTAGTTGGCTACTATTTCCATTACTCTGGCCTGCTTCTATTTCAGACATGATTCATGGAAAAAACATCTTACAAGCACATAAGAATATCTATGTATGAAACAAAAAATCTGAGACTGAAATTTTCATGTGGTCATTTTAAAGTTTTAGTTCTTAGATAACGCGTTGGGTGTCAATTTTTGGCACCAATATTCAAATGGCTGACTTATCTTCAGGGTAAAATGCAACAGAGCAGAATCTCTTCACAAACCTTATTTGAAGCTGAAGCAGTTAACTAAAACTTATCTTGGTCTCACATATTTAGGAATTTTTGCAATTAGATTAAATTAGGGCATTTTCAATGGCCACTTGTCTCACATATTTTGTCTCTTCCCATAGTGAAGTGGGGAGAGACAAAAAGTGATAAATGGTATTTAATATTCATTGACAATGCCCATATTCAACCTTTGTCCCCTTCAGCCATACACTAATATCCTATTCAGCGTAGTATTAATTGACATTATTATCAGTCATTGCTCAATGTATGGTTTAAAAGTCATGATAAAATTTATGTGACCTGTTAAGTTTTGGACACATTGTATTTCATTGGGTAATTTGGATACATTGAGGTTCCCAATGCAAGCCCAAGCCACAATTGTCTTTAGGCAAAATCCTAAAAATTCCTAAGCATGATGCCATTTATGACTCTTATCCCATGTCATCCTACCATTTCAGCGTCCCTGAAGCGCACATTCTCCCTGGGAGCATAAAAGATAATTTCTGGGAGATGGGAGAAACAGGGCCCTGTGGACCTTGCTCTGAGCTACACTTTGATCGTATTGGAGGGAGGAATGCTGCACATCTTGTCAACATGGATGATCCAGATGTTTTGGAAATTTGGAATCTTGTGTTTATCCAGTTTAATAGGTAACAGTTGCTTTATTTTGTTCCTTGATTCTTCAATCTTATCACACATTTACCTATTTTCAGGTTCAATTTAATTGTTTTTGGTGCAAAAAGATTGCTTTCAGTGCTAGTTTCTAACATAATACCCTGTCAATTATTACATGTATTTTCATATTGCCAAATTGTTAAAACTCTTTAAATATTTGCTTTACCTTCAGTATTAAGTATTAATTATGCCTGCATGTTATTAAAAATTGATGTTAATTTTTGCATTGAGGTCAATAGTAATTCCTGGACTTCAAGCCCGGTCTATTTTGGATTATTTTCGCCCTATTTCTACTCATACAATTGTTGTTTTATAGTGACTAGTGAGGATTAAAAATCGTCCAAGGGTCCCTAACTGGATTCCTAAAATATAGGACAAAATTTGATGCCACCAGACCTAAAATTTTTAAATGTTATGATGTTTTTTATTTTATTTGTACTATGTCATATATTGTGCTTTTTACTTCTAGAGAATCTGATGGAAGCCTCAAATTGTTACCTCATAAGCACATTGATTGTGGATTGGGTCTCGAAAGATTGGTCTCTGTTATTCAAGGGAAGAGATCAAATTATGACACTGATCTTTTCATGCCCATCTTTGATGCCATTCAAAAGGTTGGTAGTTGAATTCTATTTTATGCATAAGTCATAGAATTTTTTAATGCATTGGAATGAGATAAGAGGTTCTATTAAGAAGTCTATAACCTCTGGGTGATTGTCATATTTTATCACTGTCACCTAAGAAAATATTCCTAGTTTTAAATGCTTACAGCCACATCCAGTAATCTCATTTGAGTATTTATTCATCTTCCAGCATCAATAATAAACCAATAAAATTAGTTTGCTCTTGTTTGTATCTCTCCTTTTGAATTTAGAAACATTGGGGTGTCATCCTTCATTGTTTAGGAGGGTGTGGCGATAGATGGTGACCCATTTACTATGATAAACGAAGCAGTTTATGGATAATCCAGTTTTGGCTTGCAATGCTTTTGCAAATATTTGCTTGCATCCTACACTGATCTGAATTGCTTTATTGTGCCCAGATTGCTTTTTCTTGAATGATACAAAGAGTTGAAATCCCCTTAGCTTGGGAATGATCTTAAACAGGCAAATTAATGCTGATAATGCTAGAGGTGGAATATGGATACTTTTCTATCCTATATAGCGGTGGACATTGAGAAAGAAATATGTGTATTTAAGTGTGATACAAGTTAGGGTTGATTTTACCCAAAAACCCAAGTGTCAAACCAGAGAATTTTAAGGATTTTTTACATAAGATTATATTTCCACTCAGATGTATCTGAAAACTGAAGATGTCTTTTCTCCCCTAACATTCCCAGACATTTTTATGCTTCAATTATTTTTATTCTTAGTTATATAAAAAAAAATATATATATATATACACACATATATATATATATATATATATATATATATATATATATATATGTATATATACACACACATATATATATACACATATATATATACACACATATATATACATATTATTCTCGAGAGCGCATCACTGTGATGGAGGCAGGAAAAATGGATGGAAGGCATATTGAGCGGTAGTGGAATGTTGAAGAAGGTAATAGAGGGGAGAATGTTGGGCAAGCGAGGAAAGGGCAGGAACAGGATAGGGATGTTGGACGGGAGGAAGGGAGGAAAGAAGTACACAGAGATGAAGAGGGACCTGATGTAGATTAGGTTGCTGGATTGGGTTTTGTTTGGAGTTACAAAATGTTTAATTGATAGTTTTGTCCATCCAAAAAAAACCTACCATAACTGGTAGATTACCTTACAATAATATATATATTTATTTATTTATTTTTAACTGTGTGGAAGATTGAGGTTGAACATAAAATAATGTCATAAGGTTTAACCTTGATGAAATTTGTTTTATAATCAGTTCAATATAATATACCTCTGCTAGCACCATAAGGAACATTACTGTAGCAAAATATATTATCAGTTTTTGTTATGTTGCTAGAGGTATACATTTGAAGTATCAGAAAATGTAAATTCTTGACATTAATCCAAAAACCATAAGGTGAAAAATCGCCCTTATGAAAACTCCATATTGATCATCCATTAGCCTTACTATATTTTTTTAATGGTTTGGTTCTATTGTGGTTGTGTGTAAAATCGTTTATTATTATGGCATGACAAGTGTGTAATTGATTTTGACAAATATAAATAAGAGGCATTGACTCTCTTAATTCTTATTTAGTTCTGCATAAGTCATTCTCTGCTGAAGTGCAAAATATACTCCTATTTGGAATACAGATGCATTGAATATGTATTTTAGTGCTTAATTTCCCCCCTTTCATGCCCAAAATAATGATAGAGTAAGAGAAAACTTTTGCATTAACCAATGTCCCATTTACACCTTTTTCCTAGATATTGCCGCCACAAGTGTAAACGTCTTATACAAGTCTGAGGCCCTTCCTTGTCCCATTGCCCTTCTCAAATCATGAAATGGATTAATCCTTCTTTTGCTCCTGGGCCCTTATGGCACAGCGTGAGATCAGAGAGGGAGGTATTTTCTTTTCTAGGGCATTATACAACAGCTAGCTCTCTCTAACAGTCCTTCAACAATTTGTCATTCTTCCTTGGCACATGTTTTTCACTGGCTGCATCGCTGCTTTAAATTAGTTTTGTGACATTTGCATTTGTAGTTCATTTTGATTCCTGAAAAAATGATTAAGAGCAAGAAGATTTTTAGAATTTTAGGTTAGGTGAAAGACTAAAACAATCAAAGGCACTGAAGAAACTGGATATCATCCTGCAGGACAAAAGTATTATGTGCTGAAGTCTTGCTTGTGAAACTGTATGACAAACATGGTTATACTCCTTGGTACTAATAAATACAGAAGAGATATTAGGCGATTCTCATTAATTTAAAGCCTTTTTTAGCCACAAAAAGTTTCAGGATTATTTTTTTTCATGGTGTGATAAAATGTTTTTCCTGAAGGAAGCTCATGGGATTATTTCACTTTTTTAATTTTTGTTTAGTTATGTGCATTACTTAATCTTGACAAAAATGGTGAATAACTATGATTAATAATAGTTGATACCCTCATTCATTCCAAATGATCTTGCAAGTAATCTTTTTCTGAAATCAACTGGTCGGGTCTGATTTTTTTCTCTTTTTGTCATCAAAATCATTGAATTTTAATGATTACTTTATTTCTGTATGCCCCACACCCAAAATAAAATATGTGGCAGTGTTTGACATACGTATGTATGGTAGTGCTTAATGTTTTCCTTTTTTTATTGAAAAACTTGCAATCTCTGGTGTGTTGTAGAATGGAAACTGTTTTTCCAAAACTGTGGCTTCAGAAATGGGGGGAAACTGTATTTTGATAAGTTCAGTGTATTTACTCAAGGTTTTCCTCGTACCTTCTAGTGCAATCCTATCATGTCTCTATGTTCTTTGTTCAAAATAATGCTCTTTATTGTGACCATATGTGGAGGATTTCAGCACTTTAGAAATTAGTGTTAAGTTATCTTTATTCTCCAGGGAACAAATGCCCCTCCATATACTGGCAGGGTTGGAGCAGATGATGTGGATGGAAAGGATATGGCATACAGGGTCTTGGCTGACCATGCAAGGACACTGACAATCGCACTGGCAGATGGTGGCCGCCCTGACAATACTGGCCGGGGGTAAGAATTTAATGCTTTCATTTATACGTCATCCAAAAATTTGATTCAGAGATTAGATAGATACAATGGTGTCATTATTTGTCTCGTATACTAAGGGATAATGGTTACCCTGTGGTTATAAAGATCTTCTGCCTTGCTCTTGCCCCTAATTGGGAAAAATGCACAATGGATTTAATCAAATTAGTTGTCTCTTGCATTAAATTCCAGCGGCAAACTTTATATTTTACGAATAATCAATGTATATGGCTAGAAGATTTCCTCTCCTCTGTATTACCTACCTTTTTTTCCACTCTTTCCCTAAATATTATCATTATTATGGGTACATATCCTATTTACACATATTCTCAGTAAATATACTTTTTACAGGGTCTTAATGTACATATACCATCAGACCATATAATCCATATGTGTGTGTACTAAATGTAATAATTGAATTTATTTGTAAGTTAATGTAATGCCTTAGTTTTAATTGTTTTATAAGTATGTCCAACCCAATTTATCCTATTAATTGGAGGATGTTGCTTGCATTTTTCCATCAGACGTATAGCAAATACTACTGTGTTAATTGGCCACAGAAATTCAAGAATTAAGTCTCTCAGAAATGAAATCAAGCTTTAAGGAAGGAAATTTTTTTTTTTAATTCTCCCAGCGAAACATCGTTGTACACTTTTAAAATACATCTGGGAATGCAGTCAAATATGCGTTTAGGTACATTTTACTATCATTCATCTTGCATTAAAATCTGGTTTTTTTATCACATTTAAGTTGAAACTATGGGTGGACCCCAACCAAAAGCATAAAACTGTGCTCAATTTTGAATACAGACAAATTGAAATATGTCTGCAACTAAATTTGAAGGCGTGACTGATCTAAAGAATTTTCATGTTTGCTTACCATTTCTTGTAAAAGAAAACCTTGATGAGCTTTAAACATGTAACTTCTTGCATAGTCAATTGTCATTGTCAAAATCAATAGAGATGGCACAGAAGGAAGCAGCTCATTAACCTCATATAGTTGACCTTCTGAAAATTGACATATTACAGATTATTTTCAAATCTTATATTGGTTATGCTGTCAGAATTACACCTGAATGCAGGCCTCCGTCATGTAAAGAAAGTTTATAGAGTAGTCCACACCAGTATTACAACTAACTTTCAAGATACAGACATATTATTCTATCTTTATTTTCTTCTCTTGGTCAAGTGAATTTGGTAGACAATAAAAGAGATCAAGTTTGATATGCTGTCAGCAGTGGGATCTTAGAGGAGGGCTAAGTGATGGAGGCAGACTTGTTAGTCACTTGAGGAAGAAGTTCATTTGATATAAGATAAACATTTGAAAAAGAGGAGTTCACTGTAAAACTGTTTATATTTGCCAAGCAACTTGATTTGTCACTAACTACCTATCTTGACCCCCTGCGGTTTGGCCATAATTAATTGGGCTCTGGCCGTTTACCTTCCTCACACTTAAATAAAGGTCCTGTTACATATTTTAAAAAGATAATATTTCACTTTACCAACCTCAAGTAAAATTTAATGCAATAAAGATGAAATGCATCATGAATGTAAAAAAGAAGGTCAAATGCTCCAGCCAGGGATTGAATTTACAAAAAATCGCATAGGCTCATTACTGTAGCAGGATGTTCAACCTCAGAGGAACCTGAGAAGTATGTGAGCCGTAGTCAGTTTGCTATTGGTTTGTTTCGAAAAGGATGCCTCATCATTTTAATTAGTGCTAAAAGAGTTCTTCTCTTTTGCTGGCAAAGCTTCCTATGTCCCAAGCCAAGGTTAGGGTGACTGGTTAATAAATGCAATAGTTAATTTTTGATTAATTGAACTTAATTTTCTCTCTACAAAACATGATTCCCAGAGAATGATTGATAGAAGTTTATTTCTCATCCATGTAAGCATAAAAATTTGAATGTGGGTTTACTCAGGTTAGCACAAATGGAAAGTGATTAAGACATACAGTGAAGAAACTTTAAGTTCATAGAATAGGAGATGATATTTCACTTATTTGGCCTGGTGCTTATAGTGGTTTAGATACAAGATGACGTGACATGAAATATGGGTGAAGTAAAGATTATTTGAAAGAAAAGATTATTCATCATTGCTCAGTGAATGGTGCTGTAAATGTTTTTCTATTTTCATTTTGTTTCTTTTTCAAGATTTGTTTTATATATTGCTCTCCTCATTACAGGTATGTTCTACGCCGTATTTTGCGTCGTGGGATTCGTTATGCCACAGAGAAGCTCAATGCCAAACCAAAGTTTTTTGGCACCTTAGTGCACACCGTTGTTGAATTACTTGGAGATACATTTCCAGAGGTTGGGATTTTCATTGATTTAACAAGAGTAGTATCATGTAATAGTAGTGATCATTTTTGACTAAAATATGGTCTGCCACTGATAATGCAGAGTTTCACAGCTTATTCAAGTGATAATGGTTGTTTTTGTTATGTATTACTGTTTTCTTACATTAAAAATGGTGTTTCAATTCTTTTCCACTTCAAGTTATTCTCTAACATCAGAAAACAGATCATTATACTGTGAAATCCACTCATTTGCATGCCTGGCTAACTTTAGGTGTGCTGGTAGTTATGTTGTGTGAAGTTCATTGCTTTAGTGCTGCTCTGTCATGAACTGAATTATATTACTCATTGTTGCAGTTGAAGAAAGACGTCAATGGTATAATTGAAATTATCAATGAGGAAGAGGAGCAGTTTTTGAAGACACTCAGTCGTGGCCGGAATCTTCTCAATCGTACTGTGGAGAAACTTACCGGGGGATCCAGTGGAACTGTGCTTCCAGGTGAGTTATATTATACCATTGTCTACATTAAATTCATCTCTTCTCCATCTCCAGTGAGTGTATCCTGAATTGTTTCAAATATGCTGGGTTATATTTTTATAAACCCAATTTGTCATCCTGCAAAAAAATCAAAAGAAAACCCATTTAATTTCTTCAAATTCCCCACTTTTGTAGTTTTACATGGAACAGGATATTCTGCCAGCCATATAAATGCCAAAAATACACATATTTTAAAGTTTGTAATCCGTTTAGGAATATGCATGAGCAGGTTAAGATGTGCAAATGCAATAAAACCTCATTATTTCCAAATCCAAGTGAGCCAAAAATTTTAATTTGAAATGTCCATGTTGAAAATAAATTAAAAATCTTCTTACGGTTTCATATTCGAACTAAATTTTCTGTGTAATTTTATCTCTCCATTAATATACTAGATAAATTGGCTTAGTAAGTTTGTAATTTAGTTTTTAATACTTTGTTCTAGTACAATTACTGCCGCAAATAATTTGTAAAAAAATACAAAAATGAATGCCATGTGGAACCTAAACAGGTGTGATCACAAATCTGTCAACAGTAGGCTTTGTTCAGTGAACAAAATTACAAAATCAGCGTAACTAATTTTGTTGGAGCAGATCTTGAAGCGACAGTTCTTGGAATGTGATCCCAGTTCAGATTACGGGCTATTCACGCCACACACAGACCATGCTTTTGAGTTCATATGCCTCAAAGATATCTTAATGACTAATATAATAATTATTTGATGAAATGATGGCATAAAGATCTGTTCCACATCCATTTAAATCATAATATGATAATCCATAACAGGTTGTGTCACAATTTTTCCTATATTTCATAATTTGGGGCAAATTTTGCGAAACTGGTCCAAATGCGTTCCTCTTCATTTATTCTTCCTTATTTTTCACTATCATGTGTTAGTTTTAAATGAATATCGGTGAAATAATTCAGAGAGATTTTCTGTTCTCATCCACCAATGCAAATATTTCTATAGGCTCCTTATGATATATGCTTTCCAGGGGATGTTGCCTGGCGTTTGTATGACACGTATGGATTTCCTGTTGACCTAACCCAGCTCATGGCAGAAGAAAAGGGACTAACTGTAGACTTAGAGACTTATGAAGAAGCAAAAAAGAAGGCTCAGGTAAGTGCATCCTCTTTTGCCCACCAAGGATTCCCTTTAGAGTAAAAAACCATTATGCTGTGTCAAAGGAAACGTAATCGGTGTACTTTTTTAACCAATATGCTTGTGAACTGAATGTTACCTTTAAATGATCACGTTTCCTCAACTTTCAGCTGGCATCACAAGCCAAGGGCTGTGGGGTGGAGGATGTCGTCTCTCTGGATGTACATGCAATTACAGAGCTGAAAAATCAAGGTCTTCCTCCAACAGATGACTCCATGAAGTACAGCTACAAGGCAGTGTCAGGGAATGGACAAGATGCTACCTACGGTAAATTAATTATGGAACATGTTTTTCATCACATGTGAATGTCCAAATTATAGTAATCACATGAATTGCCCTATCTTCTATAAAGGCTTATTTGCATGTTTCAACAATGAATTCTCTCTCATTTCTGTAATATTTGTGGAAAAAATTATGACTGTTGAAGATTTTAAAATTCAATTTTTATTTCAGTTTTTGATGAGTGTGTTGGGAAGGTGGTTGCAATATGGAGGGGCGGCAAGTTTCTTCAGAATGTGGGCCCTGGTGAGGAGTGCGGTATCATCCTTGACAAAACTTGTTTTTATGCTGAGCAAGGAGGTCAAATATTTGATGAGGGGTTCTTGGTGAAGGAAGGGGATGAGGTTAGTGTTTGCTAGGGTATTTTATAATATGTAAACTTGAAGTGGCATAAACTCAGGGTTGGAGTTTCAAAAGATGTGATACCTATAAAAGAAGTGACCATCAAAATCCTGTCATACCATCTCTCATTGTTCCAAAGTTAGAATGGCACATGATGAAATTTTGAGGTTTGCTTTTGTGCTATGGATCTTTGGTTAATTATAGTATCAGTGATATTATCATATTTCACTCAATAGTCAGCCTCCTAGATAATCCCTTTGATTCTTTTAATGATAATTTATGTTTAGGTAGTATGTTTATGGAGTATAATGCAGCCACTAACACTGGTCATTTGGAAGGCTGGTATATTGCTTCCAAACAGTCGAGCAATCATTGGTGCCCTTTTATGAGTGCATGAAACAGTTTGATGAGCTGAAGCAGCTTTATTTTCAGTTTATTGTCCATTAATATTATTCTTATTAGCAGTAGAAAATAAAGTTGTGCAGATTGCTGATTCTCCAAAATTTAGGAGTTGTGCTAATTGATAACAAATTTGGCGGAAGATAAATCTGAATGCACAAAACTCAATTTTTAAAAACTTAATTTTTCTGTTTTTCTGAAAAAAAAAATTCTGAAAAATTTCTGTTTCATGAAAGTACTATTTTTTTAGGTGGCCACCTTCTATGCAAGAAAAATGACCGTTTGCCCTTCAACTTTAGTTTTTTCTGTTGAACTGTAGAGATTTATATTTCGTGATGAAATGACATGGGTGGATTCAAAATATTCAATCTTTAATGAATAAAATACACCAATACACTTCCTCTTTAAGTAATCATGAGTGATATCATAGGTCACGAGAGTGCTATTTGTAAAACATTGTGTTTGATTAAAATTTTATGCCAGGCATGTCAAGTGCATCATTGATCACGCCTTGTATCTGTGCAGTGATAATCATGCTGCTCTGTCCGCAGGCGGTGGAATTCTGCGTGAGAGGAGTCCAAATACGTGGTGGGTTTGTGGTGCATGGTGGCTCCATCTCCACAGAAGGCTCCCTGTCTGTCGGTGACCGGGTGATGGCGCATGTGGATGGTGCAAGGAGGCGGCTCATCATGTCCAACCACACGGCCACCCACCTGCTCAATTGCGCTTTGCGCTCTGTGCTGGGTACTGTGGCCGACCAAAAGGGATCGCTCGTTGCTCCCGATCGACTCAGATTTGATTTTTCAAATGGGGTAAGCTGTGAGGCAGTTGCTGTTAAGCTAACTCCAGCAGAATAATTTTAATTATAACTCGTGAACTTTTGTGAAATGTTTAATTTCAAGTAATAAGTACTAAATGAGATAATTCAACATTTTTAACATCAGATTTAAGTTGTGCAAGTTAACAATTCTTTTAACAAAATCAAAAAAGATCATGTTATGACAATATCTTTACATGCTTCAGATACCAGGAAGTTCACTGGATTCCATTTCTTCATTTTTTTATAATCGATATATGAACAATGATCTGTTGGGCACTAAATCACAAATTATGCTGTTCATGAATTGTAACATTGCTATTCATCTACTTGTTGTTTAAGGCCATTCCAGAACATAGAGTTATGTGATAACACGCAGACAGTAGTCACTGCAGTAGGAAAAGTTGGAACTGTGACATAATTACACTACAGTGAAGGCAGTGAAATATAGATTGGATGTTGTAGAAGTTTCACTCACATCTTAATTAACATCTTTTTTAACTTACCATAAATAACTCTCTCATGTGTAAGGTTGGCCCTTGATTTTTCTCGTTTAAATTTTGTACTTAAGGGTTGATCAATACTTAAATATACTGTAATTTCTCCCATTAGTGTTTTCTGATTTTTCATTTTTTTGCTTGTGAAAATCATATTTCCTTTAATCCAGTAGTTTATTTTATTTATCCATTTCTAGCAAAATATGATTTTGCCTTTAAAATTAATATCAGTTTCAAACACATCAAACTCCAATCATTTTGGCAAGAGATAAGATTTTGAGCTGTGACATCCAAATACTTAATCACTAGTTAATATTTTATGATAAAACTGGTGATGTAATTTGACCAACACTTTATTTGTGGGATCAATGTGACATGTTGATGTTTTGCTTCTCTTACAGGGTGCAATGACTCCGGATCAAGTGAATGCAGTTGAGAAGCATTGTGTGAAAGACATTTCATCTGATGACGAAGTCTATTTTGGTGAGGCACCATTGTACAAGGCGAAGGAAGTCCAAGGCTTGCGTGCTGTGTTTGGAGAGACATATCCAGACCCTGTACGAGTCGTCTCTGTAGGTGTGTCCGTGGAGAAGCTCATTGCCGATCCCTCCAATCCTGTGGCTAAGGATTCCTCTGTTGAATTCTGTGGAGGAACGTGAGTTGATTAGATGTAGAAATTGAATTTTGTGGTTATATAATTTCTTAAGCGTTGTTCATTTTAAGGATAACTCAGCCATTGTTCTCCTCGTACATAAATTTCACCAGGAATGTACATTTTTACAGTGTATATAAAAATACTTCTTGTAGTCACCAGTGTAGTTTGAATACATTGAATTACAAAGGTCAAAATGTTATCCCCCATTATTGTAGCCCTCCCATTCCTTTAACTCACAGATTGAAAACTTAAAACACATTGTTATTTCTTTCCCTCAGTTTTATTTTGTTTTCAAAACATAGGTAAACAAAATGGTGGTGAAATACAAATTCTGAAGATTCAAGTGATACTGAGCGGAATTTAAATGAATCAGTCATTTTATTTGTTTTAAATGACTGCATGCTGAAATAATTGTGTGCGTGCTTTACCAAAATAAAATTGAAGACATTAACAGGTACATTTCGCTCTTGTGTTTGCATGGAGGAACACTGCAGTATTTGTGGTTAACAATGGTACTAGAGTGGAACCTCATGCAACAAATATTAGTCTTTCTGAGATATTTCTCATAAAGTGAAACACTTGTGTAGTGAAACAACTTTTCCCATTTCAATTAATGTAAAATATAATGATGCATTAAATCCTGAAAAATATAAATTATGTACAAGAATTATTCAAAGAAAAATGTGTACATTGTTTAGGATCATTAAACATCTTCTTCTTTCCCTCTATTGTGGCATGAACCAGCCTGGAAGGTGAATTCCATTTGTAGAAAACAAAAAATAATCAAAATTATTAGTTTATTATTCATGAAACATTCCTCACTCTTTTTTACTCTTGTGAAAATTCAACATAGCATTATCATCATATAAATCTGCAGTGCACATAGCAACTGCCTTGTTAGGATGATGCTTCTCAGTGTATGATGCAACAGAGAATGAATCATCTGTTGCATCTCTCGCAGATTCCCTTGAATACTTCTTCTGCAACTAATAATGCTGAAATTTTCTTAGCCGCATCAGCAAAAATCTTTTTTGCCTTTTCACAGGTCTTGTTCTCGCCGTGCAAATGCTTTTTGTTTATCCATGTCAGAAGTAACCTTTCATCATCGTTGAGAATAGGTGACCATTGTCTAGATATTCTTGTCACTCCCTTTGAAGCATCTATCTTCTTTATTTTGCCCTTGTTCTTGAGAATAGTGCAAATCGTCAATTTTTTAATATTTGTATGTGCATGCTAAATCAGCCATGCTCCCACATATTTCTCACTTTTCATTGATTTTACTTTTTATTCCTATGGTTATTTTTATTCTCTAATGACTGTCTACTTGAGGCTTTTTTCCCGAGGCAAAATATTATTAAACTGCTTAAAAATCACAACATGTCTGAACACAAGTTTGGACAAATATGTAATCACTAACAGCACCATTGGAACGAGTGCTAAACGCAAACCGAAGCAGCCAGCATGATATCACTCTGGGAATTTCCCTCTCTTCATCACTAGTTACGCAAAATGTCACTCATTAAGTGAGTCATTTAAAGTAATATTTTTACGCATGATCTGAATTACGCACTATGTGAGGTGCTAGTTAAGTGAGGTTCCAATGTACATGCAAAACTATAGGCTGGTGGTTATCAATCCATTATGGATTCATGACTGAAGTTCTTCCCCATTGCATTGTCCCCAGCCAATTAGTAAGCATGTTATGTACTGCATGTAGTACATTTTTCATTTAAACCGGAATATTTCTGTGTTTCACTTATGTTTATATTTTTAACTAATAATCTCCAAAGCTACCCTATATTTTAGTATGCATAACTAACATATAGAGTCTGTCCTAAAAAGTAAGTTAAATGATTTTTCCAGTTGAAGATGACAACTGGAGTGGGACAAATTGTGGTGGGAAAAATGGTGATGAGGCCTTGGGAAAGTAACATGACCCAATGTCAGTTGTCTGCGGGCCGTTACATTGTTTGTATCTCTGCTAGACTGGACCCCTGTTTGAGCATTGCATCATGAATTCACGATGTCACTTTCCATGGAGCAATGAATTTATACTACTATGCTCGAACAGGAGTAGTGTAGCAGAGATCCGCAGTGTAATGGTCCGCAGACAACTGTCACAGATAGTGTTGCTTTCCCAAGACCTCTACCCATTTCTTCCACCACAAATTGTCCCACTCCAGTTGTCCACTTTGCCTGGAAAAATCATTTGACTTACTTTTTGGGATAGATCCTGCATATGTATGACAAAATATTGGAGTAGTTTTTTGAGTACAGGTAATTATTGTAAAATCCAGTTTGAATATCATTAGTAATATAAAAGTAACAGTAAAATGTTTACATGGATTGGATTGTAAAAAAAGTAGTTTCAGGGGAATCCTCAGTGTTTTCCTCTTCTTAGATAAATGGACGAGGTGAATCGTGCCATAGCAATGCACCGTACCTGTAAAGTAACAGTGTATCTGAGGAGCTCTTTAAATTTGACTGTTGTATGCACAGTGTTTCACTTTCTAACATATAGAAGAGGGACATCAAGTGATGCATGCAAAATTCTACCTTTCAGCCATGTCCATCGAACTGGTCACATTGGTGATTTTGCTATTGTTAGTGAAGAGGCCATTGCTAAAGGAATCCGTCGAATTGTCGCTCTTACAGGACCTGAAGCTTCAAAAGTAAGTACATTGAATTTATTTCTCCTCTCATAGTAGAATTGTGTTATGTGCTGGTTTTATTTTTGCCAATAAGGAATGAGTGTGTGTGAGTGTTCAGTGGGGTAGAGCTCTGGGCTAATGGTTTTGATTCCGGGTAATGCCCCTGGGCACCCTTGGCTTCACCCAAGCTGTGTGATTTTTCACGTACTGTGTCTTCCTGAGGTGGCAAAGGGAAAGGCACTGGCCCCCTTACACTGATTTGTGAATTTCACTTGCCGTTGAGCTTACATACTATTGGGTGACTCTACCCTCATCTGTCAAAGCCACCTCGAGGTTGTTTATTGTGATCTAGTATAAAAAATGATTGTTTTTAACGAATTGGGAGAAGTTAACATATTTAATCAAGTGACATTTAAAAAAAAAATGATTGTTTTTAACCAATTGGGAGAAGTTAACATATTTAATCAAGTGACATTTTTTAAAAAATAAGTTTTTTTTTGCCCTTAAAATATGTGATTACTTTTAAACTAAAAATACTAAATAAAGACTTCTTTTTGACTTTCACAAGTAAAAAAAGTATTTTTTTAGAGTTTTTTGGGAATCGCATAAAAATGTTTTGTAGTTTTGCAGGGTTCATTCAACTAAATATTTTCTGATTTTCTAATTGTGCATACTTGCATTGTTATACATAAAGTACATTATAATTAACTTTGCATTTAAGTATTATATTATAATTATTATGAATTTTCAGAGAGCAAAAAAGTGAGCATGTTTGAACATATTCTATGAAAAATTTAGCAAAATCCAGCACTTCAGATTCTGGTAGATATCCAAACATGTTGGAAATTCTAGGGAATTTTCCAAAGTATAATTTTACCTTAAAATGAAAGTAAATAAATAAATAAAGATAAATCCCACTTCTGATGTAGCAGATTCACTAAAATTTTTGAGAAATGCATACTGCCATCAAATGTTGAAATGTATTTTTTCTATAAGCCTGCACACACTTGCAGTATTTAGTTTAATCACTGTAACAATCTCATTGGTTTGTTGCTGAGAACTACAAGGAACACTCATTTAAGGCATGAATAGTATGGTTTTCACAGTCTTTCTTTGCATCACTGTCATAAAATTCAGGAAAATTGAAATTTTGATAGTGCCATTAATGGGAAAATATTTAACCCCCTCAGTACTGCATCCTGCCAGTAAAAAGTAAAGAGGATGATTTAATCAAACTTATCATCTGAGGGGAAAAAAATAATTTGAAATCATTTTTAACGGTATCCATTTGCAATTTTTTATTGTATATTAAATAAATTAGGTAATATTTATGAATGAATTTGACATGATCTTTTAAATAATTGTCATTTATTTAGTCTACTAATCATGAATAATAGCTTAGGCTCAAGCCAGTATATTGGCCCGGTGCACTAAAAGGGTTAATTATGGTGGTAAATAAATTCTAAATTCATAAATATATTACAAAAAAATGTTGAATGTTGCAATGAGAAAGACAAAGAAGCTTTACAATCAATAATAAACTATAAATTTTAAATATTGCCAGAACTTCACTTTCCAAAATTAAATTTACTGTTGCCGAATTTACCATAGTTTCTATGAAATGTGAATCAATGGGCATTGTACAAAAAACAAGGTAAGCAACCTTGCTTGTAAAATTGTGCAAAATTGGAAATTTGAATTGAGGCATGGAAAAGTCTTAGGATAAGAATGAAGATAAATAGGGAACCTAATAAGACAGATTTTTGAATGATATAGCTTTAGTCGGTAATCAATCATGTGATGTGATCACTACTTAATGTATTGCATAAGTTTGGATGTGATAGTGTGTAACGTTTTTTTTAGGCTCTCAGGAAAAGCAGTCAACTGGAGCTAGCAGTTAAAGAGTTGGAGGCAAGATCAGAAGAATTTGCTCAGGGTGGTCGCGGAGAAGGAAGTGGGCGAGGGAATATTGTACGCAGCATAGTTGACCTCAATGAAGATGTCTCTCGTGCCCCAATCCCCTACTGGAACAAGGTAGGTGTACTATCTAAAGCAAGGACTCTGCTGTAACATTGGATGCAGTTGTTGGATTATATGTTGTTTTAATGTTGGTGGCTCTCCATTATTTTACAGCACCAGTTGCGTACTACTCTTGGTGACTTGAAAAAGAAGTTGGATGAGCAGGAAAGATCAACCATGGCTGCAATGGCCTCAAAGGTTGCTGCCAAAGCCAAGGAGATGGCAGAAGCACAGAAAGGTGCTCCATTTTTAGTGGCTGAATTGCCTGCAAAGTCTTCAGGAAAGGTTGGTTATATCAGCTTCTGAATCTGTTTCTTTGTAGTTTTGAAATAGGTGTTCATCTTTATGATTCGGTGTTGAGTGATAACGGTCTTCAATAAATGTCATGTGAAGCTGTCCAAGAATGAGCAAAGTTTTTGGATAAAAATTTTTCATGGTGTATTTTTCCTAGTTCTTCCTTGAAATATTAGTAGTAGCGAGGTGAAGGATCCTAAAATGTTTTTATATTACCCTGTGATTATTTAATTTGACTTTATGTAACCCCCTGTCACACACATTTTTGGTGGCTCACATGGTATTTATGTAGATGATGAACTTATGGGTTGTTTTCTGTTACTTTTCTACCATGACTTCGTCTTGTTAGACAGTGGAACTCTTTCCATAATTGTTGGTGTCATGATATTTGATGTATTTTTCACAAGCAGAAGACAGAAAAAAGGTATTCTCTTTTACTTTTTCCTGATAACCCAATTTTGAAACAATCTACTCATTTTAGTGTGTATCATGAATGGATTGCACATATTCACAGTTTTATCACATCTTGGGTGCATGCCATTCAGAAAATTCTTTGGCTGGGCACAAACTAGGTTTATACTTCCTCACTCAGGTTGAATGTCAGTCCATAATGCCTTTATTCTTCTTCTACCACTTTCTCATATCTACGAGGGTTGCTATTTATATTTTGAGCCTAAAAATGAAAAGAGAGTAATTTATTGTTGAAAATGGTTTTATTGTTTTTCGAAGTATTCTCCATGATAATCAATACAATTTTGCATGTGCTCAAACCAATTTTTGTAACACTTTTTCCACTCCGATCCAGGTTCCTCCAAAACATGGTTTTTGAATACATCAATGACTTCTTCAGGCACCGAAATACGTTGGCCAGGCAGCAATTTTTCTTGATAAATGGGAATAAAAAGAAGTCATTTGGTGCTAAATCAGGGCTGTATGGGGGATGACCCATCAATTTGATGCTTTGGCCAGTCAAATAGGTAGTTATTTCACCTGATCTGTGAGAGCTTGCATTGTCATGATGAAGAATGATCCTTCATTGCCGCTTCTTTTTCCGTATTTTACCAAGCACTTCTGGCAAACAAATATTCATGTACCATTCAGGATTCACGGTTCTACGTTGCTCTAATGGTACAGTTGCCACATGTCCAGTTATTTCAAAGAAACAGGTGATCATTTGCTTCGATGGGCTTCGTGCACGAATCACTTTTGTCGGATTTGGTTCGTCTTGGAAGACCCATACAGTGGATTGCTGATTTGTTTTGTGCTCATGTGCATAGATCCAAGATTCATCACCTTTGCAGATGATATACACAGCTTTTGATGCACTGCGATTGTATTTGTTGAGCATCTCTTTGCACCAATTGACCCAAGTATCTTTTTGACCTTTTTTCAAATTATGCAGGATCCAAGGTGAAAAAATGTTTTCACAGCTAAATGTTCATGCAATATCCTATTGATGCTCATCATACTAATCCCCAAGAATGACTCAATCTCATGAAAAGTCACATGACAATCATACTTTACTGCACAGCATCAATGTTTTTGGGCACAACAGCTGATTTTGGATGAACTTCACGACTTTCGTCACTGAGGAAAGGGTAGCCATGATTGAATTTGTTATACCAGCGTTTCACAGTGGCAAAGGATGGGGCTTCTTCATCAAAAGTGGAAGTAAGTTGATCGATGCACTCCTGTCGTGATAATCCACATCGACAGTCGTAAAAAATCACCGCATGAAAATGTTCACGAGTTAACTCTTTTTTTGCTGAGACAAAATTTTCAAGTCACTGTAAACAACAAAAGATACGATAACACGACACAATGTTCTGAAGAAAGGTAGCGTTAAAAGGGTCAAACTTTCAGATGGCACATAAAGCACTTGGTGTTGTCAAGGCTCAAAATATAAATAGCAACCCTCGTAACATTCTTCCTTCAGTGTTTCCTCCCCCATGTACATCAATACCTATTAATTCATACCTGTCCCACTTGTCTAATATGCAGTTCCTGCATAACTTGTGTGGTTCCATTTTTGAAAGAAGTTATTATGTGCATACTGTAATTCCATGCTTTGTGTCAATTCCAGGCTCTGGATGGTGCCCTGAAACAGGTGAAGACTGTCTCACCTGAGACTGCTGCATTATTCTTCTCTGTGGACCATGATGCTGGAAAAATCATGTGCCTTAGTGCTGTTCCAAAGGTATACCATAATTTATTGTAATAATATTTCTGTGCCAAAACAAGTAAAACTCTCCTCCTATCTCAAGTTGTGCCATAAGGATCTGGTTGTCATAGGAGGTAGTCTGATAGTCATAGGGTTTGTCTCTTCTACCCCAGTGGCTTGGAAGAGGAAGGCAGAGAGGTTGGTGTGAGGGATTTGAAGTACCATAAGGTGTCCGCCCTCTTTGTTAGTGGGGCAACATCTCTGAAGAAAGGTGCACAAGACACAAAGGTTTATGCAATCAAAGCCCCTCTCTGCCATTAATAAGTTTAACAACTTAATGACGCTTGGTCACAATCATTTGTCAAAACCCTGTGATATCCACAAACTTGAGACAGTTATTTTCAAAACCATTCATGTTTGTTTTTTTTAACCTCATCCATATATCATACTATTTCACAGGATATGCACATTGTAACAAACAGCAAACATATGCACAATTGATTTTTTTATTGTTCTGGTTTTTGAAAATAGCAAAAGCATCATGGTATCTTCTTGAACAGTGGCCGCTTATGTACATATAAATTTGGGTAAGTCAGGGCTTTTGTGACTCAGGGAATGCCTGTGTAAGAAATTGATTCTTTGCTTTTGGAAACCATAAGTCATGTGTAAGGAAGCTCTTGCAGAAAAGGAAGCTGCTGCTGAAATGGCTTCAAAAGACAATAAAATAAAGTGGCTGCTCTGTAAGTGAGAGAGCAGTAAGCCAAGAAGAATATACCTGTCGAAAGTACAAAAAGAGAAGATGCTCATATTGAAGTTCTTTGTTAAGAATTTCTTTCGGTTGTGTTAATTGCAGTACAGCAGTCATGCATTCACCGTGCTTTGATTTTCAGTTACCTGCCAGAACTTCCTCATGAGAAGCATTTCTATTACTAACATGACAGAAGGACCACTAGGTTTTAAAGGGGAATTAAAATGTTTGCATAAATCAATAGGCAAAGTAAAAGATACAAATGATGCAAGTGGTTTTGTTAAATGTTTGGTTTGGTGATACTTCAGTGAAAATATATTCAATGTGATTCTCAGTGTGTTCATTTTTTTCCCCTGCAGTCTGCCGTGAAGAATGGATTGAAGGCCACAGAGTGGGTTGGTTCTGTTACTGGTCTTCTTGGTGGCAGGGGAGGGGGCAAACCAGAGTCCGCCCAGGCATCTGGCCCAAATGTCGATGCTCTTGCAGAAGCCATGGAGACTGCCCTATCTTTTGCTAAAACTCATCTAACAAGCTCACAGCCATCCACTGAGATAAAATGTTAGACTTGGTGATATCCTCTAGGGATATGCATGATTGTTTTTCTAACTCTGTGAACGTCAAACGCTATTCAAATTTATGTTCATGATAATTTATTTTGATGCCCAACATTCACATGAATATAAGTTTACATTGATCAAAATTTTTTTGCTTATTTACATTACTTGATGTATCAAAATACTTGGCGAACATTTAATCATGCTTTACCCTTCACTGTAGTGGCAATTACTTAATCTTTGTAAAATAGGGAAATTCCTTCCTGTGGTTTTGTCTTGTTTTCTTCTCTGAATGCATGTAATTATTTATATGTTGACATGCACAACTTTTTAGACCAGATTTTATTGGGTCAGGCACCTAAAGTTGATATGCATTTTATTTGAATATTTATTTATTTAGTCTAGTTCTATTAGTTTAGTCTAGACTTTAGTCTATTTATTAATTTAGTCTAATATCTGTCAAAACATATGTGAGAGAATAGCTCTGCATGTATAACTGTATTTTCTAGCCCATAAGATGTAATTTTTTCATTCCAAAATTTGCTCCATAATCTGTCTGCATCTTATGGGCTGGGGGTACATGAGTAGACCTAAAAGGGTAAGCCGATTTGCTGGAAAAATTGTACTATAAATGGTATTTTTCCCCACATTGGGCATAAAATATGGTTGCCTTAATTACAAATTTCGATTGTACCAATGCTCCTAGCTAGTTGTAAGAAACAGGTTTTTAATATTTCGTTATAAGGTTAAAGTTTTATTAAAAGGCTATAGTTTATTAGTATTAGATTGTCGTAGAAACATAGAAAATGACTGCTTTTGATATAAATTCCAATGGTACAAAATAAAAACAGAAATTATGCTTTGCACAAAAGGTTAACAGTTTCAGGCTTAACATTGTGGAATTCCTTCATGATGAGGGTAAAAAATAAGGGAAACTTTACATTTCCCCACACTTTTAATGTTCTACGACCGTGTTTCATCATCATCAGGTACAATACAACGAAATTTTTCAACTTATATATGGTAGTCAGGCGCCAGGTAGGGGAAGTAAGGGAGAGGGGTGGTAGTGTAGGTGCAGCAATCATTAGTGGGTGAAGTGAAGGTGAGGGTATCTATTGGACGGTTTTGGCCTTAGACGGTACAAATTTGTGATCATTGTGTGTGAATCAGAGTAGTTTTTTGTTCAACAGTCAACATTATAAACAATTAGAAGGCCTGACCAAAGGCTCTCCTCTCTCTCCTATCCTGGCGGATATTTATATGGACAATTGGAAAGAAAATTTTTTTGTTTTAAATCATCCCCTTCAAAAAAAATTTGTTCTCTTGTTTCCGATATGTGGACGATATCTTTTGTGTCTGGATGGGATCCACTGCACAATTGGACAATTTTTTAACTCTGTTAAATTCTTTTGATGGATCTATACAGTTCACGAGGGAGCTGAAAGCAGACGGTGCCTTACATGTGCAGTTCAATAAGTACCCCTGTTAGAAATGAAGAAACCATTTTTTCAAAAACATTTTTTTATTTTTCAACATAGTCCCCTTTTAGAAAGATACACTTTTCCCAACGTTCTGGCCATTTTTTTAACTCCTCCAAAAAATAGGATTTGTTGAACTCTCCAAAATATGCCTCTGTCTCGGCAATAACTTCCTCGTTTGAGCTAAGTTTTTTTCCCGAGAGCCATTTCTCCATGTTACGAAATAATAAAAAGTCGCAGGGAGCCAAAATAAGCGTGAATACGGGGGTTGTGGCAGCAATTCATAACGTAGTTCATGCAGTTTGGCGGTGACAACTCCAGATGAATGTGCTGGTGCGTTATCGTGGTGAAACAGCACCTTCTTTTTTGCCAAATGCGGCCGTGTCTCCTTAAATTTTTTGTCAATGCGGTCCAATAACTCACTGGAGTATTTCCCAGTGATCATTCTTCCTTTTTCTAAAAAAATCCATGAGGATGACGCCATTTGCATCCCAAAAAACCATCGCCATGACTTTCTGGCCAATCCGACCATCTTTGCCTTCTTTGGAGCAGATTCACCTGGAGAAATCCATTGTTTTGATTGTTGCTTGGTTTCTGGTGTGTAATGATGAATCCAGGTTTCATCAACAGTGATAACTCAATGCAAAAATACCTTTGGATCTTGCTTAAATTGCAAACACTGCTTCGAAGTTGACCGCCAGATCCGCTTGTTGTCAACCGTGAGCACTCATTGAGCTGACAATTTTTTCATCACCAACTTATCATGTAAAATATTAATTGCCATTCTGGTCGACACACCCACGGCCTCTGCTACTTCGCGCACTTTCGTTCGTCGATCAGCTAGAATCACAGCGTGGACTTTTTGAATGATTTCCTCGGTAACCACGTCTGCCAGGCATCCTGGTCACTCCTAATCAAAAACAGATGTTCGCCCACATTTAAATTCGTTGAACCAAAATCTAACTGTGGTCATAGGTGGTGAAGTGTCCCCATAAATAGCATCCAACTTTGCTGTTATCTCCTTGCATTTCTTCCAATCCAAAAACAAAAAGTCGGTTCACCCGAAGATAAAATCGACGTGATGCAACAAAGTGGAGTTTATAAACTCAATTGTACAGACTGCAATGCCATCTACATTGGACAGACAGGGAGGACTTTGGACGTTAGGATTAAGGAACACCTTTCATGCTTCAGAAAGAAAGACAACAGATCACAATTTGCCAAACACCCCTTAGATAACAACCATTCCACTAACTTTCCAGCAGACATTTTACACGTGGAATTGAAAGGTCGCAGGCTGAACACTCTGGAGGAGTTGGAAATTTGGGAATCCCTTCAGTCCGATAATCTTGAGGTGGTCAATGATATCTTATACCTCTTGTGTTTTCCTCTCCTTAAATTGTCAAATGCCTTTCCACACCAACCCCACCCCCACGAAGGCAGTGACAGTCACCGTCTATCCGTTAATGAGGGTCAACCTTGTTAGCAAACACCCCCCCTTTGCCGCCTGAGGCCAAAACCATGCAATAGATACCCTCACCTTCCCTTCACCCACGAATGATTTTTGCACTTACACTACCACCCCTCTCCCTAACTTCCTCTACCTGGCACCTGACTATATAAGTTGAAAAATTTTGTTGTATTGTACCTGATGATGATGCGCAGCATCGAAACCATGTTCATAGAAAATTAAAAGTGTGTGGAATTGTAAAGCTTCCCTTATTTTTTACTCTCATCGTTGCACAAAAAGTTAAAGTGATAATAACTTCATGGGATCTTAAGACAGAAGGTTGTCGTACAGTATAGGATTTAAACTTTAATTTGTGAATTACACTTCAGGACATAGAAAAGAGGAATTTTGTCCCTGAGATGAACAATTTATGGGATTCTATGAAGAATAATCATTGATATACGTCTGGCTGCTAATTTTTTAATGTAACAATTCAATTTTCTTAAGTGTTAATGTTGAATTAATTTGATCTTTTCTATCTGATCCATATGGCATTTTTCATGAAATCTGACCTGAAAAATCAGGATGCATCTTATGGGCCGGGAAATATGGTATGCTTCTGCTAGAAACCTCTTAGAATTTTTTAGACTAGATTGAAATGGGTCAGGAACTTAAAGCTGCTTGCATTGGATCTTTTATTTATTAATGTCTAATATTCTGTCAAAATATATGAGAAAGAACAGCTGTTGCATGTATAATATGCTTCAGTCAGAAAGTTTCCATATGAAGTTTTTATTTGAAAACAATAGACATTCAAATGTAGCAAGAATTCAATGTAGAAGAATTTTTTTACGGCCAGTGGAGTTTTTCCCCCCCTTATTATTATTTAGACATTCAAATGCTAAGAAATATTTTTTATTAGAAGGTTCTTATTTGGTTTATGTTTTGATTTGTAGGATGGTGTACCTAAAGTGATGACGTAAGGTTATCTCTCACTTTAAATCTATTCCACTTAGATTGCAGCAGCCAATTGATGCTCACTTTGTAACCCTCAATTTACTTCCCTACTTTCCTCAAGATTTTCTGCCTTCTTTTCTTTCCTTTTGTGATTTTTATATTTTTCTCAATCCTCATAAAATTACTAAAATGAGTGGAGGTCCCAGATAAGCCACAGGTTCCCAACCCAAGATAATGGTGCTCATCGTCTTCCAGAATAAGTTTTCCAACTGGTTCAATGAGGTATCCCTTCTCAGCAATTGTAAATTATGCTTTGGTAATCTACAAGATTGCCTCTTAGTATTTTAATTTGCTACAATCACTAGCGTATGTTCCTGTACATTTATTTTACCACAACATTTAAAAAAATGAAGGTATAAGTGAGATATATGCTCAGTGTTTGTAGGCCACCTCCAGAAGTCCTCATTCTTTAACCTCAGTAAATATGCCTTATCTTTGTTCCTTGTAGATGTTTTTCTTCAGTTTTAAAACTTACAATAATGAATGCTGAAAGGGCAATTTAAAGTTAGTATTAAGCTATTACAGATTTTTAAATCAATTTTAACTCTATTAATTTTGAAGTGTTGCGTCTTAATTGTTTTGTTTTCCATAATGTTTTAATCATTTTGAACTCAGTTTTCTGTGCTTATCCGATTGTAATAGTACCGAAAGATTTTATTTAAACAAATGCATGAATGTAGAAAAAGGTTAGTTTGCTACACTAGTACTTTGTTGATTCTTTGGAGTAGTTGGAGAGTGATGAGTATCTTTCTGTGGTAACTTGAGTGTATGAATTGAATGCATTGAATTGACATTCATGTCGTAAATTACAAATTGGCAAATATTTTCCCGATAAGCCTCTGTCCGTTTTCTCAAATATTACCTTCCATTGGTGTTTACCCCCTTCACTTATTGCATTTTTATGATAAGAGCATGATTCATCATTGCCATATTTTACAATTTATTGATTTTGTTAATGCCATGGAATGGCAGTGTGATTTGCATCAATTTTTTTGTTGGAGGGTGAACGTGTAATGGCAGATAAGCACAGCCAGCATCACCAACTTTCCGGAAGTGTATCATTTTCATCATTGCTGCGTTTCCCAATTTATTTGGTTTTTATGACATTTTTCATGGCCAATAAAATGTATGCCATTGGATAAATTGGTAGGTTTGCCTCCTACTAACACCAAATTGGGTGATTCATGAATGGTGATGGAAGGATGCCTTATGTTAACTCCAACCTGCCTCTTCTCATCATTCCCAACATGTGATACACTCATCCCAGATATCTGGCACATGCAGCAGCCATAATTGGAATTGGATATATGCTAATTTTTTATCTTACACATACGTGAGAATGTGAATGCACCTGCTTATTGACATTCAAAACAAATCTTCAGTTGCCCTGATCCACAGTCGCATGGCATTAACATTCTATGTTATAGTGCAGAACATAGGGATTTGAAGAGTAAAACATAATAAATAAACTAGTGGAAATGAGCATGGCAAGAGAATTAATTTTGGTAGCAAGTAATTTTGTAGAATTATTACCATGTGATGCAAATGAATTGAGGAATGGAGATTTGATGGAGCTGGAAGACTAAAGTAAGGAAGGTAAACTGTCCATGACAGGGCCAAATATTTTGAAAACATTCAAAACTAAGTAATGCTGGAATGGTTTTTACATCATCAAAGGAATACTAGCAGGTTTGGAGACACGGAACCCAAACTCCAAAGGTTTTCAGAAATATCCAGGGCAGGAATGGTGCTTTATGCAAGCTATAATATTATTTATGTTAAGATGCAAATACTGTTGTACCAATGTCACCAGACAAAAAAGGCACTTTCTGCTCCCGTTATGCCAGAAGTGACTGAAAATATAATCCATTGCAGTCATTGTTTTTATTAATTATTCTTCGTTGTTTGTTTCACCATGCAAATAATCTGGAGTGATAAAAAAGGCATTAATCATTATCCAGGGAAATTCTTCATGCCGATTCATTTAATTTGAGAAAATATATCTTTTTACCAAACTCATTTTAACACATCAATCAGACTGTGAAATTTGTTAAGTCTGTCACAGGATTCTTACTCATCAATGAACTATCTATATGAACTGGAAATTTGGTGTGTTAAGTGAAATATTTTGCTTCATATGCTCATGAAACATGCGGGGTAGAGAGAAAGTTAATTGTCACTGGTGCTGAAGAACAGCATAGCCACGAGTTTAGCTAAGGATATGAAGTGAGTCATCTCCTAGTTTTGAGGTGAGCACCTTTCATCCAGGCTGTTAATTAGCTCATCAACTGTCAGCTATGAAGGTAATTTGAAAAGTTCTTCGAATGGAATAGAAATAAACCACTTACCCCAGTGAAACTTTTTATTTTTCAATGTAGTTTCCCTGTGCACTAATGCACTTGGTCAGTCCAGTGATGTTCCTATGTCTTGATCGCATCTCAAAATTCAGGCCTGCAAAATACTTGAATACTTCAGCTGTCAGTTCTTTGTTTGAAGAGAATCTCCATCCACCGAGGAAAGTTTTGAGCTTGGGGAAGAGATGGAAATCTGTTGGAGCCAAATCAGGCATGGCAACAATTCATATTCACGTATTTTTGCCATGGCAATGACACACGTGT
Organism: Hetaerina titia; assembly: GCA_037158775.1. Taxonomy (NCBI): domain Eukaryota; kingdom Metazoa; phylum Arthropoda; class Insecta; order Odonata; family Calopterygidae; genus Hetaerina; species Hetaerina titia. The sequence goes on from CM073768.1 coordinate 136,766,703, forward strand.
GGGCATGCATTGTCTTGATGAAAGATGGCTTTCCTCCTTGCCAAGCCTGGCCTATTTTTTGTGTATCTTTTGCTGTAGTTGATCCAGGAGGTTAGCGTAGTATTTTCCAGTAATTGTTTGACCAGTGGGAAGATAATCTATCACTAGAAACCCTTTCGCATCCTAGAAAACTGAAGCCATCACCTTTTCGATTGTTCATATTGCCTTTGCTTTCTTTAGTGGTAGTGAATCAGCGTATTTCCACTGCTTTGACTGCTGTTTTGTGTCTGGGGTATAGTAGTGAACCCAAGTTTAATCTGTGGTCACAAACCAGCGCAAAATCTTGTTGGTTGTTCTTAAAAAGGTTAAACATTGTTTGGAAATTTTCATTCTGATGCATTTGTGATCCACACAGCACCTATCTAGCAGATAATTTGCTCATATCCAATTCCACTGTTAAAATATAGCATGTTACTCATGAAGGATTACCTATTACTATGTAGGAAACTTATTGCGTTAGCACTGATATCTGGTGGTGATTATGAGAACCTTTCTAACTCACCTCGTATATGAAGATACATGTATAGTGTTCCTCTAATTCATGGAATGATAATAAATGATGCAGTTTCAGGCATATCATGGTGGAAATCCTTCATGATGAAAGAAGACAATTCCTTTTCCACAAAGAATTGTTTTATTATGACCTAGGTTTCGTTACAGGGTAACATCTTCACATAAAATGGAAAATTTTTTAACACCCATGTATCACAAATGCTGGGAAAGAGAGGAGAAGGAGAGAACAACCAAAGGATAACTGGAGGAGAGAGAGGGAAAAAGTGAAGGGAGGAAGGCTCAAGGAATGTCATAGGATGGTCTACCAGTTAATTGCATGGCGATTAGGTGGAGGACTATGGGAGACCATTAATGGCCTGATGTAGGGTCGATTGGTGATAGGTTGGATGGCCAGTGGGTTGGTGAGGGGTTTAAAGGGCTAGTCATTGGGAAATGCAGCAAAGGGGAGCGAGAGGGGTATGAAAATTCATTGGTTAAAACACCCTTTCCTGAATTGGCATGGTGTAGGATCTAGCCAGAGCTCTGTTCCAGAGCATCAAAGCGGCGTCCATTCCTCTCTGCATGTAGAATGACTGGGGAGAAGTCACTTCCGTGACCACAAATGATGAGATGTTTGGTGAAGAGGGATGAGGAATCATTCTTCCTGTAGCAGACTTTGTATTCTTTTACTCTTGCCTCTATTTTCCTTCTGGTTTGGCCTATATGTACCCCATAACAGTAACCACAGGGCAGTTTATACATGTTCTCCACTCCTGTGTAATAGGTTGAACTTGTCTTTGGTATGGAAAAGAAGGCTTTTTAGGTTAGTCCTGTTGTAGAAGGCAGGTTTCACTTTGTCCTTTGGCCGGATTCTTTTTACTCTTTAAAGGAAATGTGCACTAGGAAAGTGAATTTCCATCACTAGGATTTTTCTTTTGTGGAACTACCATAAATGACTGATTTGAATGGATAGCCTGGACAATTTTCCCCTTCAGAGTTTGTCAATTAAACCTTTGCTATAGACATTATTCCTGGCAATCATTTTTATAGTGTTCAGTTCTTTCAATTTTTTATCTTGAGAAATTGAGATAAAAGTTAGCCTATGAAGCATAGAGTGAAAGGTTCATAGCTTTTGGGAGACCTGTTGTCTTCACTATTGGGAATTGCCAAGTCTGTGAAGCCCTCTTTCCTAAACACAGAAAAATCAAACCCATCCTTTACCACCGAGATGATTAGATCTAAAAAATTAAGCAACCAGATTCTATTTCTCTGGTAATTTTCAAATGCTTATCCTGGGAATTCAGAATGTTAAGAAAACTATCCAACTACCTGGCTGTTCCCATCCAAACACAGAAAACATCGTCGACATATCTGTACTGATGGAGAATATTCCATACGAGGGGGTAGTTAGAAGTTCAAATGAGTTGTTCAAAATGGTCCACATCAATATCCACCAGTATCAGAGAAAGTGGACATCCCATGTCTAAGCCATCCTGTAGCTGGTATATAATATCGTTGAAAACAAAACTCGTTTGTTCCAAATACACATTTAAGGAGGATCACATTTCACTTATAACTAGGACTGGAATTTTGGCTAAATTTAAAGCCTCTGATATGGGGATACTGGGAAATAAATAAGTGACACCATCTTGCACTTGGGGGGTAACACTTTCTCTGAAAGTATCTCCGCTAGTTTAAAAAGTTTTTGATTCCGTACATAGGCAAAAACTATGAATGTAGTCTGAATAAGGTTAATAAAAATTGGCAATTTTCCACAAAATAAAATTTTTAATGCGACCGGTTTTGATGTAACTACATCTTCTGGTGACAGTCATAACTCAGTGTCTAGTATATATGCTGAAAAGCTAGTAAGGGGGGGGAGGGGTTGGTGTGTAGTGGAAAATGGAGGATAGAGGGAGGGGAGGTGGAAGGATGCATGAGTGACGAGGTGCAGGGGAGGAGAAAGGGGTGGGGAACACAAAAAAGTCTGGCTCCCCCGCACCTCGTCACTCACGCGTCCTTCCACCTCCCCTCCCTCTATCCTCCATTTTTCACTCCACACCAACCTCCCCTTCCTTACTAGCTTTTCACCATATATACTAGACACTGAGTTATGACTATCACCAGACGATGATGTAGTTACATCGAAACCGGTCGTATTAAAAATTTTATTTTGTGGAAAATTGCCAATTTTTGTTAATCATGATATTCCACCATATCACGCCTGAAACGTCTCTTTTTATTCTGAATAAGGTGTTTAGCTTTCCAGCCCAAAGGTGGTTTGGGGCTGAAACATTAGAAATCACTGTCCTAATTGGAACACTATCTTTGTGGATTTTTGGTAGACCAAAACATCTGGGCATTGACGGATTCATTTGTATGATGAAATTATTATCTCGGGACTTGTTAACATTGCGCATGAATTGATGGAGGCTTTGTACTTTTCTGAAACTCGAGAGTTGGGTCTTTTGTTAAAACTATTGTCTGGTTATAATGCAACAATTTCAGAGAGTAAAAATCATTCGCCTTGACCGGGATTGTCTGGTTATTGGAGATGGACTCTTCGTTTTTCTTAACATAGTTGGAAGGATACCTCTGGCACAAAGAAATGCATTGCCTTGTGAAGTAATGTAAGAAGAGTCACCAATGGGGAAGGGGTGATCGATCGGTGGTTTGGAGGTGTGAAAGGGTCCCTTGTCTTCCAACCTGGCTAAGTGAAATGAGAGCAAAGGTCTCTCTGCTTTGAGAATTTTGGCTCAGTATATCATCATCAACCAGGGTCACAATTTTTCTGATGAGGTAACAACTAATAGAAACGTCATCCTGGGACACTCATGTTGATAAAATAAGCTCTGGTCTATCATGGATATGCATCCCCAAGAATTTTGTCACAGTATAAAACTTGAGAGACATTAATCCTCAAAAGTGGGAGACTATAATTTGTCTTTAATATGAATGAGTGGCTTATATTTTGGGCTTGCATATCTACTGCATGCTTTATGTCATAATAGTTATTTATTTTAAAATAGTAATGTTTTGTTGTCACATTTGTCTTCATATCACTGGTATTTACTTGGTAAAAATACATACAATGATCAAAACCATGTGAAACTAGTAAACTGACGAGATTTCACACCAGCTTCCATTTTTCTTAAATGTTATTAAAAATGAAGGTTTGCGACTAAATGCACAGAATGATTGTGAAGGAGATAGAAAAGGATATCAGTTTGGAAATCATGTCTTGAAGATGGGCAATCTGGCATCCTCACTTCCTTTTGTAATAGACAGAGGTAGCTGTGGGGACTAAGACGTGACAATGGAATGGTGTTCAAAAGAAAAAAAGGCATTTAAAGGGTGGTTTAACATCTGTAAAGGGGAGTGTGTGCTTTAAGAGCAGTATTCTAGAATTATAGGGATAGCTGAATTGAATATCCTTTTCCCGCAATGCCCTATTTACATAATTCATTAAAAGATTGCATAATATGTATATTAATGAGTGTTGCATGAAATTGTTTGATAGTTGCTGCATCACTCAGCTAGGCCATGATTATGGGATTAACATAAGCAAGAAGACATGTTTCCGGAATGGTATATTCTATGCACAGATATTTTTACACTTAGTATTTACCTACTTTAGTACTTAGTATTTTGCTTACTTGCCGTTGTCAATCTAGATGGCTTCAGTAGTGATTAATAGAGATTTAGTTACAGTTTCTCTCATTTGTATCCACGGCAACAATGGAAATTGTTACGGCAATTCAAATAAAGAAGATAAGTGTGTATTTGAAGATATTTTTCACACTCAATATTATATTAAATATGGCTTCTGCGAGTGAGAGTCCCAGAACACACTGCACACACTCATCATAAGTAAATTATTATTATGATCAAATATTAATAGAATAAATTATACCCATCTGGTATCATAAAAAAAATTAGGTGTCTTTTCTCCAATTGCGATTATTGAGCCCCACCTTTTTGAAAATTTGAAACATGTTTTACTCATTCAAACAGGTAAAAGCCAAATGTCAACTTCTGGCCACATAACAAATTTAGGTGATTTTTTAAACGGACCTTCGGGTTGATTACTGTGTTTATGGTTTTTTTTTATCCTGTAGTTTGCTTACTGCAAGATAAAACTGAATAGTTCTGCTTTTTACATGCTACTGCTAGTGCTTGTTTCTAAGTTTTGTTTTTTTTGTAATGCCTTTCTAAACATTTTAGTTATTTCAATCCCACATTTATTTTTGCATACATTTTTATTGTAAATTTTGAACCTTACTTTTTCTCATCTTCTTGTCAATGAGTTAGGCAAACGTATACAAGCCAGAAATGTAAGACAATAGTTTAAGCTGACATGTATTGAAACTAACTAATACTCAGAAATGGACTGTGGATTTAGACTTCCAATTTATTTTTATTATCTTAATCATATTAATTCCTTGTCCCTACACTTTTACAAAAAATCAAAAGATTTTTATTAAGTGTGGAATGATGTAAGTTTGCAACTGGCTATTTGTTGACATTAATTGAGATGCATTGGAGTTAACACTGCATTGCCTTGTATACTTTTGATGCTAAAGATGGTCCCTTGGTGGAAACACTCATGATATACTTGTACCTTCATAGATATAGACTTAGATGTACTTGGTCTTTGAACTCTGTAAGGTAACACTCAAATGTATATTTTTCGAAGCTGGCATTTCTTATATACTATGGTATCCAAGTCTGTCTGAAAACTTTGCTAAAAAAACTTAAATGTGAACACATCTCAGCCTATGTAAAAAACTTTCATACAATAATGTCTTCCTTCAACTGATAATATTTTGGATGCAATGCATGATGTGTTCAGTCTTTATAATGATGGTGACTGACTCATTTTTCCCTTCAGGAGAGAATGTTAAAATAGAACTGGTTTTTTAGTTGGCTATGTGTAAACTTCTCATGTCTTAGGCTTAGGGTAAACCCTTGAGACAGAATTCTTTTAGGGTATTCATTTTCCTACATGTGAGTTGGTAGAAAACACTTGACATGCAATGCACTTCATACTCAGGCAAGACTAATCCCAAAGCCTGGTTTCTCTCCATTTCCGGTTTGTCCTACCCATGTTCCTGAAACTGTTCAAATCTTGATTGACCATCTTTAATTAATGGTACATATGTCCCCTATTCTTCCATGCCTAGAACAACAACTAAAACTTGTTGAATGCACAATGCAGTTCAAAAAATCAACTGTGAAGCCAAATTTTTAAGACTTCAATCTAACTTCTAAATTTTATGAGTTTATTTTACTTGTTTGCAGCTGGTACAGATTCCTCTAAGGTAGCTCCTCTTCCAAAGGAAGTTAAGCCCTCCTCATCTTTAGCTCTACATTTCTCAGAGGGTTGGAAGAGTCGGGCATTATTACCTCAGCTGGCCGCATCCTTTTCAGGAAAATCCCTTGAGGTAAAGTCTTCTTGTTCAAGGTTAACACGTCATGCTCCCTAAATTTCAAGCTAGAAATACTTATGGATGTATGCAAATTTAACCAATGGAGTTATAGAATAATGTTTAGATATGGTGTGAATAACAGAGCATATTATAATTTATTAAACAAGAGCTTTCACAGCTGTGTTTACACTACTTCAGCATAAATCATTATTTTTGAAAATGTACATTCAACCAAAAATAATTCTATATTTAAAATTTTATAAAGGTACAGTGCTAAAATGTATTAATGCACAGTTTGAAAATTAATATATAAAGATGCACACTGACTGACACACTCAATGAAATTTCTGGGCATTTTACTCCAACTTGTCTCTCTGTGGGTATTCCTATTAATCTAGTCAATATAGACAAAATTCTGGAACTCGAGTTCAAACTCAGGAAATATTGTTCTCCATGTGGAATATCTATGTGAAAATTAAAAGTTTTTTGTGGAGAACTATTTCTTTCAAATATAAGTTGAACTACAACTTCAGAATGGATAGCTAAAATTCAGCTAAAGAATCAAATTTTCTAATTATGTTCTGTTCAGACCATCTATTTTGTTTTGGAGTTTCTTGCTTGAAAGATTGAAAAAATTCTTTTCAAGCACAATTTTTTGATTTTGGATTCGATCCAAGAATGCTAAATGTATAATAAAATATAAAAAGTAGAGTTCAAACAAGGCAGCAGAAATAGATAATATCTCCCTAGAATTATGAAAGAGTTTAAGGCAAAATGGAAGGAGGGGATTCTTTGAATTTATTTCCAGTATTTATGGGGAAGGAAGTTAGCCATAAGACCTATGTACGTGAGGACCTATGTAAGGTCAGTTTTGGTCCTTATTAAAAAATTTAAAGCAGTATGTGAGGAATTGAGGATGGTAAGTTTAATTTCACATGCAATAAAATTGGTTCTGAGAATCACCAAAAGAAGATTACAAAATATTGCAAAATACTACCTTGATGAAGATCACTTTGGGTTTAGAAAGGGGAGGAGACCACATAATGCTATTGCAGTGATGAGAACATTAGTAGAAAGGAACATTGATTGAATCAGGATGTCTTTGTGTGCTTCATATACGTATTTCAAGAAGGCGTTCAGCTGTGTAAAGAAGGTAAAGTGAATTGAAATATTGCCAAATATGGGAGTAGACTTAAAGGGTTGGCAATTGATTTGGCACTAGCATATAATTGAAATGGCACAGGTCTAGGGTAGTGTGGGAAGAATTGGAATTGGCAGAGGAGTGAGAATATTTTTAGGGTAGCCTGGAAAGGGGTGGGAATAAAAGTGGGCTGCAAGATAAGTCAGGTTTGCAGTTGATCAAGCATTAGTAGATCAAATAGCCGGTGGATTGTAGTAATTATTGAGAGTACTTTACACTAACAGTGTGAGGTGAATGGAATGAAGGTTGTGAGGCTAGAGCAAGTACAGCAGTTGATATATTAGGGCTGTATTTTAGAGAAAAAATGGTATAGTAATGGGGACCTTAGGAGAAGAAGTGTTCTAGTGAAAGAAATATCTACAAGCAGAGAAGAAAACATTAGTAAAGACTGTAATAGGGAGTGTAGTGCTTTGTGGATGTGAAAAGTTCCTGGGATGTGGGTGTGGCAGAGATTGGAGAAAATAAGTTAAGAAGAAGACAAATATTGAAGTTTTGAATGGGATGGTTAAGGAGAGAAAGTCGCTGATGGAAATCAGAAAAAGGCAGAGAAAGTAGTTGGAGGAAATATTGATAGGTAATGGGTTATTGAAGCCCAAGGCCATGATGTTGGGTGATTGGGATAAAGGAAGGAATAGAAGAGTTGAAGGAATTTTTAAGGCTGAAAAAATTAAGAAGATATGAGGAAAGAAATAATATAGGTCAAAAAATAGAAATTCCTAATATAAGTAGAAATAAATAGTCATTAGGAGCATCCAAAGTCTACCTTCAATAGGTAAAATATCTTGAATGAAAATGAATCTGCATTTTGCATATGGCAATCACAGCTTATATCACTGTTATAAGTGTCATATTTGCTTATAATGTTATGGACAATGTTAATTTTAAATGCCCTCTGTTGAGTATTATTTTAAGTTTTTCGCTCCTGGCAAAGTCCTGTGTCACTATCTGCAAACTTTTAATGGTTTTTATAGATAGCACATGCATTAAAATATGGATATAAGAGTGAATGTCAAATTAAGTCACTAGTGGATGAATTGAAATTAAAATATAAGTTGATAGAGCATCACAGCCCCTACTAAGGCAAACATTGGCATACTTAAGGAGTACTTTCAATGGCAATTTGCTACTTCTTCTTTTGAAGTACTTACCATTTCATTTTTTCCTTCCTGTAATTTTTATGCATCAGGTTTTTTCCTGAAAAGAGAAGTTGCAGGATAAACAGAAATATATGCCTTTAAATCAATATTCAAGTATATTTCAAGGCTCTCTATTTCATTTTAAAATTTTATATGATATGATATCCTTTCATGGAATCTTTTACAAATTTTGTGAACATATGTCTCTCTTTTGATGGATGTGTTTTCCAAGTATTTGACTGAGTTCACACATATCATAAGGGGCATATAATCAATATATGTATGTAGTTTAAATATTAAAAGATGAATGGGAGTGAGATTTCCATGCTAATTACATTTCTGACACTTTTTAATGAAGTGGAAAATATGCATTCCTAGAGCTTTATTTTTTGTTCTAAGGTTCCTGGTTAGCATTAGGCATTGAAATTTACACATTAAAGGATTTCAACCATATATCATCCCACTCTACCTTTATTTTAACCTCTCCAGCATATTTATTTTGTTTAATTTAACCCACTTCCCATGAGCTAGCACCCTTTTACTTGTTGGTTTTTGATAATATGAACACAAAAACAGCATTATATCACAGTTTTTCTCATGCCTTTACACAGTGGTATTTCTTCTTTGAAAATTGAAATTGCCATTTAATCCTTGAATGGTTTATTGCCATGGCACAAAAATAATTACTTTGCTGCTTGACTCCTCATCTCTTTCTTAGATTAATGGAGCATCCCCATCATCAGATGTCACCTTGTATAAGGATGGTGTCCCCATCTTGCGGGGTCCAGTGGCAATAGCCGTATATCTCATTGGAGAAGCATTAGGTCCTGTAAACGCTGAGGTCCTCCAGTGGGTGTTTTATGCAGATAATCACCTCTTCCCATACGTCCTAAATGTTACCAATGGCCAACAATGCACAGAGCACATCATCAAAAAATCCATGCAGCGACTTTCTCTAGTTCTTGAAAAAAGGTGGGTTTTTATTCTGCAAAGTGATAGAGATGCATGAATTTTGCCACCCACAAATTTCTAAAAATATTTCAAATATGGTACATGAAAAACAGTGAAAAACATTTTGAGGAGAGAATTATGTTATTTTCCGGTAGGAACTTTCAACTTGCAACTCTCTCAAGAATTAATCTGGAGAGATTTGGCAAAAGCCTTTGCTTCAATAAGTAAAGCAAAGACTTTTGCAAATATTGCAATATTCTGTCAAACTTTGAGAAATATCATTTCCCCAGTCCATAAATTCAGTATATATAAAAAGGGGAATGCAAGTTTAATTCAGAATTTAAATTAAATAACCCACTCAGGCTTGGTGAGAGGGTACTCAGATTAAGATTGTTTCACTTCCACGTATTCCAAATTCCATTGAGTAATTCTTTTTCTCTACTCATGTTTCAACTTCTTTATTCCCTTCAGCCATTGAAGTTGAAGGTTGTGTCACATTACATTAGATGATGTGGATTCAAAGTAGAGTGGAGACTCAATATAATGAGAGGTCACAATGTCTACAAAATTGCTCGCTATTTTGAGTTTTCTTTATTACCAGTAGAATTATTTAATCCAGGTGATTTATTAATCACATATAAACTAATATTTATGACTCTTCATGATATTATAGTCAACAGTATAGATATTTTAGTACAGGTATAAGGGCATCAACCAAGAAATTTGTAACAATAATTTCTCATAAATTTTTATAACTTAAGAGGATATCCATAGCAAACATTGTCATGCTGTAATAATATGTATTAATAGTTGTCAGTCAATCTCGGTGACTATGTACATTACTTTGTTATCATGAGCACGCGATGTCATTGACTAAAGGTTATGGATTACTTCTTGGATTGGGTTGCGAATATTGTCTATTAATGAAAACACTTTGATGATTTTAAATTTGTTTCATTTTTAACTTGTAAATATGCATATGAGAATGGTATAGGAATGTTCAGTGGTTTTTAGTGACCTCTAGAAGTTTTATTTCAGATTACTCTGGCAGCCTTTTTTGTAGGACAGATTTAACACCAGAGGAAATGGCTCCTAGTTTCATATACCAGATTGAAAAATGCATGTGATGATAGTCCAGGGATAGAGCATTGGACTACTGACTGTAGGGACCAAGTTTGATTCCCAGGCAAGCCTCTCTGACCATTCTCATTGCTGTTTTCTTAGGTATAGTCAGAAAACCATAGCAGTCAGAGTGAAAGTATCTTCCCCCCTACCCTAATGCATGAATTTCACATGCTGTCAGGCTTAGTACTGGCTGAACTCTACCATCACCTACCAAATCGACCTTCATGTTGATTACTGTATTTATATATGTATGTGTGTGTATGAAGTGTGTGTTTACGAGTGTGTGTATATGTGTGTTTATGTATAATTATTATTATTATTAGGTAATCTACCGGTTAAGGTAGGTTTTTGATGGACACAACTTTCAAATAAACATTTTGTAACTCCAAACAAAACCCAATCCAGCCACCAAATCTACATCAGATCCCTCTTCATCTCTATGTACTTCTTTCCTCCCTTCATCCCGTCCAACATCCCTATACTGTTCCTGCCCTTTCCTCATTTGCCTAACATTCTCCCCTCTATTACCTTCTTCAACATTCCACTACCGCTCAATACGCCTTTCATCCATTTTTCCTGCCTCCATAGGATTTCTCTCAACAAACCCCTCTCCTCATCCACCATCTCTAGTACTTCCTCATCTGTTTTCCTTTCGGTTGATTTCACCTTCTCCATTCTTCTCCACACCCACATTTCAAAACCCTCCAATCTACGTCTATCCTCCTGCTTCAGCGACCACGTTTCCGCACCGTACATAGCTATGCTCCATATCAGAGTTTTTACGAGTCTTGTCTTAACATCCCTACTCAACGTCCCAGTCATCAACTCCCTCCTCCTTGAGAAAGCCTCCCTTCCCTACGCAATTCTTCTCCTTACGTCCCTACTACTTTGACCGTATTGGTCCAAAACACTTCCGAGATATGTAAACTGTTCTACCTGCTCTATTTTTTCCCCTCCTATTTTAATGTTTAGCTTAGCCTTTTTCTTTCTGGAAAATGGCATAACCCTTGTTTTATTAATATTGGTTCTCATTCCATATCTATCGCACTGAAACTCCAATTCACTCAGCATTGCTTGCAACCCCTTGGCTGACTGAGCAACTAATGCTTGGTCATCAGCAAACCTAACCGATTTTGCAAATTCCCCTCCGACTTTCATTCCTGCCTCCAGTTCTTACCATGCCTCTTAAATCATTTCCTCAACATATACAAGCACGTTGAATGTACTCGTATGTTGAACAGCACCGGTGACAATGGACAACCCTGCCTTACACTTCTTCCTAACACTGCCCATCCAGACTCTCCGTTCCCCACTCGCACCTGAGCAGTCTGAGACATGTACAGGTTGCGGATCAGTCTCCTGTCCCTCCAATTCACTCTATCAAACGCTTTTTCGAAATCTATGAAACAGGCAAATACGTCCTGATTGTATTCTATATTCCTCTCGATTAGTGATCTCAATACTGCAATGGCATCACACGCACCTCTTCCTTTCCTAAACCCAAACTGATCATCCCCTAAGTAATCATTTGCCTTACTCTCTATCCTTTTGTTGATGATCCTGAGAATAACTTTAGCTGCGTGGGATATCAAACTTATTGTTCTGTAATCCTCACATGATGTAGCCTTTACCTTTTTCGGAATAGAAACTAACATTGATCTCAAAAATCTTCCAGCCAGATTCCTTCCTCATGGATACTACGAATTAGTCTATATGGAGTCTTCTTCCCTCATTTTCCTAAACATTTCAACAGTTTCACAGGAATATTGTCTACCCCCACAGCTTTATTTGCTTTCATCTCCCTTAATGCCCTTTCTATTTCATCGTCGAGTATGCCTGGAGCTAAGCTATCTTCTTCTACATCATGTTTCTTTTATATGTCTCACCTTGTCGGCCTAAGTTCTCTACCATTCAGTGTTTCTATATATTCTTTCCATCTCTCTTGGATTTTTCCTAATTCAACTATTATGTTACCCCACTTATCTTTGACTGTTAGCATAGAGCTTGCCTTCTTACTTCCCGATAACAACTTAACCTTGCTGTATAGCACACCAATTTCACCCTTCCTCTGTATACTTTCCATATCCTCGTATTGCGTTTTCCATCATCCTTCTTTTGCATTATTTGTGGCCCTTCTCAGTTTATTGTTTAACTCTTTGTACTTCATTTTGCCTAACTCTGTGCTTACATTCTTCCATTTTCTTCTCTCATCCATCTTTGCAGTCATCTCATCCGTTACCCATGGTGTCCTTATCTTTTTCCCGTTAACGGTTCCTATAGTGTCTTTTGCGGCTTTCGAAATCACTGTCTTGATACATTCCCATTTTGCTTCAATAGTACTCAGCTCTTTACCGTCATCCATCATTTTCCTTACAGCCTGCTGATACTCTTTCGCAGTTCAATAAATTCATACAGTTTCCCAGGAGCATCCGCTCCTGGGATACTGTGTGAATTTATCGTTCCATGTTCCTATTCTAACTACTTTTGTCTTCTTCTGCGTCTTCTGTCCTGCTGCTGTTATTTCTCCCCCGCAAGGGTTTCGTGGGATGACGACCGTGGAAGCCTTGCCTCCCTCGCTGCTGGGCACGGCACACAGCCCCTTGGGTTGAGTCCCGCAGTTGCCAGGACTCAATTTCTCTATGTTGTCCATCATTATTTTCTTGGGAATAATAATTGAGGTGGTTTTCTGTTGCCTTCCTCAATAGTGTTTTTAACGTGACACCATCACTTAATGGCCGCCCCAGTGGGGTCAGACTCCTTTGCAGCTGCCTCACTGAGAAACAGATAATATATATATATATATATATATATATATATATATATATATATATATATATATACACACACACACAATAAGTTTAACACCTCAGTCCACATTAAACCGACCAACCCCCAACAATATTTCCATTTCAACAGCTGTCACCCATCGCACACAAAACGCTCCATCCCCTTCTCACTCTCAGTCCGTGGCCTCCTTCTCTGCAACAACACCCCCTCCAAACAGAAATACATGGACCAGCTACACGTCTCTCTCATAGATTGTGGGTACCCTGAAAAACTGCTCAATAGGAAAATTCTCAAACCATCAACCCAATACACTCCTCTTCCCAAACCAAACCGCCCAAAATGCCGTAACCTCATCGCCACTTTCTTCCCCGGAACCCACAAAATTAAACATATAATCCCTGAACTCTTCCCAATTATTAACAATAGTTAATCAACATCACCTTTATTCCCACATTGTCCCTCCATTTTGTTTAAACGCCTGTCAAACTTGCGAGACATCTTCAAGTCAAAAAAACCACCTACACCCACCCATGTCTCTTCCCTGCCCCTGTCCGCACCATGCAACCGTCCATGCTGTAAATGCTGCCATCTTCTAAGACCCTCCATGTCCCTTATTACCAACTCCCAACCCAAAGCCACCTGCACCTCTAAAAACATTATATATCGCCTCTCCTGTAACTTCTGCCTTGCCTTCCATGTGGGTGAATGCACGACCACCCATTCTCTCCGAATGAATAACCACTGCTATTCTACCAAATCTCCCACCTTCCTTAATTATCCCATCCCTACTCACACTGCTTCCCACAACCAGTCTTTTGATGACTGCTTCTCCGTTTCGGTGATTGAAACCCTTCCCAATTCTGCTAGCAGCATAGAGGTGAGAACCTGCAAGATGGCACATATCTGGGTGCTCCAGTCTTTTAAAACCCCCAGGCTGAATCAAGCCCACTGAGTTTATCCAATGCTGCCTACATTTCCCCTCCCCCACCTTGTCTACTTCCTATTGGTCCCTTACCTCTCCTCCCCTCACCCTTCTCCTGCACATGTCCTCTCCGCTCTTCCCCGACAATGCCATTCTGATGGCGACGGCCTGGCCGTTGAAACGTCAATACATGCTGTGAGTGTCCTTCCTTTATGTTTCTGTGTGTTGAATATTTTGTATCCGTGTGTTTGTATATATTTATATAATTATATATTCAAACTCGAAAATCCTCCCATACGGCTAACAAATATTATTTTCACCCATAGAAATAGACATATAAGGAAAGGAGATAGGAAAACACATAAAAGACCTGTGTTGGTCAATTATGTGTTTTCCTATCCCCTCTCCTTATATGTCTATTTCTATGTGTGAAAAAAAAATATATATATATACATTCAAATACGAAATCCCGCCATACGGGGAACAAATATTCACTCAAACAAAGAAATAGATATAAAGAAAGGGGATAGGAAAATACATAAAATACGAACACTGGACAGGTGGGGAAGGCAGATTTGAGCAGATCTTAAATGTAAAAATATTTCAAAATATTCACACAAGGAAATATTTTTACATTTGTGATCTGCTCAAATCCGCCTTCCCCACCTGTCCTGTGTTTGTCTTTTATGTGTGTTCCTATCCCCTTTCCTTTTTTCTATTTCTATGTGTGAATGAATATTTGTTCGCCATATGGTGGGATTTCGTATTTGAATGTGTATTTGGCCAATGTGTAGCTCATCTCTTCTTCTGGCTATGCATGCCATGAAACGTACTGTTCCTATTCTCTATGATACTATATGCTTTATAACCTACGGTCCTTTCTTCTTGTGTGTATTGTCTATTTCTCCTTTGGTGGGTGAAACAGCTCCCTAAAGCCATCTCTTGGCCAAGAAGTCGGAGCACCTGGGTGCTTTAAAAACATCGCAGATCTTAGTATAATTTAGGTTTCCTTAATAGCAAAGTGGTGGCACATCTGCCCAGCAAGTGAAAGGTCTGGTGTTCATGTCCCAGTTAAGGAAATATTTTTACATTTGTGATCTGCTCAAATCCACCTTCCCCACCTGTCCTGTGTTCGTCTTTTATGTGTTGTCCTATCCCCTTTCCTTATATCTATTTCCATATATATGTGTGTGTATATATATATATATATATACATATAGGCGGGTTGCGGTGGTCTTGTGGGTAGAGCATTGGACTACTGACCGGAGGGTCCTGGGTTCGATTCCCGGGCAAGGCACTTTGGGCACCTGCAGCTCCACCCAAGCTAGTTGATTTTTCGGGTACCAGATCTTCCTGGGAAACCATAACCGGCACAGGGAAAGGAACTGGCCCCCCTACCCTGATGTGTGAATATTCACACGCCGTCGGGCTTGGTACACGGGTGAGCTCTACCATCACCTACTAAACCGACCTTCGGGTAGATTACTGTGTTTATGGTTATATATATATACACACACACACACACACATATATATATACAAACCTGTACATGTCTCAGACTGCACAGGTGCGAGTGGGGAACGGAGAGTCCGGATGGGCAGTGTTAGGAAGAGGGGTGATTACCACATAATAATAATAATAATATATATACACACACACACATAAAGCACTATGAAATAAAAACAAAAACACAGAAACACACAAAAAAGAAACTCGCACATATTCCGAATTTTCGGTAGAGCTGCCACCTTTCTTGAGGGATAGAAGGAACTGAGAAGAAGGTTTTAACAGTAGGGGCCAGGGATACAGGATGGAAGGGGGAGGCAGGGAAAGAGTTGGGATAGGAATTTTTGTAAGTGTGGGAATAAAATGCAAGGTTTTGGGAGTATAGGGAGGGATGAAAATATCTGGAGATTGGTATAATTAGTGCATAATATTTACACCTGGTTCATTCCAGGAATCAAGGAGCCAGACACATGCCTGTTCTATTGTTTTGATTTGAGTGGTTTATTGAGATATATATACATACATACTTATACATATATATGTATATATAAATCAGGGAAAGGAACTGGGCCCCCAACCCTGTGTGAATTTTGCATGCTGTTCTCTTTCATCCTCATGCTTTATCCATACCAATTTTCTCTTTTCCAGGTTGCATTTTTGTGGCAAATGGATTTCACTTGCCGACCTAGCTCTTTTTAGCTCTCTCATTCCATTGGTGAAGGATCCAAAATATGAAGTTGTTTATGTTGTACGTCCATTTAAAAATCTTACAAGGTGGTTTAGTTTTGTCCAAAGTAATAAAATGACAAAAAAAGTCCTTCATGCTCTGTGACATAGAAATTAGTGGCATATCTTAGCTGAGGCTAATTCCTAACTGGTGATTCCTGTTGGATTGATGTTATTGTTATGTTTTTTTCTGACACTGAAGATAAAACTTTTATTTAATCGATTTTGTACTAATCAATGAAAATTAAATAAATACTCTTTGAGAATTTCAAAAAATATTTAATATTTGTAGAGCAATTGTAAAATTTAAGTGATAATATGCTGTCTGATTAACAAAATATTTTCACAGATTATTTCTGCTTTAGAAGACATATCTGTACCCAATCTTGAAATTGCCAATCTTTATCATTTATAATACCACGTACCGAAGTACCAACACTATCATTATGAGTCATTGTATCAAGGAATGAATTATTGAACCCACTCAGTGATAACTTATATTTTCTACGTTTCATTGATTTGCTAATAAGATGACAAAAGTAGTTTAATAGAATCATTTGTTTTAACACAGTAAAATTTGTAGTTAATTAAAAAGGTTGTTTTTTATTGATTTAAACAATTTATTTTTGTAAGTAGGTGTTTTTCTGCAAGACCATTAACAATAGTGAAACTTTTTAGCTATTTAATTTCACAGAATATCCTCCTTCCTTCTTGTTTATAAATTAAATCAATGTTTTGGTAATATTTTTCTGCTCTTGACTACGTAGCGACAACATTCTAAGCGTACAGAGCAAACATGTATTGTGTAAAGTCCACTTGGGTCCCTTGCATGAAATTTCTTTTTAACTGGAAATACTATGTTTACACGAAAGGAGCAGTATTTGCAAATATGATGGTTTTTTTTATAAAAAGTGTTTTACCAAGTTTTTACTTTAAAAAGACAATTTCTAAAAAAATTGTTGAACTATATATTGGCTATTCCATTTCAAAGAAAACAAGAATTAATCTCCCTTTATTGTGTTATTTTTTATTATATGAGAAATAAATATAAATTAGAGCCAGATGTCTCTCAAGGTTTTCAAGGATTGCACTTCAGTCTCACAAAACATGTAGTACTTGTTGTAGAAGTTAATTAACCTTCAGTTATCAGGAATGTAACCATTGCTGTTTTGCAGAATAGCACATTACATGGCATTGCTAATTTTCTTACCTTTTTTTCACCCCTACACCAGGAGAAAAAAATTACTCTTCACCATCTCCATTTATGATAAATCACATTCTGTCATCAAAAAAGTGGAATTCGGAAGAAGAGCAGCCTGAGAAAAGAAATGGGCACTACATGCCAGCGTAGTGGGATTTTTGGTAGCCATACACATTTTTCCATCAGAAAATGAAGTATCAAAGGGGGAATAGTAATAACCAGAATCAGTTATATAAACAGTTTATGTTACAAATAGCAGAATGAATTTTGCATAAAAATTTAACTGTTGATTGCCATCAAAGACATAAAACCAATGTCTTTCTCAGTTCCTTTTCCAAAGGTCTGCACAGTGGTTTCTTTTATTATTAAATCCCTTTTTTGCCATTGCTATTCTTGATTTGATTTCTTTGGAACAGAACATGTCTTCAGGGATGATATTTCCCAAACACATTATGCTCTCTACTTTTTCGATCACTTCACCTTCCTATGTGATGCTTTATTTATAATATGTATTGTCATACTTAACTTAATAATTAACATTTGATATTTTTCACATTTGTCATTAGGGTCTGTTTAGCATCTCTATGGCTTTCTGTTTATTGTACAGCCATGTTATCTCTTCCAAACATGTTAAAATGGGTTGGTTACCGGCAGCATCCTTGCCTAACACCCTTTCTATTTCAATCTCGTCTGTGAATCAGCCTCCTATCCTTGCTCTGAATTCCTCACCGAGTCCCAGGTCTTCCATCAGTCTTTTTCCCTTGTAATTAATCTTATGCTTTTTCAGAATAAACATTAATATACCCCATTTATCTTCATCAAAAGCTTTCTCTAAGTCAATCTATGTATTTCATTGTACTCATATACTTCATATATTATTTTGTTCTTTTACCTGTTTCTCTCAACAGTTCTATTGCATCTCTTGCACCTTCATCTTATCTCAAACCCTAATGTTATTCTTCCATCACACTGTTTAGTTTCCTTTACAATCTTTTACTGATCGTTTCTAATACTATTTAGCCACATGTAAAATCAGGCTTATCATTATATGTCCCTCGCATGACTTGGAATTTTACTTTTTTTCTGTTGAAACCATTGTGGTTTTCTTGAAGTCTTTGGGCTATTATTCCATTTTGTAAATTTTGTTACTCAAATTTGTTAATTATTTCTTTCCTTTCTTACTGAGTGCTTTCAATATGTATTTCGGTTGGAATTTCATTAACTCCTGTTGCTTTCCTGTTTCTCATCTCTTTTTTAGTTACTTCAGTTTCACTTTCATGTACGTCATATCCATTGATCATCATCATGCTCCATCTTGCTTTCTTCCTCTAGTTCCAATTCACTCTCCATGGGTATTTCACCCATTCGATGTATTCGTTCCCCCTGTTCATTACCTCATGTGGTTCACTAATAGTTTTCCCACCTTTGTCTTCTATCTCTAAGCTACTTCTTACTTTCTCAGTAAATGTTAGGTGTTATGCTTCTTTATAGATCACATCAAATCTTCCTTCCTCATCTAATTTCTCTTTTCCATTGGACTTGTCACTCATCGATTTTTCTTTTGCCTTATCCGTTTCTCTTCTGAATTCATTATTACCTAAGTCTCCTATATTCTTTTCTATATTCTTCTGCATTTACATTTTTTTATCAAAATAAGGAAGGAAAAATAAGTAAATTTACTGCCATTTCCCAATCACAATAAATGAATGTGCGTACCCAAATTTCCTGTTTGAAAATGAAAATTCACTGCTAATGGACTGACTCAACTGGCCACACTGTTTCAGGGTTGCAAGTGAAGGAACTCATATGATGCATTTGGTTAACAAAGTTTGCAAGTAAGCTTTTACCTTAAATTGGATAGACATGCGCTTTACATAATTTAATGTCCCCTTGCAAGTGTACATCACCTCTCTGTTTTTATATCGAGATCCCCATTGTTGAATCCATACAGGAAAAAGAGTTCCTTCCAGTTCGATAGTGAAATGTTTTTAGGTATTCACTACAAAAATATAAGGTTGAAATACAAGTAAAATTTAAATGCATAAAATTTGTAGCTATATAATACGGTATTTATTTCACTATTAGTATTTTTGTATAATTTAGTATAATTCTCTTTCTATAGTTAATCATTTGATTTGCTTGCTCCATCCTTCAAATATAATGTATGACTGCAAAGTGAGTTCACCAAGCATTTCTGGCTATTACCATACCATTTAGCACAGAGGCTATTCACTTCCAATGTTTCAGCCATGGACGAGGAACATGTGGACAGTCTTTGTTGCATGTCCACATGATTTCCATTTTGGCAAATTAATGATGTTGTCCTTGATCATTAATATCCATTGATAGAAAACAAAGAGACCTTCAACTGCAGATATGTTAATATCTTCAGAGATTTGACTGAAAAAGCAAGTGGAGCCACACGTGTGCAACCAACCAAACAGTTGTTTTTCAGATGGGTATGCCTTTCACCTGCAGCTTTAATATAATCTACAGAACTGTGGTGCAATGTGATGTGCTTCATTGATAATTGGAAGAAGATCTATTTTCTCTTATCCTGGCAATATGACTAAAATTCAGATCCATGTTTAGTTAAGCAGGTTGTTCTATTTTTGACAAGAAAAATTTCTCAGCATGAATAGAAAATACTCCAAATGTAAATTTTCATCCATGAGTGGAATGCAGTGCAACATGAAACAACCACACTTGTGGAGTTTGAACTTAATGGAATACACTATATATTGTAAGCATGATGACTCCTCATGCTCAACTGGCTGAAGCAATGATAATTGCTCCTGGTGGGGTCACCTATACCTTTTTTTTTGAGATTTGGTTGAGGAAAAGAAGAGAAGAGTCCGAAAGGATGGAAATGGACGGACAGGAAAACAACGAAGTACTGGGCATTTTGGGAGAAAAGAAAAGGTTGGATGGATACAGAGCATTTTGTTTGGCAATAGAACGTTGAAGACTATTGATAGAGGGGAAGAAAGTTAGGCAGGTAAGGTTAGAGAAGGAAAAGAATTGGCATGTTGAATGGAATAAAGGGAGGTCAAACGTATGCCGAATGGAAGAACAGTTTATTGTAGTGAGGGGTGTCATTGTTACCCGATCCTAAGAAATGTAGGTGAGCATTTAGTAAGTCCCTATCCAAAACCTACCTTGAATGGTAGACCACCAAATAATAATCCTGATTTTCTTAGACTTCTCATAGTTTCTATTTCCCCTCACACCATCTGATGTGTCTACCATTTCATCCCCTCACTATCTCGCATACGTATCCATATCTCCTCTGATGTGTTCCTAGTCTCATTTGAATTTCTCCCTGCTACTCCTTTTTGTTCCCAACCATACCTAAACAGGCTCATGTCGTCTTCCTATCCATTCAGCTATGTAACGCCATCTTTCTTCGATCCCGAATATCAAAATTCTCTAATCCTCAGTAATCCCTTTACCATGAAGACCAGAATTTCTGAACGGTACAAATCATTGATTCATATCAAAGATACCAATAATATTTTATTTATCACTTTATTTGGTGTCTAAGTAAACAAGTTTATTTGTAAAATATTTATTTACTAGAAAATACTGCTCAAATACTGATATTCTTCCATGTGCTCTAATTTATGCCCTCCTTTTTTGATTCTCAAATCATTAATACTTTCTCACCACTTCATTACTATCATCGTCCTTTGATTTACCTTCGTCTGATATTTCTCACATTGATCCTGTGAGGTGCTCAAAAATGACATTAATATCTTGGTAAACTGCAGCGTGACCAATCGTATACCAAACCGACTTCACCAGCTTCCCTATGCATACTTGCATCTTATCATCATCCTCTTCTCTTACTCAAGCAGAGTAGAATCGATGACGGAAAACCCTGCATATCAGCCCCCTCAATATTCTCCCTCCGCTCCCCTTAATTGCTCCAGAGAAAATTTTCCCTCAATCTTGTAACACGCCAGTTTTGCCCTAATTCTCCTCTTTCCGGCCTCGCTTGCTTTGTGCTCTCTCCCAGTTCTCACCTATGGACACGTGGTGTCTTGCTTTGCGACACATCAGCACCAAACGTATTTATCACCCAATCTTACTATCGTGAAGGATTTCTTTAAAACAGTATTTCAGCAATGTTTAACTATGAATGTCGAAGAGCAACAAGCTGATTGTGCTAATCCCATGATTACGAGAGACTGAACGTTAAGAAAAGAGAAAGGGTGGGAAAAAAAAGACCAGAAACCACAGCGTAAATTGATTTTACCTCTATAAATTAATATAAAGTAGTAGTTATTTCGGTTGTCAGCATATTGAATCGAAAGAATTTTTAATTTTTTATGTGAGTGATTTACTAACGTACTTTATATGCTCTATACCTATATTTTAATTTCACCTAAAATGAAATGGTACCGATGTTGCGAGAAGTGAAAAACATTTTAATATTATTTAATATTCACCTATTGTGAGTCGTGATTTTAAGTATTCAAATTCATGCCGGGATGTGGAGTTTTTTTCCGCAATGCCAAGGACTCATATAGTCTCGCAGTCCTATTGAACTTCCGTCCTCTTTCGCCATAGGGAGGAATGTTTTCGAAAGAGGCATGCTTATTCCTGAAATACTCCCTTTTCTCCCCCCACTCCCTCCTCATTTATAGATTCGGATGCCTACTTAACTTCATCATTGCCCGTGAAAAAGAGACAAACTCGGAAAATGAGCGGGATTGACGCTCTCCTTCTCGAAATACTTCTTTTAACAAACTACCTCCTTTCATTTCCGAAGAGAGAGAGAGGGAGTGAGTGGGAAACTTTGGGAAGCCCTCCCCCCAACATTTATTTTTTTGTTTAGCAATGAATTTGAACACTCTTAGTGGGAGGCGCACACACAAACACACAATGTGGTATGATGTCTCACGCCCCTTCTTCCCCTCCCCAGGAATAAATTCAGATGCTCATACTTACTACTTAATATTTTCTCTTCTTCTCTCGTCATTTTTCCTGGAGAGATCCTTCCCTCAGGGTGAGGGAGGGATGAGGGGGGGTGTAGTTCCCTCTCTCTCCCTCTGAAGGATCGCTCAATTAGCGCCCCGGTGGGAGAGAGATCGGCAGAAGGGGGTTGGGGATGAGGCGCTGGGGCTTTCTCCCCCGCGTGGGAGGCTGGGCTTCAAGCGCGAAGAGACGGAAATGATGCGTGTGTAAGATAGAGAGAGAAGGCGGCCGTATACGCTCATTAGGGAGGCATTCTCTTCTGGCGAGAGCCCTCCCTCCTCCGGAAATTTCTTTCAGAAATAAATGCCGAGGGACGAAAGAATAAGCTGCTCTCTTCTTTTCCCTCCGCTCGACGCCCATTCCGCGCGTCGCCGTACACGTTGACGACGTGACTTTGCTGCCGGTTGCGTGGACTAAGGGTTCCTTCGGTCTCTCCCTCCTAATTACTCCTAAAATTCCATCGCTGTACCCCCCCCTCTCTCTCTCTCTGCCCTCTTCTTTCATACACCCCCGTTTCATGCAAGCGTCATCTCATTTCGCCTGCTTCCTCAAGGAATGACGTTTCCAGAAAAGTCGAAATAATAAATCCGTTTCCAATCCCCTCCCCCTTTTCATCCTTAGGTTTTTCATTCCATTTTTGATTCCGCATCAGGGAGCTCGCTTCGCTCTTCCTCATTTGCAGCATTAAATATCGCGAAAGGGTTCTTTTCGGTCCTTTTCAGCAAGGGTTTTAAAGTGTTAGCAGACTTTGAAAGAGAAGTGCGGGATCCACAGGTTCGAATTTCGCACAGAGTTTGAGTATACGTAGAAATAAATAATGGGATGATCCCTGCGGCAGTACTCTTAATGGCTGCGAGGAAGTGAGGCGAGTGGAAAGACCATGTCTCAAACGCCCACACGCTACCGAAGTGAACAGCAAATAGATTTTTGTAAACTAAGATAACGTTGACCTAAATGAAAAAAACTTTATCACTTGGTGCTCCACTAGACAGTGACCCGCGAGAGTGTAAAATAGACATACGAGCATGATTTGTAAGAAATTATTCCAAAGGCAAGGAATTGTTCTATTAAACGCAATTGCTTTTAAATAAAAAATTGAGGTCAATTTCTTTATATTTCATGTTTTCAATGCTGTGTTTATGTCTCGCTGGAGTCATTATCTGATACAAACGCAAATGAGACAATTGTAAAATTATTTTGGCTTAGGATTTAATGTTACTTAGTTGATTGAAATAATAGATGAATACTCAACATAGTACATTTTAAGACCAATTTTTTTCAGTCATGTATAGTTTGATTTTGTAGGGTTCTATAGGCAATATTGATATCAATATTGGCAAAGGGATGGTCACCTTAAAAACCCACAGCCAATAGTACACACCTCTTCATTTGATGAATATTTTCATTCAGATGGAGATTTTTTTCCTCTAGACCAAGTAGGATTTTGAACATAATATAACAATTGGAATGATAAAATCCAGGATATTACCATGGAACTGTCACGGTACCATAATACAATTACCCTATGATGAAGCATGTCAATGTACTAGGTAAAAAAATATGAAAAAGAGCTTAAAAAAAATACAATACGCCCAAAATGACTATAATTTTAACCTTACAGTCGGTTGAGCGTTGCGCTTTTGTCTTTGGTCAGTAAAAATTCAACCCATAGCTCTCTGTTTACTGACCTCACTGAAACCATTCTCCATTATAGGACTAGATGACACTTCTGGTAGAAAGAAATCATTGCAGGTTGAACTGAATCTAATTCTGTCAATTCCAATGGCCACATATTCTTAAAATGATTATCACCCATTTTTATGATTTAATCCATATGTTTGTTTCCGAATTTAATCCTCATCAAATTCTCCTCCTTGTGGTCAATCTTATGTTTAGTTTCCATCCTTGAGTTTTGTCTTACGTTCCTCTAGATTCGCCAGTCTATTTTCCAGTATTTACTTTTACATATAACTTCAAAGTCCTTCATAATTTTCTTGTTATAATTTAGCCTCGCTTTCTATTATTCCTGTTAATGAATTCCTGTCTAAATTGTTTAAAAATATGTCCATTCTAGTTTCTTTTTCTTTTCTACAACCCTCCATTACTCTCTCATTTCTCTCTAGGACATCTGAATTACTCACTTCGTCCAATGAAGATATGCATTTTAATTTTCTCCAACTCCGCATTCCATAGGCATCTATTCTTACCTTTGTCCTTTTACCACTTTTCCATCTCTCTTAACCGTACAGGACTACGCTCTAGCCTTTTTTATACTTCTTTCTAGAGTTGACGTTATTTTTGTAGATTATAACATCTTGAGTGAAAGTAATTCCCGCTTGAGCTAATCGGTGAGCTTTAAACTTTTCATCTGTTACACTTCTTACACCCGTAACTTATATGATAACGCGTCTTTATAATGTCTCAATTACTGATTTATTCCACTATATCTCTATTTGATAACGATATGCTTGAACGGAAATAGTTTCATTTTCCGTAAAAATCACTTGCATACCACCACTCACGGTGCATTTTAAGTTTTTGTCTGTAGAAATTTGAAGTAATTCTAATCTAGCACAAACTGCCCGCAAAAAGTACGATAGTAGAAATCTGACTAAATCACTAAATGCGGAGTGGTACGATCATAAAACATAACGATATTTTTTTACGATTTTAACGATTTTAGATCCACACGGAAAAAAGCATTTTGCGTATCTGTCTAGCAAATTAATAAGGGTCTTTTTCTAAGTTTGAATGGCATTCACTGTAAGATCCTCGATGGTAAAGGGGAGATGTGGTATGTATCATTTGGTAAAATTAAACAGAAACGTTGATCTATAAGTTATTGCATTACCAGTAACTAAAACCTTAGGAAATTCAAATATTGATTTAATAAATTAAAACTTTTTTTAATTTTTCAGTTTTCAAAACTGAATATTTAATTTACATCTCATAGAATTTAGGCTTTTATTACGGATTCGTCCCCATGTTATCTAAAATATATTCCTTCAATCGAGCAGTCTTTCTGATTTAACACACACTGACGGCATTATTTGGTAGAATCTCTGCGCAACGGCAAAAAAATAACACTAAAATTCTACACTTTTCATTTATTTAAATCCTCCAGTTACGCCATTTTCAAGATGTCCTAAGTTAGTTCTCATGAAAAGGATTGTCCCAAATACGATCTGAATTGAATTTAATGAACTCAAACTCTCAATTTACTTTTTAAGATGGAACTAACAGCTGTCTGAATTTTCTCGATTTTTATCTTTTCCATTGCCGACAGCCTCTTTGAGATTTTGATATTTCAGGAACCCCACGCAGATACATGGACCACTCCACTCCCTATTCCTCGCGACTTTTCCCAAAAATACACTATTTTTCACGCCGTGGTAAAGACCCCCTCTTCTCGTTCACTCTTCAGATGCCATCTTTTCCCATGAGCTTTCACATAAAGAAGCATATCCCCTCCATTGATAGATGCACACGCGTGTAGATAGTCTTCTTTCTTTTGGGGCGAAATTGAGACCATCGAGCCTCCTCTACCACCTAACCCCTCGTCACACATTTACAATATTGAACTTACAGATAAATTTCTCAAATTATACATAAATAGCATTGAAATTAATGCACATCGTATCTTAGGACTAACATCAATACAATACATTAGTTGCCTAGTTAATAAATAACTATAACACAATATACACAACATACAGACAGGTAGATTCCAAAAGTAATGCAATTAAATTTCCCGTGCCACTACTATTTTTTGGAGTGGGATTAAATTACTTGGGGTAGGTGAAGGGGACGCTAAGCTTCCCGGGAAACTAGTTTCAGTCATCTCCAAGCTGTTGAAGCGGCAAGATGTCAGTTATTGTAAACATCTGCGCGCCGACCGTGTCACGAAAAAAATGGAATCGACGATCGAACAACGTTACGCGATTACTACGTTTTATGCTAAACTGAAAAAAACTCTTGAGAAGACTAACAAAATGATTCGTGAGGCTTACGGGGACTCTGCTCTGTCCTACTCACAAGTTTCGCGGTGGTTAAAAGACTTTAAGGAGGGTCGGGAAGAGGTCCGCGACGAACAACGCTCTGGGCGGCCGTCAAACAGCAAAACCGAAAACAATGTGGCTCGTGTTCGATAATTGTTGGGCTCTGATCGTCGATTGAGTATCACGATGGTTGCCAATGAACTGAACTTGTCTACTGTTGAGTTTCGCATTGTTACTGAAGACATAGCGATGAGGAAAGTGTGCCTCAAGCTCGTACCTAAGGTATTTGCCACAACGCGCTACGAGTCCGCGAGTTCCTGGCCAAACACCAGATGTCAATGCTGCTTCACCCACCCCCTATAGTCCTGACGTCGCCTCAGCGGACTTCTTTTTGTTCCCTCGGATTAAGGCATCCCTGTAAAGAACCCGCTTTTCGTCCATAGAAGAGATCCAATCAGTCGTGACGAAGACCATGCAAGAGGTCCCAGTAGACACCTTCCAGGGTGAATACCGGTCATGGCAGAGTCGCTGGAAAAAATGTGTACAGGCCCAAGGGCAATGCGAAAGCCTCGTACTTCGAAGAATTTTAAGTTCTTGTGTAAATCTGCTCTATAGATTGAGTTTTTAAAAT
This sequence comes from Hetaerina titia, assembly GCA_037158775.1. Taxonomy (NCBI): domain Eukaryota; kingdom Metazoa; phylum Arthropoda; class Insecta; order Odonata; family Calopterygidae; genus Hetaerina; species Hetaerina titia. The sequence continues at coordinate 136,793,827 of CM073768.1, forward strand.
TATTGTTTTATTTTTGGAGCGCTCCCGGTACAAGTTCCAAATATACACATACCAATACATGAAAACAATACTTGTGAAACAATATGCTTGGTTATATTTACAAACGCCAATACAAAGTATGAGCTTCTGCGAAAGAGAAAGGAAGTATTTCGAAGTCTGTTTACATCAGGATTTTTGCTGGTCGGATTGCTGGGAAATTAATGATTTATACTCGTAAGTACCCCGCATGAATGATGGGAGCGATGGTACATTAGAACGGGCGATAGCTCATTCCAATGACGATATGCTGTGACTGCAAATGACTGGTTGTATGCATTTGTTCTGTGATGAGGGTTAATGAGATTATGATTACCTTTGGTATTTAGCTAATGTATTCTATCAAGGCTATTGAAGTCATTGGTGAAATACTAAGGGACTTTATAATTTATTATTTAATAGAGTAAGGGGAGCATATGGAGTTTTCAGCAAGATTCCAGAAAGATCCAGTTTAGTTTGTTAAAATCCTGTAATGTAATCTGCAATTTTCAAATTGTAAATAAGCGTCCGCTTGAGTTAAATGCCCTTTGAAGTTTTGCTGACAGCACGTTTGAAAGATCTTGGTATGCTTTGACACCATTATCAAAGTGATGAATAATGAGAGCAGAAACTTTCCGATTTTTTAATGTGATGGGCATAACATGCTGATATTTATTTTTAATGTGATGGGGATACCCCAAGACACATCATTGATAAAAATCTTGAAAGTCCAATTTTACCATAGATATTTGAAAACTAATTTAAAAGACCAACTTCGAAAACCATAGAAAACCCCATTGATTCAATAACAAGATTTTTTTATGCAATCTCCTTGAAATTCATGAAGTCAATCTTAAAAAACATCTATAGAAGTGTATTTTATCATAAAAATAATCCGGAGAGGCTCGTCACCAATTATAGGGATAAAATGGGGTCTCAGAACTTCTGGTATTTAGAAAATTGAATGCAATAGTTTCAATAAATTGCATTTATATCAAACGGGTCGAAATTTTGAGAGCAGTTCTTCGAATCACTGCCGCGAATTTTTAAATTCACTACAGAACAAGTCCCGTTTCGCCAAACATTTCATCGAAGACGGGCACTTGAGTAATCTCCTCATTATCCCTCTTCACTATGAACGCAAAGTCTGTGGAATAAATGTCTTTGAGTAATTGTAAATTCTTCATAAAAGCAGTTTTAAGCTAGCACACGATAACCTCTCCCCCCCCCACTCACCCACCCTTTATGTATATCCCCACCTCTCGCCCCCCTCGGCATTCACTCCCTAAAATCTAACTCATCACAGGGGGTCATCAACCCTTGAAATGACGGCCAATTTTACGAGCTTTTCAAACTCAGTCTGTCTTGTCCTTCAATGTCAACCCAACTACGTTGTTTTGCAATATACAGGCTGGCAAGTTTCTTTTTGATAATTTCACTTTTGAATCCTTATTCCTTTCTTAAGAAATGCCCCAAATTCTTTAAATAACATTTTCATTATAACTTGAAGAGAATACAGTTTTTAAAAATGCATGTGAAACCTAAAGTACGGACCCTTTAAGGTATATTTTCATGCCAAAGTAACAAACTTACAACGTTTGATGTTTCAATTTCGGCAATGGTCTAGATTTCCGTTTTCATATAGGTTTTCAAAAAGTTCCCGTGAGATTCAAAAATAGCCTCTTTGAATTTACATTTGTAAATATTATTTGCGACTGATAAACACCTTCCGATAACTTTATTTTAGAAGTATACCATAAAAAAACACCGTTACCATAACACTCAAATATTTGATTCCGCAACTCCGCAAAATGTGGACTGGCTCGGAATCTGTAAATTTTCGGCTAATCTAGATATTTGTTTAAATTCCCGCAAATATGATCCTTAGTATATGTTATGCATATTTGTACAGATAATCTCCAGATTATAATTAGCAATTGGATGGTTTTTCCTCCATTGATCAATATTGCATCTCTAACGTTTCGCTTAACATATAAACGAGATTGTAAGGAGTTTTTCTCCACTTTTATTATCATTTCATAACTAATTTCATCAGAGAGTTTCCAATCTCAACTCCTCCTAACATTTTACAATTTTTATTCCCTCGAATATCTCCAAATATCAATCATGAATCATATCTAAATCACTTTTTTGTAAGTCTTCATCTTCTAACACAATTCATCCGTCCATCTCTCAACTCAATTCCCAAAATACTTCAGTCTAAACTCACAGGCATTCTTTTGACGACACATTTATTAACCGTGCTAAGTTTACGACCCATAAGCACTAGTATGATATACTCGGAGATAGTAGCCACCAAAAATTGTTTCTGTACAAATTTCCTTTGACTTAATTTCATTTTGTCTTAAATATTGTATCATCATCTTCCAAAAAAATACCCAAATAGATACAAGTACCTCAATTTGTGATGTATTATTTCTTTATTTGGCGTTCTACATTTTCTTTAAACTTCTTGAAAGAATCCATTCATTAAGTCCACTTAGGACATTTCCGTTCAATGTATTAAAATATAGTTATAATCACTAGGTTTACTCGAAACCCATTATCATTCCAGAGCGTGACCGATTTCATCAACCTCCCTATTTATATTTGTACCTCGTTTCATTCCCTTGTCTCTTAATATTTCCTCAGTGGACAGGTTAAAAAAACTGGTATCCGATAAAAAAGATAACACAGGGGAGATGGTGTAGGAAATGGATTTTGGAATCATTAGCAGAAAGGACAAGAAAGGAATATCAGCAGACTTTAGAGAAAAGTATGGGTGAGATCAGGAATCTGAGCACTACAGAAGAAAAATGGCAACGAATATAAATAGCGATGTCGAAAACCGCAAACTAAACAGGAAAGGATAAAAAAATCATGAATTAGGGACGAGATGATTAGAAAGAGAAACGAGAGGAGGAAATGGAAGAATACAAGCACAGATTTAGGTAGAATACTTAAATAATAAACTAATGCGGGTAAAAAATAGAGCGAAAGAAGTGTGGTGGAAGATGCAGTGAAAATATATGAAAAGTTTGGAGAGGAAGGATGAATTTGGTACGCAATACAATAAGCTTCAAATTCTGTCAGGAAGTAAGATGGGAAAATAGTTGCAAACAATCAAGGATAAGTCGCGAAAAATATTAGTTTAACTAGAAAAAATCTAAGAGAAATGGATAGAATACTATATATAGAAGGACTGGATGGTAAAGGCTTTAGGCCGGTATGGTTAGCCATTAAAGAGATTGTGTCGTAGATCAGGAGATCTTAGTTCTAGGGTTACTTGATAGCAAGATAGAAAGGGCATGAAGGGAATGGAAATTAAATATGGCTACGGTTTATACAACATTCACGTGAAACTATTTAATGATTTAGGAAGATGTGGGAAGAAGAGTTTTTATGAACTAATTCATAGAGGGAGGAATTTTGACGGAAGACTTCCTTGGATTAGTATTCTTTCCTATTCCAGAAAAGGGAAATCCATCCATAAGCGAAGAGTACAGAACAAGATGTTTAATTTCGTAAGCAACGAGAGTGGTCCTCATGATCATCAATTAAAGGATTGAGTACAGGGCGAATGATTACTCAGGAGATGATCAATTTGGGTTCAGGTAGGGGAGAGACACGCGTAATGCCATTGCAGTAATAAGCTCACTTACTGAGAGGAATATAGAATAAAATCAAGATGTAGCTAATGAATATATTGCAGAAAATAGGAATAGTGACAGGAGGCTAATTCCCAACCTGGACATGTCTCAGATTGCTAAGGTGCGAGTGGGGGATTGAGAGTCTGGATGAGTAATGTTAGGAAGCGGAGTTGGTCAGGGTTGTTCTTTTCTGTTCAAGGTATATGTGGAGTAAATGCTACCATTTACTCCACATATACCTTGTAAGCGACTCGGGAAGAACTGCAGATGGGAATTAAAGTCGGTGTATAATTCATAAAATCAGGTTTGGCTGATGACCAAGCTTCAGTTTGTCAGTCAGCCAAGGGATTGCAAGCAGTGAGTTGAAAATTCTGTGTAGTAGATATGGGACGAGAATAAACGTAAATAAAGCAAAATTTATCCGGTTTTTGAGTAAGAGGAAGGCTTAGATAACTTCAATCTAGGAGGGCAAAAACTAGATCAGGTGGAACATTTCACTTATCTTGATAGTGTTTTGGACCAAAATGGTCAAAGTAGTAGGGATATAAAACGGAGCATTTTATTAGGCAAAGAAACTTTCACAAGGAGAAGAAAATTAAAGGCAGGGACGTTGAGTAACGATGTTAACACAAAGGCTTCATAAAATCTTGATATGGAGTGTGGTTATGTGTGGCGCGGAAACATGTTCGTTGAAGCAGTATGATAGACATAGATTGGAAGCTTTGGGAATGTGGGCGTGGAGAAGGACGAAAACGGAGAAATGGGCTGAAAGGGGAACAAACAAGGAAGTAATAGTCATTGTGGGGAAACTGAGAGGGTTGTTGGAATAAATCCAAAGGAGGCAGAATACGAGTAGATGGATGCATAGCATGTTGATTGGCAGTGGTATGTTGAAGGCTGCGATAGAGAGGAGAATATTAGGCAAACAAAGAAGGAGTAAGAATAGGATAGGGATGTTGGACGGAATGAAAGGAGGAAGGAAATATTCGGAATTGAGGAGGAGCTTGTTGTAATGTTGGATGTACTGTTATGTTTCGTTGAGAGAGATATGGAAATTGTCGCTGCACCGTTTAGCAGCTTGTGTCCATTCAAAAACATACCTCAACTCGTAGATTGGTATTAAAAGTCTCACTTTTAACTTTTCGCGAGGACCCTTTCAATCACAAACACAAGAATTCGACGGTCCTTTCATTCTTCCCAATGATATGACGCTATGAGTTGGTGTCTTATAACCTTTCTTTCATATTCAAGTGGAAGTTTCTGTTGAAGTTTTATACCATTTAGGAGTACATGCGTAATTGCGTTCCTCATATATTTTTGTTCTGGCAGAATAACATTGTTCGACCGCGGTAGGGTTATATTTGGGTCAAAAATAGTCTGGTGTGTATTCGCCCTCTGCCACACACCTTGGCGGTGGCTTGTAGGGTGCTAAATATCTACATTTAACCTAGTCAATCTACCTTCTGTTCCCTCTATCCTCGTATCGTATTCTCAGTCGGAGTTGGGTCAAATGTACCTTTCAGGCCCCATGTTTCCGTGTTCAGAAGCGTAATTCCTAACTTTCAAGTTTAAATGTAATGATGTATAACAATCTTATCTCTTAACATCCAATGAGGTTATTATTAATTTAACTTTTTATAGGATACTTAGTTTCTGCTATTATTTTGATATTATCGAATAATATATTGATTTTTACAAGAACCAACCATTTTCCGACACTCTCATACTGCTTAAGTTTGAATGCCTGCAAACTACAAGTTTATCGGGAGAGATACAATTTATTTACGTATTAGCGGAGGGATTTTAGAGCATATTTTGGAGTCAAACAAGTGCGTCTCATGAGCCGACAAATAGGGTAATTATGACTGCTAAAAATGGCACAATAAGATTAAATGTAATCAAGGGAAATAAAAGTAAGTTAGCAATCTGAAATTCATGCATTTAGATTTGTATCAGTGGATGGCTTCGTTTTAAGTAACTGCGAGGTATTTTCCGCTTTTCTTAAAAATTCACGTCTTCTAGTTATTTTTAATGCGAATTCTTAACAGCCGTACCAAAACCTACCTTTTGTAGGAGCAACAATCCATGTTGATCCTATCATACCTCTGGTAAAAACAAACTTGCAAGTTGGGAGCAAATTAGAGATGATGAGAATCGAATATTCAGTCTAAAGTCTGCTCTTAATTGTTTTTCTTTCAATATAACTATGCATCTTTTTCAACCGATCACGGAGACATTTCCTACCACCGATTATTAGTGGTAGGTAATTGGTGATTAGCCAGTGGATGAAAATCTTAAGGTCGCACACTGAAATAAAAAGGACAAAGAAGCTGGGAAAGGAAGATTTTTATTGATATTTTTGGGGAACACAAATTGCGTTACACGGCGTCACATTCACCAGTTCCTCTCTCCTCCAAATAGAGAAACAAACGCCTTAAGCGCATCTTAAATGGGTGCGCTTAAGGATAGGTATGCTTCAACCGATTTGAAATTTTAATCTTTGCCATTTTCCTTTTATTACCTAATTAATACATGTGAATTACCCTCTCCCTCTGAATGCAACCTCGCTGCACCCCTCTTTCTCTTTCTCTCTCACCCGCTCTCACACCAATTGGGGTGGGTATTGCACTTCCGTTGGGCTCCGCCCACTATCTACATTGTTCATGAAACTTTCGTTCAAACTTTCATCAACATGGAGGAGATTTCGGCGTGTTACATACAATTTTTTCTCTTTTTGTTGATTTTTTTGTGATGGTGATTTGGGTGGGTGGGGGAATGAGTTCGGGGATTCCATTAATTCCTTTCGGTTAAGAGATCCAGCAGGTCCCTCGCCGCTGCCGAGTGGAAGTTCTGGGAGCCACCGTACGGCGAAGAGGAAAATGACGAACTGTCCACGGGGAAAGACGGCGGTGCAGAGAGTGGCTCACCTCCTGAGCGCTTGCCGAACCTATTTGGCGATGGCGGGAGGGAGATGTAAAGGAAGACAGTTAGTGAAATTTTTAGCTTTTGTTAGTCCATCATATCTCATTCGTAAATAATCTTGCGAACCATGATTGCAAATACAAGTTGCATACCTTCAAATAGCAATAAATTAATAATTAAATGGTTATATAATAAATAATAATTAAATAATTAAAAAACTGGGAGGGGGAGAGGTCACAAGTTCAATGCTACAAATACCCAAAGTTTCGTTCGAAGGCAAAAGTACAAGTATCGCTTAATCAAAAATCACATCCCTTTCCTCCTCCCAGAAGCAATCATTGGAATCACCGGATGTAAGTGCGATGCGTGCATCGAACCCAAATCCCTCTGTCATAGATTTTCGTGGTGGCTTACAAGATAAGATGGTAGTATGTTCACGACGTGAGATGACTCACGTTGAGCAGTTCAAGTCGATTCCAACGGCTTAGAGAGATCCTCAAAGATTCGATTACTAACGGAAATCGTCTGAGTAAATACTACGTTGTGTTCCAAGAAAGTAAGTATTGAAAGGCCACACGATGGCGCCCCCCTTGACGAAAGTGATTCCGCAACATAAATTTTCACTGCCGGCGATATTTTCCCTCACCTCACGTATGATGGACCTGTCTCATTGGCATGTGCATTTATATTAAGGCATTAGGGAGTTCAAAGGCGCCTCCTATGCTCGTCAGGGCATTTTCTTACAGATTGGTTCCATAGCGAGTCCTACCTATTATCCTCTGAATGCTCTTGTTACCCCAAAACTCTCCCTTTGTTTTTCAACAGTGCTGTTCAACCCCCTGTATCTGGGATGAGAGATCTAGAAAGTGCGGTGCATTTCGGACCCCACGAGAATCGAAGCTCCCCTCTCTCCAGTTGCAAATTGATTTTTTTCGGTTGAGAAATTCACATCGGCGTACTCTATGAATTACTGATTTTGCCAACTAAACCTATAATGTGTAATAAACAAAACCTTTTTTCTGACGTTATCATTGGTTTACATAAATTCGCAACTATGCGATAAGGTGATATTTTTGCTCCCACCATGACAAGGTGGCGAAAATCAAAGTTGAAGGGACCCCATAGCTTCCGTCAACTTTCTAATTCGCGCTGAAATGTCTTCCGATGTAATGAAAATAGTTCTTCACTGCTAGCTCCGTGTGGTTCATCATCGTGATTCATGTCGTTTATTGTAATACGATCGAAGAAAAATATGCTGTAGGTGGAAAAAGCTATTTGTAAAAACGCTTTGGGTTTGAAGATTGGTGAAATAAAAAAAATGACTCCATGAGGATTAGCCTTTCTCCTCAAGGTGACGGCCATTTCTGATGTAAAATCTATAATCTTAACTAATAGTTCTTTCATGCCAAAATAGTAATTTAGAACTAAGTAGATAACTATTCAGCAGGTATTGCACGTAATTGAAAGCCACTTGTAGAGGATATGCTCGTAAGCAAAAGGCTCTTTTCTCCACAGAACAACATCAAAATTGATTCGTCTCGCTAATACATTGCCTTCAAAACGTTATTTTAAGATAATATTTTAATTAATTCATAAATCATAAGCGATTTTATTTTTGTCAAAAATATAAACAATGCAAATTAAGGAATTTAACAGTTAAACTAAGTTGGATGCCCAACCTTCTAGCAAAAAAACACCAGAAAACAAAACAGTCACTTTGCAATAACCACATGTTAATGAATAGACAAATGAGAGAAATTTGCAGCGAGAAAGACTATCCTAATGTTGCAACCATTTTTATGATTATTTTAATGAGCATGTCTCTAATTTCCTTTTTTTTAATCATTGCCTATTTTTATTTACTGAAAATTTCTCGAATAAATGTTCAACAACATTTATGTCGATCAACGTAGAACAAGTCTGGCATTTACCGTTTTAAATGTTGAATGGTGACCAGAAATTTTCCATTTACTTGTCTTTTGGGTACCATTTAAGGCTTTCACCTTGGAAAAAAAACAATAACTCACAAAATAATTGTAAAAGTTATAAAGATCGTGAGGCTAGTCTTTGGTTAAGTTCAACTATAAGTTGAAACGGTTAGTGTTATCTAAAATTCGAATCGAAAATGGCGTCCATGTTATACCAAGAATGCGTCCGACTCTCATTTTTAAGGAAAATTAACGACTCTATTGAGTGAATTCACCGAAATCTTGGGTGTCCAAGTCCAAAGAAATTGCTTTCTTCCAAAGGAAGCCATTCATATGGGGAGATAATTAGTTTCCCCTGGATCCATTACTTAGATCCACTGCGAAAAGCGAGAGTATCCCGAATCCATCATGGGATTTGGTGAGTTCTTCCTCCCACGTCTCTTGTCCCCCCTCTTGGCCCCCCGCCCCCTCTTATTGTCTCTCACCTTGGCCTTCCCTCTATGGCGTAGTAGTTGCTGAGCGCCGCCAGGTATTGCCGGAGCTCCTCCGGGGAGGTGAAGACGCGTGGGCGAGAGGGGCGGGTGGCGATGCCGCCGGCGCCGCCGCCCTCCGCCAGGTCGGCCACCACCGCCGCCACGGCCGCGGCCAAGATCACTGCCCACACGCCGCACCTTGATGCCATCTCTCCTCTGCGAACGAAGCTCCAAACGAACGACCCCTCCTCTGCGACGATGCCTGCGGCGAGGATTCAAGCGACCACTTGAGTTCGAGGACTTTGAGCACTCGAACTATGGTGAAAGCAAACGTCAAGTAAGAACTCATCTCTCGGCGGAGAAAACGGAATGGAAATTACTCCTCTTTTGCTAATATTTTTTCCCATAGAGGGTGCGAAGAATACTCATTTGGGGAGGAGCACACAAGAGGAGCAGCAGGTAATCTATGGGGCGGAAAAAGATTAGAAGAGTACTTCATGAAGCCTAAATGTTGATTCAATGCAAGAGTAAAGAGTATTTCAAGAAAAGTACTCTTGAAACAGGAAAAAACTTGTGAGCGTAGAATTCATCGTGTTTTGGTACAAAGCGATAAAAAGGTAAACACCAGACGGGTAGATCTTACATGGCTCTATTTGGCATCGTATTTAAATGTAACCTCATGATTGGAGTTTTCACTCTATAAATAAAACAGTTTCTGAGGTAACTTGGTGGAGAATCTTCATATTGACATTTGAAAATTAAAGGACTTAGCTTTTCCACTTTTTTAAGTGGAAAGTTGTTTAATTTTCCAATTTCAATATTCACACTATAATTAATAATTCGGGAAGAAGACCAATGCCCAATTGACTTGACGAAATAATTGTTTGCTATCAATGCACCCCTTCCGTAGAGCTCAAAGAAGAGTCTTGTGTGAGAGTGTTGTGATCTTTACGAGATATCCCCTCAACTTTCGGTTTCCTTACACTATCCGACAGGTTTCTATTAAGACGCATAACAAGGACGTTGTCACACCGTCTCGTAAACATTGATTCGCATTTGCATAATTTCTAAAAGTACACCGTCGTGCCTCCCTGTTTTGGGCGTTGGCATTATGCGTCACTCCTTGAAGAAGTGCGGTGAAAGCAAGCATTCATGCTCAACGTCAAGAATAAGTCAGAATTTTAAAATATATATATATATATGTTTATATAAATGTATCGGTACAGAGATGTATGTGTGTGTATATATATATATATATATATATGAGTTCGTCAATGTAATACGGAAGTGTTGATTAAAAAACTTGAACAGCAACAAACAATATAAGAACATTTACACGTTATTCATTAATAATTTCCACAGAATTTAGCTCCATCTTCATCAGAAGAAACAGTAGTACTGACTATAGTAGTACTTACATATATATATATACATAAATGTATATATATATATATATATATGCGGGTCGCGGTGGTCTAGTGGGTAGAGCGTTGGACTACTGACCGGAGGGTCCCGGGTTCGATTCCCGGGCAAGGCACTCTGGGCACCTGCAGCTCCACCCAAGCTAGTTGATTTTTCGGGTACCAGATCTTCCTGGGAAACCATAACCGGCACAGGGAAAGGAACTGGCCCCCCTACCCTGATGTGTGAATATTCACACGCCGTCGGGCCTAGTACATGGGTGAGCTCTGCCATCACCTACTTAACCGACCTTCGGGTTGATTACTGTGTTTATGGTTTATATATATATACATCGATATAAGTACAATCAAAAGTAAATTTTGAAATTTTAGAATGTGCAATTCAAATTATTAAATTGGATGTCATTGGTGTCTATCATTACTCGTTTCATGTACGAGGAAGCAGGTAATAGAGCTTTCTCTGCATGTCCAAATATTTATAGAAGGACCGTAGAAATAAAATCAGGATTTTTCTTGCCAATATTCGGTTGAAGAATAACCATTTTAGTTCTCCCCTACACTATGTGACATTAGTATATTACTATTGGCATCAGAATGGCGGCTGCCGACCACCATTAAATGGGGCACGGAGAAACAAGGCACCCATTAACAGGGATGATCACTAAAAAAATGCGAATGGAAGTGGGTGGGAGGATGTTTGGTGAGCGGAGGCGTAAGGGTTGAAGGAGGTAAATGCGTGTCCATTAGCCAAGGCCGGAGAAATATTGACAATATCTCGCTTCTCCTACTGAAATTCCCGTGACTCATTGAGCCAACTTATTCTAATCTATCGTGTAGACTCTTTGAATGTCAAAGTTTGATATCTCCCCTGTTTTACTCACTACATTTAAAGGACGAAGCGGCTATCGTAATTTTGTACATCCATACTCAAATATTTTTTACGTTGCGAACATTATTAAAAGCACGGGAAAGTTTGAAACTACACTATTTCATAAAAATGAATAAAAAATGTTAATAATTTCCAAAATAAGAAAATCAGCTAATTTTGCCAATATTATAGCCGACTTAATAGAGCGGCCAAATGTTGGTTGGAAGGCACCCATATGGCAAGGGCCAACTGAACAAGAGTCCGGACTCCACGCGGTAAACCCATATCTCCAAATGGATCACTGCCGATATTGTTATTGGTAATTAATTTCCGTAATGAAAATCGAGTGATAAACTTCTGCACGTAGAGTAAATTGGAAACATATTTCAATTAAAATTTTATTTTCATAGTTAAAACATTCGTGATTTTTTTTAAGTTTACGAGAAGTTTCTAGATATTTTTTCCAGCAGTTTGTCGCCATAATAATAAAGATAATCACCTTCACGAAGGACCCTTAAATATAACTCCTAGAGTGTGAACCTGACTTGTTTTTTTTTTGCGATGTGCAGAGAATTTCAGGCCTTCAGGCAAAGCTTTTGGCATGCCTCTCGGAAAAGGCATGCATTAAGTGCCTGCGTACTGTTTGCCTCGTTAGAAAAGTGATTGTTGGTGCACGGTTTCAAGGAGTTAATTTTTTGCGATTAGATTTTAAATCCCGATAACCCCTCGGTTAAATAGGAAAGACAAACATTATGTCAAACAAACGTCGTCTGACAAACACCTAGGGCATTGATTGTTCTCTCAAATGGTCAATCACAACGGAACCACACCTCTTGTGAAATGTCGCGCAAGGAAGGAGAGCATTTAGATTCGAGGATATTTTTTCCCGTTTGGCAAGGCGTAAGCCATCTCAAATCAGCGGGCATCAGTCTGAATGTTCATCGCGTGACACTTTTCACCGTTAGTCGCTCATTATATTTTATGTTACTCCATGAGGGTTTGCTTTTTCGTTCGTGAGACGAGAAAATGAGGTGCCTCGAGCTATTCACTTGAAGTAGCTAGTAATTAATCGCTTTTGGAGGATGATAGAAAAAAGTCGTCAAGAACAGGACTCTCATCTTGAACTACTTGCCTCGTATTCTTATTTCTATTTAAGATGCAGAGTTGAAAAAAATTAGATGCGATTTGATATTAAGATGTCCTATTTCAGGGTTTCACAAACATTTTCTGACGCCGCTTGGAGAAATAACTTCGTGACCACTGCGTGAATTTTGAGCATCGTTATTTGCATCCGGCGATGCTTTCTCGTGCAACTACCCAAGATTGGAAAATATGAGACAACTCCATTCACGAAGATGGAAGTGATTCGGTCGAATATCTGTGACCCATTTCTTTTTACATTATTCTCTATCCATCTCTCTCTATATATATCTCTCTCGAAGAAACGCACACGAGAGCCTCTCTCACAATAGAACGATTTCGAATATTTCATCGCCTTGGCTGGCGAGAGCGCCTAGGAAAAGCCAAGATTGAGCAAAGGTCCAATCTAAGAAACAGACGTGGGCGAGTGTGCCTCGTGGTACGTATACACATAGAAATGCATAAATACGGAAATAAAATTGGATACACGTCCATCTTTCTTTATCCCTCCCGATGGTGGTCAAATGAAATTCTGCCAACGTGCTCGTTCTTTCCTCCCTCTCTCTCCATCTTTCTCCCTCTTTCTCCCTCTTTCTCCTTATTTCTCCTCTCTCTCCCTCTCTCTCCCTCTCTCTCTCCCTCTCTCTCCCTCTCTCTCCCTCTCTCTCCCTCTCTCCCTCTCTCTCCCTCTCTTTCCCTCTCTCTCCCTCTCTCTCCCTCTCTCTCCCTCTCTCTCCCTGTCTCTCCCTCTCTGTCTCTCCCTCTCTCTCTCTCACTCTCTTTCTCTCACTCTCTCTCTCTTCTCCCTCTCTCTCTCTTCTCCCTCTCTCTCTCTTCTCCCTCTCTCTCTCTTCTCCCTCCCTCCCTCTTCTCCCCCTCTCTCACTATCTTCGGCTCCCATTCGAATGCGTCGCTTTGCTCATCGGAATCCAAGAGAAAATGGGGCGAAGGTTTTCTCCTCTCTTTCCATCCGCCGTGCTAGGGTGGGGGACAAGGGGTCCTGCCCCTCTTCCACCTGCACTCGAAATTCGTCCGGGTGGGGGAAGGTGGAGGATTAAGTGATACGCATGAGGCAATGGGACAGAGTATGCTGGGATGGAGCGACTCCTTGGAAAGAGCATCCGTCCGGTTGATTGGTTGGGTTCTCCTAGCCGGAAGATAATTTCGGACGGACGCCCTCGCCTAAACCCGTACACGTATGATCTCGTGGGTACCAGATACATCGAGTACGGATCGAGATGCGGAAAATTGTATGAAAAGTGAGGAACCGATAGGTAGATGCTCTCACTCTCTCTCAAAATTTCGCAGAATATAAAAATCTAATATCTCTGCCATTTATATCACTTATTTTTATGCAAGTTGTTACGTCTGATTACGCTGAAATAATTTAATTCTCTAAATAAATCGTTCAGTTGTTTTGTCTTCCAATTGCTTTAATCCACAATTAAATCTTATCTCTAATTATTGAAAACCCTGAATTGCAAATACCCTAGTCTCTTTTCATTCTTTCTAAAAACGATTCTTAACAATCTTGTCTTTCCTGCGTTGAATGATCTTTTAAATGGTATGGTAACTGTCACCCCTTAGCAAATTTAGAGCATGAATTTACCTATCGCAGGATTTTGAACTGAACCGACCATCGGTCTATTGTCTTAGGCTGCTAGTAGAATGAGAATGTGAACGACAGAAGATAGTTTATTCGAGTAAAAGCAAAAATTGAAAATCTTTATGTGGGAAACCCAAGGCATCAATGCAAGCCAACCCTATCATGGATGTATTTGAAAGAATCAAACAGTGAATTCTCATATTTCTGGTGTCGAGGATGTAAAACAAACGTACAAGATCAAATTTCTTTATGCTTCTACTACTAGGTATTTAAACTGTGCTAACATTATGAAATGATTAAGTTGATCCCATTCATCCCCCTCTACTTTGTCATATTCAGCTTCAGTTTATTTGCCGACTCCTGGCGCATAGCGTGATAACATCAGTTAGCCTATGCAGCTACTATTGTCTTTTGCATCCTTCTGCACAGGCGGGAGAAGATAACGACGTTAGTAATTATTATGAATATTTCTTTTTGACGCGTAATGTTTACCTAGCAAATCAAACGACGTGATGTTTGCCGTACTGGACACCTGACAAAATCCTTCTCGATGCTTATTATATAGCATTGGCCGATGGAAGGATACCTCCATCTTTTTGGAAACTAATGGGTTTTTGGTGAGCAAGAATGGCACAGTGTCTGTGAAAGCAACCTGATCGCGTTCGATGTAGGTCCAATTATATTAAATGATACCATAACGAGAAGACCACGTCTAATATGAAATTGAGTTATAGAGATAAATATTCAAATAAAATTGTTAAAAATCTTACGTTCAGTTGGAGAAGTCATCCCCGTACTTGACGTCCCTCCCCATGCCCATCATCCTGTTCTGAATCACTTCATTAACTAAATTTGGAGCCCCGTATAATATTTTTTTAAATGCCTCGAGTAGCATGGCGTGTCCGCAGTTTAATTCAAATTTAAATTAAATTCGAGTAAGTTTACGAGAGAGAAAAACAAATGGAGATATTAAATGACTCGTTGATTTTTCAACGAAGAAGGGTTGAACATGTTTTTTACGAAAGAAACAGGAGCAGATGGAAAAATGACACCGCGTGTCAAAATTAAAAATACATTAAAAACTTCCCTGTGAATTATTAATGGAAATAAATGGAGAATGCAGGAGGGGAAAATGAAATAACGGCAGGAGGAGAGAGAAATGTAAGAAGAATAGGAGGAAGGAGAATGAGCCAAGGGAGGAAGGAGTGGAGTTGGCGATGTGATTCAATTTCAGCATTGCGTCGCCCACGCGAGGTGGTCCAGGGAACCCCAGCGTCGGAAGGAGAGGTTTAAGAAAGAAACCTTAGATGCGTAAAATTGATGGAAGGAGGGAGATGTGTCTGGACGTCGCGGGAGGCGGAAGGGGCCGAGGTGTAGGCCTGGTAAGAAGTTTGCGGGGGCGTCGTGGGATGGAGAGGGTATCGCAGGAGGAGGGGAGGGGGTCGGTGAAATAGAGATAATGCGGAATTTATATTCGAGTTGGATGGGGTTGCTGATGACTCGAAGGGGGTAGGGAGGAGCGAGGAGGAGGAGGAAGTAGGAGGGTGAGGGCGGCGGGATAAAGTTTATCCGTGGGAGTGAGAATAGAGTTGGAGAAGAGAAGCGTGGATTTGGAGGAGGAGGTGGTGGTGGGAAGACGTCTTTCTTGTGCCGTGAGAATAGCTCGTGATGAGAGAGCCTTCTCCTCTTCATCTTATTTTATCACTGAGTGATAATATTTTGAGTAAGGGCAAAGAAGTTCATCGAGAGTTCATTACGCCATTCATGGGCTTTCGCCGAGGGGAACTTATTGTGTATGTTATTTTTTCTTTTATTTTCTGAATGTGATTGGTTTCTTGATTATATTACCTTACTCTCTCTCTCTCTCTCTCTTTGTTTCGTTTGATGTTTCTTCCCTGCTTCCCTTCCCAACTACGGCGATAATTATGGAAAATGCAAGGATTCCGTGCAGAACTGCTTCATTTTGTCCAGTACTGCTATTTACTTCAAGGCCTCAAAATCAAAACCATATGGAATCATACTATTAATGTTAAATTAATGCTCTCATTTAAACGTCCACCAAGCTCTAAAGCAATTTGAATTCAAGGGATGTATGTATATTCAATAAAGTATGTGATAGCGGTGAACTGATCCTTGAACATCCGCGGAGTCATCGTGAGCATTCTGCACGAGAGGAGGTTTTTATGTGCTCATATCCGCCGTGTTTGGATCCCTTACTGTTGATATTTAAAAGTTATTTCATGTCGATTACTCAGAATTTTCCCCCACCCTTACTCTCTAAGCAAACTTATTGATCGTCGGTACTATATGGCGACAGCCACTTCAAAAAGCCCGGACTTTTCCCAATCGGTGGTGCTCTCCAATCAAGTATCTGAAGTTAATCTTGTGAGCAGCGCGGAGAACGGCAAAAGTACGGTTTTAAGACGCGACAAGCGTTTCAAATCCTTGAAAAATCATTTATTTTGTCTGAAGGAATTGCACAATGGGCCGACAATGTGATTGGATGAATCAGAACGCCTCCTTGAATTATTTAAATGAAACAACAGTAATCATAAGATCATAAGCCTTTTGTCTCACCGTGTACAAAGGAATATCCATTGTTAAAACAACCAATAACGTAATTCCCAATTTTTATTAAAGTACCTCATTTTGTTTATTAGATAAATCATGTTTTTTTATTTCTTAAAATGTTAAAAATTGAAGAGGATGCCTTATGTAATCTTATTTTACTGCATTAAGTGTAGATTGAAAAAGCACAATATAGCAAAATGTTGCAAATTGTGTAAATTTTGCTCTTTATTTTAAGACAAAACATTGTATAAATAGTCACTGGACCCATTAATATGCACTAATAGTCTACACATGTAGAAACATGTTTTATTTTAAATTATCTGAAGGTCTTAAGTAATTTCGCACTCTCACAATTTTCATTAATATTTTCCTGATTTCAGAAATAGTAAATTATAATGGATTTTCATGAGTTTGTAAAAATATGAAGTTTAGTGAAATATTCGATTTTGACACATACGAGTAACGTAAATGTTGAATAAAGAGAGAATGTATTGACTAAGAAGGAAATTAAAAAATCCGTCAAATCATTCAAACCTTCACTCTGCGTCTACTAGGGCAGGAAAAAATTCAAAATGAAAACATGTATTTAGATATTCTAATAGATAAAAAACTACTGCAAATGACATTTTCATCTAGCTAAATTGAGCCCAATATTCCACTGCAATCAATTTTCACTGACTTATTTTGCATCTACGTTCAACGGATTATGACTTCTTTCAAAAAAATATGCATCACTGAGGAACGGATGAGGATCCTTAACTATTTCAAATGCAATTGGAAGGAGTTGGATGGAGCAAAAATATAAAAAGGAAATGTTTCAAGTATGAATTAAGGCGAAAGCTCATTTACACTTTCGTAAAGAATGGTAATGCATTTTAAAGATATTTTTTCCCTTCGTGAGAATGAATTTAGATCTTCATGTTAGAACTTCTATAAATCACATATTAAGAACAAATTTCATTATTATAAGGTCAATTGCTCATTGTCGTCACATTTAAATTGCCATAACTACAATCCTTCGAATTATAATTTGTCTAGAAGTATACCTTATTCGAAAACGCGATATATATCTATATTTTCTGAATTGATTAATAATTAATTGATACAGCAGCATATTCCTACTTTTCACAATTGTGTATAATCTAAAGAAAGGCCTACTTCTTTTAATTCACGACAGTTTCTATGGCGAGGGATCGGGATGGTGCGGAAGCTGACGTCCAGGCTTCCCACTACGAAGGCCCGGGTTCAAATCCTGGAGACAACAAATATTTTTCTGTGGCATCCTCATCCCTACTTGAGGTGCTTTGTGGAGAACACTTTGATTGAGTACGCCGTCCGTCGGATGGCACGTCATACTGCGGACACCTTGGCACCTTTCGAAAAAAGAGTAGACTAATCCCGACGCCGGGTTTCTCTCTACCCATCCCTAATGACGCCAATGACCTTAGCTGTCGGTCGCCTCCCCAACAAAACCAAACCACCAGTTTCTATGGCATTTCTATTAAATCCTATAGGTGTCTACCCCTTACATCTATGCAAATTTAAAACACATGAGAGTACTGTGTGTTGCATATCAATCACGGGGCTTTTGAAATATTCTATACTTTGAAATTATTATTAGGTAATCTACCGGTTAAGGTAGGTTTTTGGATGGACACAACTATCAAATAAACAATTTGTAACTCCAAACAAAACCCAATCCAGCAACCTAATCTACATCAGGTCCCTCTTCATCTCTGTGTACTTCTTTCCTCCCTTCATCCCGTCCAACATCCCTATCCTGTTCCTGCCCTTTCCTCGCTTGCCCAACATTCTCCCCTCTATTACCTTCTTCAACATTCCACTACCGCTCAATACGCCTTTCATCCATTTTTCCTGCCTCCATAGGATTTCTCTCAACAAACCCCTCTCCTCACCCACCATCTCCAGTACTTCCTCATTTGTTTTCCTTTCGGTCCATTTCACCTTCTCCATTCTTCTCCACACCCACATTTCAAAAGCCTCCAATCTACGTCTATCCTCCTGCTTCAGCGACCACGTTTCCGCGCCGTACATAGCTACGCTCCATATCAGAGTTTTTACGAGTCTTGTCTTAACCTCCCTACTCAACGTCCCCGTCATCAACTCCCTCCTCCTTGAGAAAGCCTCCTTGCCTAGCGCAATTCTTCTCCTTACGTCCCTACCACTTTGACCGTGTTGGTCCAAAACACTTCCGAGATATGTAAACTGTTCTACCTGCTCTATTTTTTCCCCGCCTATTTTAATATTTAGCTTAGCCTTTTTCTTTCTGGAAAATCGCATAACCTTTGTTTTATTAATATTTATTCTCATCCCATATTTATATACTTTGAAATATAGCCCTATAAAACGGGAGCTACAGGTATTTCCCATTTCATTCCAATTTTCTAGAAATAATTATATTTTCTGTCATTCTAGAAAGTTTTTATCATTTATATAACTTTAATGTCCATTCGACATTCCTAAAATTCACTAGAGCTGAATTAAATTGATTTAATTACGTTTAAAGTTCATCTTTTTGAGGCAATAGTTGAAAAAGTATTGACAAAAATTGTTTCTTATGATAAATATTTCTACCAAAATTCTTCCCTTTTTTCCCTTTCCTGCATGTGGATATTTTAATATTTGCGTCCTATCCGTTCAAAGACGTCTTATTCCGCTTCAGTTTTCTCGATTGGCATGACTCCTCGGGAGTCGAGTACGCAGTCAATTCTGCGTGTTGTACAACCAAAACAAGTGGGGTGCACGAGAACGTACCCCAAGCAAATGACAGCAACTGTCCCTCTTCCTTTAGGGTTCCACTCTGTAACCTCACGTCTATAAACATGGGTAATGAGGAAATGATCAAACTGGCATTCACTCCACAGCAAAGTTCAAGGATTTCTCTCAATAATTAATGTATAATTCATGTGGGAGTCGCTTTCACCCCAATCTACGCCAAACCTCTTTCATGTCTTTTCACACTTCTCTTCATTCACTCGCTCGTCTTCTGCCATCTGAACTCGGACAGCCTGTCAGTTTGGATCGAATCTTTGAGCTTATGTTGTTAACCTTGGCAATCTCTCATAGCAAAACACGTTCTGTAAAGACTATTAATCTTTTGAACAGGTTTTTATGTCGTTTCGCTGAGACGAAGAGTCCATATGAAATCCGTCGTCGTTTTAGAGAATTTTCTCAAATATACCAACGGAAATTATATTTCATAATATGTACGTTTTCCAAAATTCGTTTTTACTCCCGTAAGTTTAAGCAAAGCAATAAAAATTCAATTATCACGTGTTAAGCGGATGAAAGTGAAAATTCGTCTATTAACATACCAGTTCCCAAATGGCACTCAGTAAATTATTAACTATTTTTGAAATGGAAATATGATTTTATAATTTTGGAATTTATAATGATGGAATATGATAACTTGTATTTTTTTTATGACTACTCAGATTTTGACACATTTTAGGATTGTCTTGACAAATTAAGTGTAGTAGCGTTTGATTTAATTAAGCTTTAATTGGGTTATGCAAATATATTTTCATTTGAAAATGATAATTTTTATTCGCTGCTTATATATATTTTTATATACAACCATATATATATATCGTGTTTGTATGTATGTGTATATTTTTTCTTTCTAGTAGCCATTATTTCGCTGTGAGACATATGATATCTAGTTATGAGATTTAGGTGCCTCAACTTTTCTTTAAAAAAGGTATTACCAGATGAACGTATTACGTCGGATGTCTTTCTTCTCAAGATCTGAAAATATCAACTTACAATTTAAGCATAAAATATTTAATAAATCATATATCCGATAGCTAAAATTTTTATACCATATAAACAATTGATATCATAGTTCAGTTAAAATGTAGTAGCTATCTTGGTTTTCACATAATTTTTGTTTAAGCTATATTGTTTCCTAAAACATGTGTTGTTACAAAATGAATTTTGTGAACATAACGTTAGGAAAATATCATAAGCCATATAATATGCTATTCAAAATTCAGGAAATTTGCCGATAAATCATATCTCATTAATTAAACATTCACGGATTAATAATAATGTTAAAGTAAGATCTGTGAAAGGCGATTCTTTCTGCCATGCTGAACCACTAGAAACAACTAAACAATCAAATTAAATAAAAAATGAATCCCTAATGCATTAAAAAAAGTAATTGAGTTTTTTATGTGTTTGAGTTTTTATTTTGTGATAAAGGAACGATTTATTTGCAAGAAAAAACGTTACGTTAAATTTTCTGTACAATTCATTTGATATTTGTTGTTAAAATATAATTCGGCTTATAATTCATGTATTATATCAGGTTATAAATGATTATAATTACCTTTTAAGAGTGATGCAAGGTAAATTATTTTTATATTATACGGTAAAACTACTGATCAACAGAATCTCACCGGGAAATGATGAAACTTTGATTGCTACCTAATGATATTAAACTTTTGCCC
Source organism: Hetaerina titia (assembly GCA_037158775.1). NCBI lineage: Eukaryota > Metazoa > Arthropoda > Insecta > Odonata > Calopterygidae > Hetaerina > Hetaerina titia. The sequence continues at coordinate 136,814,893 of CM073768.1, forward strand.
TTATTGATGAATAGCGTTCAGCATAAACATTGAATTACCACTACATAATGTGAATTATTCAAATATGTCAAGTACAACCTGACAAATTGGCAGGCAATAAGATGTATGGCACGGGATTAAAAACTATACTATTAGTTAAAGCCACAAATCAAAATATTTCTCAAATATAAGAAACACTTACAAAAACATCGAAATCTAGAGGAGTCCCATTGTATCTTGTTCCCATTTCTGAGGGACATTTTCATAATATCTTATAAATGAATCCAATAGAAATATGGATATCAGTTTCCGGCTCGACTTTGTGGAACCCCTGCATGATTATGACAGGATGGTAACTTTATGGTTTGATGTATAAAATATTTTATTTCACAACCAGGTTTCATTACACGATCGTACGACGCTACAATTTCAAGAGAAATGGCCGTGGAACGAAATATTGTACATGTGGAAAAGCAAAATTATCATATTACCATAATCAAGTTATATCGATAATATTATTGGCCAAACTCAACACAGATATGCACTGAGCTCTATCGGTCTTCTATGCATGTTATAATTAACGTGCAACACTTGATAAAATATTTGCTTAATATGTGTATGGTTAAACATTCCCTTCGGAATTCGGCAAAAATAGAAATGTTTCACTCCACTAAAATATCTCAAGAGCGTAGAAGTTATTATTTACCATCTTTATACATTCTCTTGCGTAATTTTACACACCTATTCAATCCTTACCTTGCACTCTTGTTCAAGATGAATCAGATCAGTGGAATCCGCGAATCTTACAGAGCACCTTAGTGGTTTGCCAATGGTATTTCATGTCACGATAACACGACTTTGGAAGGAACAGACTTTCTCGAGAATCCCTCGGTACAGGAAAAACAGTGCCGGCGATCGTGTGTCCGAACTCTCTCCCCCCCAGCTACGTTGTATCGACGAATCTGCCAAGCGGTACGAGCAAGCAAGCACTGACCTCCAATGATCGACAAACGCCGCTCTTTATATAAAGGACCCTCTGTCTTCAGCTCTCTTTCCCTCCCTCCCAATCTCTCCCTCCCCTAGCCCCTCTCTCACCCTCGCTCATCCTTTTTCTGCCCTCCCCCAACCCCTCCCTCTCCCCTCCCAACCCTTAAACACACAAAGCACACACACACGTGTGCATACGTAAATGCCGGCATTCGCCCACCTCAAAAACCCCTCACCCTTTGGGCGCCCACCACTCCCCTCACCCCCACCTCCCCCACCCTCCGGCGCCCAGAGTTCCATTCGGGCGTTAAGGCGACAGGAAGGTGGTGGGGTGCCTTTGAAGGGTGCACTGGGTGGGGAGGGGAGATGTGAACGGGGGAAGAGGGAGGGAAGACACGTGAGGGACGAATACCCCCTCACCACACCCCTCCCCCCCGTGGGCCCCTCTCGGCGGCTCACTTGCCGGGTGGACTTCGTCGCTCTCTGCCGCCGAGAGCCACAAGTTCGATCAACGCCTCCTCTCCCAGCGGTGGTGGCGGCGGTCTCCCCACACGCCTAACAGGCGAGTCCACCCCATCCTCCTTTTGTCCCCAGAATTCTTTTTGTGGGTGTTTTTTTCGGTCGGATGACGAGGAAATCGGAAGTTAGTCGGTCAATATGATGATAGGGGAGAGGGGCCGAGTGTCCCGCGGGACGGGGGGGATAGTTAGGACTGGAGGATGACCTGTCCCGCTCGCCCTCGGGATTTCCTCCCTGGCGACGAGAGATCCTCGCGCCCACGAACACTTGCGGCGTTGTCTCCGATGATTCATTCGCTCATGAGGACTGAGCGCGGACGTGACTGAGAAGAGCAATAATTTTACGAGAGACAGCCATCTCCAGACTTCATCTTCATAAATTACCTTTGGATTTTTAATCGTTCGACTCATCGTTCAGGAGGCCGCATCCCCTGCCTAAGGGATGAGTTATCATGGATGGAGGATGCGGGGGCCCTCGTAATTGGTAAACGTTTACACCTCCCAGTTTTGATTTTAATCGTATCAACTATCTAATCTCAATCGCAAGCTAATTTTTAAAAGGTGTAAAAATATTCACCAAACACAGATAGGTAACCTACAAAAATAGGGAGTGGTTTAGAGAGTTTTAGAAATGATAGAGTAAAAACCATTTTCGCTCTTACTTCGTCTATTTGAAAATATTTTTCCCTGGATAAGTATTATTATACATGAGAGTACTTTGCCTCTGGGGAAATTTACTAACATTCCTCTCTTGGCCTTTTTTATGAGTTGTTGGGCGAATTTATACTGGTCAAAACATGGTTTGTAAAATGTCATATAATTTTTATTCTAATTTCAAAGTAGCGAACGAATAGATTTTATTTGTTACTGATTTTATAGTTAGTTGCCTTAATTCACTCTTAAGATATATCTAGTTTGTAAATATTGCAGCCTGAAATTTTACTGCTGACATCATCCTCATAATTTTAATTAATATTCTTGTCTACCTAGCAAAACAAACAATTACACTTTAATTGTTTGTCCAAATTTTGAGTATACAACTTGGCAATGAAACCAGCTGGATGAATTCGGGTTCATATTTCTAAGGCTTTTCAAGTTTTTGAAAATGGAAGTGATGCACCGCATCCTCCTCCTGCCGCGATATTTGTCGGCAAAGTTTTGTATTCAGAAATTGTCGTTGGAGGGCAAGGAGGACCGATTCACACAAAACCGATTCCTGAGTTCAAAGGCTGAACGACACTTTTTAAAGGGAAGCACTTTTATGGAAGAGAGTTAATCGATTCGGTGACGACGAAACAAGCGCAGATTGGACCTTTGGTTTTAGGGCCACAAGCAGCCCGATCCCAAGTAAACTTGATTGAAAATCACGTGAACGAGTACGTTTTGTAATGAAAACCTACGAAGGATAAAAGCTTCCCTCGTGGGTAAAGAAATCAACCGGATGCGGCGTAAAAATGGCTCTTAAAATCTCGCCGCGCAGAAACTACAAAGTAATTTTGTGAGCGCGCCCTCTGTAAACATGGCAAAGTAAAGGGATCACTTCCGGAGTTCTTTTTTCAAGCCACATCGGGTGCCCTTATAACTATCCTGGTTCGCTGCCCCACACTCCGCCCGCCCCCGCCCCCCCCCCTCTCCCGTTTCATTCATTCCGCCTTTGACCGTCTCCGGACGCCCTTCTCCGACCCCTCTTTCCCTCTCCCGTCCCCCACCAACCCTGTCAGTTAGGATTCCAAAAATCCTCAGTCACCCGACGGACATCCTTTGTGAGCTGACAAGGCGAGCCATGGGCCGCCGGTTCTCAGGGGGTGAGTGAGGAAAGGGAGTGGGGGAGAACTTTGAGACCAACCGTCTCTCTCGATATGTGGCGAAAGCGTTCTAAGAAAAACTCTCTCCCTCCAAGAACTCCGTAAATAAAAGTGATACCACGGTTCAATGTGTAATTACACGAGTGAATGTTCTGCCCACTCCTCAAATCGGATAAGTTTTCCGCTCCTGCTATTGAGTCTTGTGTCAGTCTTGCACATGACCTATATGATGAATTAACCTCATTATTTGCTATGCTATGAACTCTTTGATTGAATGCCATTTCCTAATCAAGAATTTTTCTGAACAGTAAATAACTAGCCCTTCATCATCAAACGAATCCTTTCCATTCGAACAAAAACAACTTTGAAATGTATATATTTGTTTGGGATATATATATATATATATATATATATAAATATGGGATGAGAATCAATATTAATAAAACAAAGGTTATGCGATTTTCCAGAAAGAAAAAGGCTAAGCTAAACAATTAAATAGGCGGGGAAAAAATAGAGCAGGTAGAACAGTTTACATATCTCGGAAGTGTTTTGGACCAATACGGTCAAAGTGGTAGGGACGTAAGGAGAAGAATTGCGCTAGGCAAGGAGGCTTTCTCAAGGAGGAGGGAGTTGATGACGGGGACGTTGAGTAGGGATGTTAAGACAAGACTCGTAAAAACTCGGATATGGAGCGTAGCTATGTACGGCGCGGAAACGTGGTCACTGAAGCAGGAGGATAGACGTAGATTGGAGGCTTTTGAAATGTAGGTGTGGAGAAGAATGGAGAAGGTGAAATGGACCGAAATGAAAACAAATGAGGAAGTACTAGAGATGGTGGGTGAGGAGAGGGGTTTGTTGAGAGAAATCGTATGGAGGCAGGAAAAATGGATGAAAGGCGTATTGAGCGGTAGTGGAATGTTGAAGAGGGTAATAGAGGGGAGAATGTTGGGCAAGCGAGGTAAGGGCAGGAACAGGATAGAGATGTTGGACGGGATGAAGGGAGGAAAGAAGTACACCGAGATGAAGAGGGACCTGATATAGATTAGTTTGATAGGTGGGGAGTCACAAAAATGTTTATTTGATAGTTGTGTCCATCCAAAAACCTACCTTAAACGGTAGATTACCACATAATAATAATATCCGCCCGGCAAGTGGAAGGTCCGGTGTTCAAATCCCGGTTAAGGAAATATTTTTACTTTCGTGATCTGCTAAAAAACCGCCTTCCCCACATGTCCTGTGTTCGCCTTTTATGTGTTTTCCTATCCCCTTTCCTTATACCTATTTCTATGTTTGTATGTATATATATGTCCTTCGTCTGGTAATGAGAGGGACCTGTGATAATAAACCATTGTCATTTCATGTATTTTTGTTCTAAGAGACCTAGAGAAAGAGAGCTTCCTCATAATGCCATTGATTGCGACCTACGTGAATTCAGAATGCATTTGATGCCAGAGCTTGAGCAAAAAGTATTCCATTATAGGCAATAACAGTGAAATCTTAACTTTACCACCTGGTCAAACAGAGTAATTTCAGACGTGGTGTGTGGCAATTCGAACGTAATAAAGAACGGATAGAAGCAATTTTCCTGAATATGATGTGATGCCTCGAAACCCGGTTGTATCATATCTAATGGAAAATTTCCACTATCAGCTCTTTATTTCCACCTGGTGATTACTAAATGACAAAAAATCTCCTTTTATATTTATTTATTACGATCTTATTCCGTGGTGGTCAATTTTAACAGGACGAAAATATTTTTCAGGGTTAATTGGGGTCAGAATTCGAAACGCGGACTATAATTGACAATCTACCTCTCATTTAACAAATGAGCAAGCGCAATTACGTTAATGATGCATTGATTCATCTCCCAAAGCCAACATTTTCAATGCAAACTCTCTTAAACCCCTTTGGAAACCATGCAACATAGAGCCTTTTATTTATATATTTTCGGTCTTCTTGCCTTTTCACCATTAAAAGTGTCCTCTCATGATGTGAGCGTTTCTTTGGTTTCTGGCGAAGGTGCAGTGCTAAGAGTGCTTCTAGCATTTGGGAGGAAGTATCCGCGTGGACCTCAAAGCAGTAAATTTTGGGATAAAAATGGCGTTGAATATTTCCTCATGCGCGGGGTGCGTCCCTCCACTTCACCTTTAGGCGTCTCCAACAAAATCTTCTTCCCCCCTTCCCTCCCTGCACTCCTTTTCCCTCTCTGGCTCCTCCCTGCCGCACGCTTTACTTCCCGCCCCTCATTCCGACGGGGGGTAGTGGTGGAGGAGGTGATGTGCCCATCCGAGTGTAAAACGGCAAGGTGCTAGGCCGTGACCCTGAGGGGAGGGGTTCCGGTTCGCTCTATTAATTTAATCATCGCACACATCCAACCCCTTTCCTCACTCATTCCCCCTCCCCTTCCTCCCCTTCCCCTCCAATACCCCACCAACCCTTTCTGTATCTCTCCCGAATATGTCGATTTTCTTCTGTCCCTGCGCAATTAGTATATCCCGTCAGCTCCTCCACGGTTGCTTTGTGGCTTTTCTCTTACTTTTTCCTCTTTATCTTGCTCTTTTCTCACTTTATGCATTTTTTGCCAACAGCTGATTGGAATCAATAAACGTTTAGGGGTACATGATATAAAAAATCGCAATTAAATATTACTTGATGTTTACGGAATAATTTTCCGTACAGTAATTTCGCTGAATGCTAAAATATATTTGAATTCAAGAATATTAAGTCATTTTTGTCGTTCTAGCTAAGCTCAAGCACAAGGAAAGAAATGTTAATAGCAAAAAAAATAAAGGTTCAATATCGATGAACTCATAAATAACGTGAAATGTCAGTGTTTTTACTCCATTGGAATTGCTCAGATTCGAATTCTTTAAAATTTTTGGAGATTATTTCATGAGCAATATCCAACACTGATTCATTTTTAGTAGCTGTTAATGAACCGTGAACTTAAATTGTTAATAGTCTAATATTTTACCCTCATGGACTTCAGTAATTATCAAAATAACATTTTTTGCATTTAATATTAATACAATTAAATTACAGTGTTGATTCGTAGAGTCTTTTAAATGCAATTGTCTTAACTCGAATTAATTACTTCTCAATATTTGATAATTAGGCTCAGAACATTTTTTTAGTACAAGAAACTTATGTTGTGAGCATGAAATTCCCACTCAAACGGATTTCTAGTCCCTTTGACCAACTGTTTCCCCAGAAATCTAATACTGCCATCATTTTTTCCGCTTTATTAGCAAGAAAAGTTTATATAGTAGGAACTGTAGGGCATGATACGCGGAATTTCTGTTAGGATGTGTCGAAATAAATAACCTGAGAAATACGCCATGGATAAATCAAAATTATTTCCAAACGCATGTCATTTACCTTGAACGTACACCCGTAACTGGCAAATGTTCTGGTGTGCAATTCCCCTCAGAAATATTATATCAAAGTAATTTTCCAGCATATCTCAGTTTAATATTGAGATTTTGCTTTGCATGAAGTTTTAATAAAGAATACTGCATGTAGATATATCACTCGTGGATTGGAACGACGTTTAAAATGACTCCAATCGCGGATGTCATTTCAATCTGGGCCGCCTGGATTTGCATTGGTTGCTCCGGCATCATCGATCCTGCGTCGTAATGGAAAAGGGAAGGGAAACGAAGCATTCTGCCTCGGGAGCACTTGGGAATCGGATGCATTGGAAATGGTGGGAGGAGTCGCGGACGCATTCCCTCCCAGCGATGCGAGGGCACGGCCCGCTGCTACGTGGATGCTTCTCCGCCTGAAAAGCACTTTTATGTGTACCTTGCCCGTATATCATCGCTTTATTTCCCCGGGTCCCCAAGATCGCTCTGGATTACTATTATAGTTCCACCTATCCATTCATTCGATGGAACGTATCCTCTAACGGTACATTAATTCGCATTCCTTCTCTACGACTTCTAACCTCAACGTAGTGGAATTCTTCGCTTAGGAGTTTTTACTTCGTAAACAACAACCTATCACACCTTTTTTGTCCATTTCGTGCCCTCTTTGGCGTGTTGAATGCATGTGTACATTCAGAGATCGTATCTTCCGCTCGTTTTGAGACAGCGTGCCACATTCAAATAGATTCGCTGGTGAAATATACTCGTATAACACCAAGAGTTTTTAGGAGACACAGACATGTTTGTGCCTTCGAGATGGGTTATTCGATATTTTTCGTTTTCCGCCTTTTGCGCTCTGGTTGGAAAGAGGAATAATGTTGACGATTTTGATGAAATGGTGGATAGGTAGGAGGGATAGGAATGGACTACCATATGAAACAGAGAGGGAGAGAGAGCGTAATCTTGTATTAATCGTCCCTAGACAAAAGTTCGCAGTCGGTCTGATTTTTGTTTATTTCTCTTCCCAGGGACCGCGCTTTACAGCGGTATCCCATCCGAGGTGCGACCCAATATCTCTTTGCAGTTGCAGTTCTTATGGCCATAACTCTCAAGGTCCCTTTAGGTGAGATACCCACAAAACCTAATCCATCCTTCCCTCCCGCTTTCTTTCCCTTTCTCACAACCTCCGCTCTCGTCACTCTCCTTCATTCACGTGTCTTTCGGGCGAACTGATTCTGTCGGATGGCTGATACTGAATGAATATGAAATGAAAATAAAAAATGTACTAGTGTCCTTCTGTTTTCGCAATTTGTGCCATATCTTAGGAATTTATCATGGAAATTGAGCGAATCTCACTATTTAAAATCCAAACGAAATATTTTCCATGGTACTGTGCAGATTGTGATTCCATTCGTGAAAATCTTAAAACTTCTCAAGCTGTAGTGTGTATGTATATGTATGCATAAATTCTCATCGTCATGAAAAGTAGTAATTCATATTAATTACCTAATGCTCTATTATAAAAAAATTTAAATGCGATTTTCCATTTTGGAAAAATTCAATTGTTTACTTTTTCTACAAAAAATAATTTTAATAACTGACACCCGAATATTAATTTTTCGCCGAATCGGAGTAAAGGTATTTTTAAATTAATCTCATACGTACGATTGCTACCGCTGATGAATGTACTTTCAATTATACCCCAAAGCAATATGTACATTAATCTTTCACGATACGATTAAATTGGTCATTTATTTTGTTCTTTATGAAAACAATGAGGAAATGGCGGTTAATAACAACCAATTAACCCATGCAAAATTTGATTTTGAAACCCGCGACCTTTGGGTTGGAAGACGAGGACGTTACCCTGACGCCGCCGGGGCCAGCAAATAAGAATCATTAGGGTAATAATATCTCTCTCCCAGGTCAGATCTACATTCTGTGCGGGTCCCATCCCACGCCTTTGGCGCTCTTCCCACCCCAGTAGACCGCGGTGCTGTCTCATCCTCCGATTGCCCTCCGTTTGCACTTTGACTCCCCCCCATACCTGATGCTTCTTCCTCCGCGGCCTACCCTACGTCATCGGAGACTCCGTCGGCCCCTGCAACAGGTGGCAGCACATGTGTTTCCCCCCCGCTCATTCACTCCGCCCGACCTCTTTCCACCTTCCGCTCTTCCTCCTCTTTCCCGCCCCCATCGCAGTTCCACACTCCTCACTCACCCCCACCCCCTCCCACCTTTCTCACCGCACGCCAATCGCCCGCGTCCACCGCGATCCTTGTTTCTCGTAAGTGATACGGGTCCCGGTTGCGAATGCATACGAAGTTGGTTGTTATTCAAACTTCTTAACAGTTATTAAAGTTATTCAAACTTTTCAACGAAGATTTTTGGACCGGAAAAAATTGATTGATTCTATTCCCACCAAGGAACAAAAATAATAATTTGATCTGCAAAGAAAAAGGAAATCCCCACAATTCAAAATTGTAGAAACTCGTGGACTCTCAGTAAAATAAAACGCTGTTTGACAGAATACAATATAGCAGGGCAGTTATTGGTCGAACACGTCCATACAGTGGCCCAAGAAGTAGAAGGTATCAATGAAGGGGATTTTGTACACGGTCAACTACATTCATCATAACAACTTCCCTCAATCTATTGCAATCGAACTAATGTTACAGTAACGATTTTCATTCTCTCCATGTATTTGTATTGCAGTTTTAATTTTGAGCACCGGAGAGGCGAGAACAGGTCTTTTATTCCTCAGGAAATCAGATCCTTCAACTCTTACATGGTAGGAGCATTCGTGGTAGACTTAGGCATTCATAAGCGATGCATCAAATCTCGCAATTATATTCACTAATCGATTGTGTAGATACGTGATAGGAGATCATTGATCTTCACGTGTCTTTTGCAATGCAGTTTAAAGTTGAGAGACTTTCTTATATCTTTTCTCTAAGTATGGATTTTCTGGCTGTTGGTATTAGTTCCTCCGAAGTCATTTTTCTTATAAGCTTATGTTAAAAAAAACCATTTCCCTCCAAACCTAATGTTCTAAATAAGCAGAGCACAAATGACCCCCCTTCGGTGGTCAATTCCCTAAAAGTTTTAATTGCCTACGTAATAATTTTTGATAGATATTGAGGAGCAAATGAAGGTTAGAGGCAAGCTCTCTCTCTACGCAATGTAACGAAGGATGAGTGTGGGAGTGAGGGGTGGAACTAGAATACTCAGCCCAAGGAATGAGGGCACAAGGATAGAAGAGGAAGGGAATAATGTGTGCCCAATAACTCCACCAATCAGAATCGAATAGGTCCACTCGACTACCGTTGGTGATGCCAAAAAATAAGCCATGAAGTAGAGCACTTGTTACTAAATAATCGTACGAAATGAAAAGCATATTAGATGTGTACCTGAACCGATTTAAACTGCGTGGTAGAAATCTGTTCGAGAATGTATTTATAATATGAATACTAGACGGAAATTTGAGGTTATTTTTTTGGAAAATATGAAGCGGAGGTAGTAGTTCAGTTTGGTTCATTTCTTTACCGTGCACTCCTTTCCGCAACTTCAATCGTTCCCTTCCAAGCACGCCCGTGCACCGCGTCCGACCCACCGCAATCGGGCATTGAGGCACCGTGGGTATGCACGCCCGTGGGTGCGGGAAGCGCATCGGGAAGTAATTCCTGCGCACTCGTCCTATTCCTTGTGGCGCGCTTCTTCCTCCTTCCTTTCCTCCCTTCCCTCCCCCCCGCCTTCTCCCTCCCCCAATCCCCCATCCCCTCCCTCTCTTTCACTCTTCCCTCGTGCCCCAGTTGGGCCCCACCGTGGAAGGAATCAATTCCCGGAAGTAAAACTGTTTTACGACCATTCATTCAAAAACGCCTCATCGGGGGGTGTTACGTTCGTTCGGCGGGTGTTTTTGAACTGAAACGTTCCAACTTTTAAGTGTACGTACATACTAAGGCCTGAACTTTTCACGCTCCCCGTAAAAAATCACTCCGTTCGTTTAAATGGACGTCGTCGTTTGCGTCGCTAAGCAAACACTCTTCCTGCAGTCTCTAAGCACACACCCCACCCCACCCATCAAAGAGACAATTTCGTTGCTATCTCAAACGCAATACTTTTGCTTAAATGCCAAATGATCGAAAAGAAGACCTCTTCCATTCAGTATTAAAAACGTTTATTGGTGTCCTTTTCATTTAAAAGTGTAGCTCTGAATCATTCACAATAATTAAATATCTCAAAATTTCTAATTATTATCGTTTTTGACAATTTCTCTGAAATTCACAGAATGTTCGCAAAAAATTCACATGATTTTCAAAATTTATGAAATCCGCGTCATAAGAATTCGTACTTCGAAATTTACTGAATTGGTTGTCGAGAACATTCGATCAGTGCATAAGCACTGTTTTAATTCGTCGAAGAGACTGGGGGATGCCCGTTGAACAAAATCAAGGGACCTCCTAAGTCATAGATCGAATATCACTGTAATATTTAACTTTCCAATTGTCAGTCTATGTTTATCTATCCAAATACCACCTTGATCAAAAAGTTCCCGGAATTTATTCAGAAAATTAAAAATACAAGTTTATTCATCTAAATCTATATTGTCCCCTTCAAAGTAATCCCCATCGACTGCAACACTCTTATGCCAGCGCTTGATCCGAAGATGATTCGATGAACTGAGTCATCCTGAAAATGGTTCGATTAACTGAAACACGTTGTACGTTACAAATAAATCTTTGGAAAAGTACAAATTTCTTTTTTCTCAGATTTTTTTCTATCCAGTTAATATATTATGTTAATCCAATACGTAATACAACTTAGTCTTTAAATTTCGTTTTAAATTGGGAATAACCTATGTTTTTTCAAGATAAAGCGTTGTGTAAGATAATTGCCACAACGCGAGTACTTCTACTTGTTCAATAAATAATTGAGAAATAGTGTTTATACATATATACATCTGTGTATATATATATTGTATACACACATTTATCACCATTTTCATAAAACAAGAGAAGCTAACCTGCGAAATGTTTGCCAATGGATGGGATCGCCAAGTCAAAAATATAATTTTTGCTCTCGGAATGGAGAAACTTTTACCAAAAACTCCTTGTCCTTTTGAAAGAAACTAATTTTCTAAGAAGACCTAAGAAAGCCAGGGAGAGAGAATACTCCTTCAGAAGGGTGAAGATTGTTGATTAAACTTGGTCGAAACTGCCGTAGTTTTTTATTTTTCTCGTTTCCACTTCTCGGCTTTCACTCAGTCTCGCCTTCGACCCGACTGCCCTCCCCCCTCTCCCCCCACTTTGGAATGCGACAACTCCTTCCCTCTCGGAAGAGCGATGATCGCCATGCAACTCACCCGTCCCCTCCCCAAACGCAGTAAACTCCTACTCCCTCCCAAGCTCTCCACTTCTCCTTGTCCTTGGAAAAAATTCGATTAATTCTAATTTCACCAGTAAATTGAGCCCGCCGATGTTTTTTCTTCGGAGAAGTTGTCTCCCTCCTCTTCTGGTTTATTCCCCGCCCACCGTGTTCATGTGACCCTTTCTCCTGAGTCACTTCTTACCCTCCCACGGTCACCCTTCCCTGAGATTTCTTCAAAATCCCACCAAGATGGAAGGACGCATTGGTCTCAGTGGATTCGACTGCAGAAGCCACCTCAGTTACGACGCTGAGTGAAGTCATTAACAGGGAACTTAAAAGAAGTGCTGCCGCGGGGGCGTTCTGAAAAATTTTAGGGGTGATTTCTCTACGGAAACAATGTGATTTATGTGGTGTCATAATTTGTCTAATTATTTCTTGGCTGGCTAAATGAATGGAGAAGCTATCTGTCATATTGTAGAGCTATTGCTCAGTTCCCTGTTCATTTTTCCTTAAAGTAAAAAATTAATTTAAAAATATATGTTATATCCGAAGGAAATGTTTCAATTTTGGGAATTTGATATTTTTTCAACAAATCTTTGATGGACTGCAAATATTACCAGAAAAGTATCTCTCATCAGAGCGCAAAGTTCATTTTTTTATCAATAAAACTTTTATATATATATATATATATATATATGCATATACATATATATTTTTTTTTCTCGAAACAACGGCAAAGATTAGAGGCTCCCAGGAAAATCATTAAATTATTCTAATAAGAAACGTTTTTGTTGAACGCGTTTATTAATAACGTTCATTTTGTTGAATATCAGGCCGTTTATTCATTTTAATTTTACATAAATACATTTTTTCGGTTCACAGCTTCACAACAGGTAGCATAATGTATAATATGTCCGAGTGAATTATAAGAGTGACCGTTGATCAGACTTAACCGTTGCCACCAGGACAATTGCCGAATTGCAACGAGATTTGTGTAATAATAATTAAGCATCTCTTGCTGATTAAAGTAAAATTTTGATAGTCATTTTATGCACTTAATGATAATTTTAAGAGATGTGAAGTCTTATATTCTGAAAAGGCAGATCAAAATCTATTTGCATATTCTTAAAGGTTGTCATCGATGAAAAATAAGATAACTTTTCCAATGCCTGTATTTCATTCGAGTTCGAGTTCACCAATCTAAAATATGATATTATTTGAGTGTCCATGTATATTATCGATTGATTCGTCTTTCCAAAATGTTTGCATTGCTAAGCCGTGGTTTCGTGTGAAAGTTAGACGATGATGATCTCTATGAAGTAGTTTCTTTAAGGTTACAAAGATCATAAAAATTACTATTAACTACGTGTTCCCTAAGGATGGCGACGGAGAAGGAGTCTGGCCGTCAGGTAAAGGTGCCTTTGGGGAGGAATGCATGGATCCTTGTTGGGGTCGAGTGAGTGGGGCGTCTTCTGTGGACGCAAACGAGAACGCGCGGGGAGGAAGACGGAGAGACGGGTGAGACAAAATAGTGTTCGTTGGGTCGAAAGGAGACGAAAGACGGGAGGCAAAGCTGTCGCGGGGGAACGAATTTTCCGCTGTGGGAAACTTTCAGACGGGAGCGAATGCGTAATATATATCAGAGACGAGGAAAGTGGTCGGGAAGGGAGAGAATTAGATGAAGATAAATGAATCCAGGAATAACCCGAAGGTTAAACCTTTAAAGAGTAAGGAAAATAAGTGATCCTCGTGTTAAGACTGGTTATAGGGAAAGCGGCTTACTACCATTAATATTTTCATTTGTCTTATTAGTTTTTGGGATTACTTCCCTGTCACGGATCCCAAGGTTTTTTTACATTGGATTTCCAACACCTAATCACATTAATATGAGAGGAAAACATGGAGATCGTTTTAGGATCATGCTGTGAAGACGCTTGTAATTGTAACTTGTTCAAGATAGATAGATGTGCCAAATGATGGCTGAAATGGAATAAAGTCGAAATATTAATTTCAATCGGAATAATCAGATGACAAGTAAGCGATTCAAGCCATCAGCCATCCTGGAGAGGCTTAAAAGACTAACGGTCACTGAATATTGTTACTACATTTAAATTTCAATTGATTTTTCCTTAATGGTAAATTTTCACGAATTAGAACTAAAAGCAACAAAAATGCCGAGTGCCAATGAAATATCTGCCATATTCTCTATTGTAAGTACTCGGTCATATTGAGGTAACTGTGATTCTATGTCTTTGATATTATATAGAATGTGAATCTGTGAACCTACGAGGTAGGTTGCTTTGTGTTTTGTAAATAATTGTGGGAAGGATTCTATTCTCTCGCAAAGGTGATAAAGTGTATAACTTGATAATATTGGCGTGAGGAAACAAATGTTATCACCTTTGGTAAACGTTTTGAATCAATACAGGAATGGAATTAGTGGGCTTAAACATCTGCGTAATACATGGGAAGATTATACAAAAGAAAATTAGCTATTTGTGTAAAAAAAGTAGCCATTGGAAAGCTTATCTTGTTGCGAATTTTGTATGATTAAATGTCAGAAAATGATTTCAGATAATAGTTCGAGAGATTTATTTTACTGAAGGTGGTCTAATATGCAGTTAAGATTAGTGATAATAGTTTCCTATATAAGATCAAAAATAAACTCGATTTTACTGTAGCCATCTGTAAGTTTTGGCGTTCATTTTCGTTCTTATCCTAAGTTGTCCCCCTCCCGGGCTCTACATTACTAAGAAGCAATTTCCTTTCTATTGTATCAATTTCAACACTAGTTTATCGTTAGTTTTATGCCTTTTTCAATGGACATGAAATGTAGATGATGTTCTCATTAATAAGTTTTTAAGCTATTTATTTTCTCTTTCCTGAAAATTGTAATCTTAGAATTATGTATTCTGTGTCAAATCAAATTTTTTTTCAAGAAAATAAAGTCAATAACTTATTTTAAGATAAGATAACAATGATATGGGAAAAACATTTGGCATGGGACGAAGTTTAAGAAGATATTTCATTGAATGTTGGCTTATCGAGATTACCACTCTCTAGTCCAATCTCAGTATGACTGACAGTAAAGGCATACAGTTACCGAATCAATCCTATCATCTATCGCTACCTATGATTATGGCTTTGAGGAAATACGGACGCTCTAGTCTTGAAGAAGAATACGGATGTTCTCATAGCGTGGGATCCGCCGTCGTAATTTCACGGCGTGCGCCGTTGGTAAATTTACAGAATGTGTCAGGTAGAGAGACTTTGAAAGGTGGAGGATAAAAAAAATGGTGACTGACCACGGGGTGAAATCAAAATGTCTGTCCCCCTCGGTCTATGCGTACGTGTATAATAGAGATATGCTGGTCGAAAAAAATAATAAATGCAGAACTTCCCCAGAAAAATTACTTTTCAAGGTGTGTGCGCCCACGAGGTTTCTTTCCTTTTTTTCTCTTCCGTGCTTTCTGACGTACGTTCCTCGAGGTAAATGTTCATCCAGGACCGAAAATGAAATTTTATGCCTCGGCAATCGTGAAAATAGTTCAGCCATAGGTTCTCTATGGTTTATCGATGCTCCTTGATTACAGAGTACTATAAAAATAGGAATAATTAAAGCGTTTTAACATTTATTTTCACATTTTCTTCCTAACAAAGTCTTTAACAATTTTCCCCGTATTCGATTTAGAAAGGACAACTATTTTTTGCAGACTTTCCAAAATGATCATAGTTACCCGTCATGGAATATTTAAATATCGTTCGATTGTCGCCGTATATACAATGTAGGGTAACAAGACTAAAGTTTCGGCGTATATTTGATTTTGAAAATGCCAACTTTTGCATTCAGTTTTAGCATAAATTCTTCAAAGTGAAAAAAACTGAGAGAATTATTTACTTGTAGCGTTGAAATAATTTTTACCTGGGTGGTTACTTCTATTTAATTAAGTACAAGGTTTTAGAGCCGATGAAAGTATGCCTTGAAATGCGTCCGGTGTAAAAGTTTATTTGTAATGGTAATGTAGTATCTGTTTAAGACTAATTCAAGTTCAACCGGAGATTATAAAGTAATATTGCGGATAAGAATAAGTGAAATTGAAGAGATTGGAAGCAAACTAGTCGGTGATTGGAATATCAAGGTGAAGTGAAGGATTTTTATGCAGGAGGCAACTTCACATTTGGGTTGAAATGGTATTTCAGCAAGCTGGAAAGCGGTAACAGATCATGAAGACAATGTAAATATGCAAATAAAGTACACGTCTCATAACACGTAAGTGGTGACACCCAAAGCTACAGGATTACTGCAAGATATTTCTCATAACAAGACCCTTCTACGCATTGTTGCTATCTGACCAACAAAGGGCTACAGCGGAAATCAAATAGCTAAGAAGATAAGATTTAGGGCTGGGAAAAACCTAATTTGAAAGTTAACTGTCACTGGTTTCTCTCGTAAAAAAAGACGCCTACCTCTAACAAAACTATCCAATGGTCAAGAAAAGTGTTTGGTGGCTAGATTAAGACGTGGAAAAAAACGAGCGGAGGAGTGAAAGGCGATAAAAGGATTAATTTGGACAGATGCGAAGGACAAAAAAATAAATGAGATGAAGGAAAAAAAGAAGCAGCGAGGAGATACAGTGTGACAGATTGGTGTGGCGGACGATTCGGAGAGAAGGACGAGTGGAGGGGGAGGCGGGTGTGCCTGAGTGTGTGTGTGTGTGTGTGTGTGTGGGGGTGAGAGTGGCGTCCATCTGTGGGTTAATGCGAACGGGTTTGGTGCCGATGCGTTCGGGTGGTGCGCAGGAGGCGGACTGGGGAAGGGGGTTGCAAAGGGAAGCTGAGAGAGGGGAGAGGGGTGGGAAGAGACCTCCAAGTCCCTGAAAGGAGCGCCGTCGTCCCACTGCGCTTCGGGTTTGAGGAATCATGAAGGGTGCGGATGAAAGGGAGACGGCCCCTTTTCCCTCACGACTCATGGGAAGGGGGGAAGAAGGGGATAGAAGGGTAGTCAGTCGTCCAGTCCAACCACCTGCGATTCAACCACCTTCCCCTTCTCAACCCCACTCTTTTTTTTGGGAAATAATCCATTATTCAACAGTTCCTCGCCACATCCACAAACATATATATATATGATTTTTTTCATTTTACCCTCAACCTCCCACTCTCTCTCTCTTCCTCTCTCTCCCGAAGGGTCCAAAGGAGCACAAAGGAAGAAAGGAGGGACCCCAATTCTTCCCCCGCACCGTGACCTCCTCCTTGGGTCAAACGGGTCATGTTCCCATCTCATCAGCCGCCGCTAACGCTCCCTCCAACCTCGCCACACCTTGCTAAAATATACGCGCCCGTTTTCCACGCATCAACTCGTCTCCCTGGCCCTTCCGTATTATTTCATTGTGCATTTGTTTCGGAATGGTCCTCATTTTCGCCTCCGCCTTCTCCTTCACCCTTCTTTGGTAGTGGGCCGAAGGGGGGAGGGAGAAGAGCGGGGGATTGTCCCCCTTACGGGAAACCGCTGGCTCCCAACAATGAAAATACAATTTTCCTCTCTCTCGTATTCCACAGTTCTGTAATTCATTATATGCATTCATCTTTTTATGAATGAAAAAATGAATGGTCTTATCTCTGTATTTTATGCGCATTCAATGTTTCTTAACAATCGCTATCATTTTAACTGCAGGAAATTGTTCTATATGTTTTTCATTTATGTTAATTCTCAGGTGATTGCAAAGATACAATTCTTGTTGGTGTGAAAAATTTTGAGATAGGATCCTTAAAAAATTACTTTCTCGGGAAAGCGTGGTGTCCTCTCAAGATTCGAACAATAGCAAAACCCCTGAGGCTTCAGTCCATTTGCAAACGCACAATGTTTTTAGTTTTGAGAATGTCTTCTAGAGCGATTCAAATATTTTTAACACGATCAAAGTTCCCAATAGACGTGACTTTTTGGATGTTTATGATATCCATTTTGGTTAGAAACGCCAATTTTGCACATTTTAATCGAATACAGCATGACGTGGTTTACTTCACTGTATGTTATATATTCATGCGTTGCTGGTAGGTACACTTTATGAGTCATCAGCAGATTTTTCACTTTGCCAATGAATATTCCAAATATTTGCGAAACGTAACTTGCCTGTACTCAATGGTATTGCGTAAAATTACTCATTTTCTTTTCATTGTCTACTAAAACTTGTGTAAGGTCACGCCAATCAATTCCTTTTCATCACTTGTCGAGAGAGCATAAATTCAGATTATAGAAACGTAATGTAATCGCTGTAACGACATGATTACTCGTGTTTTGTCCAAACATCAATTTTTTTATAAAAGTATCTATTGAAAAAGTTCATGCAAATTCCTAAAAGACTCTATTATGAATTTCTGTATATAGAGCTAAATTGTTTTTGGATGGTTATCAGTAAAACAAATACCAAAGTGTTAGATCCCACACCAAATCCCGTGCACGCCTAGGCCCAAATACCGGTTCTCTCTTCCCTCTCCAGATTCCCGCGCCCTCATCTTCCCCCGCCCTCACACCCGGGAACGACACCCTTCCTCCCCGAAATATAAAATCTCATCACACTCGCCCCGGATGAATAAACCGCTCCCCGAGATGTCTGCCCACCCACAACACGTGATATCCTCCAACCCCAGCATCCCACTCACCCACACAGCCGTCGGACCCCCCATTCCCACTTTTCCTATCCCTCTCAACCCCGCTCCACTCCCCACACACATACACAGACTCACAACACCTGCATCACCACGGTTTAACCCTCCGGAGCTCGTTCGCCCACCCCCAAACGCGGCACCAAAGTGCCATTAAAAATGAACCCGTTTATTGCTCATTCTTATGGGGACCCACTCCCCCGCTGGTGCCCCCCTCCATCCCGAGAGGGAGAGGGAAGGGAGGGGGGCGTGAGGACATTTCTCTCCGAAGGCGCCGTTTTCCCCCCTTTTCCACTTCCCTTTGCACCCCACCCCCCTCCTCCCCCAGCGATATTCAGATCCACTCCCACGCCTCCCCCACCCCCTCCACCTTTCTTCATCCATCATCTCGAGTTATCCTCCTCCTGCCCTCCCCCTAACACACACACTTTCCTCCTGTACATCCATCTCCTCTTCGTCGCTCGGGTGAGGTACAGAATGTTCCTCCCTCTCTCTCTCCTCCCTTTTTCTTCCCAATCCATGCACCCAGCATTCCCGCTCGGAACGCCCCCGCCCCCCGCCCGAGACTCGGTGCACTGCTCCGATCCCATCCCGGCTCTTCTTTACGATCCGTCGTTTCCACTCTTTTATTAAATGGGCACGTGGCCTTCCGTTCGTCGGACTGTGTCGTTGTCTGTCGAAAGACTGTTCCCTTTTTGTCGCAGCGCCCTGGCGAATGTTTATTTGCATAATAAACTGGAATGAGGGTCTTGCAAATCTATAATTTTTGCCCGGGGATGACGATGCAATGGGTGGCGACTTGGTAGCTGGGTGGAGGGAGAGCGTCCGGAGGGTCTCGGCTCTAAATCCCAATGATGAGCATCCGCGTCTAAACCCAACCCATCTGGTTTCATGAATGCCAGAACTTTCTGGGAACACATAGACATAAGCAAAGGTTGGAAGAGTTATACGTTTAACATGGGAGTTACAAAATTATAGATTAATCCTTGATGTGAAATATTCTTGTGAGAATTCAAGATAAAGATTCAATTCCGAAAGTTTTCTTAACTATATATATAGTTTGCTAGGTGGGGAGTCACAAAATGTTTGTTTGATAGTTGGGTCCATCCAAAAACCTACCTTAACCGGTAGATTACCTAAAAAAAAAAAATATATATATATATATATATATATTCTCCTTTGGTGGGTGAAACAGCTCCATAACGCCATCTCTCGGGCAACATCTATCGGAGCACTTTGGCGCTTTATAAGATCGCAGATCTCAAGGTAAATCAGGTTTCCTTATTAGCTCAACTGGTAGAGCATCCGCCTGGAAGGTGGTTCAAATCCCGGATAAGGAAATATTTTTACTTTCGTGATCTGCTCAACAACCGCCTTCCCCACATGTCCTGTGTTCGCCTTTTATGTGTTTTCCTATCCCCTTTTCTTATACCTATTCCTGTTTGAATGAATATTTGTGTGCCGTATGGCGGGATTTTCAAGTTTGAATATATATATATAACATATTATATGTTCAGTCCTTTTTTCATTTATTGTAAGGAATTTCTGTATCGAAAATCTTATTTTAAGTGTCAATTCCATCGTTGAGAACAAGTAAGAGTTTAAATTTGAAAAAAATCTTTCTTAATGATTGATCTTTAATTCCGTGAACCCTAACGCAGATGAAACTACGTTCTAGCGTGGAATTTATTTACGACTAACCTTCCGTAAGTGTAGATTTTAGTCAACTCAGTTAACCTTTCTAACTTCCAAACTATGTCTAGGTTAGTCGGCTATGAGAATATTAAATAGCAGGTAAAACACGACCAGAGAGTGCAGTCATTGCGAAGTGCATAATGTTCCGTGCAATGTTTTAAGGGGCTTAATCAGTCGAATGGGAGCGCTGAGTGAACATTCACGATAAATGGCGCTCGCGCACACTTTTGAGAAGCACTCTCGAGTTCATATTCATAACAAACCACAGAGCAAGTGCCTGCCCGGTAAAATAAACAAGCCGCAATCATCGTGAAAACATGGAAAGCAAAAAATTGGTAATTCGAAATACTATGACACACGTGGGAGATAGATAGTCACTTAATATCCTTCTGGAACTCATGGAGCACGACCGAAATTAACATCTGCCCTTTTTCAGAATTTAAATAAAATCTACCTCCCCGTTGGTGGTAGTAAGGAAAATGAATTTTTCAAGATCATATAAGTTTAAGAAATGAAAATAATGAGAGAACGATAGTGAGATGTTTACAAGAATTTGTTTTTAGTTCCTTCATTTTCTTAAAATAATGATTTGCCCCTCATTTTGGAAAAATATATTAACTATATTGTCCAAAGCATTAATTCATTTCTATTGAAAAGTTAACCAAAAAGAGGAATTGCGTAGAGTTAAATGATGGATTCTTGAGCTTTCAAGTACGTAATATCAAATCGAATCCACATTCTCACCACCGGATTGGAAAAAAAATATGTAATACGCCTTCATGTGATTCACTCATTTTGTGTACCGAACTAGGTTCCATTATAATCATAGAAGATTTCAATTACTAACCAGTTAAAAATTTATTTTCGACAAACTCTAAGATTTAAGTTAAAAATTGTTCCTTTGAAATCTCAGTACAATTAGGAGTGAAGAATGCAAAAACATTTTAAAGAAGAGAATCAGTTACATGGGATCTGGGAAAATAGATCAAATCTACAGATGAAAATGGAGTCATAGCTGGACTCCAGCTATGGAATATAGCTCTGATCGTGTCAACAGATATTATTGGATTTAGGTAACTCATTTGAATCCGTACGCAATTGATGCATGTTGTATAAATGCACTAAACCATAGTGAGAGTGCACACCGCCGAATGACGTCGACACCGAAAGAAATTAGAGCGGAGTGTCGGGAAAGGTGAAGGAATAGCGAGTGGGTTTTGAAGGTTATCGGGGAGGCCGTCGCCCGCGTTTGAGGAGGGAGGATTGTGCATCGGCATTTTCTTGCAATTCGCGGATATCAGGGAGTGCAAAGCGGTGGAGAAGTGGGAAATTGATTGTGCGCCTTATTCCGCCGAAGGGATTCGAGGATGGGACGTGAACATACAGGGTCTGTAGGAACCCTTATGTTCCCTCCGCCTTCCATTTTGTTTGCTCCTTCATTTATTCCTCGACAAAAGGATAAATAAAAGGAAGCAGCTCTGACAGCTGCGGGGGTGAGGTTGGAGGGGGGGGTGGGGGAGACAGCCCCCGCGAGGGCAGAAGGGGGTGGAGAGGATGATAGGTGTGATGATGGATTTCCCGGCAATCGCTGATGGGAATTTTAGAATGGATTTCCGTATATTTTTTTCGTTCACTCTCCCTCCCAACCCCGTTTACCTCCGGGTGGAAACGGGGAGCTCTCGGAATCGCGGCGCGAACGACCGCTGTCACCATGATTGAACCGCGGAGAGTGTCCCGGGGAAGGGGGAGACGGGAGGCCGTTGAAGGGATTCACATCGCGGGGGCGAGGATCGCTCCGCGCGGCAGTCCGAACGGGGAAATGCCGATGGAAACTTTCAATGTACGTAGCGGTAGGTGAGTCGTTATACCCAACAGAAACTTGGATAATGGCCCGCCTCTTTGGGGCAGAGAATAATTTTCCCAGGGTGCTTGTATCTGTGCTGCGACGGTTTTAGAGTCGAAAGCTTTGGGATTCCTTTTGAAGTGGATGATGCGAAGAGGGGTTAGTTCACATTAGGGGTGCGAAAAACGCAAAATGATCTTCGAACGGTTCGTGCTCGCGAGCAATGCCTCACCCATTTGATGTTGCGTCAATATTTTTTCTTCGCTTTAGTTTACCCTAGCGTGACAAAAACATGCATTTGAGACTATCAACGCTTCTTTGATTTAAAAAAAATGTGGTGGAAATGTGAACTTTGATTTTAGAACGTCTATTGAAGTTTTAGAATTTTCTATAAAAAGACGTGACAGTCGTTGGACAAATTGCGTGTCGCGGATATTTGAGCATATAATTTCAATTAGAAACATAAACCACTTTAATTTATTGATCATTATGCTAGTTTACAAATTAAAGTCTTGAATTCATTGTATATTTCAAAAAGAGATTCAGTAAATTATCAATTTCTTTCTCATCCAAAATATTATTCATTTAACATTTACTAGCGCAAAAGGATACAATGACTGACAGATGAAAACTCACTTCATTTACTGCATTTATGGAATAAATGAATGCATCTTTTTGTTGAGTGCAACGGACCGAAACGTTAAACTCTTTAATGCGAATAAGATATGTTGTCTATTTTAAATTGTTTTCTTCTAAGTGAATGCAGACTTACATTATTTGATTATTTTCGCAGGTGTTCAATCGAAATTGTAATCCCTAGATTCGTTCAAATGAAAATAACTAGGACATAAATTAAGCAAGACTTTATATGAACGCAAGTTTAAAAAAGGCTTGGCGAAGTTAGTGACAAATAATCGAACTAATACCGAATTTTTAATTACTATTAATTATTAGCCGAACTTAATAATTAAACTATGTTAATTTAGTAACTAAAACCATGTAATTGAATCTATTGAAATAATTTTAGGTTCAGTTTTCTTCAATCTCTCGTTTCTCAAAATAATCATCACTTTTCAGTTGCGGCAAGCATTAATTGTGAAACTTTATCAGCAGCGCTATTAAATTCTTTGCGATTTCTGACTGAAGGTAGAAAGAAATCTGATTTTTGACACGTTTGTTCATTTCCCTGGTGAGTAATGATGAATGTTGTGGTGGATTGTTTCGTGGGAGAGGTTCGAAGATTCCCTTCTACGGGGAATCAACGCGACACGTGCGGTTAGCATTCCATTTGCGCCCGCTAAACGATGTCTTCATCCCGACGGAGAATGCGCGCCTAAGTTGTCGGAAACATACTGCCGAAGGGGCTTCGTTCATATTCCAGCGGTTGGCCGGGGGAGGGAAGGCGTCAGCGACCGGATGGCTGAGAGCGAAGGAAGCTGCAACAATGTATCGTCTGTAGGTGCACTGTTATTTCATTTTCTCCCACGCGTTCCCAACTTCCCGCCCACCTTTCCCCCGGTACCACGACGGCGCCCTTGGGATCGCAGCGACCCCAAGTGACCGATCTGCCCGGCATCGCTTGGGAAGTAGGGTGAGGAAGCTCTACGATGAAACTAAAACTTTTGACTTGACCGAAAATTTTATGTGACCGATATTTCTCCTGAAACTCGCGTTGCATTTTGCAAAAAAGGGCCGCCTTCATCGACTTGAGATGTCCGAAAGACACGTCTCTCATTTTTCTTCACGATGAATTAGTGCAGAGAAGAAATGTGAGAAATTTAATCAATAACTCGGAAAAGTCTAACTTAGTCCTTTATGGTCAAACTTAGGGTAATTTTTAAGTTTTAATTGTGTTGAGGGTAAAAAAAAGAAACTTTGCACTTCCACATAAAGATTTGATATTTCACATATATTAAAACAACTTAAATATTAAATCCTAAAGTGGAAGTGCAAAGTTTCTTTTTTTACCCTCAACATTAAGCAATTCCTCAAAGTTAAAGATGAAACTGTTATTTATTATTGTGTAATGAAAAGAGGGAAAAGGTTCGGTTGGAAGAAATGGAAGTGTAGATTTGAAAAAGAATATCAAGAGCAAGAAGGACGGACAAGAAAAGCGATATGGGCGTAATTAGAGAAATTAAAGAGGAAAGGAATTTAACAAAAGAGATGGAGAAGAAAATTAAATTTGTTGGACATGTTCCCAGACTTCTGGAACATAATAAGGAAAAAAGGAAGATGAAGGCCAAGAAAAAAAATATAGTTGATATAAAAGGTACTATGAGGACAACGGCCTACGATGAACTGAAAAGAACGGCTATGGAGAGATACCAAAGGCTGCAACGACGAGGTTCCGCCTTTAGAAGATAATTATGATAAGAAGTTCTCCCTTTTACAATTGGTATGGGAATTGTGAATTTGAGTCAAATATCTAAATGAAATTGAAACGATCCTTATTGAAGTGGACGGATTCTCCAGATCAGTTGACCAGAAATTTTCCTCACGGCGGAGGAAAGCGAAGCAAACTGCTGGGTACTGAAAATGCCGTTCATAAAACACTCCATATTGTTAATTTGGAATCCTATATTTGTTGACGCTGTTGCCATGGACATATAACTGGGAGCAATGACAAGCAAGTAAAACGAAAGGTTTTATTGATGGAGAAACAGCTCTTATTCCATAAATGAAACAAAGAAACAGACATTTTCGGAAGTGTTTATAAGCTTAATATCATATCCCTCGGTAATGTCAGTCTCCCCGCTGAATCTTGAAGAATACATACCCACCCATTGCAAGCGTACGTTAACAGCTAAATATAGAGTAGACGTACTTCGCTTTGACGTTTCACGGAGGTGAAAACAACTTGCAAACCCTTGAGAAAATAGCGTCCTCTATAACGAAAAGTTTTATTCCGTTTATTTTTTTATTCGGGTATCTCCAGCAAAATGGCTTTGATGAATGATACCTGTGTGTATGTATTAATGAGACGGAATTCTGAAATTTATTTTATCATTCAAAGTTCTCCGATGCTCCATCAGGCATTTCAAAGTTTAAACGAACTTCAATATCTTAAATGGAAAGCACTGCTAACCAGAATTTTAGCACTTGAAGTTTGAACAGGATGGAGTCTCAGATGACTACTGTCCGAACAAACAGCCCTGGTTGCATGCAGAATCCTATGAAGGCTTGTAAATTGCAAAATTACATTTGTTTTCTTTCTGATTTTAGGGAGATACTACATCAAGTGGAAATTGCGTCAGTGTTGGCTCACACAATATTCGTCTTCTTTCCATAATCTCAAATAATTCCCTTCCACTCTCTTTTTTTTCATGTTTTAAGCCGAGGGCGTAATTATAAATGCAAGTGGAGATTATGAATGCCCTCTTGCCCCGGGCCCCCTGCGTCACCTCTGCTGATCCTGTTGTCGCTAATTTCCCAACTCATTTCAATATTTAAGCATAATTTTTTCTTAGACCGAATCATTAAATAAGTCCTACCGATTCAGTTTTAATACGTATATAGTTCCGCATCTCATAAAAATTTATCGATAGTTTTCTCTTCGGTTTTTTAATCGTTCATTTTCATATGCACGGGATTCATATTCCGAAGAAAAAAATCTGTTATTCCCCTCCCAAAATCCATCATTTTCACGAAGGGTTCCTTTCTCCTGTGCCACATATGAATGTCGCTGAAACATTCATAATTTGTTTTCATACGATTTATTTCCCCGTTAAGTCCAGTATCATCGTATTTTCCACTATTTTATTGGAATTGCTGTGTTATGAGTCATATTAATCTAATCCCGACCTCAACTGAAGAGAACTCGTAAAAACGGAATTCGTTTTTGACGAAACGAGTTTCTGACCTGAATTACTAACTGTTCTCTCTGTTGATTGTTTCTCCTATGCCCCGCAGCGGCGACCATTGCTCGTGTATCCACGACCCCTCGCCCCGCTCTCTTTTCCGCATCGCTGCCCTCCTGACCTTTCATTTCGTGATTCCTCCCCATTTTTCTCTTTCCTTGTGATACCGACCTCAAATCACTCGGCATTGAATACTTCGACGAAGGATGACGTATTGTGACCCACTCTTGAATCCCTGAGCTCACCGCTCCCACCCCTTAAAATCCTCCCCCCCCCCTCCACCTCATCCCCGCGCCCTTCCAAACCCTCCTTCCCTCTCGGTGATAATCAGTTGGTGGTGGTCAACCATTCCCCCGTCAATCAGGTGCCGACTTCTGTTTCCCTGCAGCACTACTTCCCACTTCACCCTTCATAACCATCCTGAGACCATTCCCCCAGGGATCCTCCCCCTTCCACTTCTCAACCCTTCTCATTCGCTTACCTACGTCCGCAATTCTCACGACCATCTCGAAGGGACGCGGGCAAACTGACAAAACGGTCCGGAACGAGGAATTATCCATCCAGTGTCTTTTTCTTCGCCCTTTCGTCGCCAACCTCCGTTTCTTGAGCACTTCCTGGACGGGCAAAATATTGGATCCGCGAAGGCAGAGGGAAATAGCCGCCCCCGAAAACCCTGTCAAGGTGATGGTACGGCGCCCACTGTTTCCCAGTCTGGATGGAGAAAAGAGGGAACGACTGCCCTCTCCACTTCCGGTAGAAGAAATAATGGAAGCAGAGGGAGTGGAGATCCATTTTATAGGTCAGGGAAAGGCATGAGGTTAATTTTTCCTCGTTCCTTGATGTATCTCTTGCAGGTTATTCGTTGGGTCCTTGTGGAAAGTAGGTCTCTGGAGTCTGAAGGGGTCTGACGACGGTCGGGTCGCAATGAACAACTTGGAAGAGCTTCTCATCTCATAAAAGAGACACGAAGAAAGGTTCCATGGAAAGAAGTGATCTCGTTTCTCTATATCTCCAAAAGAACGCGGAATTACAATTTATCTTTCTTTTTCGCCTCGCTTAATCTTTGACGCGAATTGTGAATTGGAAGATTTGAGTGTGCTGAACTGCTAACCTAATGATTAATTATTTTTTATGTATGTGGATTAGTTACTTTCTTACTTACTCTTACGCAGGTTTCATTTTTGTTATCCAGACAAGTTCCGTCATCTGTCGGTCCTTGTGGATAATCATTTCAGCTCCAACATCCATTTCAATTGAAATACACTTATCGTAGCATTTCCAACACACTGTTGTATTTTAAATGAAGTAGCTTCACTTCAAGATCAAAAATAGCGAGTTATCTTCATAAATTACTACGACAGATATCATTTAACGTACCATCTCCTACACTTAAACTGATTCATTTTTAAATAGTTATTCTTTTTAATAATATCTCCACATATGTTATTATCTCCTTTCATCTCTGGTCATCGCGCGTGATGTATAGCGATGTATTCTTTCCGCGTGCAGGTCAAGTGATATTTGCAAATACTTGAAGCAATTGCAGCAACGTTATTTAATCCGTTCATAGCAATTTCTCATTCACTACACGTATTCAAATGGGAGATAGTAATACAAATGTTTGGCGCAAGAAGAGCGAGGTTAAAACGACAGATGAGTAAACGCAAAATGTAGCTCATGTACTCATGACGAACATAAGTAGAATCGCGGACTACCAAGTGGTTGTTCTATTCTCCCATCTTTGCTTTGACTTAAAATGATTCTTCCTCTTGTCATACTAAAATGGATGTGTGTTGCACCACCAAAATATTAAAAAGGAACGAGAAAAAATATTATTCACTATTATGAAGTATTTTATAAATACTTCAAATCATCCCGAAAAATCTAAACTCATATTTTACCTTTGACTGAAAAAACATACTAGTGTATCTTATACTTCAAGTATCATTACTAAAATATGATTTGTTTAGATTTTAAGTACATCAAAAACAAAAAAATTCATTTTTTCCTGAGATGAAAAAATACCAGATGGGACACCGGTCTCCCTTGTCAATTTTACTCGATATGTTATTGCCTGTTTCAGCTGACTTTAATTCATTTAGAACTGTGTCCTACAGATCGGTCAACGGTGTCGACTTTATGTTCACGATGAGTAGATCGAATTTTCTATAATCACTGAATTGGTTCAAAATTAGCTGTTTCCTCCGTGGAAGATTAAAATTTGCAAAATTAATCGCGGAACGAGAGAGGAGAAATGCAAAGTATGTTTTTGTCTCGCATATTTTGGAACCTTTAATTGGAGAAAAAATTAATATTGGGAATTCAATCAATGGGAGGAATTAAATTGAGTTATTTTGAGGCATCGTAGAGAACAGCTAATTGTATTTTATCCAATTTCACGACAGCGATACATTCCAACAGTATTCTATGCCAGATAATCCTGCAATAAAAATTACAAGTAAGTCTAAAGGTACAAAGATGATAATGGAATAATTTAAAGAATGTGCGCCGGGCACTTATTTCAATCTGTAAATACAAGCTTCCACATTAAAGATTTTTATATATCATTCTCACGCAAGATTTTTCATTTATGTTTGCTGGTAAAAGGTGTTCAAAAGAAAATAAAAATGTGAAAATGGTCATACTCTCCACTTACAACCATATAAAACAACGTGCAGCAAATTGTGGCGTGTTGGCAGTCTGATTTATTTCTAAAAAAGAGATGATAAATTATTGCATAATAGTCTAAGTTCGATGATAATCAGTTTGCTCGACCGAGATTCAAATCCTTCCCCAATATTCGATCAGGGTACCTAACTGTTTCACCACTAGCAAAACTCCGTATATATGTATTGGGAGGAAGTCCCAAGGGTCCTCTGTGCGGCTGCAGCCAATTTAATCGAGGCTTCAGAAAAAAGCGTCCTACAGAATAATGGTACTATACTGTATGTACGTCCCTCTACTTTATAAATATTGTCAATCATATATTGACCATATCTCTTCTTACAATACAATTTAAGAATTATGCTGTCATTTTCTACCTCCAAAATCTCATAGCATCATGCAATCGTCAGGCACGACAGAAATTGTGGCATGTGAGTATGCGACCACGATTGAGCTACAGGTATGCACAAAATACTACTACATGTATAAAGTGAACAAAATGTTCTCATCCATAAAATGTAAATTCACATCAGTGCATTCGAAAGGTAAGTGGTTTTACTGTGCAAGTCTTTAGGGATTTAAATCAATCGTACTCAATGAGAGATTCATCGTGCACTATTTCTGCAAATCAGCTGACCACCAAATAGGGCCAATCGTCCGCGCGCAAGCGTAAGAAGTCAATCAACTCGAGAGTTAAATTACAGCGCCCACAGTCATTCCATTTCGGCGGGGAGCAAAATTTCGTAATATCTTCGCTTGCATTTATCCTCGGAGCAGAGGTCATTTGCGCACGTTCCTCCTGCCCCCAAGCGCCCACCCGCCGACCCACCCACCCCCCCCCTCCGACCGCTTCAACCCGAAAAGGGATGCCCCGACTGGCCAGCATCAATTGGACAGGGTGACGCGTAACGAAATTTGTTAGGCTCAAAATCGAATCGACGATTAAGCACGTAAATTGCGTTATCACGTGCGGAGGGGGTGGGATGGAGATCGGCCCAATTACAACCCCTCCTGGCCCCCCCACCATTTCACGCGCGGGAGTGTGAGGCAGGCCCGCGTGAGGAGGGAGTTTGAGGACGGAGAAACGAGAATTGAAGTGGGGAAAGAGAAACTTTTGAAACAACGGAAAATTTCACATTCCATCGACAGCTTGCCCTTGTTTGACTCCTGGTTAAAAAGGAAAATAAAAAAAGTCGAGCGCCTACGTGACCAACGAAAGTTTCGTGGGGTGCCCAAAGAGAAATGACGAACCTCTTTGAACATTCCTATCCCGAGTGAACTTCAAAAGCAAACGATCGAAAGACGGCGTCTTTCGATTCTGTGATATTCCTCGGGCTGGGAAAAGAGAGAGTTGTTGGGGGGTGGGGGTGGGGAGGAAGGAGATCAGGGAATCGTTAGCGTCCGTTCACTCCGCCCACTTCGGAGACGCAGGAGTAATTAGCGGAGTAAAGGTGGGAAAAGGTCATCCGAGCGCGGAAAACTTTGCCCACTTTTCATCTCCGTCATTTTTCTTTTCCTGCGGAGTTGCAGAAATGTGGGCTCCTTCCCGTCCCCCGCCGCGGCGAGCATCGCGATGGGGCGAAATGAGTACGGGAGAAGGAAGCGTGGTGTCCGGGGATATCATGAGAATCTCGCAGGAAAGAGAACTGGGAACGGATTAACCGGAGAGTGAGCGCCCTCGTCAAAATTCGACATCGGATTCAGGGAATGCGCCACGCGAGACGGAGACATAGGGACGGCCGTGAATGTAATTTTTAGCATTAAACTATTAACAGCGAATTACCCTGTACCGAATAATATTCATTTTCCTGTTGAAATACTCTCAACGTTTTTGCTGCCACAAATATCTATTTTTAAGCGCAGAGAATATTCTTTTCCGATTTCTCTCACTAAATCGACCCCCCGAGTGGCAGTTTACGAAGGTGGACGAACGCGCGGAGGCTTTCTGGCGAGCTGGAACCTCAATCATAGCAAAGGCCAGCGTCTCAGTAGACATTACTCATAGAGAAATGCGGTCGAAAGGTGAAGTCATTTGGTATTGGCGAATAGCAACTTCCATTCCGCTTACGGCACTGTTGATCGGCTTTGGTTGACAACCGTATCTCCTTCGTTACAAAAGGTGTTTTCGGTCTGAAAGGTACTGTTATTAGCCAAAGCTGACTAACGTAGTCTTGCTTTAGATGGAAGATTTTACGTAAATACTTTGCGGAAAACTAAGTATGGAGTGGTGTGTAATTTTATGGTGGGGGTGATTTTCAATGAGAGAATTTAAGGGTAGGGGGACACGTTGATGTCCAATTGAGCCTAAAACATCCAGCGAAAGGTCCCGAGCAGTTGACAGGCTGTCCCGGACGGACCATGGCATTTAATAGTGCCCTCCACACTGTGATTAAGCATGGATGCGCCAGAAATGGAGAACAAACGAGAGGTTTTCGCGGGTGAAGCTAGTGTAATATAACCGCACCAATCCGATCCCTTCGGAATTTCAAAAGTACAATGACACTGATGTGGCCAATGCATTACTCCCTTCGGAATTGGAGTAAACATTTATGTTACTCATTTTAAAAAAATAACTAGTGGATAAATTAGAAGATGGTGACTTGTAAACTTATGCGTGCATATTTTTTCATCCTCGAGATGAAAATCGTAATTATTTAGCACTGTTCCCCGAATTCCAAGCGCATATCTTCAACGCCAAATAATATCTTCCGTTCCGTAATTCCCGTGGCTAAATATTCTATCTTTCCACGACAATGTCCATGTAAAAAGATAGATAATTGTGCGCTGAATTCTCCCTTGAAATTACTGATAAGGGTCATTTCATTGGCATGTATGTACGAGCACCTCACCCTCGATTGCTTCTACATATCGTTAAAAAAAAAGTAATCATTCAGTTTTTAACTAAGAAAGGATGGAGCTTAATTCATCCCATTTTCAAAATTGTTGAATCTTTAACCATCTATTCGAAAGAATAATTTTTAAAATCGTATTACAAATAATTCTAATAATAAGTACATCGAAGAGATTTGATCGTCCGCAAAACTGCTTTCAGAAAATATTTATTTATATGCTGAGGTATCTTAGAAAGTTTGGAAAATATCAAAATAACACAATTATCGAAAGTAAAAGTGAATAAAATAAAGGTTGTAAAAATTCTCACTATTTTTAATTTAAAGTAATTACATTTTTTATGTTAACCTAGGAAATTCATAAGATTATGGAATGTCCGTCGTTGAGATTTTACTGTAGGCATATCATCCTTGACCAATATTCAATTAGTTATCTACTTTTCCTTACAAATTAGTACAATATTACGTTTTTTCTTAGATCAATCGCAAAAATTTGTGGTGAAATAGGACGGCTCGGTATCTAAATTGGTGAGAGCTCTCGGCCGGACATCGAGCCGACCGGATTCGAATCCCTATCAACGCGAACGATTTTTTTACACTTTAAAATTGAGACATTTTAGTGCGCACTAGCGGATAAGTCCGTTTATTAAACTATCGCGGCATCTCCGGCACTTCTTTGAATTTATATCAGTAGTTTATCTTAACATTACAATCAAAGTGTCCACGAAATCCAAATCTTACACACACGTACAGATTGAGTCGGCAGACTAAGAGTTTTCTCTTTGAAATACTAAGTGGTTTATGCCATCAGCACTTCTCTATGTGGCGTTGAATGAATGGAAGGTGGCACAAAATATAAAAGGAAGACATAATTTAGATCGCGCAGCAAACTAAGTACTCAAGTAACCAAGCTGACGCAATGTGTTAGTTTTTCTTGGCACCATTGGTACATGGAATCGTATAGATGGAGCATTCGAAAACCAGCATATCGAGAACGAACTGAGATCCACTTAATGAGAGTTCACAAAACGATCCGGACATTCATTTATCATCTCCAATTAAAATATATTACCGTTGATTCTCCATAAAAATCCGCCCATGACTCGGAACGTAGAGAAGCAAGATAAGGATATACCTAATAGTAATGATATGATAGGGTGATGAATGGATCCTTCACCATGACAATGCACCTGCATATTCAGCATTGCTTGCTCGCCAGTTTCTGGCAAAAAATTCAATCAACATCCTTGTTTACCCTCCTTATTCGCCAGATCTCGCCTCCTGCGACTTTTTCCCATTCCCAAAATGCAAGAATGTGATGAAGGGACATCACTGGGGAGATGTGGAAGACACAATAAAGAAAGAAACGTCGAGAACATTAAGAAGCCTAACTGCCGAGAACCTCCAAGGGTCCTTTAAACAGTGGAAAAGAAGATGGAATAAGTGCATAGCAACGAATGGAGAGGACTTGGATGGAGACAAAATCATTGTAGACTAAATTTTGCAAAATAAAGTTTATATGGCCTCAGTTCGCGTATTTATTGGACATATCTCGTACTCAAAACTCGTAGGAGCATTTTGCTATGTTTCAGATTTGATCCATATTGTGTATAATCAATCAGAGTAATTGATAGAATTTTATATTTCAATTTAAAATTGTAATTTTTTTCTGCAATTTGAACTTATGAGCTGCATTTTAATGGATATTAGGGGATGACTCCGTTAATGTTACTGTTGCGGCATCTCCCGCAGTTCTGTTAAGACATCACTACTATATATCCAAGTTTACAAAATGAAGTAATATCTACCCATTCCTGTGTCGTGCTATGCTTTTGATAAATTAAAAACTATATTTGATCTATACAAAATTGAAAATATCTTATAGTGTTTGGTATGATTCCTAAAAATGTTAACTCTGCCTTAAGTCTTACAGTGATATCTCCCGAGTCCTGGCAATTTCTTTGGGTTTTTCAGGGAGATGATGAGATGAGATGCCGTTCATTCTCATCTAGGCCTCACCCTGTGTGTCACCCCGACGGGGTGTTTGGCGGGATACTAAGAGGAGACTGTCTTTAATAGCATTCCTTGCATGGAATTATCAGGTAATAATAAAGTGAATAGTAGATGTGGTTCTATTATATTAATAAGATTTCTCCTTCAGTTTTGCAGTGATCGAAATATTAGTTCGGAAAAAAGGGATGTGAATATTAATCTACCTTTGCGTTACTCCATATACCTCTCTTGCCCCATTTTACTGCGTCTATCTGCAAGTTTGGCTTAGTAATTTCCTAATTATATGAGTGGAAAGAAATATTCCTTGTTTTTCAATCTTTGGGGCTTCTTCCGTCATGTCTCTCTGATTACTCCACAATACTCAAATCTCGAAATATTTTTTTTTTAACCTAGCGCACATTTGAACTCTATCGTACATCATTCCCGAATGATTATTTTCTCCGACAGGTCCCAAATGCTAGTTGTGTGTTCTGAAGGGGTCACACCTATTGCGAAATAACACCTTTTCTCTACGTTGCCATTGCATTTCTTTGCCACCTATCTCATGAAGTTGAATTTTTCGGGAGGCCTCGCGTTTCCTAAAGTAAATCCCATGCGTTTCAAGTTTATTAATGCCTCCATTTCCGTTTATTTCTCAGGTAATTCCGTGACTATTGCGGTATTTTAATTTCAATAGCTTATTACCTCGGTCATATTTAAATCCTATTCTCGTTAATATTTTGTCAATTTGTAGAACCTTTATTTCAATTTGGTGTGAGGGTAACCCGTCAACTACTGTACCTACAAATTCTTTGATAAAGTTGAGTTTGGAAAATAATCTAATTTTGAGCTTAATTATGAAATTTGGTTGAAGACCTTTTGAATTTCTTGCTGTTTTTGCGCCACGGTTGAGCATTAATAATTGTATGAATGTCCATCACGCATCGCTCTGTAAAGACAGGAGTCGCCTGTGACCCCTTTACCATCGTCACTGTTTGCATACGGCTTTGGGGAAGAGAAGTCTCGGATTGAGATCATTCACTTTCTAACTAATTATATCGCATTTAACTTTTTTGTGTCATTTAATTAAATTAATTTTAAAAATTTAATAAGTTTCAAGAAAGCTTATTCAATTTCTTTCTATTAACCCTTCAATACATTGGTCCACAATCTCGCATATGCCTTTCGGCTTATATTGCAGTATCGTAAATAAAAATCACCTTATAAGTTCATGTTCTTATCAATTTAATACGTTTTTACTACCAATGAGTGACATCGTAAAACTGAAAAATATACTTTAATAATTATGCCATAAATGAGTGTTAATGTTTTCCTTCTACAACTCCCAGCTATATTTTATTTTGCTGTATGCACTTAGTGGGGCACCAGCGAATTTGTTGAAGTTTTTGCGACAGCAAGATCGACTACGCATATAACAAAAAGTATACATGTAACACGTCAATGTGCATATGCCACTTCGCAGCCATTTCAAAGAACAATTCTATTTATATCACAACGTTAATTTTGCGTAATATCCTTGTTTTATATATTATTTTTCTTATCATACATAGGCAATGGATGGTTCTTTGAAAAAATCTCTCTAAAATTTTTACAATTTATTAAAATCTTTAGCTCACTACTAGTCCATTACTAGTTTAAATTCATTATTACATGTATATTAAAATATTATATATTGAATATTATTTATTGATATTTCTTGCGGATATCGTAGATAAAATGCCTCAATTAATGTCAAAGATTCACTTAACGATAAAAATATTTTTTAAAGAATATTGATATATATATTATATATAATCATGGCAATTTTTTCTAATATTTTTTCATTTTATTAATTAATTAATTAAATTAATTATCTGCACGCGTAGAGAGAGATTTATTATTTACCGTGGGAGGATGAAAACGTTATTTAGCGAGTTTACCTAAGTATCTTCATGTTACAGTTTATTAAAACGTTTAATACGCATCCAAGAAAGAAAGGTGGTTAGATAAATAGCCGCAAATATATCAATCTTAATTCTCTGGAAGTAGTCTCTCTAACGAGAAATAACTCACCAGAGAATAAGCATCTCGTCCAGAAAAAAATGAAAAAACTTAAATTCCGGGGAACTTAGCCTTACTTTCGGCTGAGTGCACTTCTCGGTCTTAAAAATCTTGAGGCAAGTTAGTAATGGGATGGAGAAGATTTAATTATAACTTCTCCAGTTTAAGTAGCTAAGTGCAAACTGAGAGGATTGAAATGACTCAACAAGTGTTGGCAAATCACGGCATGAGATATTACTGGGATAGCGTATCTCTGCTCACGTGGTTCTAAATTCCGACGAAACTTTTGCCTTTATTTTTCGGAGAACCCCCATAAATTAACATTAAACTTAGCCGTGTCACAGTTGAGGCAAGTAAGGTATTAAGCATTATAGTAAAAAGTTGAAAATTGTGGGTACACTATCTAATCTTTGGGCAGGTGGAACTTGAGCAATTCCTTCCCGTGAATGGAAATTGTAAGTTGAGTTGACATTGAACAAATGCCCACTTACAAAAGTTTAAAAAATCTTTTTTTGCGCACTCAAAAAGGTGAAAATGTAAGCTCATTTAGAAATAAAAATGATAATATCAACTCGTACCCTTAGCACTCTTTCCATGATACTGAAAACAGTTTGAAGAAGAAATAAAAAAATTAACTACTTATTGTAATATTAGAACCACATAAATGGCATACATATATATTACTTCGTTAAGATTGGCTTAATATTACGTATTATCTTATATTTTTGGAAAAAATTATTGTTTGAGGCATGAAAAAATTATTACCAAACAGTTATCGAGAGCTCATAACCGATTTACCTCCGAAAGATTAAGAAAAGACCAGTCTCTTCAGCTTTTAAAAGCGTATTAATAACGGCGGAATAAATTTCGGCCGAAGACGGAACTTGAAACAAAAACACTAGCAATATGCTTCTGACAATAGTTTTCAAAAAAAATGTAAAATAGGTAGTGAATGAGCTTGATTACCTGCAAAATTTAAAGAAGGTCTGTAAAAATAAAGGCAAAAATATTCTACCTGATCGGCAAATGGTTAAAATGATTATTAGAGCGGAGATGATAATAAGAAAACCAGTCTCTTATACTTTTTGGAAAATGTTTCTTGCCGAGTGTTGACGGATTTCCCGCAGAAGAGGAAGACGACTGCAGAGTTGGAAATTCGACCTCCGCAAAAGCGAACGAGAGAGAAGAAAGGCGGGCAGGAGCGGTCGTGAGAAGCAGGCAGGATGTGAGAGCGGCGGCGTTCGGACACTCACCTCGAGTCCAAGAAGCGTGTGTCCGGCGGCGAAGTCTGTGTCTGTCGGTGCGGCAGGAGTCGGAGTGTAGAGCGTGCGATGTCCCCTTTGGTCGCTGCGAGTAGAGCTCCCCAGGTGAGGCGGCCGTGGTCCTTATACCCTGAGGAACCCTCCCTCCCCCCTCGAACCCTTCTTCCTCCACACCCCGTGTGATGGGGGCGGGCGAGGGTCGGGGGTGTCCCTCGCTCCCTTCCCACGGGAAAGCACGCATGCCCTCTTCCAGCCACCGGGGGGATGGGGGAGGGTGGAGGGAGGGTGAGATTGGTCGTGGTGGAGGAGGGGTGTGGTGGAAAAAGGAAGAGGGTGGGGGCCCCCTTCGCGGCGGTGGGGAAGGGGAGGAGGAGTTCACGCCGACCCACCCCCCCGTAATCACACTCCCCCCTCCCACGCACACATACACCCCCTTCCATGTCCATTCGCGTAGGTATTCCTTCCCACGTAAGCCATATCAAACGCCTGCCTCGAAACGCCATCGGACCAAGAGTTCAGCCCTGCTTCAGATACGTGCGCGTGAGAATGACCCTTGCGTGAATAGTCCCGGATTTAGCATGGATCTGGGTATGTATGTATTTTGGGCTCATTTTATTTTATATGGAGATCGGGTCGGGGGTGTTGACTCAGGTGACCGGAGGGTCTAGGCTCAGCTATCGCATAAGAAGTTATTTGGAGAGATTTTCTGGTTTTGGACCCTTGTGGTAAGCGCAGTTTGTGTTGGAAGCATACTGTATTTCAAAAGAGGCGTTTTATATATTGTTGATATTTCAGTGCAATTATCATAAAAAGATCCCACCAGAAAGAATCCCGGCGTCGTTCATCATTGCCCTTCCGAACTTCCGCGCATGTATTTATCCTTTTCCTCAGTCGACCGCCATCGCGCCCGAATCGTTTCTCGTAGCTCTTACTTACCATGGCAAACCATACGTTAGGTTTCCCATTTATTCTTTTCGTAGCATTTGGCGGGATTTCGTGTTTGATTGTGTGCATGTGTGTATATATTTCTATATATACACATATTATATATATACATATATTTCTATATATAAACATATTATATATATATACACACACACATAATTCGAAAGATACGTAATAAGTCAATAATAATGCAAGTTGAAAGATCCGGTTTTCAATCCCGGTCAAGGAAATATTTTGGCACTTGTAATCTGCTCGGTTCCACCTTCCCCATCTCTCTTTTGTTCGTCTTTTACATGTGTTCCTATGCCTTTCCTTATATCTGCTTCCATCGGAATGAATATTTGTTCACCATATTTTCGTTCAGGTTTTCGTGTTTGAATGTGTGTGTATATGTGGGTCGTGGTAGTCCATGGGGCAAAGCGTTGGACTAGTGACCGGAGGGCCCGGGTTCGATTCTCGGGCAAGGCACTCTGGGCACAAGGTACTCAGGCAGCTCCACCCAGGAAACCATAACCGACACGGGGAAAGGAACTGGCCCCCCTGATGTTTGAATTTCCGTGTCACACGCCGTGGGTGAGCTCTACCATCACCCACTTATTGTGGTTGATTACTGTGTTTATATGGTTATATATATATATATATATATATATATATATATATATATATATATATATATATATATATATATACATATATATATATATATACATACACACATTCAAACAGAAAAAACCGCCATATATATGCACACATTCAAACATGAAAAACCGCTATCTGGCAAACAAAAGTATTCCGCCGTCCCCAACTCTCCTGTTTGTCAAATGTATATCCCTTAGACAAATGTATATGATATACATATATATATATAGAGAGAGAGAGGGAGAGGTTTTCCTTTATGTCGTCGTATGATTGCTTTCCCCTTGTCCATTTCTCCTTTGGTGGCTGTGAATGGTGCTCCCTGTGAATGAATATACACACACACATTACATAGGTATATGTGTGTATATATATATATATACACACACACTTTTTGATGTATAATATTTGAGATGTTTTACTTTTGAGTATGGCTAGTGAATGCCCTAACCACCGCTCCTAACTTAGTTGTATCCATATTTCATCAATTCTAAGTTATATATCACATCCAAAACACTCAACAAACTACCTTCCATTATTCCTCATTCAGGCATTGCCTTGTCACCTTAGTCTGTCATCCTTTCATGAGAACATTGGTGCAGTCAGTTCGGTTCAACATCACTTGGAGCACTCGTTGAACAAATGTTGATGTTCTGATAGTTCATTATAAGTTTTTTGAAACCCATTGAACGGACAAAGTGTAGTCTCTCGAACAGCTAAAACCTTATGCTCCAGTACAAGGCGTCTGTCTTAGCCAATTTGTACTTTTTGCAATGAAAGAACATGAACGATAAATGTTTGAATATGTGTTCGTCTTAATATTGTCACGATTTTTTTACGAGACACGTTGAAAAATTAATATCAAGCCATCATTTTTTTTTCAAATGTATCAATCTGAATGCTGCCTCACCTATCTCAATGAATGTTGTGATAAATTGAAGGATATTGCAAATTTTTAAGCCAAATGTTTTCGAGAAATTATATTTCATATCATATGCAAATATTATCAAGTGCACTCCTTTGCTCCGTTTTATCTTGCCGTTGACAAGCAACTTTCTTGTGGTTCTAACTTAAGAAAGAATCTTCAAGTCCTTACTCAAGGCTGATACTCCACTGGCATGCCCACATTATTACTGCCACCGGTCATCATGAAAAGACTTTGTACCAAATATAGTACAATTGAATTTTAACATAATTTAAACTAATCATTGGAAATAATAATAATGTACATTTTACAATACCACTGTCTTTTATGAAAAATTAAGAAATCTAGATCAAATTCAAATTTATTTATTGGATAGGCAAACATTTACAA
This sequence comes from Hetaerina titia, assembly GCA_037158775.1. NCBI lineage: Eukaryota > Metazoa > Arthropoda > Insecta > Odonata > Calopterygidae > Hetaerina > Hetaerina titia. The sequence goes on from CM073768.1 coordinate 136,854,699, forward strand.
GCATAATGCATGATCATGAATTCACATAATTAATTGCGAGAAGTATACGTGGTTGTGCGTAACTATTTCATGAAAATTCTGTATCATTCGCCGCCACATGATGCAAAATCAACTTCTATGGATGCTTATTAAATAATCATAATATGGATCTTGTTAGATGGTTACCGTGGAAATGTCACCACAGCAGTCCCGATTGGAAAGCGCTTAAAAGTCATTAGAGCTTGCATTAAAAGTGGAAAGAGTATGAGAAGGTACTCGTTGGGTTATTTTTACTACAGTTGGAAAAAGTTTGATTAACGTCCCTCTCATTCTGATGGCGCGTGGGACTTACCTCAGCGATAAGACCATTTTCCCAGTGCAGCATCACTAAGCTTGCTTGGGAGTTCCTCGCTGGAGATGGCAATTAGAGGAGGCCCGCGGAGGCACCCGTCGAGGTGGTGAAAGGAAAGGGCAATCGTCGCCCATTACCTTTGACCCCATGGAAAAAATCTCTTCCCTCGGACGGAGCGCGGTCGAAGGGGGAGTTCTGGCGAGGGTGGCGTGCTCAAAGAAAGGGCGTTGCTTTTCTACTTCCGAGAATCTTTTTCGAAGGGAGGGAATGGATCGGCGTCGGTGATTTCTCCGGCCCACGTGTGGGTCGGTATGCTAAGGAGGAAGGGAGGAGGGTTTGGGGATGGAGGGTGGGGGAGGAGGTTGGGGAGGAGGCGAGAGGGAAGGGAAGGAAGGAGTGGGTCGTCCTCTTGAGATGCAGGATCCTGGTTTGATACTCCAGCGAGCTAATGGGAGCGCCGGGCGATACGTATTTTTGGAAAAGGACGGATTTTGGTGAAATGTGAGGGATGAACGTGAACGAAATAATCGATGTAATTATAAATATAAAATATAATTTCGCCCATTCAGTGTAAACTAAAGTGTAGAATGAAAGGAAGTAGGAAAACCTTCGACATTAATGGGAGAGGATAAAATTGTTACATTTGTAATCCTTGTGATAGGTGAGTTTTCAGCCAGAAATGGAATAAAAGCAAACCAGGAAATTAAGTATTTGATCCTTGCTCTTAGGTCATTAGGCTTCCATCAACGATGAACACATTTTATCATTTATCACGCTTGCATTGCATAGAATATTTTGTACACATTTTTTATATTAATTTTTATTCGAGTTATATAGATTTATTGTTGGTTATATTTAAGGAGGATTTTTAAATGGCTGCAGCGGTGTTTGCTTCTGGGAGGATTTATAGTTTGTATAAAAAGCATCGGGGAAAGTTTCGGAAAAATAGATTTATTTCAGATATTGCTATAATGCCTCAAAATTCTTCAAAGTACATCCCTAGAGCATCGGCACTCTTTTGCCAGCAGCCTTTCCGCGGTTCAAAGACTCCTTGGCAGGTATATTCCGGAAGGTTTTTAAGATTGATAGCTAGATAGATAAACGTCTTTATTCAAGGGAAATTGACGTCATTAGGTCCCATCTTCCATTTAACCCTTCGCAATGTATATGACAATAAGAATAATGACATGAACATAAAGCAATACGAGTGAAAAAGAGAAGAATGGCAAAATGCATGCGTACGTATAATTAAAGAAATAGGCACAATATGTAACTTTGTGGGAAAAACCTAGGTAGTTTAGAAATGAGGACCCCAGTAAAAACCCATTCAGTAAAACACCCACAAAGAAGGGACGTGTTAAAAACCTGCGAAAACCCTGCAAATTAGTAAAAAATAAAGTAAAATACATATATAACAGTGTGCAGTAGAGTACACTAAAATATGGTAATACATGTACTATACGATATACAATGGAGTAAATTACACTGAATACGTGTGTACATACAGACACACATAGTAAAGTAAAGTAAGATAAAATATATCTTAAGGCAAGGTGAAGTTGATGGTCAGAAATGGTGGAGGTTAAGAGGAATAGAGATGATCCATGTCTGCATAGGAGTAGGTTTTTCGATAAATGTTTTCGTCATGCAGAATCATTTCAGCGTATCTATTTTCGCATGAAGTGAGTGACTGGCAATTTTTAATGTACTTATTTAAAGTGTTCCAGAGTCTACAGGCTATTACATGAAAAGATTTGTTGTAAGTTAATGTGTCGTGTCGAGGTATTAAGCAGATATTATTTCCCCTGATGTTGGCACTGTGCATACTGATGATTAGGACAAGTTTATTAGAGAAGTACTCAGGTAGATAATTATTTTTGTTATAAAAGAGAAGTGAGAGTTCATGCTGATTCCGCCTCAAGTTTAAACCATGGGTAATACATGGAATATTTTTAATGGTGCGTGTGCAACCTTCCTTGATGGCACCTAGGGTCCCATAGTGGTACCCTTTAAGGGCAGATTTCACTTTGGGGAATGGGAAATAGTCTACTGGTGCCAAGTCGGGACTGTAAGGGGTTTGGGGAATCGTCGCGATGCCATTGCAGATCTTTGCAAGCAGAAACTCGACTATGCTTTTGGTCGTCCGTTAAGACCTTCGGGATGAGTTAAATGCAGATCTTTCGCACCGCGAAAATTTTCAGTGATAATTGTTCGCACAGTCATCTTATCAGTGAAAATATACGTTCTGCGATCATGCGCATTGTTCACTGAAGCTCTGAATTCAGCACTTTACACACACGTCAGAAAGACATTGCTACAGATACTTTGTATACAAATATATATAGATATTATTATTAGGTAATCTACCGGTTAAGGTAGGTTTTTGGATGGACACAACTATCAAATAAACATTTTGTGACTCCCCACCTAGCAAACTAATCTATACCAGGTCCCTCTTCATCTCTATGTACTTCTTTCCTCCCTTCATCCCGTCCAACATCCCTATCCTGTTCCTACCTTTACCTCGCTTGCCCCACATTCTCCCCTCTATTACCCTCTTCAACATTCCACTACTGCTCAATACGCCTTTCATCCATTTTTCCTGCCTCCATAGGATTGCTCTCAACAAACCCCTCTCCTCACCCACCATCTCTAGTACTTCCTCATTTGTTTTCCTTTCGGTCCATTCCACCTCCTCCATTCTTCTCCACACCCACATTTCAAAAGCCTCCAATCTACGTCTATCCTCCTGCTTCAGTGACCACGTTTCCGCGCCGTACATAGCTACGCTCCATATCAGAGTTTTTACGAGTCTTGTCTTAACATCCCTACTCAACGTCCCCATCATCAACTCCCTCCTCCTTGAGAAAGCCTCCTTTCCTAGCGCAATTCTTCTCCTTACGTCTCTACCACTTTGACCGTATATATGTATATATATATATATATATTATTAGGTAATACATGGAATATTTTTAATGGTGCGTGTTCAACCTACCTTGATGGCACCTAGGGTGCCATAGTGGTACCCTTTAAGGGAAGATTTCACTTTGGGGAATGGGAAATAGTCTACTGGTGCCAAGTCGGGACTGTAATGGGTTTGGGGAATCGTTGCGATGCCATTGCAGATCTTTGCAAGCAGACACTCAACTCTGCTTTTGGTCGTCCGTTAAGACCTTCGGGATGAGTTAAATACAGATCTTTCGCACCGCGAAAATTTTCAGTGATAATTGTTCGAACAGTCATCTTATCAGTGAAAATATACGTTCTGCAATCATGCGCATTGTTCACTGAAGCTCTGAATTCAGCACTTTACACACACGTCAGGAAGACATTGCTACAGATACTTTGTATACAAATATATATAGATATTATTATTAGGTAATCTACCGGTCAAGGTAGGTTTTTGGATGGACACAACTATCAAATTAACATTTTGTGACTCCCCACCTAGCAAACTAATCTATATCAGGTCCCTCTTCATCTCGGTGTACTTCTTTCCTCCCTTCATCCCGTCCAACATCCCTATCCTGTTCCTACCCTTACCACGCTTGCCCAACATTCTCCCCTCTATTACCCTCTTCAACATTCCACTACCGCTCAATACGCCTTTATCCATTTTTCCTGCCTCCATAGGATTTCTCTCAACAAACCCCTCTCCTCCCCCACCATTTCTAGTACTTCCTCATTTGTTTTCCTTTCGGTCCATTTCACCTTCTCCATTCTTCTCCACACCCACATTTCAAAAGCCTCCAATCTACGTATATCCTCCTGCTTCAGCGACCACGTTTCCGCGCCGTACATAGCTACGCTCCATATCAGAGTTTTTACGAGTCTTGTCTTAACATCCCTACTCAACGTCCCCGTCATCAACTCCCTCCTCCTTGAGAAAGCCTCCTTGCCTAGCGCAATTCTTTTCCTTACGTCCCTACCACTTTGACCGTATTGGTCCAAAACACTTCCGAGATATGTAAACTGCTCTACCTGCTCTATTCTTTCCCCGCCTATTTTAATATGTAGCTTAGCCTTTTTCTTTCTGGAAAATCGCATAACCTTTGTTTTATTAATATTGATTCTCATCCCATATTTATCGCACTGAAACTCCAATTCACTCAACAATGCTTGCAACCCCTTGGCTGACTGAGCAACTAATGCTTGGTCATCAGCAAACCTAACCGATTTTACGAATTCCCCTCCGACTTTCATTCCTACCTCCAGTTCTCCCCATGCCTTTAATCATTTCCTCCACATATACGTTGAACAGTACCGGTGACAATGGGCAACCCTGCCTTACACCTCTTCCTAACACTGCCCATCCGGACTCTCCGTTCCCCACTCGCACCCGAGCAGTCTGAGACATGTACAGGTTGCGGATCAGTCTCCTGTCCCTCCAATCCATTACTATTTTCTGCAATACACGCATTAATTTTTCCCAATTCACTCTATCAAACGCTTTTTCGAAATCTACAAAACAGGCAAAAACGTCCTGATTGTATTCTATATTCCTCTCGACTAGTGATCTCATTACTGCAATGGCATCACGCGTACCTCTTCCTTTCCTGAACCCAAACTGATCATCCCCTAAGTAAACATTTGCCTTACTCTCTATCCTTTTGTTGATGATCCTGAGAATAACTTTAGCTGCGTGGGATATCAAACTTATTGTTCTGTAATGCTCACATGACGAAGCCTTTGCCTTTTTTGGAATAGGAACTAACACCGATCTCACAAAATCTTCCGGCCAGATTCCTTCCTCATAGATACTACGAATCAGTCCATATATGGCCTTCTTCCCACCTTTCCCTAACCATTTCAACATTTCTACAGGAATATTGTCCACCCCCACAGCCTTATTTGCTTTCATCTCCTTTAATGCCCTTTCTATTTCATCGTCGAGTATGCCTGGACCTAAGCTATCTTCTTCTACGTCATGTTCCTTTTCTATGTCTAACCTTGTCGGCCTAAGTGCTTTACCATACAGCGTTTCTATATATTCCTTCCATCTCTCTTGGATTTTTCCTGGTTCAACTATTATCTTACTCCATTTATCTTTAACTGTTAGCACAGATCTTGCCTTCTTACTTCCCGATAATAACTTAACCTTGCTGTATCGAGCACCAATTTCACCCTTCTTCTGTAAACTTTCCATATCCTCGCATTGCGTTTTCCACCATTCTTCTTTTGCTTTATTTGTGGCCCTTCTCAATTTATTGTTTAACTCTTTGTACTTCATTTTGCCTAACTCTGTGTTTACATTTTTCCATCTTCTTCTCTCATCCAACTTTGCAATCATCTCATCCGTTACCCATGGTTTCCTTATCCTTTTCCCGTCAACGGTTCCTATAGTGTATTTAGCGGCTTCCAATATCCCTTTCTTGATACATTCCCATTTTTCTTCGATAGTACTCAGTCCTTTACCGTCATCCATCATTTTCTCTACAGCCTGCTGATACTCCTTCCTCGTTAATCCATTTACTGCTTCTAAATTCCATTTCCTAACCCGCCGCCCTTGCCTTATCTTCTTGAAACGAACATTACATTTCATAACAACTAAATTGTGGTCAGAGTCCGCATCCGCTCCTGGGAAACTGTGCGAATCTATCACACTGTTCCTAAACCTGTGCCTAACCATAATATAATCTAACTGATACCTTTCTGAGTCACCTGGCATGTTTTATGTATACCTACGTCTTTTGTGGTTTCTAAACCATGTGTTAGTGATGACTAACCCCTGTCTCCTGCAGAATTCAATTGCTTCCTCCCCGCGTTCATTCCTCGTGCCTAACCCATAATTCCCCACCTCACCACCATCTCTTCCTTCGCGTACCTTCGCATTCCAATCCCCCATCACTATCAAATGTTTCCCTGCAGAAACACTCGCGATGATATCCTCTAACTCATCATACATCCCATCAACTTCTTCCTCCCTGTGGTTGCTCGGTGGTATGTATACCTGAACAATGACCAAATTCGTCGGCTCTGCTTTAATCTCTACGAGTAGAATTCTATCTGTCGCTTATATATATATATATATATATATATATATATATATATATATATATATATATATATATATATATATAGATGATTTCTTCGAAGTCACTCGGAAGTGTTGAATAAAAAACTTAGACAGTAACACACAGCACTATCTTATATACCGAAGATATCTTATCTTCCGAAGAAGACGGAGCTCGAGTCCATCGAAATTATCAAGATATTATTGTGAGTGTTCTTTTTATGTGTTCTCGTGCTGTGTGTTACTGTCCAAGTTTTATATATATATATATATATATATATATATATATATATATATATATATATATATATATATATATATATATATATATAAATTCACTGATAAGTCATAAAAAACACAGAAACCAAAACACAAAAGAGGAAAAACTCACTGGTTCTCGAAATTTCGGTGGTCCCACCACCTTTCTCAAGAGGAATTAGGAACAGAACTGAGGCAGAGGAGGGCCCGAAAGCAGTGGTAGGAAGGAGAAGGGGAAATGGGGGAAAAGAGGGGAAAAGAGGGGAAAAGAAAGGAAAAGGGGGGAAGGCATTCAAGGTGAGGAGTTGATTTTAAGAGTTAATTGATTTAGGAGTTAATTCCTCTTGAGAAAGGTGGTGGGACCACCGAAAATTCGAGAACCAGTGAGTTTTTCCTCTTTTGTGTTTTGGTTTCTGTGTTTTTTATGACTTATCAGTGAATTTACATTACACGTTTGTGGGTTTTCCAAAAAAGTGTATATATATATATATATATATATATATATATATATATATATATGTATGTATAGGGTAATTCGTATTGAAATAAGATAGATAATTGGCCCTCAGGGATAACAGGGATTCCTGACGCATTAATGTATAGAATTTTGAATTAGAAAGAATTTACTATTTTTTTCCATGGATAATTTCTACTCATTTGAGTGTTAATAGTATATGGTGCAATGAAATACAGTCATAAACTGTGGTTTTATAGTCGTACGAGGAAAGTGTTAGATTATTAAGCCGCAAGAGTTTCAATATGGATTCTGATCTTAAGAGAGAAACGGTACAAATATTCGAATCTCATGCAGCATAAGTATTCGTGTGCTTGAAAGTTTGTTTAGATTAGCATAAAGTAATTACCAAATAAAAACATCAACTATGACGCAAAGACCATACGTATTTTGTTCGATCAATATAATATTTGATTACCTCTTCTCAATGCTACGATTGCCAATGTGAATAGCTGCTCTGGCCTTATACTAAAAAGTGGGTCCACTATTTCTCTACCCTCTGTATAAACTCGTATAGGTCAATTTTTGATTAAATACAAACTTTTTTACGGTCTCGTCTTTCTTTTTTTCATTGATTCACGACCGTAGCTACGTTCATTGTAAATCACAAACTTAATGTTGTTTCACTTCTTTAGCTCATTGAATAGGGTCGTTTAGCTACCAAAATACTCGTAATCCATCCCAACCATTCGTTTGCATTCATGCAATCTCTAGAGTAAATAGAGAAAACATCTTGCTCGTCGGTATGAAATTGTAAAATTGTCATTTATATGGTAGTTTAGTCTAACACACAATCTTCAACCGTCTAGCTATGAAATACCAGATTTTCTAATAAGTAATCTGTCAAAACTAATTTAAGTTTCAAGTAACCGCTAATTTAAGTAAAATTAATTAACTTTAATTCTCTGATGACATTTTTATTCAAGCTGTTTGGCAGTTAATGCTATTGGTAGCTAATTCTTTTATCTCTAACAGATTGTACCAGGTTTACAAGTATGAAATGCGAATTTCAGTCAGCAGATGGAGTACGAATGCAGTTTGTGGTATATAGATTAGGCACCCATGCCATTTTCTTGTGCCATCATTAAGTTTCAGACGCCAATGAGTGATAAATTAAAAAAGTGTTTGCATAGTGCTGTATTCAAAATGTCGAAATTTAAACCAAACAAAGAGCATTCGGGGACAGTATTATTTTTTTCTTTTAATTTGAAGAAAACCGCTGCTGAATCATACAGATTACTTCGAAGAGCTTATGGTGAACATGTTCCATCTAAAGAAATGTGTGGACGATGGTTTAGGCGTTTCAAAAGCGATGACTTCGATGGTGCAGACAAGGAACACGGAAAACAGCAAAAAGATAGGAAATAATGGCTCGATGAATGGTCCGTTGCAAAATGGAAAGATTTTTACTGACGTGGTATATACAAATTGCTCTATAGATGGCAAAAGAGTCTAACTAACAATGGAACATACTTTGAATAAAGCTCTTTTTATCAGTATTCCGAATTTTTATTTATTTTTTTAATCCGAATTTCGTACTGGCACATCTGGTATGTGCGTTCTTTGGAATAATTCGAAGGGAATCCCTGGCTTCTGGAAGACACTTCCTCGTCAACCACTTGAGAAAGTTTTTGCGATTGTTGCTAGGGCAGATCACAGTTGCTGGTCCCCGGCGCAGGATAAAGGTAATCTCTTCCTGCAAAACTTTCAGCGCGCACTTGGCCTGAAAAGTATTCCCCCACCCCGTAAAGAAACATTAAAATATCCAAGTCCCTTGAAATTGTCATGACAAAGTATGGGCTTCACACTAACAAACACATGATGTGTGCTTGAGTGTGCGTCTTTCCTGAACTCCCAAGTTCCAAGTTTATTATGGTATTAATAAACTTGGAACGTATGAGATTTACTTTAGGAAACGCGAGGCCTCCCGAAAAATTCAACTTCATGAGATAGGTGGCAAAGAAATGCAATGGCAACGTAGAGAAAAGGCGTTATTTCGCAATAGGTGTGACCCCTTCAGAACACACAACTAGCATTTGGGACCTGTCGGAGAAAATAATCATTCGGGAATGATGTACGATAGAGTTCAAATGTGCGCTAGGTTAAAAAAAAAATATTTCGAGATTTGAGTATTGTGGAGTAATCAGAGAGACAGGACGGACGAAGCCCCAAAGATTGAAAACAAGGAATACTTCTTTCCACTCATATAATTAGGAAATTACTAAGCCAAACTTGCAGATAGACGCAGTAAAATGGGGCAAGAGAGGTATATAGAGTAACGCAAGGGTAGATTAATATTCACATCCTCAATGATTTAGTACGAGGGTAATTTGAAAAGTTCTCGGAATTGAAGAGAAAGAAAGGACTTACCTCTGTGAAACTTTTATTTTTCAATGTAGTCTCCCTGTACCCTAATACGCTTGGTCCAGCGATGTTCTAATGTCTTGAACCCATTTCGAAGATTAGATTCCTTCAGGCCTGCAAAATACCCGTCTACTTCGGCTGTTATTTTTTTGTTTGAAGAGAATCTCCGTCCACCGAGGAAAATTTTGAGCTAAGGTAATAGATGGAAATTTGATTTAGCCATATCAGGCAAATCAGGTGTGGCAGGAATTCGTATCTTTGATCACGTATTTTTGACATGGCAACGACACTTATGTGTGGGCTTATAATGTCTTGATGAGAGATTACTTTCTTCCTTGCCAAACCTGGCCTTTTTTCGTGTATTCGAGTATTTTGATTTAGTTGGTCGAGGAGATTAACGTAGTATTGTCTAGAAATTATTTGACCAGTGGGGAGATAATCTATAAGTAGAATCCCTTTCGCATCCCAGAAAATTGAATCCATCGCCTTCCTGGTCGATCTTATTGCCTTTACTTTCTTTATTGGTGGTTAATCAGCATCTTTGCACTGATTTGACTGCTGTTTTTTCTTTGGGGTATAGTATTGGACCCAAATTTCATTTGTGGTCACAAACCGGCGCAGAAATCTAGTTGATTGCTCTTAAAACGGGTCTAAAATTATCCCGAAATTATCATTCAGATACGTTTGTGATGCTGCGCCAAGAGTCGCGGCACCCATGTAGCAGACAATTGTCTCATACCCAATTCCACTCCTAAAACGTGATCTGCCCATTTGGATGACATCTCTACAGCTTCAGCGATTTCTCGCTCTTTCAGTCGACGATCCTTAATGACCGTTTCAAGTATTTCGGCAGGAACAGTTGAGACTGTCGCTTCATTAGAAATCTCTCAAATGTTTTACTTTCAAGAATAAGTTGAACGATCAGTAAACCAAATTTCCGAATTCGTGTTTCGGGTGCAGACTTCATTACTCCAAATTAGTAGCTTCATTAGTTTAAGGATTCCGGTTTGAGGATGAGTTCGTAAAAAAGGTACTCTTTATTACAAATTAGGTTCCACCTTCATTTGGCTTAGGGAATTTCAGAGTCATTGAAAAAAATGTCATCAGAGAATCAAAGCCAATTAATTTTACTTTAATTAGACGTTACTTGAAACCCCTACATGTGTGATGATCAATAAATAAGTTTTAACTAACTATTTATAATATATAACTAATATATTTATATATATATATATATATATATATATTATAAAATCTAGTATTTTATAGCTACACGGTTGAAGATTGTGCGTTAGACTAAACCTAGCACATAAATGGCAATTTAACAATTTCATACCAACGAGCTATAAATGTTTGCTCTATTTTCTCGAGAGATTGGTTTACGTAGGCTAGAAAGGTTTAAGTGAGTTGAAGGCCGAACAAACAAATTCAATTATTTCCACCAGAGTAAAACGTAGAGCCGAAGAAAAATCAATGTTTCATCTGTTGCATTTGAATGAATTTAATCTTGTAAAAAAAATTAACAGAATCTATATTTTGGAAGTATATATAGCTCTAGGAAAAACAATGTTGCACTGATCCTTTTTGCTAAAATCTTTATTTTCGTGCAACCCAGATTTCGGCATCCCAATTCTCCAACAGTCCAAGAGCTAAAGAAAGCATTGGAATATTTATTCCGGATTGTAGAATAATATATAGTGATCTATTTTTGTTTAAATAAATAGTTAAAAGTTATATTTAACCATTGTTGACCGTTTTTGCTTTGATATAATACTCTCAGCTCCGAATGTTTCCTTCGTATTTTGTACTTTATATTGGAAAACTATCCCTATTTTCTCGTTGGCGCTCTTTGATAAGGCAACATGTAGAATAATACATCATTTTTAAGGCATTGAAAACATTTAGTTTAATTATTTGAAGTGAATTTTTGATTTTTTAGAAAAAACCCAAACTTTACACCATATTGAGCAATGTCCGTATGACCACATCTTAATTACGTTTTCATTGATATTTGGTTGTCCCCCAAAACTAAATAGAAAAAATTCGGAAAAAAATTCAATTGCAGATGAAAGTAAACATTACTAAAATTCTTTAAAATATCATTCTTATGCATCGAAACACCGATGAAACACCAGCGCCTCTGACAGTCGCCCCTCCTGGAAAACGTTGGCGGGAATCTCGTTCAGGTAACTCGTCACGGTTTCTTTGACGTTATTTAGCGTTCCTTAATGGTTGTCTTTCTAGCTTGGTATTATTCTTTGGAACAAAAATAACTCCGGCAGTGTCACATTGGGGTTATAGGACGGTTGGGGCACCCATGGTGCTTGGCCAGGTACTCGGACACGAGGAAGGCGGTGTGGAACGGAGCGTTATTGCGGTGCAGCCTCCAGTTGGTAAATATCTTCTTCTTGACGCCTTGCACTCTTTCCCGTAGCCTTTCAAAGGTTTCACGTAAAAATTATTGTTCACTGTCTGTCCATGAGGCACAAACTCTTTGTGAATAACGCATATTGAGTCGAAAAAGACGATGGAAAAAGAATACATATTTTTGGGACAGACCTAGTATATCAGTTGTAAAAGCATTTTAAAATCCTTCGTAACATATGAGTAAATACAGAGTAAAACGTCGTAAAAAAACATACCAGTGTGAAATATTTCGTATTTGGCTGAATGATGAAAGATCCGTGATTAATGAGAAAGAAATTACCTGTGGCATTGTGACGTTTTATTCAGTGACACATGCATAGGCATGCGTTGTACCGGTGATTGGCTATTTGATAGAAAGCAAAATAACAGTAAAAATGTATTATTTTTTAAATTTGCATATAAATTTAAGTAATCACATTTATTTGATTTTTCGGGACTAAAAGTGAAACTTTTTACTCGGTTGTATCCTGGAGTGATTACACTTAAGAAGATATTTGGAGGTAATGAGCACGTTCCTCGGAACTTATTTTTCAGTCTCCAGCTATGGAAAAAATGGAGTCCGGAATTTTAAACAAGATGATGCCAGAAATATAAGGGATCGGAAGAGTAAAATGTTAGGCTGGAAATGCATAAGAAACTAGGTAAGAGAATAAGCGATGACGTTCTCTGTGGAATTTCTTTCGCCTAGACGGGCGTGCTTCAACTTCTTCCTAGACACAATCACAGGGACAATAAAACGTCATTATCTATAAAATGAAATGTCTACAGAGTGAGATATTCAAAGGTAAGGAAGGTTCTGAGAATTCATAAAAATATATTTATGGCTCAGATTATTTAGGGCAGGTTCTTTTATTCTTTTTGTTAATAAAACAGCTCGATGCTTCACGTAGATTAATATTTAAAGATCCCTTTTCTGTAGCCTGTAGTTTTTCCCTCAGAAGTAACTGTACACTGCTTATTACGTCACAGTAACAGTTTCCATATTTCCGCCCCGTTCATAACTACACTCCATATCAAAGTTTTGACGAGCCTTTTCTTAACCTCCATCCTAAGCGTCCCTTCCATCAACTCCTTTATCCTAGTGAAAACCTCTTTCCTTAGTATAATTCTTCTCCTTACGTCCTTATTACTTTGACCATTTTGGTCCAAAACACTTCGAAGGTACCTTAACTGTTGAACCTGCTTCAGCTTTAAACCTTCTATTTTTATGTTAAGGTTAGGCTCACTTTTTCTGGAAAATCGCATTGCCATCGTTTTTTTACTCATTCACATCCATTGTCTATCCACTGTCCTTCCAATGCACTCGGCAGTCCTTTCAAACCCCTGGGCTGAGTGGCAAACTAAAGCTTGGTTATCCGCCAAACTAACTGATTTTACCAATTCCCCTCCGACTTTCATTCCTACCTCCTTTACTCTTCCCATGCCTCTTTAATCATTTCCTCCACACATACGTTGAACAGCACCGGTGACAATGGGCAACCCTGCCTTACCCCTCTTCCTAACACTGCCCATCCGGACTCTCCGTTCCCCACTCGCACCTGAGAAGACTGAGACATGTACAGGTTACGGATTATCCTCCTGTCCCTCCAATCTATTCCAATCTTCTGCAATATACTCAAGAGTTTTTCCCAATTTACGAAATCAAGCACTTTATTGAAATCTACGAAAAAGTGTATATGATTTTATAAACGTACATATATGATAAAACGTGTATTTTTTTTTCAATTAATTCCAAGCCATTGTACTCAAGCCACTTCTTTAAAAGAGGAAATCATTCTGAATTGTGTAGCTCATAGCTCTCTATATATTTCACTCATATCAAAATTCTAGATAATCCGTAAAAGGAGTTAAATATCTAGTTAATCAATGATCACACAAGCCATTTACTTAGAATAAAAGAAATAGTCACAAAACCGGATGTTGAAGTGCTCCAGTTTTAGTAAAAATTTAGACTGGCTTTTTTCATCAGCCCATCAAGAAAAATTCACTTAAAAGAAAGAAATTAGTTAATCATTATCGGTAAGTTTTTTTCCATATAGGTTTAACGATTTTACTTTAATACGAATTTGTGTATACCCTCAAAAACAATTTAACATATACCAATGAAATGGATATAAGCTGTTTTCAAACCTTATCTCATGTACTACCGCTCTGTTATCTATGGGCACGTATGCATATAATCTTTGCATATCCATCTCATTTTCCTAAATTTTTTCAGTTGTATGAGCAACGTGCATCACACGTTTAAAATCATTAATTCGCAATTCATTAAATGAACTAGGTCCATTAAGAGTGAACATCCCGGCCAATAATGTTAAGTGCATTCAAGGGTACATTCAGAAAGTCAAGTAAAAAGGAGAGTATAATGTTAAGGTCAGTAAAATACAGAATAATAAAGGAAAATGCTAATAATATGAAGCGAATATAGTTCATTTAATAGCTGCTCAGTGAGTAAGGTGCCCCTGTTTGATATAGAAGCCAGGGATTCAATCACCACCAACAGCAGTCCATCTAAGTTCATTAAATTCAAATAGCTTGTTCCTCAAGAGGCTGCGTGTACCCTGTGTTTCGAAAAAATTATTTAAAGAGATCCCAAGTTCAGCCGAGGCCAAGGTTGAGATTTCAACACCAACCTGCTGCATGGCATTTATTTAAAGAGATATTTGACATTGATATTAAACCAGGTAATAGTGTGAGTATCTGAACGCAAATTGGAATATTGAACGGATTGTACCAATTAATATTAACGAATGGAGCGTCATTTATCCCAGCGACACTGGAACGCTTTGTACGCGTTCACAAGTAGTAAATCCTTTTGTATAAACTGCGTATCGCCAAATTCAGTTATGAAGAGGGGTTTAACGCAAATCACGAATGTTGAGAGGTTTTTGCTTTCGTACTTTTAGAGATGCTCTTGATGCTCTGTATCGATATCAATTGGCAAGTAGAAATTCATGGGGTGACAGGCAAATGGGGTCAGTCTGAAGCGTTCCGAACTTGTCCTCCCCCTACGTCGTGCTTCCCACCCCTTCTTCAATCAAAGGGTAAACCGAGGAGGAGGGAGTGGGACCTCCCATTCCAGCTCCTGGCGGAATTCCAACAAGTGGGCGCAAGAGAGTCCGCGGAGGGAAGAGCCCCTTCTCCCCCGCTAGCCATCAAACAATGCACTCTGGAGAGAAATCCACGCGTTTTCTTTTGAATGAAGGAATCGTGTCAAACAAACCGCACCAAATGGACACCGGCGAGTGAGTAAGTTTGAAAAAAACTAATATTCCATGTTTCTTTGTTCAAGTTACGATGTAAAAACAGTTCTATTTCCACCAATCGCTGTCTTTAGTACAGGTACATGTATTTGGTTTCAGTATCAATCCCTCAGACTTTTCTTCTAATAGGAGGATACGATCATATGCAATCGTTGCCTTCTATAATCTCAAAAACACCATCGGAATACTAATCGGTTTCTCGCTAAGCAGCGCACACTAGATATTTTGCTGTAGAAGTTTTTGAATAAAAGTTAACCGTAATTATGGATCCGAATTGTACCTTGATTTCTTTGGAATAAGTCTAGCATAATTAAAAGTTCAATATTTCATTATTGTTGGGACAAATACTTTTAATGTCCAAGATCTAATTGACATTTCTTAACTAATTGAATGTCTTGATAAAAAATTTTTGTTGAATTATTATCATAAAATACTAGAATATCACCAGTAAATAGCAAACCACGAGAAACACACTTATGGTATTACCTCGTATTTATGCAGAGGTCAGCCTATAATTCATGTCGTCGTATCTTATGCTTCGTTTTATTTTATTTCCTACACCTCTCGTCTCAGATGGAAATTCATAGGAATTTTTTATAAATGGCTTCCTGATACTTTCTTTTGTTTTTATTGAAAATATAGTCCTATATGAACTCTTCTCCACCTGCACTATTTTGCTTACTATTCCTCTTATTTCTTTGCTAGCAACTTTATTCTTGTAGTAAAATAATCGCCAGGTCGACATCATCTGGTTATCGCATGCCTGATAGGATAGGATACCGGATAGGGTACTTGATGATGTCGCCTCTGCGTCGAAATCGGTAGAATTATGAAGTTTTTTTATGTGAACCAATGCCAAGTTGACTTATTCAGTGATCAAGAATTTTCACAAGGTAGAACTTCAAACCATCAAATTCAGTGGAATCTATTCCTATTTGACAGTAGTCACAAAGCGTAAGCTATGAGTAACCAAATTGCGGCTTAATGAAAGTAATCAGTCCGCCTTCTTTAGCAACGTGAATCTCTTTTGTAATACACGTGTGCATCTGAAGCCGCCTTCTCCAGGAGCGATTGGAGCGATGTGGCTGGAATGTAGATGTTTTTCGTCAAATAACATTCCCTCCCCCCGAATTGGGTGATCCTTCCAATCCTTTTCAGGCGAATTTCTCGTAAAGAATTATTCATTTGTTCTTCATCTTCTCCATCTGAAAATATGATATGCTTTGAAATGAATGTAATAAAAGCAGTTATAAATCGTTTAAATTTTAAAGATTGAGAATAAAAAGCTTACTTAAAAACCAATTTTCTTAAGGACCGTTCGTAGAAACGTAAATTTTGCGTCAAAATCCGGTTTCTCCCCGTTTTATTCCCGCTCTTCCTCATTTATAGACTCGACCGTGGGGGTTCTTCTACGTACAAACATCCAAGCCCTAGATGGTGACCCACCCAGGCGGGAATCGAATCCGCGACCTTAGGGTTGGCAGACGATGACGTCACTTCACCGGCGTCGGCAATTTCTTAGGGCTGGGCAAAATTCTTCGCGGGACCTCTTTCATTGAGTAATTCGAGCCTTTGGAAAAATCTACGTTCCGTTGGAATAGTCGCAGGTAACTATTATGAAAAGAAGAAGTATTTGAAGATATATCCAAAGGAGAAGACGTTAATACAGGGGTTGAAAATGGTCCAGAGTAAAATCCAATAGGTTTGTTCAAAACTACTACGAGAATCGAGTGAGCGTGACGCATATGCTGGAGGAATGAGGTTGAAAACCCCTTGATTCTAGTGGTGGGCAGGCAAAACTGAGGCTTTTATGAAGGTGCAGGGCAACTGAGTGTTCTTGCGACACCGATGAAATCATTTTGACCCCAAGTTATATCGGTAGAATTGACCACCAAGATTGAGTACGAGAGATAGACCGAGAGATTCAAGGATTCCTACTTCCCTCAAATCATACAAATTTAAAGCAAAATCGAGCCTAAGCACCCGAAATTTTTCTTAAAGACAAACATTCAATGATTCATTCAAGTTTGGTATGATTTGTATGATTTGGTATGATTCGATTTGGCCATGTGTGAGTCTATGTGTACAAGTGTTTTGCATATGAGCAAAAATGTATTCAAATCATGCATAAACTAAAAAACGTGCATGCATGGCTGCCGTCCTGCCACCCCCTCTAGCGACGGCTTGCGGTGTGCTGTGTACTTGTATGAGTGATGAATCTTCCTCGTGTCATACACGATATCATGTGATATCGTGTCATATCGTAATTCTCCTAGAACTGCATTACTACACCCTCCCTCCCGTTGCAGTCGACTCCCTCTTAAATACATATTTAAGATTAAAGCCTTCCTGCTAATTTTCCTTGATAAAGGTAATAATATAATAAATTATTTCATGAGCTTGGCCATGAATCATCTTTCTCCCGAGTTTATATAGTCCAGGATACATGTCGAGTCGTCAATGAGGGATGCTATTTACGAAATTGTGAAGGAGAGGAGAGCTATGAATAAGGAAAATGATGAATTTCAATGACTGAATAAAATTTAAAAAGTTAAATGAATAGTCCTAAAAAAAACCAATGCATTGCAGAAAAAGGAAATGAACATAGGAAGGGAAAGAATTCAGAAAAGAACTCTATCAAAAATCAAAATAACCGCAAAAAAACACCTAAAACACACAAAGTAGACACACGCACACACAAGTGGCTAAAAGTCACGTGGCTAATCTTAATCTCTGCCAATGATCGTTATTCTTGTAGTTAAGTCACAACCGAATGACGGGTGAAGGTGAGTCGAGGCCCCGGTGATGGCTAAGAAGGGCTCATTAGCTGACACTCCACGCTCACCAACCTTCCTTCCCCGTTTCGAAGGGTTTTTAAAACTCCCGATCCCAAGTCTCAAATTCGTCTTTCGTCCAAGTGCCACAATCTTTTACGACTGCTACATTAGGGATTAACCAAGGGTGAGTTTCATCATCAAATATCAAATCCAACCTTTGGTTTGATTTAAGTGGATATTGTTTTCAAAGCGGTCTTCGTCCCTTGGGATGGAGAATGAAATCATATTAGGTTAGTGTATCTTAATAATTACCTTAACATATCGAATTTTGATTTTTTGCTTCCTTTTTTCCCCTTCCTTAGTGCATATATTCGCACGCCAATGTTTCTTTATCTCATTTATATTCTTCTCACATTAAAAGCGCATTATCTTCCTTACTTTCTGTATTTTAATTTTTCCTAATTTCTTTAAATCTGTTAAATCATGTCTTAATGGTAAAAAAATAACATCAACGTAGTGATACCCTGAGAGTAATTATAAGTTCCTTTGTATTAGTGCCGTAATAAAATTTTGAAGCAATTCTGAAATTATTTATCCAGTTCTTCTAAAGCAACAAATATTCTGTTTTAACTGTATTCGTTGCGAGAATTCAGAGATGGGTAACACGCATGACCTGAAGATGACGTTGAACGTCGAAACCCGGGTCGTATCGTAATAAATTTTCTGTGGAATCACAAAGTTACTATTCTTTCATTTTCAATATGAATCAACTCCATAAAGTTACGCCAGAAACCATCAATTCCTAAAAGTTTTTTATACATTAAACAAACTTCGTTGGAATCAGGTATGAATTTAAAGCTCCGTCAGTTTGTTAGTGAAGTTCCTTAACTTTAGGGTGCATATGCATAAAGGTTACTAAGAGTGAGTAGATAACCAGTCGGATGGACGGAGCATGTCAGTATTCCGATATACGGATTCTGCCCAATAAAAACGCGCACTTGTGCAATCTGGCGGCCATGACGCGGATTATAGCCCCACCCAATAGCGGCACTAGTGCCTGAGACCTAATGAGCCGTCTGTGCTTGACGGATCGTCGAGCTGTGCGTATAGTGCCAGTTATGTTAGTTTCTGTTGCCCTTTTTTTTACTGTATGAAAAAAATGAAACTTGACAAAATCACGTGGCAACGAATCAACATCAAGTTTTTTGGTAAAGTGATTGAAATTTACGATACTGGTCAAAAATTGTTCGCTTGCTTTTGGTTAAAGATATCACTATGGTTTCCTCAGTAATTGTGATGGTTTAATAGAAGCACTTCTTTGGTACTAGCTGTTCTCTTCAGATGCCTTATAAAAGATGAAATAATGAACAAAGTAGGTGGAAACAAACCTTGATGCAGAGCAATAACATAAACTATTACCTGTTAATTCTGCAGTCAGGGTCCTAGATGAGACAACCTCATTATTATGTGCAAACATTTCACATCGACTCATTATGTACTAACAACGCCACCATAAGTTTCTGAAACATCTCGCCTTGAAGATCATTCAAATAATGGCATATACTATTCAACTCCTTTTGTGCCCTGTCTTGTTATATGTAAGACAGTTTTGTTTCGTTCTTTGAAAAATATTTTACATAAATATATTGATAGAAAATAACAGTACGGATTTCAAGCATTAACCTTCTGTTTTCACGACCATCTTTTTGAATAATTTGTAGCGTTAATTGACGTAACCAGGATTGTGAAACTTAAAAGCTAATAGTGGAGTTTGCAAAGAGCATTTATTTCTCTTTATTAAAGATACAAGATACAGACTCAAGTCTCATATAGTGCGTTTCATCTCTAATACAGAATATTTACCTCAAAAAATTTATCTGTGGCATAAAATGTACATTATCTTCCACTTTCATATCCTAAGATAATCAGTATCCCTATCTCGTCGGAGGCAGCCTCACAAGGATGAAAAGCTGAGACTGTTTCAAGTCTCCATTTGAATATTCTCCGTGATGTCCTTCCAAGAAAGGGGTTTCTGAGCGCGGTCGGGGTCCCAAGTTAATCAATTTCTTGCAAATTAATGAGTAAGCCACCGCAGAAATCCGGACAAGAAGGGCGTAGCGCACAATGAACCCATTTCTACGCTAAATGTCACATGACCTCTCAGTGGTTATTCCTTTTGATGTGTTCCTTAACTTGCAGTTCAGCGCCTGAGTTCAGTAAATCGCTGTCCAATGGATTTTATTCCTTACCCTTGTAAATTTGTGGAACAAATGTGCTCCACTATATTCAACATATGAATGCTCGTTACATTTAATTTCTCAATTAATATATTTGAAAATAGGTAAAGAGAGAAGTTGGAAAAATTTCAAAAATAATGCTACTCGCAAATTTTGGCAGGCGTAAAATTAATTTCCATAGTAAACTGACATTTACGAGACGCTTAAATACTTACTGTCTCTCAAAACTCGAAGTAACTTGACAAATGAATCACATATTGCCAGTATATACTTTCAGAGACATAATTAATAGCTCTTAAATGTGGCATATATATATATATATATATATATATATTCATTCACATGGAGATAGGTATAAGAAAAAGGGATAACATATAGTATAAAGGACAAACACAGGAGAGGTGGGGAAGGCGGAATCAAGCAGATCGCAAGCGCAAAAATATTATCTTGACCGGGGCTTGAACACCGGATCTTTCGACTTGTCGGGCCGATACTCTAACCACTTGAGCTATTGAGGAAACATTTCGGTTTTGTAGATGATGGTAGAGTTTACTCATTACTAAGCCCGACGGCCTGCGGAATTCACACATTAGGGTAAGTGGGCCAGTTCTTTCCCTGTGCCGATTATGGTTTCCCAGGAAGATCTGGTACCCGAAAAATCACATTGCTTGGGTGGAGCTGCAGATGCTCAGAGGATCTTGCGTATATATTACAAATACGTTATATTTTAAGCATATATATATATATATATATATATATATATATATCGTAAAACAGGGTCGCAGTTGTCCTGGGGTAGGTGTTGGCCTACTTATCGGAGGGCTCGGGTTCGGTTCCCGGGTAAGCCTCTCTGGGCACCTGCAGCTCCACCGAAACTATGCGATTTGCGATTACATACATATATAATATTTATATATTATATTATATGTAACATAAATTTTATATTTATTATATATTACATATATTTATTATATATTACAAAAAATGTATACACACATGTGTTTGTAGTTCTCATCTCAAACTCGGATATGCCAATGCTTGTAACATATTTGCAAGCATTGCTATATCCGAGTTCAAATGTGTCAATGATGCATTTGAACCCTCTTTCGTTTATTAAAACCATAACAATAAATATAAAAATTCCTTGGTTGAAACATAATAAATTGCTATATTAGAATTATAAAGGCAAAATCCTTGAATTTACGTTCGTGAGTTCACACCACCCTCGCAAACCTTTCCTTTGAGGCGTCTTGTCTACTTATATCCGTGGCTATTTTAATGCCTTTATATTTGAATTTATTTTCTTTTTTTGATTGTCATTCCGAGTATTTTAGAAATTTTATTATGAGATCACAATGCTTCTCTCTACTCATAAGAGGAGTTTGAGGTGACACAGAGCGTACATTAAATGAGATTAGAAGCCTGCGTTAAATGATTTGAAACCCAGTAACGGCCACGCTAATTAGCTATTGCCCAAATAATTTAATTGACCATTGGTTGAATCCCTCATTTGGGGAAAATCTTATAATTTCGTCAAACAGAAAAATTCCTGGCATTAGATGAAGGGAGGTGTCGTAGGGAGAGTATTCCGTGGGGATAGTCCCTTCAGTTAGAGACATCAAACTTTATTAAATATTTGGTGAGAGATAGGTAATACCTCAGTTTCAATCGCGTTTCCACGGACGTTACACGATACTTGCAATTTGATCGCTCGTTGTGGAATCAATATGGACAAAGAGGCGAATATCCGTGGATTTCGAGGGGCAGGGAGGGAGGCGGGAGTAATGGCGGCGGAGGGCCGGCATTCCACCCGCTTATCACCCGATCCAGGGCCAGCAGAAGGGATGGAGCGAAGGAGTGAGGGAGAGAGACACCCGAGCATCGATAAAATACCGAAAAGGGATTTCGGAACATTCGGAGTTTCAAATGAAGAGCAGCGAAACGAGTGATAAGAGGAGGCGGAGCGATGGGGGACAATGAGGAAAGGGGGGGGGGTGCAAAGCGCGTTTGGACGGGTGAAAGGGTAGCATTCGGGGGAAGGGGAAGGGGGGAGGGGAAGGGGGGAGGGGTTTAGGCGGGAGGAGGCTCCTCTCTCGTAAAAAGGGAATTAACGCAACACTCCGGGTGGCTGCGGGCGCGGAGATCGTCGGGTGGAGGAGGGTGGGGTGTCCGAAGGGCGTGCAAGAGGGGGGTGGTGGAGGGAGGGAGAGGGTTGATGAGAATGTGGACGGGGTGCGAAAGACGGTTGTCATCCTTCATTACGGGCCAGCAGCGGTGTTGAGGGATTTCCACGCAGCGGGTGCAAGGAGGTGGAATCGGAGAGATAGTTGCTCTGGAATGGACAAAAAATTAAGAGGGCGGGGAGGGGGAGAGGGTGGCGGTGCGGGGGCGAGGCGGAGGCAAGGCGCCCGTTTTTGCGCGACAGGAAAACAAATTGCACGGTAAGCATGTTGGCGACTGGTGGTTCGGCTGATGTCGTTGGCTCTCCGCTCCGATGGTTTCGTTTCGATACCAGTGTTTGTACTATGGTTATTTTTCTTTGATATCTCGATCCCCACTTGATTTTATTTGCTATATAATTCAAATGTTTCATTATTTCATTTGAATAATGTGTTAAACAGGTGACCTCTTGTATTTGAAGTTCTTTATTATTATTATAACTTACGTTGGAAAATGATTCCTCTCATCATCCTTCTTGGTAAGAGCAGATGGATATTTAGAATTCTCCGTGACTTCTGAGATCATGCCTATATTTTCCAAATTCAGCGCAGGAAAAAATCCAAATTGTGACGACGCTACTAGATGAGGCTCGAACACGCAACCGACAAGTTAATAAGCGGTCTTGTAACTTCGGCTAACTTGTAACTAATATAGTGATCGGATATATGCATCCGAAAGCAGATTTAAAGAATATTTTACGAAATATATATTTTCCTGGATGGCGTCACGTCTGGAAACAGTTATTTTTTTGCTACGTGTATGATATCTTCTCCATTTTGTAAACGTCTTCAACTGTGAGGGAAAAAGATAATTTTCACCTGGCACTCTTCATCCTCCTTCCATCATTGCCACCTCAGTTATTCAGGTGGGCGTACGTACTGAAAGAGGCCGATGGCAGTGAAAATTGGTAATTTATAATTAATGGCAATATACTTAAGTAGAATACTTGATAACTAAATACATTTGATTTTAAATCGATATCAAGTTGCGTTTGACAAAAATAAGCCAATGGAAGGCAGTTTATGGTGCTTAGTAAGGAAATATTAATATGATTGTATGGAATTGAATAAATTGCTCATAAGCTATGAAAATGTTCGAATAAACTTAAGTTTTCAAGGAGAGGGTGTCTTCTCTCGACCGTAAAGTGAATTATTAATGTGGAAGGAATTTTGAAAACTCCTCCATTGAGATTATTTGATTGGATTTTGATTGTAAATGTATTGTCAGGAATGCTTCAAACTCCAAAAAGGAAATTAAACAATTTTCCGGAAATCATTCTCTTTTTTGTATGACTCGATGCTATTGCTGATGGAATACATCACCTCCTCAAACACCAAGTGAATTGCACTTTTGCATTTCCTCAAAACTTGAACGAAATGCTTTCCTTGCAGCGACAAAAGGTAACGAGCTCCGTTTCCAGGGAAAGTAAACGAGTGTTAGTAGAAGTAGTATTGTTGGGGAGGCGACCGACAGCTGAGGTCATTTGCGCCATTAGAGATGGACTGGAAAGGATGAAGGACGGAGAGAAACCCGACATTAGCATTAGCCTACTCTTAACACAAGGCGTCAAGGGGTCCGCAGTTTAACGTCCCATCCGACGGACTCACTCAAAGTGCTCCCCACAAAGCACCTCAAGAAGGGAAGGAGATACCACTGAAAAAATATATGCCGTGTCCGGGTGGGAAGCCAGTACGTTAGCCACCGTACCATCTCGATCCCCCGAAAATAAACTAATGTCGCGGGACAGACATGGGTAGTACTCACTTACTTACTCACTCGAAAGTAAGTTTGTAGAGTGTTTTACAACCACAACTCATTGCCTCAACTCTGGTCGACCATTATTTTAAAGATGGCCGACAAGACGCCACGGATGATACAAGGCCGGGACGATCTTCAACCATCTGGGTTGACGATAACATTGATCGTGTTCTGTCCCTTATCATTACCGATAAGCGAAAAAATGTCCAAATGACAGCTGATGAACTGAATTTAGGAAAATCTATTTTAACCGAACGTGATGGATGGATCCCTCACCATGACAATGCATCTGCACATTCAGCATTGATTGTACGCCAGTTTCTGGCAAAAAATTTAATCAACATCCTTGATCATCCTCATTATTCGCCAAATCTCGCCCCTGTGACTTTTTCCTATTCCCTAAATGCAAAAATGTGATGATGGGACATCACTGGAAAGATGTGGACACAATAAAGGAAGAAACGACGAGAAAACTAAAAAGCCTAACTGCCGAGGACTTCCAAGGGTGCTTTAAGCAGTGGAAAAGAAGTTGGACTAAGTGCATAGCAAATAAAGGAGAGTATTTTGAAGGGGAAAAAGTCGATGTAGACTAAATGTTGCAAAGTAAAGTTTATATGACCACGATGGGAAGCAAACCAAGGTACGTATTCAAAGCATGGCGAAAAGAAGTTTCCGTGGAGGGCATGATTCTCCTATCAGAAACGCCACGAAACTGCTCCATTATTGAACCAACATCGGGGTTACAAAGGATGAATTAGCACTAGTTTGGTTTTCGATACCCCGACGGCTTCATATATGACATGTCTGGGTGGGTGTTTAATCGTTGCTCATGCGGTGACCTCTCACGGAGGTGAAATTCGAAAGCGTGGGTTGAGGCAAGGAACGCAATTACAGCCTCACTAATTTGAACGGAGGATTACTACGGTCTTTCGGGTAATATAGAGTAGCGATTTTTCATTTCATATGAGGTTGTATGCATTTCCACTTTTCCTAATTTTACAGGGAATGTAGGAAACAGGATCTGTCACCGAATCTTCATATTTATTGCTGGTATCCAAGTTTTATTCCTTTAATATGTTATTGGCACGGTCTCTAACGTATAAAACTCACAAAATATTCCGAAGACGACTTGGAACTTGAAAACAAGGAACATTCAACTCAGCTTAAAGAGTTAAGCATTTCCCAAAAAAGGTAATTATGAAATTCAGACACGATTGATAATTTCCTTCTATGCGAATGCTGTTTGGAAGGCGACTTAGATGCAAACCACTCTTAGCATTTTCATCGATTCAGTTTTATAATTTAGAATACGGCGTCTTTAGATGTTTAATAGTGCCTTCAGATCCTTTGCAGTGGCAGGTTTTATGATTTTCCAGATGTTAAATTGAAGAGCACGGTTCTGGATTATGGTAAATTACTGTGGGATGCGTAATAGTTATTTCATAACTTCACCATAATTTTGAATTACTATTTTAGTCTCACAAAAGTCTTTCAAAGTAGCTTGCTTCACTCTTATAAACATATTTAGCGCAGGCATGTCATAGTATTTCAGATATTTGAACTGGTCAAAGTGTCAATTTATAATAATGATGCATGTTTCGTCGATACTTAATACTTCAAAATTCGTTCTACTCGTTAAGCCAAGTACTGTATGTAATATTCAGATGCCGAGTACTGTAATGTAAGGATTTGTGAATGGAAGAATTATTAAGATCAGAGTGCGCCCTTCTCTGATCACAGGCCTTTACAGCCATTCGCACATAGCATTTTTGGCTCAAATAGTTTCTCGCTTTACAACGAACACCTTCAGGAACACAATTTCACAAGCAAGATCTAGATCTTCCTTCTTGAACGCTTTAACCTCACAAAACAAAATAAAATGTATTCCTGATTGATAAAAAAATAGTTACGACTTTTAAAATACCTGTAGTAGTATGCCATGTATAGTATAGTTATAGGAGCAGTGCAAATATTATCTTTTCCTCTCTCATGCTTTTTAATCAATGTTTTGTTTTTATCAACTGATTAATTGTTTCCCCTGTTAATATTGACTTTCAATCGTCATATTCTTTCGAATTTTGTTGACAGATTGGCTGATTGTGTGTGCTATCGTTTAGGACTGAGCCGCATCTTAGGGGAAGTGTTTCATGTTCATTTAAAACGTTGCGTCGTTATCCGTGGAACGGCGTCATTCGTCCCTATATGCACTCACACATCCCTCCGAAATTAAGTCCCGAGCAACGCAATTCCACGGGTAACGGCATAAAGACGCCATAAATAACTCGCGGATATTGCGGAGTGGGATGGGTTGCGGCCGCAGCCAGTGCCGTACCTATTGCCTGTCGTCGGGGGGGGGGGGCGCGGAGGAGTGGAGGTGAGCTCGGGAAGAGGGGGAAGGGAGGGCAAAGGCGTGGGCCTATGGATTCCGATGATTAGAGGAAGGAGAGCGATAAATGTTGGAACAACATGTATTCGTAGAGAAAAATGAACCTTTCGTGTTCATTTCTGCATTGAATTGAAGCTTTCTATGTAACAGACTTCATGTTCTTCAACGCAGATGTTTTTTAATGGGATTAGTACTCAACGAGAGTTTGCACTCTGATATGACTTTTCTACTTTTGTGTTGCCCATCTGTCAGATCAAGGTTTTATATAGCACAGAAATAAAACCCACGCATGCCCTGTGGCTGCAAAATAAATCTGAACATTTGAGTTCAATGTTCTATGATATCACCAGTGAGTCTGCGAGATACTAGGACATACAATGTCCCATGTAGTAGTTGTACACTGTAACTTGTAAAATGATCCACAGAAAGAAGATGGCACCGTTAGTCTTAGCTGGAGTCATAAAGTCTCAATTGAAGTCAAAATTGGAGTCCAAACCACGTCAAAGGCTGATGAAATAAAAAAGGATATAGCCAAGGATGGTGATCAAAACAATGTACTTGTAAAATATTTGCTAAGTTTCAACACGAGGGAAACACAATTAGAGGAAAACAGGACATTTTGAATGAAAATGTCGCCAGAAAACTGTTCAAAGAATGAATAAATGTACGTTTACATTTGGAAATGCCAATAAGAAGGACTTGAGGACTAACTTAGGAGTAAGTGAAGATAGGGGAGGGATAACTGATAAAAGGGTAAATTGAAATGAGGGAATAACTGAAATATATATTAAGAGAATAGGAAAAGGAAACTGAAAAGAATGAAAATTCCTATTAGCCGTGTATTGGCCAGTTCAGGAGTGAAACGGATAAATAAACTAAGAGGAGGAAACCTGGAGAACAGGTTAGGAGGAAGAATTTGTAGAGGCAATAAAGCAGCAAACCTGACGCCCATTCCGTGAGAATCATGCTGCAGGCGAACTCAAAGAAGAAGTTCAGTAATTTATTGGTCAAGATTCCAAATTAATAAAACTCGTGGAACTATAAGTAACCACATTTCTATTAGAAGAAATATCGTAAATGTATTATTTATTTTTTATGCCTGAAAACTTAACATACTTTATCGCTCTTGTAAAAATTGCGCGTCATACTGAGCGCCAGTGAAATAGGAAAGAAGGTTGGGGATATGAAGACGGAACAAGGAAAGAATGAAAGATAGATGGAAAGAGAAGACTTTATCATTGAAAAGCATGGAAAGACCGGGGGTAAACTTTTAAGCTCTTCCAATTTACGTACTACAAGCGCGGTTACAGCGGTCGTAGTCTCGTAACCCTGAAAATCGCTTGCAAACCATCCCTGTTTTGACAGCCGCAGTCAAACGCCAAAGTGATCCGAAACTGAGCCTTATAAATGTGAAATTACCTTTGTCACCGAGGTACTTTTCTAATGATTCAGAAGGGGCAGAAGTCAGGGGACAAATATGGTTGAAGCTATCTTGCCCCGTAATGGAGATAAGAATTTTTTGAATGGATGGTATGATGGAATAATTGTTTTTAAATTGCAAAATCGAGTGTCATATTTTGCTCCATGATAAATCGTATCTGTCGAACTTTAGTAGTTATTCAAAAATATTAAATCAAGGTTTTTTTGGTGGAGATCGACATTCAGCAGTTAATTTACTGAGGATCTCCGTTGGATATCTCCCACATTAAAATTTTCCACAGTCCCCGTATTCACATAAAATTGAAACATTCACGCGACAACCTGAATAAAAATTATATAAGAATAAAAATATGATGCCTATTCCTGTGATCTGTTAATGATAACGGATGGTTTTCATTCCCTATAGGTGATGAGTAGCCATTATTTTTTCATACCCTGATATTTCGTAGCAAGTCTTCGTAATGGTTATCAAGTTCACTTGTCAATATCATAGCCGGGCGCATCATTCTTGAAGGGATGGTCGCTTTGGGGCAATGATCTCATGGGACAAATATTGGCTAAGACACATCAAGGGGTAATCAACGAGTATGTATCAGATAGCAGCATCGGAATGTTCACCACGGCCACCGCGTCTGTATTGTAAGCTAACATGTATCAGGCCTCGTCTCGTTGTAAAATCGTAATCTACATGTAACAATGTTTATCAGGGTTGAAAATCTCACAAAATAACTTTAACTTCAGAAGGTTTTAATCTCATATTCTCTGAAAAATCCTTTTCTGGACATACATTACTCCTTCAGTCATCAAAGTAAGAGGGATGGAGACAATGGTCAAGTGCAAAATTACGAGGTGATGATTCCTCCTGTGGTAGCTACATTACTCTGCAACTATGCTGCACTGCGTGTTCTACACAATTATCGCTGTGCGTCACGGGTCTCTTTGCTACTTTTTCGAACTCGCCTCAAATAGACGACGAGCTGCTGTAAATTTAGGAATGTTATTTATTGTCGTAAAATATTTAGGCTTTGCACCAATATAGGCATTTTAGAACGGTATTCAAAATATACCTAAAGTTAAAAAAAAAGAGTGTTAGCTTAGTAATATGCTAATTTACCTACCCCCAACCATTTAACGAGAATTCGGACGGGAGCATCGTCCATGGACATGTTTTTGTTCGTCTTCATGCCAGCGCTACTTTCCGCTAAATAGTTTTCTTGAACCTTGTTGCGCACGTGTAACCGCGTAAGTTCTGAGCAAGTCTCAGGATCCACGATTGAGAAGGGGACCCTATGTGCCGCAAATGAAAACTTTCCCTTCTAATTTGTTTCGCCTAAATTAAAATTCAACTTCAAAGGAATCCTTTCCTTCCAGAATTCTCCGAAAAATCCTTACAAATTCCTCCTCCCGTCAAATGAAAATCTTTAATTATTACCTTTTCTGATGGTAAAGATCCTCTAGATCTTTTCCTTCATTCAGTTTTTCTCCCTCTCTCCAGATCCCCTTGAATGTCGAAACCTCCGCCCACGACGTCCTCCCGATCTGCATTAGTCGCCCATCACTCCCTCGCTCCCTCCACGCCCACCCCCCTCCCGCTAAAATCCTCTTGCTGCCCATTGGGGACGCTTTGCTTAAACGAAGGGAAAAAGAAAAAAGTCAGAATATACGCTTCCCTTCCACCATTACTCGCCCGCCCGAAGGCTATCTTTTCTTGGAAACATATCAGCGGAAAAAAGATTTTCAAAATGATAGCCAATTAATGGAATTAAATGTAGTTATTCATTTGTACTACCACATAAAACGAACGTGCATTAAAAACTGAGTTTCGCTCTTGATGCCTAAGTCCTGTGTTTAATCTCTGCAAATAAGGAACTCCAGGGAAATTTCAAAGGTCCACTGCTCATTTGGCCAATCGAGGTAATTTCTCCTTTCACGATATTTTTTAAATTATCCCTGCACGTCCACCAAAAAGAATATTCCGCTTGATAAACTAAGGAATTAATTCTAAATTCATCATTTAGATTTGTTAGGATTGAATTGTAATTATTGGGGTTTCATAGTTTTTTAATCTTGAATATTAATCGGGGAAATAGAAATAACTTTTTAAAGTAATCCGCTTGCCAATGAGGAAAATATATGTTAAATATGCGAAAAATGTGACAAGTCCAAACATTAGATATGCATATTCTATGGCGAGAGGATGTTTCGCTGGGATTTCAGCAGTCTCACTTCGATTGCATCAAAAAAACGTTCGAGCTAAACCCTGCAGCGTTTCCTTGGCGCATGGAAGCGATAAAGTGGGAGGCAAAAAGTTGGAGGTGAACCCAAAAGGAGGAGGTTATCTTTTTCGGATGTCCACTGGGGATTACAGTATGCGTGCTGAAAATGGATTAACAGCGAATGACCTCGCGACCACATCTCCACTTTCGACACCCTGAGCGTCTGGGCAGAAGCCAAACGGAACTAAAAACGCCGATTCAATTATACGACCATGGGAATGGTAAACAAAAGGTGTT
The DNA here is from genome assembly GCA_037158775.1 of Hetaerina titia. NCBI lineage: Eukaryota > Metazoa > Arthropoda > Insecta > Odonata > Calopterygidae > Hetaerina > Hetaerina titia. Next base: position 136,885,200 of record CM073768.1, read on the forward strand.
CCAGGGTGCAATTTCGTGTTGGGCAAAGACGGGGAGCAACCGCCGAAATTCGAGTTTTTCGACGAGAAAAAGGGCACAAAGGGAAAGAGGGTATAGTAAAGAATAAGCGAAATGGAATATCATTAAGGGATAAAATCCTTTTTGTCGATCACGTGCTATGGATTATTTCGTAACTACTAAAAACTATCCAATGTTAAAATTCTTGAACTAAAAGAAAACCTTCCAATAGTTTTACGCAGAAATGTGTGAACTCCGAGTCTTCAAATGTGTGAAATTCATTTCTCGTCAGCTTTCACAATTAATGTAAACTGTCAAGATGGCTGTTCATTTTAGGAAAGGTTCGCCGACCCCGGTGGCTGCGGGGAAACGTCGTCGTCTGCCAACGCAGAGGTCCCGGGTTCCCGCCTAGGTGGTTTTTCCTCCACCTAGGTGAATGTAATTGTCAAATTGTTATATCAATGTTCAAAGTCCGATTTAAAGGTTGAAGTACTGTTTTCGGACTAATACAAAAGATAAATAAATAGATTTTCACCTGTATCAATCGAATACTACATATTTCTCTAAGGGATAGAGAGAGATATTTTCGTGAGTATTTATACCCTATCATCATCTCAGCTTAACCTAAGTATTTATCTTCTGGGTAATAACATTTTGGATGAATCTTGTTTAGATAAGGTTTCAATAGTTTCTGCAGTTAACTCTGAGGTGACCTGTTATGAAACTTTGTACAAGATTAAGTTTAAATTTTTACATATAATTTTGATTCTTTTCTTTTTTAAAGCGACCAGAGAATTAACTTTTAAACGTCACAAAAGATGATGTTTTAACTATTTTAATTAAAATATACTCCTACAAACATTTGAACGTACTAGGAAAAATTGGTTGAAAGCATTTACCCAATTTTCTTGTTCAGCAACTTTAAATATCCCTTTGAATGCACTTCAGACTTCATTCACAGCCAGCTCAAAAAGTACCATTACATTCCATATTATGAGTTCCACAAAACAATGACGTGATGGCGATAAATCGCGTAATAGAATTAGAAGCATAAATATGAGTTCCAGTGACACAAGGGAGCAGAACACTATTATCTTTCGCAGGAATATCACAAACGACCAGTAGGAATATTTTGTAAATTCGAAAGGAACGACGCACAAAAGAAAACGTGTTAACATTTTTGAAACTTTAGAATTAGAGTTATGAAATATCTTCAACGTTACTTTTTGCATCATTCTCAAATTTTGCAATCTACCCTCCATGAATTGTCACACATTGAAACTCTTGGATGAATTGGAAGGCCTGTTTGGCCAGTGATTCTCTTTGAGCAGTGATGTTAAAAATGTATTACTACCCCCATTGTACTGCGGTAGGAGAGATCATGCTAATAAAATTAGAGACATTAAGTATACCATATATATATATATATATATATATATATACATATATAACTTTTGGACGGCACAGTAGAACACAGAATAAAACAGATAACACGTAAAAGGACACTCACACTGTAGATGATTTAAGCTTTCGGCCTACTCCGAGGCCTTCTTCAGGTCTGACTTCAGTCAGTCTGACCTGAAGAAGGCCTCGGAGTAGGCCGAAAGCTTAAATCATCTACAGTGTGAGCGTCCTTTTACGTGTTATCTGTTTTATTCTGTGTTCTATTGTGCCGTCCAAAAGTTATATTGCTCTCGTGAGTACTTCCGCATCATCGATATATATATATATATATATATATATATATATTATTAGGTAATCTACCGGTTAAGGTAGGTTTTTGGATGGACACAACTATCAAATAAACATTTTGTGACTCCCCACCTAGCAAGCTAATCTATATCAGGTCCCTCTTCATCTCGGTGTACTTCTTTCCTCCCTTCATCCCGTCCAACATCCCTATCCTGTTCCTACCCTTACCTCGCTTGCCCAACATTCTCCCCTCTATTACCCTGTTCAACATTCCACTACCGCTCAATACGCCTTTCATCCATTTTTCCTGCCTCCATAGGATTTCTCTCAACAAACCCCTCTCCTCCCCCACCATTTCTAGTACTTCCTCATTTGTTTTCCTTTCGGGCCATTTCACCTTCTCCATTCTTCTCCACACCCACATTTCAAAAGCCTCCAATCTACGTCTATCCTCCTGCTTCAGCGACCACGTTTCCGCGCCGTACATAGCTAAGCTCCATATCAGAGTTTTTACGAGTCTTGTCTTAACATCCCTACTCAACGTCCCCGTCATCAACTCCCTCCTCCTTGAGAAACCCTCCTTGCCTAGCGCAATTCTTCTCCTTACGTCCCTACCACTTTGACCGTGTTGGTCCAAAGCACTTCCGAGATATGTAAACTGTTCTACCTGCTCTATTTTTTCCCCGCCTATTTAATTTTTTAGCTTAGCCTTTTTCTTTCTGGAAAATCGCATAACCTTTGTTTTATTAATATTGATTCTCATCCCATACTTATCGCACTGAACCTCCAATTCACTCAGCAATGCTTGCAACCCCTTGGCTGACTGAGCAACTAATGCTTGGTCATCAGCAAACCTAACGAATTTTACGAATTCCCCTCCGACTTTCATTCCTACCTCCAGTTCTTCCCATGCCTCTTTAATCATTTCCTCCACATATACGTTGAACAGTACCGGTGACAATGGGCAACCCTGCCTTACACCTCTTCCTAACACTGCCCATTCGGACTCTCCGTTCCCAACTCGCACCTGAGCAGTCTGAGACATGTACAGGTTGCGGATCAGTCTCCTGTCCCTCCAATCCATTCCTATTTTCTGCAATACACGCATTAATTTTTCCCAATTCACTCTATCAAACGCTTTTTTGAAATCTACAAAACAGGCAAAAACGTCCTGGTTGTATTCTATATTCCTCTCAATTAGTGATCTCATTACTGCAATGGCATCACGCGTACCTCTTCCTTTCCTAAACCCAAACTGATCATCCCCTAAGTAATCATTTGCCTTTCTCTCAATCCTTTTGTTGATGATCCTGAGAATAGCTTTAGCTGCGTGGGATATCAAACTTATTGTTCTGTAATCCTCACATGACGAAGCCTTTGCCTTTTTTGGAATAGGAACTAACACCGATCTCACAAAATCTTCCGGCCAGATTCCTTCCTCATAGATACTACGAATCAGTCCATATATGGCCTTCTTCCCACCTTTCCCTAACCATTTCAACATTTCTACAGGAATATTGTCCACCCCCACAGCCTTATTTGCTTTCATCTCCTTTAATGCCCTTTCTATTTCATCGTCGAGTATGCCTGGACCTAAGCTATCTTCTTCTACGTCATGCTCCTTTTCTATGTCTAACCTTGTCGGCCTAAGTTCTTTACCATACAGTGTTTCTATATATTCCTTCCATCTTTCTTGGATTTTTCCTGGTTCAACTATTATCTTACCCCGTTTATCTTTAACTGTTAGCACAGATCTTGCCTTCTTACTTCCCGATAATAACTTAACCTTGCTGTATAGAGCACCAATTTCACCCTTCTTCTGTAGACTTTCCATATCCTCGCATTGCGTTTTCCACCATTCTTCTTTTGCTTTATTTGTGGCCCTTCTCAGTTTATTGTTTAACTCTTTGTACTTCATTTTGCCTAACTCTGTGTTTACATTTTTCCATCTTCTTCTATCATCCATCTTTGCAATCATCTCATCCGTTACCCATGGTTTCCTTATCCTTTTCCCGTTAACGGTTCCTATAGTGTCTTTAGCGGCTCCCAATATCCCTTTCTTGATACATTCCCATTTTTCTTCGATAGTACTCAGTCCTTTACCGTCATCCATCATTTTCTCTACAGCCTGCTGATACTCCTTCCTCGTTAATCCATTTACTGCTTCTAAATTCCATTTTTTAGCCCGCCGCCCTTGCCTTATCTTCTTGAAATGAACATTACATTTCATAACAACTAAATTGTGGTCAGAGTCCGCATCCACTCCTGGGAAACTGTGCGAATTTATCACACTGTTCCTAAACCTGTACCTAACCATAATATAATCTAACTGATACCTTTCTGAGTCACCTGGCATTTTCCATGTATACCTACGCCTTTTGTGGTGTCTAAACCATGTGTTAGTGATGACTAATCCCTGTCTCCTGCAGAATTCAATTGCTTTCTCCCCGCGTTCATTCCTCGTGCCTAACCCATAGTCCCCCACCTCACCACCATCTCTTCCTTCGCCTACCGTCGCATTCCAATCCCCTATCACTATCAAATGTTTCCCTGCAGGAACACTCGCGATGATATCCTCTAACTCATCATACATCCTATCGACTTCTTCCTCCTTGTGGTTGCTCGGTGGCATGTATACCTGAACAATGACCAAGTTCGTCGGCTCTGCTTTAATTTCTACGAGTAAAATTCTATCTGTCGCTTGCTCTATGTTGACTACGCTTCTTCCTACCCCTTTCTTTAAAATTACGGCAACCCCTCGTTGGCTCTCGTGCCTGCCGCTGTATATCACTCTATAATTGTCACCACAGTAATCCCCGCTATCCTTCCATCTCACCTCGCAGAGACCTAAAACATCTATATTACCTCTTTCCATCTCTCGCTTAATATTTTCTAATTTGCCTCTCCTCAACATTTTCCTATATATATATATATATATATATATATATATATACACGAGGGTCATCCGGAAAGTAGTACCCGTTCGTGCCGCATGAAGTGCTGACGACGCGAGTAGCCGCTGGACGAGGTCAGATAGCTTCAGTGGCTTGTCTGCCTTCTCTGAGCCAAGTTGCGTGACGCTAGCATTGCTTGTGTTGTTTCTGTGATTGTTTACAATGTTTAAAAAAATTGAGAACGCCGCCAGTTGTGAAGTGAGGGCAGTGATTAAATTCCTCAATGCAAGAAACGTTCGCCCATGTGATATTCATCGCCAATTAAAGGAGGTGTATGGAGACAATGTAATGGACGAGTCGTCTGTTCGGCGGTGGTGCCGCAACTTCAACATGGGGAGGGGGAACACACACGACGATGAGCGTTCGGGGAGACCGTCTGTCATTACAGACCAACTGGTGAGCTCAGTTGACGAATTCGTGAGGAACGATCGGCGCGTCACAATTGATGACATCTGTGGGCATTTTCCCAATGTTTCTCGAACAATTGTTCATGAAATTGTTAAACACCATCTGCATTATGCAAAAATTTGTGCAAGATGGGTCCCTCGCATGCTTACAGATGAGCACAAAACCAAGCGTATGGCTGCAGCACTGACGTTTTTGGGACGTTATTCTGATGAAGGAGACTCTTTCTTGACTCGCATAATTACTGGTGACGAAACATGGGTTTGTTATGCATCACTTGAGTGTAAACGACAGTCAATGGAGTGGCATTATGCTCATTCACCAAACAAACCAAAAAAATTCAAGACAGTTCTGTCCACCAGGAAACTCATAGCAACCATTTTCTGGGATCGACGAGGTGTATTGCTTATTGATTTTATGGCCCGTGGAGACACTATTAATGCCAATGCGTATTGTGAAGCATTAAAGAAATTACGGGGGGCAATACAAAATCGGCGGCGAGGTCTCTTGTCTACTGGTGTCGTTCTCGTTCATGACAATGCCAGGCCTCATGCAGCTGGGATAACACAAAAACTTTTGCAGCAATTCAAATGGGAAACTTTCGACCATCCACCGTATAGCCCGGACTTGGCCCCTTCAGATTTTCATCTCTTTACAAAGCTTAAAGACTTTTTGGCAGGAAAAAGATTTGACAGCGATGAAGAACTTAAAGAAGGAGTGACCCTGTATCTCAATGAGCTGGCGGCGAAGGACTATGCAGCAGGAATACAGAAACTTGTCACACGTTATGACAAATGCCTTAATTTGCTTGGAGATTATGTTGAGAAGTAGTTTAAAGTATCCTCTTTCAAATAAAATTTTTTATGTTTGTTAATATTTACTTTTGTGTCTTTATTTCACGAACGGGTACTACTTTCCGGATGACCCTCGTATATATATATTAGATGATGTGGAAGCACTCACGAGAACAATAGAACACAGAATAAAATAGATAACACGTAAAAGGAAACTCACATTGTAGATTGCTTAAGCTTTCGGCCTACTCCGAGGCCTTCTTCAGGTCAGACTGAAAGGTCTTGGGCAAAGAATGGTGTACGGGGAGGGAAAAAAAGGGGGGAAGGTACAGGGAATGCTGTGAGGGGAATTTCAGATGGCGGTTAAGGGTGGGAATTTTAAATGATCGGAAAGCTGAGATATATGCGGATTCGCTAGTTCTCACCTTCATGTTGGTGGCTGAATCGGGTAGGGATTCTAGAATTGATAGGGAAAAAAATTCGTCGAAAGACAGGTTTTGTGGAGTTGCGTGTGAAGGAATAGGAAGAGAAAGAGTGAGACAGAATTACAGGAGTAGCGGTGATTATTCATTCGAATGGATAGAGGGGTAATGCATTCGCTAATGTAAAAAGAAGTGCATATTTTTCATGACAAAAGATAGATAATGTTTTTCGAGAGGCAATTAACGTGGGAACGTGGTATGGGGATGTGTGGAGAGGGGAGCACTTAATCCAAAAATAACCTTTCCACAAACGAACGTCATGCCCTAAAAACCCTACAGGCCAATCCCAACATCGTTGTCACCACCACCGATAAAGGCTCCTCAGTCGTAATTCTAAACACCCAAGACTATATTTTCAAAGCCCTCAGTCACCTCAACGAAACATCCACCTATACCACTCTCACCAACAACCCTACACCAAACTTCTAAAAGGAAATTCGGTCTTTTCTCCTCCATTTTGGACCAAGAGAAGGCCTCACCTCCCAGGACATATCCCTACTCTCACCCCCAAACCCCAGAACACCCCAGTTTTATCTCCAATATTTTTATACATATATATCTCCATTCGTTTATACACAAACATCACATCCTCTGTCGCCCTATAATTTCTAGTTTCAACTCTCTCACCGAAAGAATATCCGCATTCCTTGACCACCACCTACAACCTATCGTTCTATCCTTGCCCTCCTTCACGAAAGACACGTGTCACTTCCTCCACCGTTTAAATTCTGTCTCCATTCTCTCCACCTCCAATCTACTTATGGCCACCATCGATGTCACATCCCTCTACACTTCTATTCCCCATGCAGAAGGCCTATCCTCCCTCCGACACTCCGACACTCTACGCCCCCCACCCTAGTACTCCTCGACCGAATTTCTCCTCAATCTAGCCACTTTTGTCCTGACCCAAAATGCATTCTCCTTCCAAAACGGTTTTTATCTACCAACCAAAGGCAATGGGAAAACAGCGATGGGAACGAGGATGGCGCCATCGTACGCCTATCTCTTCATGGGCCACCTTGAAGAGAATTTTCTTTCACAGCAACCCTCCCAACCTCTTTTCTGGATCCACTATATAGATGACATTTTTATTCTCTGGATACCGCTCTGAATCTCTTGATAATTTCTTATCGGTCTTAAATTCTTCTTTCACTGTTAAATTCACCTCTTCCATCTCAGACTCCACCATCACCTTTCTTGACACAGACATCTCACTTCACAATAACAAATTCACTACCTCAGTAAATATCAAAGCCACTAATCATCAGCAATATTTACACTTTACGACTTGTCATCCTTCTTACACCAAACGCTCAATTCCCAACTCTCTCTTTATCCGCGGACATCGGATTTACAACACCACAGCTACCCTCAACAAATACCTCCACAAACGCGGTTACCCAGAAAAGCTCCTACAGAATAAAATCCACCGCTCCAATCGACCACATACACCACAGAAAAACAACCCCACATCTGACGCAGGACTCAGCCTTTGTACAACCTATCTCCCCGGATCCCACAGATTGAAAATCTTTCTTAAAGAGCTTTCTCCTATTTTACACGACAATGATGTGACCTCATCCTTACTGCCCCAATGCCCCTCTGTCACTTACAGACGACCAGCCATTCTCAGAAACCTTCTGAGATCTACCAATTCTTTGGCGCTCCGCCCTGACGAATTTCCTCATATTTCCCCAACCTGCAACCGCCCCCGATGTAAATATGTCTGCTGATGAGATCTGCTCCCCTCTCCTCACATTCCCTCATTGTCCATTCACCCCGTTCCCACGTTAATTGCCTCTCGAAAAACATTATCTATCTTTTGTGATGAAAAATATAGGGTCCCCTTCCCCTTCCTCATCCCCTTCGTCTCACAGACGAGAACAAACAAAACCCTCCTTATTCCCCCGATCTTGCGCCTTGCGATTTTTATTTTTTTCCTCAACTCAAGAGAAACCTCAAGGGTAATCATAGCACATCGGACGATGAGGTGAAGGCAAAAATTGTATTTTAAATACCAAATGGATAGAGGCAATGAGAGTGGATGTAGCATACAGAACAGTAGTAGAGAAACGACTACGAGGGGTAAAATGCGGAAGATAAGAGGCAAATGGGAAGGGTATACTTGAAAACCGATGGCTTTGCTAAGGATGTGTATACAAACCAAATATTCGGATGCAATGAGAGAGATCAGAGCGTAAGGGCATTATAATCCTGGATATGGAAGAATGGAGGGCATGTAGGCATGAGACGTGGGTGAGAGAAAGAAGAAGATTGAAGAATGAAGGTCTGTGGTCAACTAATTTTCTGGTGAAGAACAACACCCTCAATGATAACCGACCATACGCACACTTAATACATTTTAAAATTCCATCAACTGTACAATTGGGTTAGCACTATTTTCCCGGGTTGTATTTTGTAGTCGTGGGAAGGGCTCTCCGGTCTTTGGAGTGAGTGATTGAAAAGCGCCCAATGCGTGCTACTGCGTGAATGAAGAGGGCACTGGGGGGAATGGAACCGGTGGCGAAGGGAAAGGTATTCCTCTTGGCTGAGATGATGCAATGGGATTGAGACACTGTGGAGGGCCCTGAGGAGTCCGGGAGGGACAAATTACATGGGGCGATGGGTGGAGGAGTCGCCGTGGGCGTTGGTGAAACGTGTGGGAGTGTGGAGAAAGTGCGGGTGAAGAAGCTTGGGATGGGAGGGCAGGGGCGAGGGGGAGTGGCTGACGGGGGAGGGGGGGGGAAGACGGTGAAGTTTGCAAATTCCAGGAGTGGAGCACAAGGAGTGGGATGGATTCATCGCGCGCCCACACCTCATTGTGAGGGCTGCGACCATTCCTTATCGTCGCGCTAACCACCCTTCTCCCATATTTAGAATATTTTTGAGTTAGCTAGGAAAATGCATCTATTGTCCTATTTCAACCCCTCTCCTCCTGGCATTTCCAATTACAGAATTTTGTTTTTCAGTATTCATTCAATAAGTGCCAATATGGCCTCCTCACCCCAAGTATGTCATTCTTTGTAAATGTCGGGGGTCATCGTCTTCTTTTACTTCTTACTTTGGTTAATCCTAATTATTTAAATAATCCGCAGATCTGTGAGTGCAGTATAAGAAAGGCAACGTTCTTCATGGTGATCATAGTAGGCTATTTTTAGAGCCTTAGAAACGTTGATTGCTCTGCGACTTTGAAAATATAAGAATTCGTTCTCCCAAGGTTGATTTTAGTAGCGTCATAAAAGAGAATTTCCATGGATGATAAATTTAAGGACCAAAGAAATGAAGAGATCGACAGTCAAAGTTGACCAATACTATTACAATAAAGTGTAATGTAGAAAACTTTCTTCCTGAAGACTCCAATTTCTCATCCCCCATTAAGACCCAGCCGCAAACTCAAGTTGTCACGCTATAATTCAAATTACAAAATGTTTCAGGTGTTCTCACCATATCTCCGAGGAGTGGGATCGAGTTACTAATATGATTTTAGAACACCGCAGGCATTTGTAGAGACTGTGTAATAGGTATATTAGTTATTTGGCTAATTATTCAAAAGCATGAGCACTCAAAAGTCAACGTCACTCTACTCGCGACCACAAATTAACGGTCTCAAGAGTTAGGGAAATAAACCGTTTGGAAGAGAACACAAATGGTGGAAAGCCAAATGAGAATGTTTTGTGTATAAGAAATCATAACAAAAAATTGAGAAAATAATAAACTGAGTCAACAATTATTACTCTCACTTTTCGTACTGAAATGAAAATGATTGAAGTCGAGCGCATTTCCGAAGTTTAGATGTTGACATAGATTATGGTAAATGGCACCTAAGTAACTGAAGACATTAATGACTGTGAACATTTTCACATTGGTTACCACAATTATTTACGAGTACATGAGCAAAAAAGGGGGAACAAATACATTAGGATAGTAGGTCAAGAGATGAAGCTTCTATCGACACCAAAATAAATCTTAAAAGCTGTGCTTAGATAAGAAAATAAGATAGTAATGGAACGGTTTGGTGAACGCTGGAGGAAAGTAATCAGAAATACGAGGGTTGGCTGACAATTAATGCACACATGGTCGTAGACCACAAACAAAAAGGCCTTCAGAAGGACTCCTGATGGCATGTGGAAGTAACATTCCTCCTCAACACGCATATGCATGTTGGAGGTCGTTGCATCCATCCAGGGTATTTTGAGAAGCGGAAGTCTGGAAATGTGTTCCAGTTCCTATAGAGCTGAAAAATATACACGTTGAGCATATTTTTTGAAGGATATATACGAGCACTTAGCGCGAGTTAAACAGCATGCTGTTTAACTCGCGTTAAGTGCTCGTATATATCCTTCAAAAGATATGCACAACGTGTATATTATTTCAGCTCTATTGGAAACCGTATGTCATTCGCAGTGTAGCGACTTGTTTCTGTAGGGCTGAGGTTTATTGTGTACCGTTGGTATAATTGTTTTTGAGGAATTTGTTTGAGGATGTGACACCTAGGAAACGGAAGGGAGTTTAAAAAAAACACCCGAAATCGCGTGGCGTAATATGTGGAAACTCCCATCAGGCAGAGCCAATCAGGGCGCGATCCGTGCATGATCGAATAAACAATAGTGTACATTTATTCTTACGTCCAAAACCCCCACCTGCTTCGTACATTTTTCGAAATATTTTCTATTCGCCCATCACGACGGATCGGGACGGAGGCCTCACTCACACACCCTTCCGCGTTGTTTTCCCGTCGTCAGGGCGGAAAAACTGGGGCAAGTCTTCTCAGCGGCAGGTGACGGGAAGAAGAGAAGCGCCTTAAAAAAAAGGAGAGACGTCCTGGAGAGAGCACACGCGGGCGCGGCAAAAGCAAAAAAGGAAGCGAGGGTTCTTTCTACTCAGGTCTCACTCGTACGGCTGCGTGTAAAAGATCCTCCTTTGTGGTTTCTTTTCCGTCTGAGAGGCGAATCCTAAGAAACCCCCTTCTCCCTCACGTCCCAGGTGGAATTTGCCAAAGAGATTCATATCTAAACATACGATGCAAGAGAGTTATTCTCGGGACGGCGATCACTCCAGCCTATCCGACACCCGCGCTACGCCAGACAGCGCGCGGACACACCTGCCCACGATACTACGTGTGAGGTCTGAGCAATAAATGCGCGAATTGGTGCAATCTGATGGCCATGACGCGGACTATAGCCCCACCCACTAGCGGCGCTAGTTGCCTGAGATCCAAAGAGGCGTCTGTGCTTGGCGGACCGTCGAGCTTTGCCTGTGGCGTATGGTGCGTATGATGTCAGTTTCTGTTGTCCTTGTTTTTACTGGAAATCGTAAATGAAAATTGACGAAATTTCAGAGCAACGAGTCAACATCAAGTTTTTGGTGATGTGCAGTAAATGTTATCAAGAAAGTACTGAAATTTTGACTGCTGTTTACGGTGATAATGCTATAAGATGATGATAAGTGCATAGCAACGACTGGAGAGTACTTTGAAGGTGACAAAATCGATCTAGATTAAATTATGCAGAATAAATTTTTATGCCCTCAGTTCGCGTGTTTATTGGAAAGAGTAGTGCTATTAGGGCGGTCACTTTTGAATTGGTTTCATATTTCGGTTATTTTCACTAGACTGCAAATGTATTTCGGCTAAGGATAAGGATATGCTCTGAATTAATTGGGGTGAGTCATGAAAGAATGTATACTGGATACACCGATAATAAGAAAGTACAGAAGTAGTGTGAGATATTGTTTCGGTCATGCAAGTAGAAGGAGATAATCGAATCACCAAGCATGATAGAAGAGTAGATGGTTTTAGAGGAGCGGGGTAGACCGAGAAAGTCATGGGTGAATGAGGGACAAATGATCCAAGACAAGGAATATTACAAATCTTAGAATTCCCAGGAACGAAACAACAAGTCCGTAAAATTGTATTAATTGATCAGAGACGACAGGAGAACGTAAGAATCGATAAGTGAGGAATAAATTAGTTCAAGGGAGTAAGTTCCCTGATAAAGCCTAAAAACATTTTATTTTGACTTTGCCTACAGACAGAGTGAGAATCTTAGTTTTGTTCCTGTTATTAGATTGTATTAAATCGCAATAGGTAATAATGGATTGCATTATTTTCAGTAAACACATAATATACATGGTCAATTATGAAAGTAATGCGCATGGTTTTATTGTGACGCGACTATCCATGGCAGCGCGATAAAATCGGTCGGAAAATGTGGTGTGGGGTCTGCCCTTCCAACGCAGCCGGTCGACAATTTGCCCCGAGCAGTGGAAAGATGTGCTCCACATAAAGTGTGTGTTTTTTTAAGCGACTTTGTAACACGGCGCGACGTGTGGCTGGGCGCACCATGAAAATGTCCCCCTACCACACGTCCTTCATCGTCACCAACTTCTTGGCCCGGAGCACCACCCTCAGTGTGGTCCCCCAGCCCCTTTACAGTCCCGACTTGGCTCCGAGGGACTTTTTTTTAGTTTCCCCCGACTGAAGAGGGAGCTGCAAGGAAAGCATTGGGAGACCGTGGAAAGCATCAAAAGCATGTTACAACGTTCCTGAGAGACATTCCCGTCGTGGAGTTTCAGGGTGCCTTCCAGGCGTGGCAGGCATGTGTCCGCAAGTGTATTGATGCAGGGGGAGTGTATTTTGAATAATTTTAAGCATTTGTACAAGAACGATCAACAAATCTGTTTTTCCCAGATAAATAAATTAAAACGTGACCATTACTTTTGTAATGGTAATGTATAGTTTTGGACAGTAGATCAGCTGTAAAAATATTGAAGGATTTCTAGGGCGCAGGTTTATTTCGTAAATCTCAGCTAGATTGTCTTACATGAATACCATATTCCGAAATGCAGCTATAGCAATCTACATCATAGTGTGATAATGATAGCAAAAAGTACAAAACATTATTATTCCTTACTTCAAAGGGTTTCCATCAGGTTTTTTAAACCTTCTCTCCTCTTCGGCTCCTAAATGGACATTAAAAAATCGTTTTGCATGCGTGAAAATTAAACAAATATGAAACATAATAAAAAGGTAACATAGAATTGTGTTTCAAAATTAATGCTTTTGACGAAAGACCCTTGGTAGCGGATGCGAAGGTTGAGGTTAAAAACCGCTTGGACTGGATTTACCGTGCTAATGAGAAAGTCTGTTCAGTTAGTTTTATTAAATGCCCTCTTAATTCATATGATAAAATACGCTTATTCGACATCACCCTGTTTGAAAAGTACATTTTAATGATTAACAACGTTTAACTTCTTTGCAACATGGCCACCCTATTTTATAATTAAGAAACATTTAAATTGAATAAAATAATGAAATGGTTTTGACCGTCAGGTTAAGAGATCATTTATCTGCGGTAAAATAGCAATAAACAAAAACTATATTACACAAAATGCAAAATATATTTCTCATGTTCCATTAATATCATATCCTAATATTATTTTGTGATAAAAGGCTACTTGAGAAATCCTGCAGAAACCCTATTTTACACAATAGTTTACACCTATGCATAAATATTTAACAGGTTTGAAAAAATATGTAATACGCTGGGTATAATTTTTATCTAATTTAATATTTATTATATATTGATTGAGATTTTAAATTTTTTTCAAAATTACTGGGAATGGGAAATTTTCAGGGATATTCAGGGTAAACTACCAAATCTCCGAATCCCGGCCACGGCTGTGAAACAGATCGGGACAATTAAGCGCCCTTGGACTTCGCTCCTAGCCCGCCACCGTCCGCCTGGGGTGCTGGTGGGGGCTGGGCGGGGTGGGTAGAACAGGATTGGGGGGTTGGGGTGTGTAAAACGGGAGTGGAGGTTGGGGTGGGTGGATGGGGAGTGGAGGTTGGGGTGGGTGGATCGGGAGTGGAATGTTGGGGTGGGTGGATCGGGAGTGAGGGGTTGGAGTGGATGGTTCGGGGGTGTGTGGATCGGGGCTGGGATGGCGGGGAACTCGAAGACAGAGGGTCCGCCCACGCATCCCCACGGCCACCTGCTCCCCGCGTCCCGGTCACTCAATCCGACTTATTTGCCCCCCCCCTCCCCTCTCTCCCACACACCCCTCTCGCCTCTCTCTCACACACCCTAAACCTCCACCACTCAGAAGTCCAGCCCCACCCCTGCCAGCAGTGGGCAGGGCTCACATATTCAAGAGCTTAAGTGAATCCAAGCCTCGTCGGGACTAAAAGTTTGCATCAATGAACGGGATTTTTTTTTATTCATCCGCTTAAATTTTGGCATCCCCCATGTGTTATCGCTGAGTGACCTACGTTTCATGAAAACTAAATAGTTTCTTGAGATTTAGGAATGCGAGGGGAAAGCAATGGCGTGCACGCAAAATCAATCTAAATATTACGACTAAACAATAGTATCAGGATTCCCACCAGATCACCAGATTCCCGCGCCCAGCAGGAGTTGATGTCTGTTAGATCAATTGAGAATGTAACTCTTTGTTTGACCAGCAAACTAATCGTTGATTTAATCCGCCCACACCCACGGATGGATTGAGTTTGTAAAGAATGGTCGCAATAGGAAAGACGATGGGGAGAGGTAGGAGAACTATTTCGAGGGAGAAATAGGTGTGCTGGGCTGGATTTTTCAGGCGGAGTGAGGGTTGGGGGATGGGAGCCAACCACCAAATAGATACACGAGAGAAGTGTAAACGGGTTGAGAGGACGTGGTAGGTGGACAAAGTCATGGGTGAATATGTGAGCCAAGAGATAATCATGACAAAGAATATTTGGAATCTCAGGAACAGATCAGTTCGTGTCAACCGACGCATGAATGTGACAGAAGCAGAAGACGCATGCAAGGACAGCGCAGTTTGGCGGAAATTTTCAAAACAGTATTATTTCTCTCCAAATAACACGTAATCGGGCTTGTGCTGGCTTTGGTTACCCGAAATGAAACGACACGAATGATGCATACGCTATTGAAAATGAAGTCGCCCAATTTGCGATCGTTTGCAAAAGTCTACTTTTCATTCGAAGTTTAATTTTTGGTTGAAAGACTTCAAACTTGATATATTATTAACTTAATCCAACAACCTTGGCCAAATTTCTATCAAAAACTCTTTTTTTTTATTCACGTAAGAACATTTTATCACGTTTCACGAGATGCGAACGTTACTAAATTTTTTTTTTGCATTTTTGATCGAGTGTCACGCAAGCTTTGAGACGCGGAGAAAAATGTATGCTTTCCTTGGCGATGGACATCGGAGCATTGTTACCATTGAGTTTAAATTAACTTTCATTTTTATTTCAAAATTTGAAAAGCACATACCTAGAGTAAAATGTACTATTTTTATTCTGACAAAATGAGTTCAAATGAAAAACTACCCCGTTTATTGAGAGCCTTCTTAAGATACACCAAGAGAGTTATTTTTTTAATGGATTCACATTCTACCACCTTTGTTCTCATCTTTTCCGCCTTTATTTCTCAACCTAATTGGTAATATATTTTTTGCGAATGTTCCCGTTAAAAAAAATAAATAGCAAGGAGTGTCGAATAATATTATGAATATTAGGTTAATTCATACTAACGATAGTAAAAAAGGTTTCAATGCATTCCGCCTTGTCGGAACCAATTAGGTCGAATTAACGGAGCGCGCGTGGGTCGTCCCTCTCACTGAATGAAATTCCCTCGGACCCGCGACCCCCGTCCCCGGGGGCCGTGGAGGCGTGCGGTGGAACTCCGAATCAGGGAGCCACCAGCCCTTCCGAGAGCTCACCGAAGAGAAATGAATGGTGGGAATGGAAGAAATAGCTAGATGAATGGAAAGGCGAGGAGAAAAGAATGGAGCCAGTGCTCGCATGTGAAATGTGCTAGCCCACTCGTTTTATGGTTTTAGAAAATTTTTTCCACCGCGATTCAAGGAATCTACAATTCCTCGAAATGCAATATTTCTGCCACTCTATTCTCGGAAGAGAATTCCATCAAATCTCAAATAAACCTATTGCAATTTTATGGAACTGTCTGAGCGTGAACCTCCGAGCACTCTTCTCAAGATTTATTGCGCTATTGTCAAGGATCTCGCAGACTTATAATGCAAAAAATAATGTATCTAGGACGGTGTGGCGAAAGTTTTGCGTTTGGTGAGGAATACGACTGCTATGCGAATGATAATATACAGGGTTCGTCCGGAAAATAAGTGTACTGAGCTCAGGAAAAAAATGTATTGCACTTTTACATATCTTAAGCTAATATTCCTCAAAATAGGACCCTTGTGAGTCGATACACTTGTTCCAGCGGCGTTTCCATTCCTGGACCACTCCCGCGAAGGCATCATCGGGAACCTCTCGAAGACACGTCGTCACGGCCTCTTTGACGGCGTCCAAAGTCCCGTATCGCGTTCCTTTCAAACTCCTCTTTATCTTCGGGAACAGAAAGAAGTCCGGTGGTGCCAAGTCCGGGCTGTAGGGCGGGTGCGGCAGCGTTGCCACGCCGTGCTTGGCCAAGAAGTCCGACACGACAAGCGCGGTGTGAGACGGCGCATTGCCGTGATGCAGCCGCCAGTTGTTTTTGATCGCTGGCCGGACGCGGGCGACTCGTTTTCGAAGCCTGTCGAGCACTTGGACGTAAAATGCAGCATTTACAGTGTGTCCTTCAGGTACAAATTCGTAGTGGACGACTCCCCTTTCGTCAAAAAAGACAATGAGACAATGACACTTATTTTCCGGACGAACCCTGTATTCGAAGACTCTAATGCATAGTGTTTTATTTTCTTCAAAATATTGCATTTGCCGACTAAGAGGTGCATTCAAGTTATGACTTAATTTAATTATACTTATATTCTCCAATATAGTTCATAGAAGATAAAAACGCAAGATCTTTGTGAATAGGCCACATTTGATCGAAGAAACGTTGCTCGAAGTTGTGGTCCAGGTGTTCCAAAGATCCTCACTGCAAAAGGAAACTTTGTGAGATATAAAAAAGTTTCTTAATTTCTTTTTAAGTTCTTCAATTAACTTTATAATAATAATAAATCGGCTTTATTCGGAAGAGATTGGGACTGTGGCAGTCCCTCCTTCCATCCTCCCCTTCGTCTAATACAATCAATGGAAATATAATTACATTTGAGTGATAAATAATGTAAAAAAATTAGATTTTAAATAGATGGAAAATTTTAGGTATAAAAACTTTAGGTCGCATAAAAGGGAAAGTAAATTAGGCCCGCCCATGTAATAATGATTTATGCAAAAGCAAAGATTGTTCGAAAATTAACAGATAAAAAAGAAATTACCATGTTGTTTTGACGTAACTCAGATTTTTCAGTCCAGGCACTACTAAATAAGCCACCTGCAGGAATCGAATTTATCCTCGGTAAAGTTCATTAACTGACTAAAGTGACAATCGTTAAATCGAAAAATTGGTATTAAAGATAATCTATTGACCGGATTTCGCACCAAGAAAGATGTAATCGTTACGCAACCAAAGGACTCATACGAGTATCATAACATGGCTTCTCTCTTAATAGCGACACATTTTGCAGTTACGGCCAAGTAGTACAGAAAGAAAGCAGTTACAAATATGCGAATTATTGATCAATATGCCAAATGGCGTATCTCTTAATTAATTACATTTCATTAATTAATTCAATGATTTATTGCCCACTTTTGATGCATGGAATTAATGATAGCAAGATTGGAGATTATCTTAGGAAGTAAAATGGAAAGCTTCATGCGTAGCGGAATTCTATAGAAAATCGATTTCTCCACTTAAAAAAGTCCCAAATCTTTTCACTTCAATTTAAGATCTATTCAGATTAAAATCTATCTTCATATAAGCTTGTCTGAAGTTTATTGCCACTTTATTCGGTGACACATGTGGCTATTTGGCTGAAGCAATAGCACCCTTTTTAATTATCATGTTCCCTATCTACTAATAGCACGTACATATATTTCATTCATACGTGTATGTTCAATCGTTAGTTCATATTTAGAGTAATTTAGAGTAATTCGTGAAGTTCGTCTCGTAGTTTATAGCATTTAGCCAGAAATTATTTTTGTGACGAAATATTGAGTTTCATTACAGGGAACCCAAAATTTTCTGATCCCTTCCTAAACACTGAAAAACTCAGGTAAGACTGATTTTTTCCGCTTTCGAACGCCGCCTCCAATTTTCAAAGATTGTACCCGATAGAGTTCCTGAAAAGGATAACTTGCAAACTAACTTCATGACATCGAATCCTAGCAATTTAAACTTCCTAATTTTAAATGACTTCAAGGAAATGAGTAATGACTAATCATAGAATCCTAATCAAAAGAAATATTTGAAGAAGTAATTGGAAATTCCATTCATATTTGCAAGTAAAAAAATTAAGTGCTTCTCGTGATGTTTTCCATTTCGCAAATTACCTGAAAAAAATTAGGTGGACGAAATGTTTTAAAGTTGGATCACATTCGAGTTTTTCTTGACGACTTGCGACCCAATTTTACATCTTAAGCAACAAGTAATAATGAAGAATAGCATCAAACTTACTTTGGACGAATTTTGAAATTGGAATTAATGCAAGAAAACCGGACGGCTTCCGCACTTTGATTTAAGGCTTCCTTCCGATTCACTTATGCCCTCTAGTGTCCTAGTAGAATATAGTATTTGACCTGACCAACGATCCATAATCCCAAGATCGGCGCATAGCTGTATTCTCGTCAGTGTTTTGGCATTGTCTTGCATATAATAAATCAACTACTAATTGCGATATTAGTATTGCCTAGTTTGATATCTACAAGTAAGTCTATTTTCATATTTGGGCGAAAAGAAGGAAATGGAAAGCACTAGTAAATTGCACAGGAAATTCTACTTTCCAAATCCCGAATGGTACTGTTCATCGACATTAATTATCGTTAATATTATCAAAACTCGGTAAAGTTATATCTTTTTCGCCGGGAGCTCCTTCAAATTCGCAACGTTTTCGCTTTGTCGCAATACCGATGTGGTGTCGCGATGTCTATATAATATATATATCGTCATATCACACAGACAGTTCTCTGCCAACCCACATCCTGTGGATTACTTTGCGCCCCGCCCCCGACTTTCGCCGGAGCCACCTTCCAACTCCCCCGCTCCCTCCCGCGGTTACCTTTTGAAGCAGCGGGAGGGGTGTGGGCAAGCGGCGGGGGGGTTTAAGGGGCAGAGGGGTCAGCGAGGGGTCGGAAAGAAAGGCTAGGGAGGGCGCCCCCCGCGAGGAGACGGCGTCCTCCGTGGGTGCCCAAGGCAGGTGCCGCCGTCCCGCTGAGAAGGGTCGACCTGAGAATCTCGCTGCGAGACGCCGCTTTCTTTTGTTTTCTCCTGCCCTGTCACAAGCGTCCGCAGCACGCACGAAGGATCGTCGCTGCAAGCGTCCTCGTCCGCCTGCCCTCTCCCGTGACCTCCGCCCCAGGCTCTCCCCTATGCTCTGGCGCCCACGCAGGTTGCCCTACCCGCCACTGGTTTGTTCCCCTCCAACGCGACCGCCGCCGCATTTAAGTCTTCTTTCGGTTCCGCTTTCAGACGTCGCGTCGCACCGGCGATCGTCCGAATTGAGATTGGCAGCCACCATTGCCATTGTGGTGAGGAAGAAAACTAGGAGAAAGAAAAAAGGACACCTTATTTCATATGTTATTATATTTTTAGCAATGAGAAAAGCGTCCTTTTTCGAGGTATCGTTAGTGTACGATATACGAGGGTGAGCAGAAAACTAATGCACACATGCTTGTAGACCACAAACAAAATGACCTTCAGAAGCATTTCTAGTGGCATGTGGAAGTAATATTCCCACTCAACACGCATGCGCAGGTTACATTCATTCATCCAGTGTATTTTGAGAAGCGGTAGTATGAAGACAGATTCTAGTGCTATTTCAACACACGATAAACATGGCAAAATTGTCGAAGATTTGATTTAGAATGACCGGCGAATCACTCAAAAGCGTTTCACAAACCATTTTGGAATATCCAAGGAACTTCATCATTGAAAAATTGGGAAACCGTAAAATCTGTACACGATGGGTACCATACGATCTCAAAAGAACAACACGAAAACAAACAAAACCCTCCTTATTCCCCCGCCTTATTCTTGCGCCTCGCGATTTTTATTATTCTCCTCAACTCAAGAGACACATCGAAGGCAATCATTACACCTCGGACGATGAGGTGAAGCCAAACATTCCATGACACCGCGCTGTTTAACTCGCATTGACATCGTACTAGAACACGTCTCCATACTTCCGCTTCTCAAAATACACTGGATGAATGTAACGACCTCAAACCTGCGCATGTGTGTTGACGGAAAATGTTACTTCCACCTGCCACCAGGAGTGGTTCTGAAGGTCATTATGTTCGTGGTCTACAAGCATGTGTGCAGTAACGAGGTTATTGAGTCCTCTCTCACCCGTTGGTTTGAGTTCGCTGGTCCCAGGGGCTTGCTCCACAGAACGAACAGTCATTCTTCAATATCCGTGCTTCGACTCCCCGCACCCAACGGCTACTGAAAATATTTAGTTCACGAAACAAACTTGTCCTTGACAATGTTAGCAGAGGTTATTTGATGCACTTTCAGGCAATTGATTCCATATACCTTACACTTTCAGTCTTCACTCAGTGGAATTGTTTGATGTCCATATTCACCAAATTTGCTACCACAAACATTTTGTTCAAATTCTGCCGGCCTATCAGTGGTGTTAGTATTTTGTTCCTTTGAATAAGTTTTTATTTCGAAGAATATCGATGTGTATTATATATTGATTTATTTTTTCAAATTAAGTAATCTACCGGTTAAAGTAGACATAGCTACCAAATAAATATTTTGTGACTCCTAACCAAACACAATCCCGTAACCTACTCTATATCAATTCCTACTTCATCTCTATGTACTTCCTTTCTCCCTTCATCCCGTCCAACATCCCTGTCCTATTGCTCCCCTTTCCTCGTTCGCCGAACATTCTCCCCTCTATTATAGTCTTTAACATCCCAAATTCCGATCAATACGCCCTTCATCCATTTCTCCTGTCTCCATAGGATATCTCCCAACCACCCTCTCCTCGCCCACCATACATAGTACTTCCTCATTTGTTTTCCTTTCGGTCCATTTCACCTTCTCCATTCTTCTCCACATCCACATTTCAAAAGCCTCCAATCTACGTCTATCCTCCTGCTTCAGTAACCACGTTTCCGCGCCGTACATAGCTACGCTCCATATTAGAATTTTTACGAGTCTTGTCTTAACATCCCTACTCAACGTCCCCGTCATCAACTCCCTCCTCCATGAGAAAGCCTCCTTGCCTAGCGCAATTCTTCTCCTTACGTCCCTACCACTTTGACCGTATTGGTCCAAAACACTTCCGAGATATGTAAACTGTTCTACCTGCTCTAATTTTTCCCCACCTATTTTAATATTTAGCTTAGCCTTTTTCTTTCTGGAAAATCGCATAACCTTTGTTTTATTAATATTGATTCTCATCCCATATTTATCACACTGAACCTCCAATTCACTCAACAATGCTTGCAACCCCTTGGCTGACTGAGCAACTAATGCTTGGTCATCAGCAAACCTAACCGATTTTACGAATTCCCCTCCGACTTTCATTCCTACCTCCAGTTCTTCCCATGCCTCTTTAATCATTTCCTCTACATATACGTTGAACAGCACCGGTGACAATGGGCAACCCTGCCTTACACCTCTTCCTAACACTGCCCATCCGGACTCTCCGTTCCCCACTCTCACCTGAGCAGTCTGAGACATGTACAGGTTGCGGATTAGTCACCTGTCCCTCCAATCCATTCCTATTTCCTGCAATACATGCATTAATGTTTCCCAATTCACTCTATCAAACGCTTTTTCGAAATCTACAAAACAGGCAAAAACGTCCTGATTGTATTCTATATTCCTCTCGATTAGTTATCTCATTACTGCAATGGCATCACGCGTACCTCTTCCCTTCCTAAACCCAAACTGATCATCCCCTAAGTAATCATTTGCCTTATTCTCTATCCTTTTGTTGATGATCTTGAGAATAACTTTAGCTGCGTGGGATATTAAAATTATTGTTCTGTAATCCTCACATGATGTAGCCTTTACCTTTTTCGGGATAGGGACTAACACTGATTTCACAAAATCTTTCGGCCAGATTCCTTCCTCATAGATACTACGAATCAGTCCATATAGAGTCTCCTTCCCACATTTTCCTAAACATTTCAACAGTTCCACAGGAATGTTGTCTACCCCCATGGCCTCATATGCTTTCATCTCCTTTAATGCCCTTTCTATTTCATCGTCGAGTATGCCGGGACCTAAGCTATCTTCTACTACGTCATGTTCCTTTTCTATGTCTAACCTTGTCGGCGTAAGTTCTTTACCATACAGTGTTTTTATATATTCCTTCCATCTCTCTTGCATTTTTCCTGGTTCAATTATTATCTTACCCCACTTATCTTTAACTGTTAGCACAGATTTTGCCTTCTTACTTCCCGATAATAACTTAACCTTGCTTGTTTATGAATATATTTATACATATATTTGTATGGGAAAAAATATTCTGTAACCAAAATCTATTAGCTGATATTATTTACAATGTAAACACTTGCTGTGTAACGTATGAACTGGACCGAATAAAAATTAATTGAATCCCAGCTTAACTGATTAAAGCACTCGGCCGGACATTGAGGGACCCGGGTTCGAATCCCGGTCAAGGCGAATGATTTTTACGCTCTGATATTGTTGCAATTAAATGCATGTTAGCGGACGACTCCGTTAAAAGTTACTGTTGCAGCATCTCCCGCTGTTTCTTGAAATTTATATTTCAATAATTCTTTAGTAATTATAAAATTTAACTAAAAAGTTAAGAATATTAAGAGGAAAGAGGATTGTGATAAAATAATAAAAATGATTAATTGGATAAAAAATGCATCCCCCACGCCACCTAACTCTCTAACCAACGGAAAACGACTCGTAATATTTTTTCATAACTATGATAATAAATTTAATGACCTGTCTGTTTAATATTTTTATAATTTTAGGCTAATATTATGAATTTACTGATAGTATACTCTTAGCTATTACCACGATTAAAGTCAATAATAATTTTGCTTTACACAGTGTTATTAGTAGTTTCAAGGCCACCTAAATGGCGGAAATGTAATTTTATATTGTTGGTTCGGCCATCGTCCTGTTCTTGTTGATTCCTGCTGACTTTAAAAAAAAATAAGGAAAGGATTAATAATTAAATTTTGCCTGGATATTTTCAACGCTTTTCATACTCACATTGTCTAATGAAATACGAGAGTAAATTCCTAAAAGAATACCATCAACAACTCCCGAGACAATATTTTGATTACCGCGCGCAAGTTCGTGTATTTTAAATCTCGCACAGCTGCAGTCTCATGTTTTGCTTTGATAGTTTGGAAAAATCTTGGGTGTTATGCCAATTACGCAGAAGTAAGGAAGTGTCGAAACTGTTAGCTGGGACATTACAGGATATTGAATCAAGCGGAAATTCTTTCCTAATTTCTCAAGAATGAGCCTGTACGATTTCATTAAAAACATTTTCGGATTTCCAAGATCACACACTCCAATGGATCCATCAACGTAAACAAATTTATTCTCTCATTTAATGCACAGTTTATAATTGGCAGCAATAGTTTATTATGGTACTTTATTGCTCTAATTTTTCACAGTTCGGACCCGAATAAAGGAAGTGAATTCAAGAAACCTGTATGGTATGAAGAGTATGGCGATGAGGATGATGACATACTGTTAGTACATGACGTAGTATTGGTTATTGTATCTTAGGCTTTGTCAACACACATGCCTGAAAATTCGCTTTCACCCCTAGGAGTCAACAGCAGGGTCCACCAATGTTTCCAGTGTTGTCAGATCCACTAGAAATTCATCGTTATTTCGAGCAACAAATGGAACATATGCAACAGATGTTGAAAAGTTTTTCAATGTTTTCTCATTCTTCAATTTTTGGTCTGTTGTTGTTTGAGCAGAAATTTGTTATCTCTCTGATTACATTTATTTCAGTTCATGTGTGATTTTAAGTACTAATAATTAACCTGATGAGTAAATATTCAATATTTTCAGACGAATCACACCCCAAAAGTTTTGGTGCTATTGAACCACCAGATACTGGCTCACATAGTCTGCGAGATGAATACTTAAAACAATCAGATGGTACCAGTCCTATCATCCGGAAAGACGCCGACCTGGACTCAAGGTTGGACTTTTTCACCCTGCTCTGTTCCTATTCCCATATGTCACTGTTGTTTTTCCTTGCACCTAATGAATGCCCATTCTGACAACGAAAACATTGTATGAGATTTGCTTTGCTTCCTATGAATTTGAAATGCACCATCCAGATTCGAAAGCAAATCTCCCGAATGAGTGATCAAATTATTGTAACAGTAGTAAATATCCAGGGATCCATTGCTCAAATTAATTCACAAGTCTTTTAAAATCAACTTTAAATGTAACTTGAATATTTCTAATCCACTCATTATCTGAAAAAGACGCATGATAAATACTTTCAAAGAGAGGGTATTAAATGAATAAGCTACAAGAACTTTTAAATGTTGCTCAAAGCTTTGTGAAATAGATCCCTAGTAACCATAGAATTTAACAGCTAAATGATGTGGTTTGTAAATTAAGCTGCAGGTAGGTGTATTTTGTGACTAAAAACTCCTCTCTTGCTGCAATGATGATTTTCAATATATAATTCACCCAGAATCCTTGTAGTCATTACCCTCAAAGACACTGCTGCAGTACTTGGGAAACCTTCTGTGGTGTGAGGGAAGCATAAAATGCTTCATATGCAGCACAATCAAGAGCTCCTTCCCCTTGGAAAATAATTTCAACTCGTTTGGCAGCAATTTTATGGTGCAACAATCACCTTAGTGATCACACCTTGTATACTCACCTTGCTGGTACATACATCTAATGGCTAAGTACTCTATAAAAAATTCCGCCATTCTTTTAATCCCAATTATTAGTTCATATGTAGTCCAATGATCAGCAAACTTTATTCTTTATTAAAATTGACTCGTCTTATTCAGTTGAAAATTTGATATAAAAAGAAAATCTAGCAGTTGCGATAAATCCCATTTGCATGCTTCTCACGTCCTGATTCTGCAAAAAACTTATAACTCCACAGTATCTTTATTAAGTAAATAAGTTCACATTAAATTGTACTTTAGTCATTGAGTTAATTTCAATGAAATTTTTGCCTGCTGTGACTTTTCCTTATGTATGTGAGTGACATTGAAAAAGTCATAAACTTTATAGAGGATAATGACATGATGCTCTACGCAGATGACATAAGTCTAATAGCAAGCCATACTACATTATTTCAATCAGGAATTGATATGTATGCTATTGTGAATTCAGTCGCCCAATGGCTGCATGACAATAATTTACAACTAAATGCCAGAAAAACGGTTTATTTAGGGTTTAGTAATAAAGACCTTCAGTCAAATAGAAATAGGAAACCAACTGATTTTTAATGTACCAATTTATTGGGTTTAGAAATAGACAACAAGTTAAGCTGGAGATTCCAAATGGTGTAATGTGGTAAAATGTTATGCTCAGTCCTATTCGTTTTTTTTTTATCTTGCCAACTATCTTGATGCAGATGTACTTATCCCAGTCTAGCATGGTATATTTGAGTCCATAGTTGGATATGGCATCGTCTTCCGTGGCAGCTCAGCACAGGGAAACATCAATAGAATCCTTCCTGGAGAGTTAAAGGAATTATTTCACCAAAAAAAAACATTAAAATAGAAATGTTAAAAGATTTAATTTTAAAAATGTTTTTTTTGCATTGTTCCAGAGTACATAGAAAGAGCCAATGTTATGTGATATAATGTGTTAGTAAATTTGATATTTTGAGAGAGCCCTTGCAATTATGTTTTTGCAATTATTGTTTTATGGTGAATCAATCTGTCTAGCACTTAAAGGAATTTAATGCTAACTAGTCCGATGGATAACACATACTGTACCTAATAGAAAGGTTATGGGCCCAAGTCCCACCTTGGCATTTTTGTAGTGTATACTAGTGAACTAGCTCCTAATCCCAATAATGAGCCAGGAATGGTTTTTGGAATCCTTGGGGCATCATTCTTTAACAGATCATGGATCCTCAGCTCTCTCCCTGTCATTTATATCCCAACTGTATTCTGAAATTTGGTAGGACTTCTGCTGAAGATGAGTTATTGCTCTTAGATGATAAACTGGATCAGGCAAGTAAGGTAGGACCGTACGAAATCGCTTGTTTCATTACTGCACCCAGGACTACTAGATAAATTTTGAACACAACTGGTTGTGATTGGATTTATATTGGTCTTTTACAGATGCTTAGGTACTTAACTTTCATTGCTGTGTTATTGCAGTAACGTGCTACTTACTGTTTTAATAAATTATAAGTTTTAATTGAGTCTGTCTGCCAGTTTTAGATGAGTTTCATCATGGTCGCATACTAGAGGCAGGGAAGCTGTGAACTCAATTTCAGACTTGTTTTTATTTAGTGAATCACATCCTGAGGGTGAATATAAAGCAGTGCCTATTCTATTTAAACATAATTTTAGTTACAAGTATAGTAAACTTGAGTTGTCAATTGCATTAATATCACAAGGTATTAAAATAAGATTTAAAAACAAATGTAATCAAATTTAGGTCACATTGATCCCATCACCTGTACATGTCTCAGACTGCTCAGGTGCGAGTGGGGAACGGAGAGTCCAGATGGGCAGTGTTAGGAAGAGGTGTAAGGCAGGGTTGCCCATTGTCACTGGTGCTGTTCAATGTATATGTGGAGGAAATGATTAAAGAGGCATGGGAAGAACTGGAGGTAGGGATGAAAGTCGGAGGGGAATTCGTAAAATCGGTTAGGTTTTGCTGATGACCAAGCATTAGTTGCTCAGTCAGCCAAGGGGTTGCAAGCTTTGCTAAGTGAATTGGAGGTTCAGTGCGATAAATATGGGATGAGAATCAATATTAATAAAACAAAGGTTATGCAATTTTCCAGAAAGAAAAAGGCTAAGCTAAATATTAAATTAGGTGGGGAAAAAATAGAGCAGGTAGAGCAGTTTACATATCTCGGAAGTGTTTTGGACCAATACGGTCAAAGTGGTAGGGACGTAAGGAGGAGAATTGCGCTAGGCAACGAGGCTTTCTCAAGGAGGAGGGAGTTGATGACGGGGACGTTGAGTAGGGATGTTAAGACAAGACTCGTAAAAATTCTGATATGGAGCGTAGCTATGTACGGCGCGGAAACGTGGTTACTGAAGCAGGAGGATAGACGTAGATTCGAGGCTTTTGAAATGTGGGTGTGGAGAAGAATGGAGAAGGTGAAATGGACCGAAAGGAAAACAAATGAGGAAGTACTGGAGATGGTGGGTGAGGAGAGGGGTTTGTTGAGAGAAATCCTATGGAGGCAGGAAAAATGTATGAAAGTCATATTGAGCGGTAGTGGAATGTTGAAGAAGGTAATAAGAGGGGAGAATGTTGGGGCAAGCGAGGAAAGGGCAGGAACAGGATAGGGATGTTGGACAGGATGAAGGGAGGAAAGAAGTACACAGAGATGAAGAGGGACCTGATGTAGAGTAGGTTGCTGGATTGGGTTTTGTTGGGAGTTACAAAATGTTTATTTAATAGTTTTGTTCATCCAAAAACCTACCTTAACCGGTAGATTACCTAATAATAAATTGATCCCATCAACTGCTATGTTCATGACAGTTGGAACTCCATTATGTTGAACAGTATGCTAATATATATGAACTAATCAGACTCACTCTTTGCACGATCCCTTCTATCTTTTACAAATGCTACTACATTATGAAATATTGTTAATGGCCTAAAGAAATGCCTTGCTCATTGTTAAATCACTGTTGAGGAAATGTCCAACCCATGTGCCAGCATCATGATGGTCCAACTTTTATTAGACTATGCATCAGATCAAATGAGTCCCTTCAATTTGTTCTGATTGGTGCAAACTGTTTTCTAGTATACAATCTTTAATTAAGTAAATGTAATGTTAATGTAATGTTATTTAAGTTAAACTACTTTATTTGGTTTTTACCTGGAGTGTATGGGACTTGAAATGAATTCTCTGCAATACATTCATTGAATTACAAAGGGTTAAGTTTGGGTTGATAATAGTCATGTTGATATGTGGTTATCTAAATTAAGGTTAAATTATTATTGGTTTTAAATTGGTATTAATTAGTGCATGTAAAAAGTTGTCATTTTAGAAGATGACCATTTGTACAGATTCATTCAAAGTTAATTTTTCCTTAAAGTTTGGCTGGATTTATTTATAAATTACTGCCTCGATTAGGTAAATAATATATTGAGCTCCAGTGGTTTGACATAAGCTCTGAAAGGGAAAACTCTTAAAGTGAATAATGCCCAGGGGTTATAATTCAAATTCTGACTGAAGCTTGTTGGGGTGCCTGAGCATACTTTGTCCCTGTTACAGATTAAATTTGAAAGAAGTAGGAGTGAAATAAGATTTTGTCTCTGCATAAATTATTTACAGAATTACTAGAAGCCTAATGAATCTGTTTTCACCTGCTAACTCCAGAGCTTCAAGTTGCAGAGTAGCCCAAACCATTGGGTGATGTCCATAAAGTGGTCCATATGTCTGGGAGGCATATGGATAATTTTAACATTGAGAATGCAGATTGTTAGTAATTGTGAGAATAAATAGTTGAAAGGTTATCAGAAATATGTATAATGATAAAAACATTGTGTATGTCTGGTGAAGTTGTTTTTGAAAGGAATAATTCAAATAGACTATTATTCTCTGCATAGGTATTCATTTTTACTTGACTTTTGAAAACTGTACATATATCGAAAATTAGTTACTTACCCATCAGCTAAACATTTTAATATCCCAAGTTCTTCATAAACTTCTAATATTTACCTAATTGTTCAAACTCTTTATTGATGCAGGAGTTCTGACAGGAGTGAATCAGGGTAAGTGTCTGATGTACCTAAAAATTCATTTGGCTGTGTGTTGAATTTAGCTTCTTCACTTTATGCTTGCACATTGTGCTTTAAGAAATGTATCTTCCAGCCGTCCCACTTAAGGATGCATTTCATTGTGTTCTGTATTAAATGTTCTCGAGTAAATACTGGTTATTTATCTCATCATAATCATTATTTTAGCAATGCTTATGATTCACTTTTCTAATTGTAATTTTAGAAAAAAAGTGTGTCTTATATGCTGTCAAATATGATCCATGTATGTTTAATTTTTGAGAATATTTTTTGTGCAAGTCCAATTATTGCCAACTAACCTTACCTTAGGTTGATTGATGTTATTGTAACAGCAAGGCCTATTTGTGCATAGTAAACTTGAGAAAAGGTCCGTGTTTTCCAGGAAATGTATTATTTCAGTTTGGTAAATGGTGGGGTAAATTTAGAAATCATCCAAGTATGAGATTTAAATACATATTTTGGCAAAAAAATGCCTCAATAAACTCTTTGATATACTCTTTTGGTTTTATGTTGTCACAATAAAATATACACATCTAATTCTGGTTCTTTCAACACAATAAAATACAAATTCATAATAGTAGTGGTGTCTTGGAATCATTCTTCAATAAATTAAGTAATTATGGTCCTTATTTATATGCAGCTGTTTCCCATTTCTGTAACATTCTATGTGGTTTCCTATGTCAAAACTTCTATTTTGATAATCCAGTCCCGTGAGTTCTTGAAGAGTCTCCTATATCAAATATCATTTGGAAATGTTAATGATTAATCCTCTAATAGTCTCTCAGGTCAGGAAGATTATGGTGAAGGTTCTAGGTTATTTTTCTGGGGAATGGTGGGATCAATAATGGTGCTCTATTTCCCAAATCCAAAAAAAATGTTTAGCTGTTTGTTAGTTACCAATGCTATTCGAGTTTTAAAAACTGTTATGAAATTTCCTTCTAAATTTAATTTCTGACATCCATCATTTTTTTTAAATCCATCCATAAGCAATATGGTTAAAGGAATTCAATTTCAACTTTGTAATTCCACGTGCACTATATATTTGCACAACTTAGGTTTCATTGGTGTGTTCAATATCATCAGATAAATTCGTTGTTTGGTATGAGTACATATAGTCATGCACAGTAATGAAACCCAGGTGATACAAACATGTTGTGTATGAAATTTTATTAATTATGAAGTTGATTCCTTTTGTCATGAAATGATTCCATCAAGTTGCTCCTGGAACCATTTCCTTTGCTGGGAGAAATAATTGTAGCTTTAATGGATAATGTTGTCACTATGGAGAACACATGAGGTTTATTATCAACTAGTGTTTAAATGTACATACTTTGCTCAGATAAATTGCAGTTCCTTGTGCATCTACTAATTAAAATACTTCAATGAATAGCTGCTATCATTGCATAATTATGTTATGAATTATCATTGCTTGCATATTTGGTCTCCTTGTTTAAGTACATTTAAAAAATATTATCAATGCAAACCAAACGGTATTAGGGTTAACCTTGTGGAATTTATCCATGATGGAAAGGAGACAAACTATGCAAATTTCACTTGAATAGAGATTTATTCACGACCCGGGTTTCAAACACTTAATGTCATCTTCAGGTGACTATACAGAGTTACGTATATATATAGGATACGTAACTCTGTAGTCACCTGAAGATGATATTAAGTGTTTCAAACCCGGGTCGTGAATAAATCTCTATACAAGTGAAATTTGCATATTTTGTCTCCTTTCCATCATTATCAATGCAGTTATCTAACTATTTTGGGATGTATATTTTTTCTGGTAATTGATATAGTCTAATCTCCGATTTACCTTATCATCATTCCTTTTACTTTCTGCCAACTATTTCTCATTAATTATTACCATACTTTTCACTTCTCATGTATAGCACTACTCATCACTTTCTCTCTTCCTTAACATTTAGGGTTGGAGCTGAAGGCCTCGGAGGTATAATGGATGATCCAGAGCAGCGCGTTGTACCCGCCATACCAGCCCCGAAATTTCGCTTCTTTGGTGAATCAATAATTACGCAAACAGTGCGTAAACCTGATGGTGTAAGTATTGATACTTATTTTAGAAGGGATATACCTCTCCTGGGGGTGGGTGTAGGCCAGAATTAACATGTCTGCCTGTGGAACCTAAGGTTGCTGGTTTGATCCCTGTGACTGGCAAAAATTTTTCAGCGTAGAAAAAAGTTGTTAATGGTTTTTGGAATGAGACAACCACACATTAAGAAATATAGATCCAGGGCAAGAGTGAAGTTGATGGTATCGGCTGCATTACTGTGATGTTGAAGGCAATGGGAAACCACCACATTATTCTCCCTAGAATATGCAGCCTTGCCTTACATTCTCATATAATAGAGTGGAAAGATATGGGCCACAGGAAAGCAATCCTAGGATTGAAATCCTGATGATGATGATACTTCTTCTGTAGCTGTATGTAGGTTTAACATGGTGTGATAGTTTTCCCTTCTGGCACTTTTTCCACAACATGCACCCAGGTCTTATATGTTGTAAGAGTATGAAATTTGAACACTGATGCATGTAACCATGTATAATTAGCAGTAGCTTGTTGATTCTACACCAAATAGTAACTTTAGTATTTTTTGGCAATTTCTGTCTACTTTGTAATATTTATGTAGTTGAAAGGTTTTTCCTTGTCCTTCTAAGTCCTCTCATTTTCTGTTTTGCACAAATTTAGACTGTGGAGACTCGAACCACCAAGAAGCGAAGTGATGGGACGGAGGAGACGGTGGTGAGCGTGCAGAAGGCGGACGGCTCAGAGGATTTGCACACGCAGACAGACCTACTCCCAAGGAGTGGCAGTGACCCCTTCTCTAGAAGATCAGATGACATTCTTTTTGATGATTTATTTAGTAACTTCTTTGGCAGGCGTTGATGTGGGAATTTAATTTCCCATGTCCCTGAGTAAATGTCTTTATATTGCGGTTCTAATTCAAATTGATAGTTATTATAATTTTCCGTGGCGATTAGGGAGTTACTTTTCCCTTTTATTTAGATTAAAAATTTGATGATCTCTTCATCCAACTTTACTAATTGTATCATGATTCAGGTCTGATGCAACAGAAACTGTGTCTCAAGTTCCATGACTGGGTAAAATGTTGGAACATTTATAATGATGTTCATAAGTGACAGGAAAAATATTGATTTGTAGATATTTTTAATGCTGTAAATATTGATTAGTGTATTTAATAAAAAATTTAAAATGTGACCTAAAGTGTACAGCAAAAAGTCAATACTAACCAGTAGTCGTTAATGGTTTGTCTAGTAGCTGAACTATAGAAAGGTAAGGGTGGAGGTAGTTTTTTTTATTTTCAGTGAAGTATTAAATACTCAATACCAATTTTTATCTTTTTTATTTCCATAAAAGTCCAGTTAACTGAAATGTCATACTAAATCATCTCACACCACAATATTTTTGGAAAGCTAATGCATAAAACTGGTCACATGAAATGAGTTTCCATAACAATGAACATGATTCAACCCCTGCTGCATGAAAGTATGTATGCAAGTTTATCTGTGTTTGGGAATAGGTTTAATTGTGTTGTAATTTGAAATATAGTTTATAATTATGAAAGTATGTATGCAAGTTTATCTGTGTTTGGGAATAGGTTTAATTGTGTTGTAATTTGAAATATAGTTTATAATTATCCTTAAAAAAAGTTACTCAGTTATTTCAGTGATAAAAATGATCGATTTAGTTGCATCACACAAGATAGTTTGGATATTGTTTCTAGAAAGATAAATGACAGCTAGTTTAACTCCTAAGGAATAAAATATACAGGCAACCCACCCAGGATTGCACTATTATTATTTGGTAGTCCACTCTTTAAGATAGATTTTGAATGGACATTAAACTCCTACATTCATTAGCTTAGCTTAACATGATCAAACCTGATGCCCCACACTACAATAAACAGTCCTTCAACTCTGCATACATTCTATCTCAAAGCCATCCAACATTCCTAGCCCTAAGTCTAAGCCTAACTGATTCCATGAATTCCCTTCGACTTTCATTCCTACTACAGTTCCTACCATGTTAGTTTTACCATTTCGTCCACAATAATTTGAAAAGCACAAGTGGTGATGAACCTACTCCCCTTTCTAACTGTGCTCATTCTCCATCCGCCACATTCATGTGAGCAGTTTGACACATGTACAGATAAAGGAAAGTTGTGTTTCCTTCCTATATACTCCTCTCATGTGTAAAGCATTTATTGGTTGTACTTAATTTCCTCTGTCAAATGGATTTTGAAATCTACAAAAAGAAATACATTGTTCCCATGATGTTGTAATACATTGTATTCATGGATGCCCTTGCTGTTGTCATATGTAGAAGAGGTAACATTTTATTTTTCTATTATTAGGCATAATTGTTATCGGTAATACATGCATAGCCTAAATGGCATGAAGCATTAAAACTATGATCATTCTATTAAACACTCAAGTTCCCTTATAAATTTTCATGAAATTCTCATCAGTAATTTTATCACATCAGATTGTACAATCCTTTTCAATAATTTCTTTAAGAAGTCAATGAACAATTCTTGCTCTCCCATTAGAAAGCTTACCTTCACTTCTTACCTGTGAATTCTATGATTTGATCACTTATGAAACAACTTCGGAAAATTCCAACAGCTTCCTGAGACAATATTAGAATGTGTTTATGAATATATATGACTTTTCCAAAATTTGGTTATATTTCCTCATATAACTACTCAGTTATACAACTGACACTCATCCAGCATAATGATCTTTGTGTAGCATTATCTGCCATTTCAAGACTTTACATAGATTGCGTTGATTTGATTTAAAACACCTCTCTTGTGGAGACATTTAGTAATGACCTCTCGTTCAGTATTGAATTTAAGCGGACACAATATAGTGCATGTTTAAATAAAACAGTTTCTGGCGCAACTTAGTGGAAATTCTTCATACTGACTTTTAATAAAAAAGTCAGTAGTGCATGTTTGTTCTGCGCTTTGTTTTAAAACTGAGTTGGTTCATTTGGCTGAAAAGCACTTGATTGCTTAGCTTTCAGGATTTTAACATCGCAGGTTTTTATTTACCCATGTGAAATAATTAGTTTGATGTTTTTGTGTTGTGTTCTTGTTTGTAAGAATTTGGGTACTTGTATACATTTATTTAATGTTTAACATATCATTGAATTAATCCAAATCAAAAAATTATAGTGTCTAATCTGTCTAAATGCAATAAATAATAAAAGACTAGTCATAAAAAGCAGGAAAAAGAAAGTAGCAAGCAGTAGAGTGTAATTAAATTTTGCAAAAATATCATCCAAGCATTCCTGTAGGATTAAAAGTTACGGGAAAGGCTCCTGAAAATCACAAAACATTCTGGTTTCCCAATTTTTCAGTTGAATTTAGGCTCCAAAGGCCAGCCATACCATCTAGTGTTTGGTATAGTTAATCTGTGGAATACAGTCAAGGTATGAGTGAGTGTATGCCTCTTTCTTTCATTTTTATTTTTCAAATCCATTCTTTCCCACTTTTTCTTCCGTGTACTTTTGTAGTGTGTTTATTTTCCCTCTCTCCTCTCTTGCATATAATGAGTTGTGGAAAACCCTGGAAAGGTCTCCAAGCTATGCTTGCTTTTGTAACTTTATAACGCTAAGATCCTACCTTTCTTAAGGTAATCAAATTGAGAACTTAATTTTTTATGGTGATTGCAACTGTTCACTAATATTTCATCGTTACTTGGGCTACTAGTTACAAATTAGATTGTCGTATTAAGGCTGTGTGGAGATGCTTTCTTGTCATTGGGACTTCGGTATTGTCTGATGCATTTGGCTCTCTTTTTAACTCCACACCACTTTCATACATAAAATCATGATGCCCCCCAACAGTCTCAGAAATCCACATTCATCCAATTTAATACCACCAATGGTATTCTTTATTGCACTCATTCCTTTGCATGCCTACTCCAGAACAGATGATTCCCTTCTAGGTTATTCTGCATGTTTTTCTACGTCTGTTGGGTCTTCTTTCCTTGCTTTCTTTCGCTGTGCATGGTTTGTATTAAAAGTAATAACAATTTTTTCCTGACATGTGCGTGAATTGCTGAATTCAGACCATTGATTAAGTGTGTGCCTGATTGTAGATTGTATTGGCATGGATAAGATGACAGTGCACACCATTATCACTGAAAATTTGATGGCATGAAAGATTTGAACTGGTCCCAACTCTTTTGTTTTTAATTATTTTTAAATTTAATTAATAATTAAACTGGGCCCAAAGGTCTTGATGGATGACCAAAAGCAGAGTTGAGTGTCTGCTTGCAAAGAGCTGCAATGGCATCATGATAATTCCCCAACCCCTTTACAGTCCCAACTTGGCACCAGCAGACTATTTCCTATTCCTGAAAGTGAAATTCTCCCTCAAAGGACACCATCATGGAACCCTAAGTGCCATCAAAGAAGATTACATGTGTACCCCCAAGGGTCTTCCAGAATCAGCCTACCCTTATCTTTGCCTTCAAGTTGGGGAAAAGCCACACGAAATTCTAACGATCCTCAAGAGATATACATAGAAGATTGTTGAGATACTGAAGCTCTATCTGAAAAAATCTTATTTTTACAAAAGTTTTCCTGATACTTTTCATATAAACCATGTGTTTTCATTCCTTCTTCTTCTTTCACATATCTTATACTATTTTCCCAGCGTTCTTGCCTTTAGGTTCTATTATTTTCTTATGTATATGTCTCTTTTTTGCAGTTGGAGGTTTCACATATTCATATCTATTTCCAGTTCCATGTACAATTTCAGTACACTTGACGATCATTAAATTTTGGTTCTTTCACTCATTCCAACTTCTATTTTCCATGTATATATCCCATTCCAACTGATTTGACTAGAGCTTATCCTTGAGCAAGTAATCATAAAGCATTCTTATATTTTTGTCCTGCAGGTTTTCCATTTTTCTTTCGATTGTCTCTATGCTATCTTTCTTTCTAATCTTTGCCACTCACCTTTCCCCGTATCTACTTTTGAAAGTATCAAATTATAGTCTGTTCCTCATTCAGAAGCTTAGAATCACCCAAATACCTTAAAATATACTAATGAATACATTCAGGCATAGCCCATATGTTTGTGACTATCATTTTTTAATGTACACATGTTTATTAATTAAAACAAGAAAACTACTCTGCTCTCCGGATATTGTGATCCTGCCTTCTCTTGGCAAACTTGATCGCCACAGTGGATAACACCAGGCTTTTCAAACCATAGGTTATGTATTACAATGAGATTTTGCTTAGTATCAGAGATTCCTCACATTAATAATTGCTTAGTTGAACTTATTCTTTCATTTTTTAAAATATTATCTATTTTTCAATTTTCAAATATTTGCATTGTTACACCACCATAATCTGGCAATCGCCTTTTATCTTCCACCACTCATACACAGCAGTTGGGTGGCTCCACACACACTCTGATTTACCCAAATAGATGAGGAATACTTGACCAAAGTGATGTTTCAGATTGGCTTGGAAAACCACATAAAAAAGAAGCCTTGCACCACTGCCCTAAGATATAGATTTGACTTTACATTTGACATATGGCTTAATACGAGCTTGGCTATCAATGCAACTTACCGGTCAATTACTGGTATGGTCACAATGCCTGATATGTCCGAGCAAAATAAAAGAGTAATATTTGCTGGTGGGATTTTTGGATGCTTAATCCCCAAATTTCCAATCTCAAATTCCATGTACTAACAAGAATAATCAGTTAACAGATGAAACAAAAATCTGGAGGCACCCCAGTTGGAAAGCCAATATGGAATCTGTTAGAACCAAGTTATGAGTGAGGCTATACTTATTCTGAGGATTAATTCAGTAGGTTTTGTTACAGTCATTTCTTGTTTCAATGAACCTACACTTACTGTGATTAATCAGTGCTGTGGATTCTTTTAAATGAAAAGGTTTTTAATTTTTTTTAGATTTCTTTATTGATGGCCGATTGTTCCAAATACTGGCAATTAAGCACATGATCTGAATTTTCACTAAGCAGAGGCAATGAATAAATGCTGTAATTTGTTTTCTGATTATTTCCAAATGAAATTTTTAGGCAGTGGGTTCCCCAGGATTATGTATTTTTGTATGTAAGGCTGTACTTTTGTGCATTGTCCTAGGATGCGCATGTCACCAAATACCTCTTTGCCCAGAGGATATCCCAAAAAGGCAATCATCACGCCATTTGGACTCTCTGAATTTCTATACACACCATTTGCCCCAATAAATGCAGCTCAGACCTTCCCAAGGTTCATCAACAAGGTGTTAAAAGCTTTGACCATTTGTGCACGATAATTTACGTGGGTCTAATAAGTCCCTCCATAGGGAATTTCTCTTCTTTTATTGAAACAGTCATAAGTGTGTTCGAGGAGAGACAGTAGCTAAGGGGAAGAGCCTTGGACTACTGACTTCTATGCACACACTTGCACCATGATTTTTCAGGTTAGAATTTATGAAAAATAATTGTATCAAACAAAAAGATCAAAGTTAACATTAAAAATTAGCATCTAAATCAAAGTTTATCCATCGTAGAATCCCAAAAATTGTCATCACTGCTGCTAAATCATTTCCACAGTTATTTCCAATGGGGTTGTCACTTTCCTCTTACAGAATGTCATCTTCACTTCCAAGAAGTATATTGTTAATTTCACAATTTTAGGCAAACATTAAGACAGTCTCACTTTTAACTTTCCGCCAGGACTTTTTCAATCACAAACATTAGAAATGGATGGTTGTTTTTTCTTCCCATCAATGTAACATCATGAGTTAATGCCTGATTACCTTTCTTTCATTTTCAAGTGGCACTATTTGTGCTATTGTAGATATGACATGAATGCACATTTCTCTTCATTAATCTCTCGCATCATGATGTCTCAAAAAAAATCAGTTATAGACAGTAGTAAAATTGCTAATTTTTTTGCTTCATTGTGTACAGAAATGGACAAAAATATTAAGTTACATGCATACTAATGAGGAAGGAATCGATCACTCTGCCTCTATGTGGGCATTTTTTATACCTAAGTTGACATAAATTCTCATCACCGTACACATGATGTCCATACTCGACTGCAGCTTGGAAGGCTTCCTCGCCCCTTGACTTGATCGGCTCACTTCTGTTCCTATTTATTGAGGGAAATAAAAACAATTTCTGAGTTTCAACTTTTGCTAGTGTTGAATGTCTCAATTCCATGCTAAAGAAAGATAGCAATAGTCAAAATATTGACTTGGTCTTAAGGAAATATATTTAAATTTAAAAAAAGATGAAAGACTTGCTTTTATTATTAACAAGAAGTAATGCAATTTAGCTTTTATCTTTCAAGAAATGCAAATATGTAATTAAACTTTTGCATGGTTGCAATTGTCATGTCATTTCTTTATGCGGTATTGAATTTTTTCTTGGATTACCACAGTATAAGCATTTTAGAGGTCAAATTGTAGGAGTTGGCAAAGGTTAACATTAATTATTGCTCTTTTTATAGAAGCTCATTTAATTTGCGCAAATGATTATGCTCATAACCATGATAACCAAAAGTAGTTTCAGTCATTTGTATTCATGCTGGGTTCTGGTGTGTCAGCACTTTTCAGTTTCCTCGTAGTGCTGGGACTAGAAAGAAGATGTATGCTGGCTGCGGGTCGCGGTGGTCCAGTGGGTAGAGCGTTGAACTACTGACCGGAGGGTCCCGGGTTCGATTCCCGGGCAAGGCACTTTGGGCACCTGCAGCTCCACCCAAGCTAGTTGATTTTTCGGGTACCAGATCTTTCTGGGAAACCATAACCGGCACAGTGAAAGGAACTGGCCCCCCTACCCTGATGTGTGAATATTCACACGCCGTCGGGCTTGGTATATGGGTGAGCTCTACCATCACCTACTAAACCGACCTTCGGGTTGATTACTGTGTTTATGGTTTATGGTATGCTGGCTATCAATTTATTTTCTTCTTAAGGTATAATACCACATTTAGAATAGTGAAAGTGGACCTAGAGTATTTATTTGGCTTTGTTTCCACTTGTAGAATGTTGTCAAAAATATCCAAAACCTTACCGGTAGTGACATAACAATTCTTAGGGAATGCTTCACATAGAGCATGTGTTATAGGCTGTGAAGGTCATTTGTGACTGCCCCGTCCAAAGATAGACATAAATTTTGACATCATTGATACCCAGAATGTATAAGTGGTGAATGAAATTGGAGTGAGATCAATGGATTTCCTGTGAATATGTGAAACAAAGCACAAGGAGTGTAATATCATTGAAATTTATGGAAATGGTTAGACATTGTGGTCTGGTGTTAAAAATAGTATAAAAGTAAAAATAGTTCCCTGTATTTCTCTAGTTTTATATGAAATATTGGAGAAGCAAAATTTCAAAAATTTATAGAGGAAATTGGGTGCTTCAGGAGTCTTTGTGGTGAAACTAGGAGAAAGAGGTTGAATAATGGGAGAGTTGCTAAATAATTTGGATGGAATACCCCGGTTATATACATGTATGAAAGAACAGTGTTAAATTGTTTGGTCATGTTGAGAGGGTCAATATGAGCCAAATTACCAAACAGGTAAGAGAGGAGCAAAGATATTTTGAGAGGAAAATGTAGATTGAGAAAGTGGTTCAGACTATAGAGATTTAACTCAGTTGAATTAAAAGTTAAAGCCTGATGAAATTAAACAAAGATATTGTGAACTATTGGCTGTGCATATGTAAGGTGTCAATCCTGTAGCCAATATTGAAAATTTAAGAAATATTTTATGCCAATATTTCAGTGAACCAGGTGACCAAAATATTTGTATAGAGAATTTCGTAAATCTTCAATATTGGCTTTAGGATTGACTCCTGATGAAATTATGTTCCATTACCTCAAAATTAACTTTAAGTCAATCGTTAAGCTACTTTAATAAATATACTTTTTCTCCCAAGAAATTCATGTGAAATATTAATCAATTTCTCAAAGATAATATAAAGCATTTTGAAGGCTGACAAATAATTAAATTTCTCTAATGAGGTCGAGATACATTGTGGAAAATGAAGTCTTCTCTCATTGAGTCTTGCATTAGTACCATTATAAAATTATTCTTTTAAGGATCCACTATCCTCAGGCCAATTAACTTTTTTGTGTTCTGTATTATGTTGATTTTTTATGGTATTTTTTTTTAATTTGCCATTAAACCTAACTTAATGCAAATTCTAGCATTGTTACAGACCACTGAGTTGCAAAATTCATCATAATAAAATGAGCTACAGAGGAATATCACAATATGAGTAGCCATTGCTCTAACATGCAAAAATTATTCATTATCACATCTGTGGTTTATTATTAGTATTAAGAATTGTAATATATATATATATATAAAACCATAAACATAGTAATCAACCCGAAGGTCGGTTTAGTAGGTGATGGTAGAGCTCACCCATGTACCAAGCTCGACTAACTGTGAATATTCACATATCAGGGTAGGGGGGCCAGTTCCTTTCCCTGTGCCAGTTATGGTTTCCCAGGAAGATCTGGTACCCAAAAAATCAACTAGCTTAGGTAAAGCTGCAGGTGCCCAGAGTACCTTGCCCGGGAATCGAATATATTTATATGTAGTGGTACATTAGTTAAGCATTAGTAAATTTAAAGACCAATAAATTGGGATGTGGGTTTGAGAAATGAGCCCCTGGTGTGACTTAGGTACATTTCACATTATTAGTCACATTTGGCACCTTTAATCCAGCAAGAAACCCAGAGAAAGTCCAGGGTAATGTAATTTCTCTTTAAATTTCAATGTAGCAGGGTTACTGTGCACTGTCTGAGTTGCCTGATGTGCACTTGCTTAGCAACAGCATATAGGGGAACTAAAACCCATGATTTTTTGATTGGATAGGAGATAAGCATATCTTGGATTCCTTTCTCATCAATCTTGTAAAAAATATATTTTTAATTCCGTGCCATTTCAAGAAAATATCCTTTATTTGGGATTATTTAAGCATTATTAAGAGTCATCTTGAACCTAACACGCAGTCATTATTAAATTTACCTTGCTTCATTATGTTTCTATCAACTTACCTAAAAATTATGTTCAGAAGCACAGACTCATTCTCGGATAGTTTCTCCCCTCGTGCTTCCCTCATACCGACGCGACACATGGCATGCTGGGCACACTCGTGCAGATCTAGATCCAGCGCATGCTGCAGGATTTTGTGGGGAGGATGCTCTAATGCCAGGCTTTTGTCCACTACTGAATTAAATGGATCTCCTGCTGAGCGCTTCCAAAGCGACTTAGGTTTCTTATTGCCTTTCTGGTAGCCTTGCTGAAGAAGGTATGCCAATGCAAGAATGATGATCAACCTAATCCCATGTGTGCGAAATGTAGGAATGATGCACAGCAGTACGAAAACTTTTGCTGTTGCACCCATTGGTGTCCTTGAAAATAAATGTGTGCAAAATGATTTTTTTAGACATTAACTGGTCAATGGACTGAAATTTAAATATGATTTTATGATTATAAAAATATAAAGGCCTTATTCAAAATATTAAATCATTAACAAACGTACTATTTTATTATTGATTGTTTTGGATATTAGATGTGCTATTTCCCATTCAGCAATAGTTATATATAAAGATTTAATAATTTCACATTTTAACGAATTATCATTAAAAGTACGCATGAGGTTCTAAATAAATCTAGTATGTGATATCATAGACAATAATTTTATCTTAGACTGAAATCTTATTTCAAAATAAACTACAGTCAGATGTCTTGGATTGTTTAACAGTGGTCAGTTTCTACATGGATTAAAGAGTTGTTCCCTTAAATCATAACGTATAAGGGCTGATCCAAGATCATTTCAAGCCATGGCTCTTGGCCTTTTTTAAGTATAAGTAAAATTATTCCATTTTTAAAGGATATGTTTCCTGTAATTGAAGCTCAAAAACAAACAGAGACAGTATTCTGTGTATAACAAGCTTTTAATTGGTATCTAGATAACATGCTCCAAATCAATGTCAACCATATTTTATTCATCAACTTAATCATGTAGAGGGATTTATGGGACTTGATAGGTGGGTTTTGCACTGAAGTCTGGGGTTTGCAAATCCCTTTATATTTAAGAAAAGTGAAAGGGGTGAATGATTTAGCCTTCATTCAAGTACCTTTTATCTGGAGGAGCATTTGAGTCTCTATGGTTCAACCCATTGCTGGATTAACCTTGTGTAGGCCTAGAGACCCACACAGGGCCTCCATTGCAAATTATTTTGTTATATGGCTTTAATGTTAGCAATAATCAATTTACATGATCTTAATTTGTTACAGAAACAAGCATTAACTTAATGTTATTTTTTAATATCAAACAATGTTTATAATTCTTAATAACCAACAGAATTTAACATTCACTTTCCTCGATTTGTTTGTGATGAAATGTTTTATGCCTTATATGTGTACCTTTGGCAAGACATCGTGTTCTGTGAAATTAATGGCAAGAGAGTTCAATAGTTCTTTTTTAATTAAAGATCGACGACAACTTTGCAATTTTAAATTCGAAACGGTTCTTTGGAAGGGTACTTCGTGATCATGAAACACCAATCACTCCAATATTAATTTTATCAATTATTGGTCTTAGGGGATTTTACAGAAATGAGACCCATGGGCCGCTACCCACCATACCTAATTGGTCATCCGACATTAGCGTTGACCATAAATCTTAACGATCCACGTGACATTCTCGCGGGTTCAATCAGAATTCTGGGCGGTTTCAGCACAATTTCGAAAGGGGTTCGCACCGATGGCTCTCTCCATATTTAAAGCATTGATTTTCTAGTTTCCTATCCGACTTTTTATTGTTCGATAGCATCATTTTTACCTCTTGAATACGATTAAAACAATATTTATTTTAAGCTCCAAAACTAGAAACATCACAGCGACTAGCTAGCCGATGTTGTAATAAAGAATCATTATCCCTTTCTGTTATTTACAAAGATCCTTTTCCTATTGGAAATTTTATCCCTCAACTGTTAGACTTATTTGATTTTTCCGTACATTTAACCTTGGTTTAAAGCAAAGCAGGTTTGCGGGTCAAATTTGGTGATTGTTTTCACTTAATTAGAAATTATATTTGCTCGAGCTACATTTAAAAATAAATAACATATATCCTACAAAACTTTTGAGCTAAACATTTTTTAAAATGTTGTTGCTAGTTTTTTGAAATAATACCATAGATTAAGTAATTTCTGTTCACTTCACTCTTTCGTGGTGGCAACCAATCGTATTTACGGTTTTTTTGAGAGCCTCAAGAGAGCACTTGTTTCCCTTTGGCCAAAAATAGCCCCATGGTCGGCATTAAAACTTCACTCCGGCATTGATTTCTGAGCGTCACTTATTTTCACTGCAGAATCTGCGGACTGGTTTTTCTGTATTAGAAAAAATAAATCTTTATCCAACCCGCTTAGAATCCGTAAGCTTTATAAATGTTTAAAAAATGTTACGCGGTTCACTTATATGTGTTCTGTTTTAGGTAGGGAAGAACTCAACTGTGATCACAGTTTATAAAGGTAGCAAAAATGTTTACTCAAGAGCCAAACATCACCCTGTCTCGTGAGACTAGAGATCAAGTTTTAGTGTAATTTATCTTAGAAAGCTTTTGTTGTTTTAGAGGAGATAAAACCGCGGAGACATCCAGTTTTCGACATCA
This sequence comes from Hetaerina titia, assembly GCA_037158775.1. NCBI lineage: Eukaryota > Metazoa > Arthropoda > Insecta > Odonata > Calopterygidae > Hetaerina > Hetaerina titia. Next base: position 136,929,219 of record CM073768.1, read on the forward strand.
TTGAAACGGCATCGCTGTTGTTAGGGAAGGGGACCAAAAACTAGGGTCATCTGCGACATAGTAGCGGTGTCATAGTAACGACAACTATAACTGCTGTGTTTTTGCAAAAAATATGTTAAATTAGCGGTCCAACCGATATTTGAGAAAATATCAAGGAAAATAATAAACGCGAACTGTTACCACATTTGTCAGATATTACTCCACGTTTTTAGCTAACACTTGGATTAAAACTGTTGTGTCCCCATTCATAGTTAATTTTTGAAGTGGTTAAAGTATCCAATGGGATGAGAAACTTGCCAATTTATTCATGCACATGACGGCGATGCAATCTAAATGGGATAGCAACTCCTTCCTAGGTGTAGACTCACTAGACCTTTCCAGGTGGTCTACGGGAAGAGAAACTTGGGAGAGAAAGAACGTCGTAAAGGCAGCTCTTCTCTTTTTATCTTGAAGAGAACCAGGAAAATGCAAATATCTATTCGTAAATCGTCGTATAAATCTTTCGTTAATTCTTTAAACGTTTTCATTTCCCGTCTCCTAAACACGCTGAATACCTTCAATAGTACATTTAAATCTAAATTTAAATCTAAAAAATGTTAAATTATAATATTTCTTTGGCGTAAAAAGTAGGAATTAAACAAATGCTATGTCAGAAATGTCCAAACCTTTGTGTGAGTTGCGAAGTGGAACTTTTCTCTAATGAATGTATTATCTGTCATCCATTATTTATATCCATTTTTTCTTTTCTTTGTTTTAATTATTAAACAATCAAAACAATATATAGTTCCTTAATAAAAATAATAATGATCATATTGGGCATTTCATCAAAAAATACTTCGGTCAGTATTCATCGGAAGATATTCGAAGCTGCGTTTTGCATTTCGAAAATATTTTCTTATTGCCCTGGTGGTCTACGCTTGCACGTGGAATTACACTTTTATTCTTCGGATAGGCAACTATCAATTTTATTTGATAAACAACAAATCATATTTTCTTAGAAGCCAATAAAAACTACACATTCAGATCTTACATTAGGGGCAACCTCGCTCCAATGAAAAAATTTGTTGTTATCACTGTCGCTTTTGCTGTGGCAATAATTCTCTCTATAGTTTGAAAATATTGTTAAATAATTTAACGAGAACTATTTCAGTTAAAGTAAGCATTAGTCTCGCAATCAGTAAATATTGTAACTAAGTATTTAAATTTGTCGTTCATATTTTTTCATGTTGTGAACACAGAATAAGAGCAAATTTGAAAGAACAAAAGGACATACGCGAAGACCGAATAAAACCGAAATTAGAAAGACGACATCACAGGGTCTAAGAGAATTGGATAGAGAAGGTTGCAGGTTTCTCTGATGTGTCCCCATCTATGCATAAACTCATTATGAATACTTAAAATACATAACTTAACATAACTCGTAGCTCGGGGCCGGAGTGAGTTGAAATCCATCCTTGCAGCGGTAAATATCTGTGTTTAGTTGTTTCTTGAACATTTATCAAAATATTTTAATTTCGATACTGTCTTTTCTGGAGGAGATATTATATATATATATATATATATATATATATATATATATATATATATTATTAGGTAATCTACCGGTAAAGGTAGGTTTTTGGATGGACACAACTATCAAATAAACATTTTGTAACTCCAAACAAAACCCAATCCAGCAACCTAATCTACATCAGTTCCCTCTTCATCTCTGTGTACTTCTTTCCTCCCTTCACCCCGTCCAACATCCCTATCCTGTTCCTGCCCTTTCCTCGCTTGCCCCAACATTCTCCCCTCTATTACCTTCTTCAACATTCCACTACCGCTCAATACGCCTTTCATCCATTTTTCCTGCTTCCATAGGATTTCTCTCAACAAACTCCTCTCCTCACCCACCATCTCTAGTACTTCCTCATTTGTTTTCCTTTCGGTCCATTTCACCTTCTCCATTCTTCTCCACACCCACATTTCAAAAGCCTCCAATCTACGTCTATCCTCCTGCTTCAGTGACCACGTTTCCGCGCCGTACATAGCTACGCTCCATATCAGAATTTTTTCGAGTCTTGTCTTAACATCCCTACTCAACGTCCCCGTCATCAACTCCCTCCTCCTTGAGAAAGCCTCCTTGCCTAGCGCAATTCTTCTCCTTACGTCCCTACCACTTTGACCGTAGTGGTCCAAAACACTTCCGAGATATGTAAACTGTTCTACCTGCTCTATTTTTTCCCCGCCTATTTTAATATTTAGCTTAGCCTTTTTCTTTCTGGGAAATCGCATAACCTTTGTTTTATTAATATTGATTCTCATCCCATATTTATCGCACTGAACCTCCAATTCACTCAGCAATGCTTGCAACCCCTTGGCTGACTGAGCAACTAATGCTTGGTCATCAGCAAACCTAACCGATTTTACGAATTCCCCTCCGACTTTCATTCCTACCTCCAGTTCTTCCCATGCCTCTTTAATCATTTCCTCTACATATACGTTGAACAGCACCGGTGACAATGGGCAACCCTGCCTTATACCTCTTCCTAACACTGCCCATCCGGACTCTCCGTTCCCCACTCGCACCTGAGCAGTCTGAGACATGTACAGGTTGCGGATTAGTCTCCTGTCCCTCCAATCCATTCCTATTTCCTGCAATACACGCATTAATTTTTCCCAATTCACTCTATCAAACGCTTTTTCGAAATCTACAAAACAGGCAAAAACGTCCTGATTGTATTCTATATTCCTCTCGATTAGTGATCTCATTACTGAAATGGCATCACGCGTACCTCTTCCCTTCCTGAACCCAAACTGATCATCCCCTAAGTAAACATTTGCCTTACTCTCTATCCTTTTGTTGATGATCCTGAGAATAACTTTAGCTGCGTGAGATATCAAACTTATTGTTCTGTAATCTTCACATGACGTAGATTTTGCCTTTTTTGGAATAGGAACTAACACCGATCTCACAAAATCTTCCGGCCAGATTCCTTCCTCATAGATACTACGAATCAGTCTATATATGGCCTTCTTCCCATCTTTATATATATATATAAATATATATATACATATATAATTTTTAAAATATTGAAGCACAAAGAAAGGACACTCGCATATGTAGTTGACGCTTCGACGGCACGACCGTCGTCATCAGACATCAGATCTGATGACGGCGGTCGTGCCGTCGAGCACGTCAACGTATGTGAGTATCGTTTCTTTGTGCTTTTATATTTTAAAAATTCTATATCTGTGTGTTTATATGTTTGTGCGGAAAAAATTAAAATTCAACTCTTGGTGCCCCAGGTTCAGTTCTAAAAAAATCGTAAATTAAGTTTTTCTGTTCATAATATTACACGGTATGTAAGTTCAATTTTTTCTGTCGTATAGCCATAGCTACCATAAAGAGAACGTAGACCTAGTTGTAATGGGTTCTAAGTTTTAAAAAATCCAAAAAATCATCCCATACACCGTATATAAAACTGTTTTCCATTCTGAAACGAGTACAATTGGTATTTAGAGCAAATTTGTGTGAGTTGAATCTTTTAATCACACGATCTGATGAATTTTCAATCTCGAAAAAAATGAATGCGATACAATTGAAAATATTGAAAAATATTTCATCAAGTAGCTAGTTATTGTCGAACGCGAAAAGATGAAATTGCTAACCCTGGCACACGGGATAATACTCGCCACATCTATGTTATACTGTAAGCCTTGATAATACTCGTATTCCTTTAGATACTAATGCTTTTAAAACTAGTATATATGACAAATGTTATATTTAAAATTGAAATATATATATATATATATATATATATATATATATATATATATATATATATATATATATATATATATATATATAGAGAGAGAGAGAGAGAGAGAGAGAAAGAGAGAGAGAGAGAGAATGAAAATCAGTTTAAAAATTGGAATGGGCACGATTTCAATGTGGCCACGAGGAGCGAAATTAATGAAACCTCCTCCACGAATTAAGACATTCATCTGAAGAATACTTCGTATTTTGTTTTTTTTTAATAAGGTCCGCAGACTGCGAATAAATCAGTCGGCTTTGATTCCGTTCCGCTTGTCATCGTCTCAGTAGCGCGCACACCAAATCCGAAGCGAAATGATTAGTACTCACGCCGGTGGTCCAAGCAGCTTCTCTCGGAACAGCTAATCCTTGTCTCGACACAGTGACGGCCAGCCGCGTTCCCTCTCGCCTCTCTTCTGTGCCCATCTGAAGCAGCGCGGGCGGGAAGCACTCTCCATTCACCCAACCCCACACCACTCCCCATCCCCCCTCCCCTGCCGCCATCTCCTTACCGTGCGTGCATATGATAATTGTACGTACATAGGTTAACAACGCCACAACTTTCTCCTTCCCTTTCCCCTCCCATGTCTCATCCGCTCCCACTCCCTCCCGCGCTGCCCTTTAAGCATGTACGTACCTGCCGTCGAACCCACCACCTCTTCTTTCCCTCAAGCTCCTCGCAGTCTTTCTTGCGTTAAGGGTTTCCTTCCTAAGGAGCAGGAAGTGCGTGGGATTGTTGCGATGAGGACGGGCGATGCTTTCTCACCTGGATGACGATGCTCTTTCGCAGCTACAAACAAGAGAGGACGGGGAGGCCCCGCCCCTTGAATGCTCCGGTCACCATCCGACTTTCTCAAAGACGCTCGGTGTCAAGTCGGCGATGACTCGAGCCGGCGGAAATAATGTTAATTGTAATGATAACACAGGCCTACAAAAAAAATTTTTTTTGGTGCCGGGAATCTTTGTGATGATTTTAACTATATTTGTAGAGCTGAATCCAAATATGAAATTCGTTTTTATTTAACAGCTCTACTTTTTTAGATATGGCACATCTTACGATTAGTTGTTTTAATATTTGATATATTCCGGAAAATAATTTTCAAAGTTAAATAAATCTATAAGTATACTAATTTATAACCACTCTGCGGTGTTCCTTTTATTTTCAATCAACTGTCAATAAGTTCTATGTATATTTCTATATTGTAGGCCAATGAGATTAAAAAACAAAAATCGTTTGTATCGACTTCGGTAAAAGATGGCGAAATTAGTTCATAAGGTATCCGAACTACTAGCATCAAGACTGCATGAAAAGAATTTACTTCAACCCGGTACAAAAATAAGTTTTTATCGCACAAGGGAAAAGGATATGCTACCCTTCTTTACTCAAGAAGACAATCTTACATTTTGTTTAGACGTTAAGGGTCTTTTGGAAAAAATGAGACTACTATCACAATATGATGCTAGTGATTGGCGTTTGTTTATTGATAGCTCCAAGCGTATTTTAAAATGTGTACTTCTTCACAATGGTAACAGGTTTGGCGCAATACCAATCGCTCATTCAACGAAAATGAAAGAAGAATACGATACAATAGCATTGGTCTTACAGAAGATAAAATACCAGGAACATCGCTGGGTGATTTGTGTAGATTTAAAAATGGTGAACTTTCTTCTTGGGCAGCAAAGTGGCTACACAAAATATCCTTGTTTCTTGTGCCTCTGGGATAGCAGGGACAGACAAAACCACTGGATTAAGAAGGAGTGGCCTAAGAGAGAAAACTTGTTTGTTGGGAAAGAAAACATCATTGCTGAATCTTTAGTTGAAAGAGAGAAAATCATCTTACCGCCTCTACATATTAAACTAGGCCTAATGGAGCAATTTGTAAAGGCTCTTGACAAGGGTGGACCATGCTTCGGCTACTTAAGACTAAAGATGCCCCATATAAGTATTGAAAAACTTAAAGCTGGTATTTTTGAGGGGCCACTAATCAGACAACTTACAAAGGATCCTGCTTTTGTCGAGTCAATGAATGAGATTGAAAAAATTAGTTGGATGTCATTTGTTGAGGTCATAAAAAATTTTCTAAGAAATCACAAAAGTGAATATTATATTGAGCTGGTAAACATTATGCTCAGTAACTTCAAATCACTTGGATGTAATATGAGCACAAAAGTTCACTACCTACACAGCCACTTAGACAATTTTCTTGGAAATTTAGGAGATACAAGTGAAGAACAAGGTGAAAGATTTCACCAGGATATAAAAACAATGCAAGCTCGCTACCAAGGAAGATGGGATAACCATATGATGGCAGATTACTGCTGGTGCTTAAAACGAGACTGTTTGAACAAAGTGAACTCAAGAAAATCGCGCAAAAGAAGCTTCCGATGTGTTGAGTGATGTTTTTATGTATTTTTTTCTTTTCAATTTGTTTTATTACAGTAAAAAATTTTAGTATTTGTGTTTAATTGTATTGTAAAATTCTGTTGTGTTTGTGGGTGATTTAACAGCCCTAGAAATAAATCAAGTCTTTATATTTAGTGGGTTTTATTATTAATATAATATTCCCATATCATCATGTAGAAGATTTTTTTACGTAAGTAACAACATATCTATATCTTGAAAACTATAGCTGATAGGAAAAAACTAGTGTCATAATTGGATTCAGCACCCCAATTGTTCTTTAAATCATCATTAAAAGCTCCGGCACCAAAACCACTGTTGACCTGTATAATGAGAGCGCCGAAATCATTACCAGAGATCGTATTCGCCGAAATCACCAGCGAATGACTTTTTACATCGTATTTAATTTCATTTGTCGTCTGGTGTAAATCACTGGCGAAACGACCTTAATATGAAATTGATGTTGATAAAGTAACCGATGAAGTGTCACCCATGTACATCAAAGAGAAGGGCCATGCTGTTTTAGGGCGGCGTATTTTCAGAACATCTGGCATTCGGTGTGTTCGTCGCGAGTACTTGCCCCTTCGTTCATATGCAAAATTTGTATTAACAATGTCGGTAACAAATTTTTCCTGACGTGTGGGTGTGAAGTGCTTAATTCAGACCGTCGGCAAAGTGTGCGCATGATCTCAGATCGTATTGGCATGGATAATATGACAGTCCACACCATTATTACTGCAAACTTGGCAATGCGAAAGACCTACACTCGTCCCAAAGGTCTTTCGACGGACGACCAGAAGCAGGGTCGAGTGTCTGCTTTCGGAGACTTTCTGCAACGACATCGCGACGATAGCCCTCCCATTTATACTCTTGGTTTGGCACCATCAGGCTATAACCTATTCCCAAAAGTGAAATCCTCCCTCGAAGGACACGACCATGGAATCCTAAGTGCCGTCAAAGAAGCTTGCACGTGTATTCTTAAGAGCCATCCGGAATCCCCCTATCGGGGAGCTGTTTAGTCGTGGAAAACCCGCTGGCAAGAGTATGTCGACGCTCAAGGGATGTAATTTGAAGAATTTTGCGGCATTGTAGCAATATCTGAAATAAATCTAATTTTACGAAACTTTCCTCGACGCTTTCTATAAAAACCATGAATCCTCTCCGAAGCAAACACCGCTGCAGCCAAATTTCAAGAAAGAAGAATTTGTTGCAATGAACCGCTGCAGCCGTTTAAAAAATCCTCCATAAATATAACCAACAATAAATCCATTTAACCCGAACAAAAATTAATATAAAACAATGTTCAAAATATGTGCAACCAATGTTCTGTGCAATGTGAGCGATGTAACTGTTAAAATGGATTCATCGTTAATGGAAGCCTCATGACCTAAGAGCAAGTATTAAATAATTACAAGAAACTGTAAAAGTAACTTTAACGGAGTCACCCGCTATGTGTGCATTATAATGCAACCATTTCAGAGAGTAAAAATCATTGGCCTTGACCGGGATTCGAACCCGGATCCCTCGATATCCGGCCGAGTGCTTTAACCAATTAAGCTACCGAGACGTCCTCTTACACTCTGAAATTTTGGGGTCTTTAAAGGAACAAGATGTTGTGACGAAATACCGTACATACAATGTCACAGGCATTCGTAGTCGTGCGCGACGCGCCACAGTCCACGATGTTAAGTTTAGGGTATCGAGGGATCCGGGTTCGAATCCCGGTCAAGGCGAATGATTTTTACTCTCTGAAATTGTTGCTTTATAATGCACACATAACGGATGACTCCGTTATAAGTTACTGTTGCGGCATCTCCCGCAGTTTCTTGAAATGAACAGCCTAAGTGTTTGAAATTGGCTTAAACCTCGTGGACTGTGGCGCCTCGCGCACGACTACGAATGCCTGTGACATTGTATGTACGGTATTTCGTCACAACATCTTGTCCCTTTAAAGCCCCCAAAATTTCGGAGTGTAATAGGACGTCTCGGTAGCTTAATTGGTTAAAGCACTCGTCCGGATATCGAGGGATCCGGGTTCGAATCCCGGTCAAGACGAATGATTTTTACTCTCTGAAATTGTTGCTTTATAATGCACACATAGCGGATGGCTCCGATAAAAGTTACTGTTGCGGCATCTCCCGCAGTTTCTTGAAATCTACATATATAGCTAAAATCAACACAAAGATTCCCGGCACCAAAAAAAGAATTTTTTTTTAGGCCTGTGTAATAATTAGGGACATCTGCATTTGAACCGATTCTCAGGAGGTAATGGAAACGTCATATTAAAGCAAATACAAAGTGCACACCACGGACTCCCTTTTCATTTAATGATCAGTGGGTTCATGTGGAAGATGAAGGTAATGCTATCCGGCCAAAGCCGGCTCAGGAGAGATGGCGTGCCGAAGCGATATTAGTTAAGCGAACAGAAAGTTCATTCGTTGAGTCAATGAAAGCGTGAACGCGTGAATGAAAGCGAGGGGAGTAGCCGTGTGTTATTTTTTTGTTTCTGTGGGTTCCATGAATACGAGCAGTGTCGCAGGAATCCCAATCCCCTTTGAAAAATATGAGTCTGTTATAACTTTGTTTATTGACTTGCTAAGGTCAACAGCCTAAACATCTGTCGCCTTTTTTGGCAAATATTTAATTGTCCGAGCATCATAAAACGATTCGCCGTTTATTTATACGACCAGTAATAAATATTCCATTGGTTTATGGATCAAAAAGTGAGTGAAAAAATAAGGAATGACTTCCATGAAATACCCCATCACGTTTTCTGGTAGGGAAATTACAACTTAAATAAAATGATAGAGCATAAGAAGACCTTTTACTACAGTCACAGTAGCAAATGTTTGCGCGCTTGCAAATATATTCAGTTCCTACCGCTTATCCCGCTTGTTTGAAGAACCATCCAGACGGTAACGGATTAAAATATGCTTAGTTTGACATAACAGGTTGCGAATTTGAGACAAACATGTTCACAAAAATTTTGTATGAAAAGGAAAAACGTTTTAATAGCCGTGCTTTTCGATTCTAAAGCAACTCTTTCTTGGGTCCTCGGCAGTGAAATTCTTACCGCCGAGTGCGTGATTCTGTTCCTCGACGAAGGACAGCTCTTTCATCTAAACCAGTCGACCCGTGAAATGTGTCCTTACCGTCGGCAGTGTGCCTGTGTTTCACAGTCTCTTCTTTTGTCAACTGTTTATTTTGTTTGAATGATCTGGAAACAATTATCCTGGAGCGGCCACATTCGTCGTCAATCTACGAAGTCCTCAACATAGCGGCGAGCTGGTATACGTACTTGGACATACAAAAACTGTCCCTGTGCCTTCAAAAATTAGACGACCGAAACGAAAATTTCGTAAAAAAAATAGAGGAATGTTTAATGCTTACAATTACGTTTAAATTATTGAAAATAAATTTTTCTCTTTATTTCTAAAAAAATTCAGACCTTAATGATGGGATTATTAATGTAGCAGTGTTATTATTATTCGTACGAAACTAGATTACAAAACAAACAATCCCTAGACTTATATACAATAATTATGCCTGTGGTCTGAGCCGATTGCCGACGAGGTAGTTCAGGTGATTTGGGCCATCATATTCTGTAGTTGCGAGCAATCAATCCGAACCAATAAGTCACTGGCCCTTTACCCTTACTTCACCCCTGTGAACGAAAATCATTATGAATCCTACTCTGCCATATAAGCGAATTTACTACATAAATTAGGTAACGCCTAAAATGAAACAGCAGATATCCAAATAAAAAAGAGATTAGGATTAAACTTCATTCTGATAAGTTTATCTTTCAAAATAACATTAAATTATTGCGTAAACTTCCGCAAACCTTACAGTTGCATTTGTCTTAAAGATAGGATGTCAAAATTGTGGAGTGCATTAATGAAGCAACTGCTAAGTCCCACCCTTTGAGCACTGTAAATTAACATAAAACCTCATATTATCTCGAACATGGTTCAGAGGGAATAATCCTCTCATAGTCGATTTTTTATTTCATCAAATATTCTCGTACTAGTAGTTTTAGGAGAGACGGCCGATAGCTGAGGTCATTTGCGCCACTAGGGATGAAGGGTGGACAGAAGCCCGGCATTAGCTCATTACTCGTATCAAGGAAAGGAGCCAAGGGGTCCGCTGTTCAACGTCCCATTCGATGGACGACGTGTTCGGTCGTCCCCCATCCACGCGGTTTTTGGTGAATCGCGGGGTGCCAGGTGCATGAGGAAATAGACGTAATATATGTAGAATGGCTGGTGACTTACCACTCCCTGCCACGCGTCCTTGCGACGGCTTGCGGGGTATATGTAGATGTAGATGTTATGATAGATTTTTCTGTATTTTTCAAGCGGCAGGTAGCAGCATTCTCCACTGATATTCTTACAACGTAAGTGAACTCCTTCATTTAAGATAATGTATTGAACACTTCAGATTTACACACATTTAGTTGCTCTTTTTTCTTTGAAAGAATGAGGTCTTTGCTCTCTCTTTTGTTCTGTTTCTCTCTTCAAAAAATTGTCGTTCTTCAGTAGGTACCCGATGATTTATTATTTATTTTCGTCATTACTTGGTGCCTCACTCCCCTTTTGCCCAATCTGTGCTAAGTGGATTGGGCAAAAGGAGAGTGAGGCACCAAGTAATGACGGACATAAATAACACAGGCCTAAAAAAAAAATTTTTTTTTGGTGCCGGGAATCTTTGTGATGATTTCAACTATATTTGTAGAGCTGAATCCAAATATGAAATCCGTGTTAAAGGACGTAGTTGTTTACATATATGAATGCGTTATCTATCAATTTTGTCAAAAAAATCTACATGATGATAAAATTCGCATCCCGTATCGCTATTATTAGCTCTGAGTAATTTCTCACCTTCCTCTCCCAGGCAAGCAGGAAATGCTGTTCTTCAATTAACACTAATGTGGGACAGTAACATTATGACTGCGGAAGATCATTGAAAACGGAAAGTTAAACTCACTCATTTCAATGCAACCCTCGGGGACTTCGTTCGTCTTTCTTTTTCCTCCGTGTCGAAAGGAAATAACTCTCTTCCGTTGAGAATGTTTTTAGTGCCTTAACTTAACCTCCAGTAAGGAGTAAAACATTTATTGTCATCGTTTTCATCTCCGTGAAGTTCCTAGATTAGTAGTGTTTTTCATTGGCAGATTTCTGACGTGGCTGAAAACGCGTAGAGGCTTGCTTGTCTATCCATTCAATTTAAGAACGCAGAGAAGTTTAACACAATTTTGAAATCCATAAATATGCATACGACTAGTGATACGTAAAGTGAGTATATAAGAAATTTTTTGCAATGAAAATATATGCTACGTACATGGTGAGCTCTACCATCACCTACTAAACCGACCTTCGGGTTGATTACCGTGTTTATGGTTTTTACATGAAAAACTCAAATTGTTTGCTTTCAATGTGTCCAATGAGTACACTCTTCTACTTCAGGTTCCACCCTGTGAAAGTTTTGAATATTCATTGATTTAGAATGGATCGTCGCATTCCACTTCGTATCCACAATACTAAATCGCATTCCACTGAAATTCCAATTTTCCGTCGGCCACGCCGTTTGATCTTTTTCAGTAGGCGCCCGAAGATCATTTTTCTCCGAGTTGTTAAGAATAGTTGTTACCAAATTCTTGTCCGCACGAATCACAGATCTAGATGGATAACTCGCCATGGAAACCTAAGGGCCATGATCCATACCTGGGAGGGATACGTATTTTTGCGCGTTTTTTTGTTTCTTTTCTCCCAGGGAACACTTGCGATTTGGTCCGAAAAGTTTAGCAAAATTGGCAATTCCGGTATTATTATTATTAAAACTCACATGTGCAGATATACAATGTCAGGTGGCACACAAGTCCCAAGTATTACCATCAAACTTGCCAGGGAAAAGTAACATGACATCTCAAATCCAATGAATATCACAAAAGATAGTAAATAAAATCTGTCAGATAAAAAAACACACTTAAAAGAAATATCCAAACACAAAGATTTAACACAAAAAAAGAAAATCCCCATCTCATTAATACCAGTTTCCCAAATCAAGAAGGAAAAAGCAAAGCCGAGCTGTTACGTACAATTTTACACAACACACCAATCAAATTATAAAATAAATTGTTCACATCTTTTCTTAAAAGTATTAACCCTGTTACGAAAGGGCTCGAATAGCTTTACAGGTCAACTGTTCAAATCAACAATTGTTTTATTAAGAACTGAATTTATTTTAAATCTACCCGTCTATCTACGAGTGTGCATTAAAATGCATTCACTATGTAAATATTTTACACAATTTCACTCCATATTTTTTGTAAACCAAACGCAGGAGAGAAAAAGATGGCCCTGCTTAATTTACTACTGCAGGCGCGCGACTGCCAGGGTTGGAGTGTGGGCAAGTGGTTCATGAGTAGATGCACGGAGACGTGGGGTTGTAACGCTATACTCAGGGGGTGCAGTATAATTACGTTCCCTTAAGGAGATAGAGGAATTTTACCTAAGGTGCACTATTGCACATTATATTTCAGGCATTATTCATGAAGAAAGAATTTTAATTATTCTTGAACATCAAAGAAGCCAAAATATAAATGTTCATTAATAAAAATCTGTCGCTTCAGAACTATTTAAGCATTAATAAAACTCTCAAAGAAAGTTTTGCGGAGAAGTTCTTACAATAAATGCGTTCTGACACCATTAAAAGTAAAATAAACAAGTCGTATTTCGTAGTAGGGTACTTTTGTCAGTACAAATGTGTAATTGAAGGCACTAGTTGGTAACCGTGGTGAAAATCACTTTCGTCCAACATAAATGCGCTTTTTTTTTAGAAAAAGTTGCCTTCTAATTCAAAAACATCCAGCGAAGCGCACGTGAGACGGGAGATGTGTGGGTTCAATACTTACTCATTGACTTACAGTAGGTTTTTGATGGATCCTGATTCTGTTCACTTTACTCTTGAACCCTAATAAGCGTGACATATAGCATCTCTGCTTATTCCGTTTTCGAATTTCTCCCGACAGCGCTCTTGTTTCCCCTGCCATGCCTCGAACATCATCGTCAGGTTTTCCTTTCAGTCCATTTTATTTTCTCGAGTAATGTCGCGTGTACTGTCCGAGTCTATCGAGAAACCTACTTTGTACCGGTAAACTCCTTTCAATAAGTAAGATATGAACTCCCACCTCTCCCATCATACATACGCTACGTTATCATTAATTCTTTTGAATTAATTAGCACCTTTCTCTAAAAACTAAGCGCGTTTAGTTTGGACGGAAGCATAACGAAAGCGATCTGCTGCCAGTGTCCGTCAATACCACATCCCAAACAGAGAGACTACTGATAACAATAATTCTTTAGTTCTGCATACCTTACAAATGCCGTTACTCAATCCAAATTATATATTATGGGCCCTAACGTATGGAGCGGGAGTGAAAGAGCCGAAAATGGCTTAACGTAATCAAAGGACGGGCTCGTATTTGTAACGTCGCCGATTCTCCCGCTGGTAAATTAGGCTCTCATGTGAGAGGTAATTCATTCGGATCGATGCGCTTCACTGACGTGCTCTCGGCAGACTGTCAAGTGGAATCTGGAAAACGTAGCTACAGAAGCAAATCCTACCTCGTCTGTAATTTAAGTGCCGGTGAAAAACCTACGATTCCTGAAATCACAAATCATAAAACTGAACACAGACAGCTCTCGTGCCGAAGCCGTTAACTGAAACTGAACTCTTAGCAAGAAACGGCATATCTTTTTTTTCATCCGGTTTCCTTTAATATATTCGTGTTTTTATTCCTTATATAAGTATGATTTTTTCGCCGTTTGACGGGTTTTCGTGTTTAAATGCACATGCAAGTGTCACACACATAAGATTGACTGACTGCAGTATTCTTTTTTCCTTGCGTTACTTCTTTCTTGCGTCCCACGTAAGTACACCCGTGAATAGTGGGTTCCCTGTGAAAAAATTTGACCGCGGCCCTAGAAAACCACGAGTAAAATTTAATTTCTGATGAAGGAATGATTCGATGTCGTTTAAAATCCACCAAAATTTCACTTTTACCCTCAGCGTTCCACATGTATTTTTCTCTACTGGTTCTTTTCACCTACAAGTACTTGCGTGCAAATAATTACACGCAAATAGCTCCTATCTTTTTCGTTATTTTTAATTTTTAAACAACAGGTTTCCCGACCCGGTTTCCAAACCCTCTTCGGAGGTGACGTTATTCAAACAGGTATGCCGTCATTTCTTCACGGCCTTAAGCAATAGCTTTAAGAAACGTAAAAAGTGGATGTACGTCTAGGTGGATCAAATTTGCGTTCGAATGACATTTTGAATTCACTCGTTAAGTAGAAATAGATAGCCAGAAGACAACCTGAGTCAGCGATCTGTTTCGACTCGATTGGAACAAGCTTCATTTGAATTCTCGCGAAGCGTTGCGGCCGACCATCCATTCCGATGGTAGTGTATTCAGCCCCGATTCTGCAACGAATCTATCTGGATCATGAAGTTAACGACTTCGGGATGCTTTGAAACAGTGTTCAGAGCAGCGACATGAGCATGTTTGCCTAATGAATGGCTTTCGCAGAAAATTCCAATGCGTGGAGAATTGGCACTGATTACCATCAAGGGTGGTTCAGTGCTTGACTTGCGAACGGTGGAAATGTACGAGTACGCTAGCGGACGATCGACGAACCTCGAGTAATAAAATTCCAAGAGGAGAGGGTTACGTCATGGGTTCAAGCGATTGGAGTAAGTATCACGACTTCCTATCCCAGGACGGCACTTCGCCTAATATCACTTACCTTATCCTACACTTACATTTTACATATTACACATACACTTACATAAAACTTACTATACTATACACTTACCTTATATATATATATATATTTATATGTATATAGTATTTAGTAGGTGATGGTAGAGCTCACCCATGTACTAAGCCTGACGGCGTGTGAATGTTCACACATCAGGGTAGGGGGGCCAGTTCCTTTCTGGTACCCGAAAAATCACATAGCTTGGGTGCAGCTGCAGGTGCCCAGAGTGCCTTGCCCGGGAATCGAACCCGGAACCCTCCGGTCAGTAGTCCAACGCCCTACCCCCTGGATTATGCGACCCATATATTTTTAAAATATTTTTCTTTATTTCTTTTTAAAAATATATACATTTATATATATATATATATATGAAACCACCTCAATTATGATTCCCAAGAATATTATGATGGGCACTATAGATAATATGAGTCCTGGCAACTACGGGACACGGCCCAAGAGGCCGTGTGTCGTGCCCGGCAGCGGGAGAGGCAAGGCTTCCGCGGTCGTCATCCCACGAAACCCTTGCAGGGAAGAAATAACTTCAGCAGGACAGAAGACTCAGAAGAAGGCGAAAGTAGTTAGAATAGGAACCTGGAACGTCAGGACAATGTTGAGGAGAGGCAAATTAGAAAATATTAAGCGAGAGATGGAAAGAGGTAACATAGATGTTTTAGGCCTCTGCGAGGTGAGATGGAAGGATAGCGGGGATTACTGGAGTGACAATTATAGAGTAATATACAGCGGCGGGGATGAGAGCCAACGAGGGGTTGCCGTAATTTTAAATAAAGGGGTAGGAAGAAGCGTAGTCAACATAGAGCAAGCGACAGATAGAATTTTACTCGTAGAGATTAAAGCAGAGCCGACGAACTTGGTCATTATTCAGGTATACATGCCACCGAGCAACCACAAGGAGGAAGAAGTCGATAGGATGTATGATGAGTTAGAGGATATCATCGCGAGTGTTCCGGCAGGGAAACATTTGATAGTGATGGGGGATTGGAATGCGACGGTAGGCGAAGGAAGAGATGGTGGTGAGGTGGGGGACTATGGGTTAGGCACGAGGAATGAACGCGGGGAGAAAGCAATTGAATTCTGCAGGAGACAGGGGTTAGTCATCACTAACACATGGTTTAGACACCACAAAAGGCGTAGGTATACATGGAAAATGCCAGGTGACTCAGAAAGGTATCAGTTAGATTATATTATGGTTAGGCACAGGTTTAGGAACAGTGTGATAAATTCGCACAGTTTCCCAGGAGCGGATGCGGACTCTGACCACAATTTAGTTGTTATGAAATGTAATGTTCGTTTCAAGAAGATAAGGCAAGGGCGGCGGGTTAAAAAATGGAATTTAGAAGCAGTAAATGAATTAACGAGGAAGGAGTATCAGGAGGCTGTAGAGAAAATGATGGATGACGGTAAAGAACTGAGTGCTATTGAAGAAAAATGGGGATGTATCAAGAAAGGGATATTGGAAGCCGCTAAAGACACTATAGGAACCGTTAACGGGAAAAGGATAAGGAAACCATGGGTAACGGATGAGATGATTGCGAAGATGGATGAGAGAAGAAGATGGAAAAATGTAAACACAGAGTTAGGCAAAATGAAGTACAAAGAGTTAAACAATAAATTGAGAAGGGCCACAAATAAAGCAAAAGAAGAATGGTGGAAAACGCAATGCGAGGATATGGAAAGTTTACAGAAGAAGGGTGAAATTGGTGCTCTATACAGCAAGGTTAAGTTATTATCGGGAAGTAAGAAGGCAAGAGCTGTGCTAACAGTTAAAGATAAATGGGGTAAGATAATAGTTGAACCAGGAAAAATCCAAGAGAGATGGAAGGAATATATAGAAACACTGTATGGTAAAGAACTTAGGCCGACAAGGTTAGACATAGAAAAGGAACATGACGTAGAAGAAGATAGCTTAGGTCCAGGCATACTCGACGATGAAATAGAAAGGGCATTAAAGGAGATGAAAGCAAATAAGGCTGTGGGGGTGGACAATATTCCTGTAGAAATGTTGAAATGGTTAGGGAAAGGTGGGAAAAAGGCCATATATGGACTGATTCGTAGTATCTATGAGGAAGGAATCTGGCCGGAAGATTTTGTGAGATCGGTGTTAGTTCCTATTCCAAAAAAGGCAAAGGCTTCGTCATGTGAGGATTACAGAACAATAAGTTTGATATCCCACGCAGCTAAAGTTATTCTCAGGATCATCAACAAAAGGATAGAGAGTAAGGCAAATGATTACTTAGGGGATGATCAGTTTGGGTTCAGGAAAGGAAGAGGTACGCGTGATGCCATTGCAGTAATGAGATCACTAGTCGAGAGGAACATAGAATACAATCAGGACGTTTTTGCCTGTTTTGTAGATTTCGAAAAAGCGTTTGATAGAGTGAATTGGGAAAAATTAATGCGTGTATTGCAGAAAATAGGAATGGATTGGAGGGACAGGAGACTGATCCGCAACCTGTACATGTCTCAGACTGCTCAGGTGCGAGTGGGGAACGGAGAGTCTGGATGGGCAGTGTTAGGAAGAGGTGTAAGGCAGGGTTGCCCATTGTCACCGGTACTGTTCAACGTATATGTAGAGGAAATGATTAAAGAGGCATGGGAAGAACTGGAGGTAGGAATGAAAGTCGGAGGGGAACTCGTAAAATCGGTTAGGTTTGCTGATGACCAAGCATTAGTTGCTCAGTCAGCCAAGGGGTTGCAAGCATTGTTGAGTGAATTGGAGGTTCAGTGCGATAAATATGGGATGAGAATCAATATTAATAAAACAAAGGTTATGCGATTTTCCAGAAAGAAAAAGGCTAAGCTAAATATTAAAATAGGCGGGGAAAGAATAGAGCAGGTAGAGCAGTTTACATATCTCGGAAGTGTTTTGGACCAATACGGTCAAAGTGGTAGGGACGTAAGGAGAAGAATTGCGCTAGGCAAGGAGGCTTTCTCAAGGAGGAGGGAGTTGATGACGGGGACGTTGAGTAGGGATGTTAAGACAAGACTCGTAAAAACTCTGATATGGAGCGTAGCTATGTACGGCGCGGAAACGTGGTCGCTGAAGCAGGAGGATAGACGTAGATTGGAGGCTTTTGAAATGTGGGTGTGGAGAAGAATGGAGAAGGTGAAATGGACCGAAAGGAAAACAAATGAGGAAGTACTGGAAATGGTGGGTGAGGAGAGGGGTTTGGTGAGAGAAATCCTATGGAGGCAGGAAAAATGGATGAAAGGCGTATTGAGCGGTAGTGGAATGTTGAAGAGGGTAATAGAGGGGAGAATGCTGGGCAAGCGAGGTAAGGGTAGGAACAGGATAGGGATGTTGGACGGGATGAAGGGAGGAAAGAAGTACACCGAGATGAAGAGGGACCTGATATAGATTAGTTTGCTAGGTGGGGAGTCACAAAATGTTTATTTGATAGTTGTGTCCATCCAAAAACCTACCTTAACCGGTAGATTACCTAATAATAATATATATATATATATAAAACCATAAACACAGTAATCAACCCGAAGGTCGGTTTAGTAGGTGATGGTAGAGCTCACCCATGTACATATATATATATATATATATATATATATATATATATATATATATATATACACTTTTTTGGAAAACACACAAACGTGTAATGTAAATTCACTGATAGTCATAACAAACACAGAAACCAAAACACACAAAAGAGGGACTCACTGGTTCTCGAATTTTCGGTGGTCCAACCACCTTTCTCAAGAGGAATTAGGATATATATACATATAGACACACAGATATATATATATATATATATATATATATATATATATATATATATATCTGTGTGTGTGTGTGTGCGCGCGCGCGTGCGCGTGCGTGTGCGTGCGTGTGTGTGTGTTTTTTAATAGAGTTCAGGGGAAATGCGTTATGCACTGACAGACAGGAGACCTGTATTAGGTGTCCTGTCCCTCGTGTCGGACTCCCACCGACTAAAACCCCTCTTCTCTTCTTCTGTGGTCTTGATGATTCTCCCGCGGTACTGCTGGTAGCTATTACTTCGCGAGAGAGACCCTTAGCCGTAGCTGTTCCCCTATGGTTAACCTCCTGTTTCCACGATTGCGCTCCTGGCGCGCTCTTCTCGGCGCAGTTCCTTCATGATGGTTGTGATGAAGTCGCAGATCCCGCTCCAGGTCTCCTCTGATGTCAGCATTTGCTCCACCAGGTTTTCCGCCGTCAGTCGAGTGTGTATCCTCGAAACAAGGTCGTCTCGCGATGCACGGAATCGTGAGCAATCAAATATCACGTGCTCAGCATTCTCCTCCACTCCTGGGCACGTTGGGCAGTACGGTTCATTATCATGATTATATTTATAGAGGTACGCCCGAAAGCATCCATGACCCGATAGAGCTTGCGTCAGGTAGTAGCTTAGGTCCCCGTGTGACCGGTTTACCCATTTCGCTATGTTTGGAATTAGCCGGTGTGTCCACCTTCCCTTAGTTGAGGTGTCCCACATTCTCTGCCACTCCTTGACACTTCCTCCTCTCATTTCTTCCTTTGTCTCATCCGAGTTCTCCCGCCACTTTTTCCTCTCCTCTGCCAGAAGCTCCACTGGCACCATACCAGAAATAACGTTTATGGCATCCTCGGACACTGTCCGGAATGCGCTTGCCACACGCAAAGCACTTATCCTGTAAGGTGCTGCTATTTTCCTTCGGCACACCTTCTTACCCAGTGCATCAGCCCAAATGTGTATCCCATAGGTGAGCACTGAGGTAGTTACTGATGCCAGTAGTCGCCTTCTTTTCTGCTTCGGGCCACCAACATTTGGCATTAGCCGTTGCAGTGTATTCGCCACTACAGAGGCTTTGCCGCTGATTTGCTCCACCTGCTTCTTGAAATTTAACCTGGCGTCAAGAGTCACGCCAAGGTACCGAATGAACGGCCGCGATGTGATCTCGGCATCACCGGCGTAAAGGGTCACATTTTCGGTCTGCTTTCTGCTGGAGACGAGGAGCGCTTCTGTTTTATGTTCTGCCAGTTGCAGTCCGACAGAAGACATCCATTTCCTGATCTCTGAGAAAACCTCCCCGAATATGGCGATGACTTGCTCCACAAGTTTAGCGGTAATTACCACCGCCAAGTCATCTGCGAACGCCACCAGGCGCACCTCACGAGGGAGTCTCAGCATCAGTAAAGAATTGTAGAGGATGTTCCACAGAAGTGGCCCCAGTACTGAGCCCTGAGGAACCCCTCCAGTCACTCTATATGTCTTCGGGCCTTCGTCAGTGTTGTACACTATAGACCTGTCACGCAGGTAGCTCGCCACCATCCTCCGAAGATACCATGGCACATTTAACTCTTTTAGAGCCACCATGACACAGTTCCATATTGCCGAATTGAAGGCATTCTTGATATCAAGAGTTGCGATCAAGCAGTACTGCTTAGAGCCTCTTGTGTATATTTTTCCTGATATGGCATCTTTTGCTGTCTTGACTACATTGCTTATCGCATCCAATGTTGAACGCGATTTTCTGAAGCCATACTGGGTTTCTGCCAGCAGAGGATCCACGACCTCCTCGATCCTGTTGTAGATTATCCGTTCGAGGACTTTTCCGGCTGTGTCCAACATACAGAGCGGACGATAGGATGAAGGTTCGTCCGGAGGCTTTTTCCCTTTGGGTAGCAAAACTAATCTCTGCCATTTCCATTTATCCGGGAATGTCCCGTCCTTGAGACATGTGTTGTACATATCCAGGAACATTGCCGGTGCAACCTTGACAGCTGTTTTCAGTGCAACGTTCGGGATCCCGTCGATGCCGGGGGCTTTGTTGTTTCCCACCCTTGATGTTGCAGTGAGCATCTCCTCTTCCGTGATGAGTGGAAAGTCCTCGTCCGTCTTCTCCTCGATGCCGTAACTCTTCTCTTTCTGTTCAGGGAAGAGAGTTGATATAATTCTCTTCAGTAGCTCTGGACAGGTTGGCGATGGCATGGACTGACTCTTCAGCCGACTCATGACGATCTTGTACGGCCTGCCCCACGGGTCATTATCGACCTCACTGAGAAGCTCTTTCCAACTCTCGATTTTTGCTTCCTTGATGGCCTTTTTCAGTTCCCTTCTGGCATCTTAAACTTTTCTTCCATTGCGGTGAACGTGGACTTTCCTCGAGCCCGTTGAGCTAGTCTACGAGCCCGGTGACACTTACTTCGAAGACTTACTATCCCCTCGCTCCACCAGTATACCGGGGGTCGACGGTCAATACTTGTCTTCCGTGGCATAGTGACGTCACATGCTTCAGTAACTCTTCGCATGACCTCCTCCACTTTTCCCATCGAGTCCTGATAGTTTACAGGCCGAGTGTCCAATGCTTCGCAAAAGAGATCAGCTTCGAACAGTTTGGCCCTCCAACCCCTCGAGTTTGATCTTGACGGTTTGGCCCCTCGCTTCGAGTCCTCGTTTATCTCCCACAGTATGGCCTGATGATCACTGTGCGTGTAAATTTCCTGCACCTTCCACGAGGAACTATGCCCTCTTACTAGGCTGCTACTGACAAAGGTGAGGTCCACATGTGTGCGTGTGTGCGTGTGTGTGTGTGTGTGTGTGCGTGCGTGCGTGCGTGTGCGTGTGTGCGTGTGTGTGTGTGTGTGTGTGTGTGTGTGTGTGTGTGTGTGTGTGTGTGTGTGTGTGTGTGTGTGTGTGTGTGTGTGTGAAAGAATCACGGAAGTGAATAATAATGTATATCAAGTTAGCACTAGCGAACAAAAACACAGACAGAAAAGAAAGAAACTCAATTTCGAATTTTCGGTGTCAAGTCAAGGACCTCCTTCCTTCTCTTCCTTGAGAAAGGTGGCTTCACCACCGAAAATTCTAAAACGTGTGTTTATTTTCTTTTGTGTGTGTTTTTGTTTCTAAACGTTTCCGACCTAACAAAGATACGAGACTTTTTTCTGAAAGTTTTTGGGTTGGAAACTTTTCAGACCACCCACGTAATTGTACATAATATGGTATACCTGTATTTGAGCTTTTGTTCTATAGTTCCAATCTGTGCAAAGTATATGGTCACCTTTTTCAATAAATCTTACCCCTTGGATATTAATGATTCACTTGTGACGCACGAAATGGACTGCTGGCAGTCAATATTATCGGATTGAACTGGCACTGTCATCATATCTAACGTTAGAAAACGAAGAGAAAGGGGCATTATTTTGTTTAATGACGATAGAGACTTAATCGTTCTTCGCCGATTAGGGAGTCGTGATTTTGAATCAAAACACCTGCCCAACAGAATTGCATCGATTCTGTATCTTGATGCCCTCGACGATTGCCTTTTTTTAGTGTTTACACCTGAATTTACATCAGTCCCTGCGAACATAAGTATTCAAGGGTGTTCGAAAGGGTATGGGTCGTCGCCCTACCATGGCTTTGTTTCGCTCACGAACTGTGCGAGGGAAGGAGTATCCAAATTCATCGACGTTGATGATGCTAATTTCTCTTATTTTTTGCGGTTGGTGATCTTCTAACCTATTACGGGATCCTGAGCTTCCTCTAGGTGAAGGCAGTGAATGCCGAGACCCCCATACCTTTCTAAAACCTCGCCATTTCTCTCCTTGTCAGGGGAGACACACATCCCAGTTAATTCATTAGCTGCATCACATTCACTTTCTTCCCATAATACTTTTTTGCAAGCGTAGCATATCTTCTTTGAACCAGTAAAAACAAGTGATGTTAATTAACACTTTCTCCGACGAACCACATTACGTGTCGCATATTCAAAGCATGGACCACCCAAGGCAAAATGCCATCCTCTCTTTCACTTTTTCATGCCTTTGAATTCATTTAGTTCTTTCGATGGAGTCGGCTTTGCATAGAGAGTTTTTCCCAAGACAGAGCAAATAATTTTTCATGGTACTTCGCCGTCAATGGCGTCACTTCGAATAAATTGGATGAAATTACAAAATGTGGGCGGCTATTTGTTTCGTAGTCTATTTCAAAGACATGGGTGGAAAAATGTCCATTTCACGTCGTTTTTGTCGAGAGGTGAACTTTTTTGCGGCCATGTCCGGTGGAGAGAGAGCGTAGTACACCCGAGGGCGCCGGTGGGGGGAATCTCCCAACGGTCCCCCACGGGAGGGTTGGGTGCCGAGGAGTGTAAGGAGGGAGGGGAGGGGGTTGCCGGGAAGGCACGCGTCCGTGCGAGATGCAGGAAACGCTGTCGGCGAAAGTGGGCCGGCCGAGCGAGCGGCCCTCCGTCAGGGTGCGGCGGTCGCGCGTGATGCACGCACACAGTAGTGACAGTGGATTACTTCCCCTCCCGTGACAGTGACAGAGCGTCCCCTTCCCATGTATCCGCCTCCCCTCGACGCAGTGACCAACGAGAAGGCACTGCTGCTGCTACCCGGAGTTGAATTCTGAATGCCCATCCATCAGATCACATCCTTCAGAACTCGTCGTGAGAGACCGATTTGCTATCCTGTCATGCTCACGCGAGAATTTCCTTGAATTCGTATAGAGTGCAGTCACTCGGAAATCGCAGCACGACAGCGATTTTCCAAAACGAATTCAGATCTTATGCGGCAACCACATCACTTTCACCGCCTTTGTTGTGTGACTATTTAAAAAAACGACATGACGTTGCATTCATTAATAAATTATCAATCAAAGCGAACATATTTGCCAAGCGGAGGCAAACATAATCAATCAAATATGTTATTTATAAGTGCACCCCAATTGTTTTTCATCAAGAAGAAATTTCCTCATCGCTTCCCGCTCCTTTCGTTGCTCCCTCCACAAGGATTTCTCTAACTTTGATGCCGAGGAAAAGAAAGGAACATTCATGCTCGCACTTCACCTTAGAATTAATTCAAGTCTTTTATGGCCCATTCTTGCTTTTGCAACCGCTTTTTGCTTGTTTTATTTAAACTCAAATAATATTTCAACAGCAATATGTAGGATTGAAATTGTAAATGTTCCCTTGATCATCAATTATCGTTTCTTTGAAAAGAGCTTTAGAAAAGGACTCTTTATATTAATTGAAATGTCTTTGGAATTATTGATATTTTACGAATTTTTTTCTAGAAGTAGATAATTTTATTTTTGACAAAACTTACCCTCTCACTCAATTTGAAGCGAAAGGAGAAAACTTTTAAATCAAGTTAGGAGAAAGTGAATGAATCGACATTTTTGCTTATCGGCGTTAATTGAGAATTTTTTCGCGCGATAATACATATATTTGCGCGAAATAAATGTGAAATATAATCTATAAATTAGAATGCAGCAATTTTGAAAGTGAGAAAATCATTCGCCTTGACTTCGGGTTCGAGTCTCGGTCAAGGATATTGAAATTTTTTACACTTTGAAATTCCTTTATTTTTAATACATACTTGTATTAGCGGATGACCTGGTTTAAGCCACTGTCGCGGTATCTCTCGCAGTTCTTTGAATAATGCTTAATAAAAAGGTGCATTTTTAAACGAAAATTCATAAAATATTAAAATTCATTTCAGCAGAGCGCCACATTCGGTGGGGAAACTCTATTTTGCATATCTAATCGGAGGTGTAATCCAGGTAGAGCTCCAGGCTACTCGCCGGAGAACCGCTTTCGGGTGACGTCTCTCGACAGCCACAGCTGCAATCAAGCATTATGATTTTTCATTCTTTTGCTTTTCAAAGCTGTGCGCTTTTCCTAAGAAACTACAGGCAGTATATAAAAAGCATAGTTATCCCTTTACCCTGATGTGAGACTTTAAAAAAAATCTTGGCCTTAATATTAAACAAGCTCAAACCTTAAAACCGGAGAGATTACTGCATTTATATCTAATCAGTTTCTATCATAATTGCTGGTACACCTATTCTAGGTAGATATTTGTTGGTAACTAACAACTATTTAATATTATTTATCGCTTGGGCTTCATCTATCCTAAATTCATTTGTCCTTCTTTTTGCTATTTCATTCTCCAGTACTCCATGCTATATTCTGCCTTCTACTCTGACCTTCATGCCATTTAGAATGTACTTATTCTCTTCCTTCCCATTCCCCACTTGTCAAGCGTCATCTCTCCGATATCTGCATTCCTTATCTCACTGATTCTAAGTACCTCCTTCAGTCATACATTATGTCTTTTTAGAATTAGAAATTGGGGAAAAACGTATGGAATTAGTTTTTCCCAGAACTTTTATCAATAATGCCGTAGAAATTTTCCTCTATAGGAATTCTTCGAGTTAATTCAACTAGCAACCACCCCTTTTATCCTGCGTTATGACATCGTTAATTCTCCTCTTTGCCCAAATTATTTAATATCCTCTTCATCGCAGCATTATGTTTAATAATAATCTCATCTCTGTATAATATATACTCATCCCTTTCTCACAAAGACCAGGTTCCGGATTCATACAGCACTATCTTTGCCTCTTACCTAACTAATTTTTACGTTTCATCTCTACCAATCGCTTTGCTAATAATCAAAAAATTAAAAACATTTCAAAATGTCTCACTTTATTTTGAATTATATTTGAGATTTATTTGTTTGAGTTAACGTTAAATTCCAACCATTGACACTCCAACACGGAACGGGCAGGGATCATCGATGTGGTGACTCTCTTGGCAATGCACTTTCACATAGCCACCCCTCTCTGGGAGAGTATCTGTAGCCTTGTCTAGAAGAGAATCATCAGACCAAGAGAGGGAAAATCGACGTTTCGAAGTGACCCCTTGGAGGTAAGACGGCCTGAAATGAGCGCAAACCCCTCCGGCATTCAATCCAATTCAATTGACCATTCATTTTACTGGTGGGGTGAAATGAATTGTTTGAATGAATGACACAGTAAAACTCTCGGGAAGTTTCAAGAATAGTTTTGAATAATAAAATGTACGAGGGTAGGCTGAAAACTAATACACAAATGTTTGTAGACCACAAACAAAATGAGCTGCATAAGCACCCCTGGTGGCATGTGGAAGTAACATTCTCCCTCAACACGCATGCGCAGGTTTGAGGTCGTTACATTCATCCAGTGTATTTTGAGAAGCGGAAGTATGGAGACGCGTTCTAGTGCTATGTCAACGCGAGTTAAACAGCGTGCTGTTATTGAATTTTTGCCTTCACCTCATCGTCCGAGGTTTAATTATTACCCTTGAGGTGTCTTTTGAGTTGAGGAAAAAAATTAAAATCGCAAGATCGGGGGAAGAATGAGGGTTTTGTTTGTTCTCGTCTGTGAGACGGCGTGGTACCCATCGTCCACAGATTTTACGGTATCCCAATTTGTTCAATAATGAAGCCTACACGTTCATCGGATATTTCGATATGGTTTGCGATACGCTTTGAGTGATTCGTCTGTCATTTTGAATCAAATCTTCGGTGAGTTTGCGATGTTTATCGTCTATGGCGATGATCGGACGTCCGCTGCTCGTTTCATCGACAATTATGGATTTTTCAGGCTCACAACTACGAAAATTTACTACGAATCGATTTACAATCATACATGTACACCTATCAACAGCATCGTCACCATAAACAACCTTTAAATGACGATGAATCTCAGTAGAAGTCACTTTTTCAGTAGTTAAATTCGATAACAGCACGCCGTTTAATTTTCGTTTCGTAATGCAGAAGTTGACCCAGAGAATATTGCTTCCAAAGTTTAATTTGAAAGCTATCCATGAAATATTTTCCTAGATTTTCAATTCGTCATTTGTTTTTGGTTACTTTATTTTAGAAGAGCTGGCCATGATGGAAATCGTGATGCTGAAAAATGGAGATAGTTGGAGATCGGAGTGGAGAATATTGTATGAATATGCGCAAGGGCGTCTCGCCTCGGAAAGAGGGAAAAGATCGCTCCTCTCGAGTTGTCTCATGATGTCAGTGTCGGAGAGAAAGTGTGCATGCAAAGAGCCCTAGATCATGCAGTTGACCCAAGGAAAATCCCAGCCCAAACTAGTCACGCCCTAGAGAATAAATTGCTCAAAACACGTCTTCAAATGTCGGTGAATTATTCTCTCTTAAACAGCAGCATCCCTCGCTCGGTCGGAAATCGTATTTTAGAGGCCCTCGCTGTTTCACTCTCATCCTATTTTCATCGCTTACTATTCCGGAGCTACTCATGCCAAATAGACTATTTATTTTATTTATATTACTCGTTTTTACGATACTATTTGTTTAATACTAATTATAAATGCTCGGAACGACACCCGATATAAATTATAGGGGCAGTTAGTTTCAACCAGCTGTAGTTACAATACCTGCCAACACATCACTTTTTTCAAAACAAAACTAGGAAAATGCATATATTTGTTAGTCACCAATTATTGGAAGTGTTAGCCTCTCCTCACAACTGAGCTTCACTAAACTCCCGTCACTTAAAATTCTGGACTCTGCTATACCCCTTAATAAAATAGGATCTAACCTTGAGATTATTTTTAACAAAACTCTGACGTGGAACAATCACGTAAATAAAATCCGCAAAACCATATACTGCTCTCTTCACTCTCTAAAAAAATTTAAAACCATTCTCTCTTTCTCTTTGCCCAAGCAGCTTATCAATGCTATTATACTTCCCCACCTCGACTATTGCGATACAGTTTACCTAGACTTGTCTCACGAATTAACTTTAAAACTACACCGAACTCAAAACGCCTGCGTACTATTTATCTGCGATCTCAAGATGAGACATCATGTCTCTAAAAGTTATTGTAAACTTAATTGGCTAAAATTTGGAATAGGCCGAATCAGCATGTACACTCACTTCTCTTTCATAACAAAAATAATTATCTACCTAAGAACTTATCTAATAAACTTGTCCTAATCATCAGTATGCACAGTGCCAACATCAGGGGAAATAATATCTGCTTAATACCTCGACACGACACATTAACTTACAACAAATCTTTTCATGTAATAGCCTGTAGACTCTGGAACACTTTAAATAAGTACATTAAAAATTGCCAGTCACTCACTTCATGCGAAAACAGATACGCTGAAATGATTCTGCATGACGAAAACATTTATCGAAAAACCTACTCCTATGTAGACATGGATCATCTCTATTCCTCTTAACCTCCACCATTTCTGACCATCAACTTCACCTTGCCTTAACATATATTTTATCTTACTTTACTTTACTATGTGTGTCTGTATGTACACACGTATTCAGTGTAATTTACTCCATTGTATATCGTATTGTACATGTATTACCATATTTTAGTGTACTCTACTGCACACTGTTATATATGTATTTTACTTTATTTTTTACTAATTTGCAGGGTTTTCGCAGGTTTTTCACACGTCCCTTCTTTGTGGGTGTTTTACTGCATGGGTTTTTACTGGGGTCCTCATGTCTCAGCTACCTAGGTTTTTCCCACAAAGTTACATATTGTGCTTATTTCTTTAATTATACGTACGCATGCATTTTACAATTCTTTTCTTTTTTACCTGTATCGCTGAAAATTTCCTGTAATTATTTTTATTGACGAAGGGTGAAATGAAAGACGGGACCTTACGGTCTTAATTTCGCCCTAATAAAGACTTTTGTCTATCTATATTCATATCGTACCAACTTTGAAATTTGTCGTGCTTTAACTGGAACAAGTCTTTCTGTGAAGGATTAAAAGTATACTGCTATAATAATAAAGTGCTATTTCAAACTCAACTTTCACGTCGTACATACTTATGCTTTCTCAGTGGAGATGCCGATTGTGAAGCTGGAAATGTTCTCCGACGGTCTCACGTTAACATCTTTCTGCGAAATTTAGAAATCTTCCAAAAGCTGAGAAATTTAAATATGTAAATAAACAGAAACATTCAAAACCTGGTAAAGAGGGGGGGGGGTATTATTTCCGTTGAAACTCCCATGTTCCAACTACAACGCGTGACGACGGCCAGTGTCGTGGAATTCCAACAATTTCTGTAAAATATTAGATTTGTTTTCCTTTTGAAAACGATTTTTACCACACAGCCTTAAATAAAATCAACAAAAAACAATCTTTGGAATAACTCTAATCTCAGTATCCGGTTTGAACGATTCAAAAACTGTCGGGAAACACGGAAGTGAACAGGGGGCCTGGGGTAAACTCTCCTCCGGCCCCACATTATTTTCTCCTCCGCGCTGATCTTCCATCGCCCGGCTCACTCGCTCCAGTCGGCCCACGCAGCTGCTCGCTCGCTCACCCGATATCTCGCGTGTACGTTGGGCGCCTGCTTTCTTCGATTCACGAGGAAGTTTATCTGGGGAAGTTGGCCACCTAACTCTCGGAAATAAATTACTTTGTAGAGTGTGTGTGCGCGCCCATAACCATCGGAGATTAGCGCTGCTAATCAAATCTCGTATAGTTATCACAATAAGGGGGCAACAACTGAAGCAGGTGGAACAGTTTACGTATCTCGGAAGTGTTTTGGACCAAAATGGTCAAAGTAGTAGGGACATAAGGAGAATAATTGCGTTATGCAAAGAAGCTTTCACAAGGAGGAGGGAATTGATGACAGGAACGTTGAAAAGGCTCGTTAAAACTTTTTTATGGAGCGTGGTTATGTACGGCGCGGAAACATGGTGATCGAAGCAGGTTTATAAACTTAGATTGGAGACTTTTGACATGTAGGTGTGGAAAACGGATGCAAAAGGTGAAGTGGACAGAAAGGAAAACAAATGAGGAATTGTTGAGTACGGTGGGGAGGAGAGGGGACGGTTGGGAGAAGCCATAAGGAGGCAGTAAAAATGGATGAAAAGCATATTGATGGGCAATGGGCTGTTGAAGAATGTAATAGAGGGCTTGGATAATAGAGGGAAGAATGTAATATTAGAAGGGCTTGTTGTAGAGTAGGATGTTGGGTTCTGTGTTGATAGTTCTGTCCATCCAAAACCTACTTTAACCGGTATATTACCAAATAAATAAATAGTTATCACTTCGGCCCTCAATTCTATAGTGGAACTAAGCAATGTAATTAGAGGGGGTAGTAATTCTTTCAACTCGAGCATCTCTGCGACCCACAGTTTCATCCCAGAAAGAAGCAATGATTGTTAAAATGCCTGAACAGTCTTGGCAGATATTGATACGTAGCTCGCTTCGAGTTCTGTGGAATATTCTATCCACGGATAACGTAACAATGATATGGATTCAAAAACTCCGTTCCTTCTACGCTCATGGAGACATTTTTCGTTAAATTTTAGGAAAAAATGCACAGAATATATTCCTAGAAAAGTCGTGCTATGAAGAAGGATTGTCTTTAGAATTTTCTGTATCGGTCAAAATTTTATTCCGCATTGACCATCGAAGTTTTTCATTCGATTGAGCATTATAATTACTCGCAGGTAAATAGTGACAATTGTATTTAGCTTCTAATTGAAAATAATTATGATTGAAAACATTTCTCAGGTGATTCCGGCACTCTTATCAAATGCAGACAGGAAGGTTAGTTATTGTATTTCAAAGTTCGTGTTTTCAAGATAAGTTTTATTGCATCTGGTTCCTTTCCAGCTAAAGTCATAATGAGCAAATAATGTGCATTCCATCCGAAATTTTTATTCACGCAAGAAATGCCAGCAGTATCTCAAAAGGGCCACTTCTTTATTAAAATGAAAACCCTGCACTACATGGTTAAGGGCAAATTTACCTGTGAATTCCAATTCTGAAGCATTAAAGAACTATTTCAGGTATTAACTTACACGTTACAACATTGACTAGTTACGAAGCATTAGAAATGGCATCAGTCGTAACCGATGACATTTGCCTATGCTGGGCGTTTAAGCGGAATTACTAACGATGCCATTTCGCATGCCGTTCCCAGAACAGCATCGGGCGATTTGCGAGTTCGGGAGGGATCATCTCCCGAACCGAAATTGGTTCCCTCCCGGGAAGACGCTACACCCCCACCTCTTCATAGGGGAGGGAGCTGTGACGGTTTCTCCTAGTTGAAAAACACTCTCGAAGATCGCAAGGCTTAAGGGGGTGAGTAGTCACACGGGTCTGGTTTGAGGGGAACATCGTCCATTTAAACTCGGACCTTATTGGTCAATCGAAAAGAGTCCTGAATGTGTCAATTACAATTATTACTAATTATAATGCAAAAAATTTACTCTTTACAATATTCACATTTCAAAAGTTTGGTAAACACACTACTATTTTCTTTGTTCATAAAAAAACTAACAAGAGTATTTCAATGCTGGCGCTACTTAACCCTTACGACAGTCTACGTTTTGCGAGAGAAGTGACAGAACGTTGGAACCGATGACAGCGAAATTGGATCTCCCCGAGCAGACGCTAGACCCCACCTCATCATCAAGGAAGGGGAAGTGTATTTGTAAATTTGCACTCCTGATGATAATATTTTCGTACACACTAACCCACACAAAAGAACATGATTTAAATTCACATTAAAAAATATGGAAACAATAAACAGACCAAATAAATATTTAATAGTCAATTGCACATATTTAAAACAGATGTATATGAGAAGAGTTTGAGTCCAGAACATTATATCGTATGTATTGAATTGCAATTGTGTAAGAACGCTTGAGTGCGTTTGGTAAGCTGAAAGTAAATTGATTATAATCATATCTCAGAAACTTACTATTGATAACGCTAAATTAAGTAGACCGTGACTCATTAATAATGAATACAAAATATATCGATAACAAAGAATATAAAATGGAATTCCAATTTGGCATAAGAGCAATGGTCAAAAAATAAGCATAATTGTTACCTTTCAAGAAGACTTGAGAAAGCAGAAAATAATATTCATTCCACTGAAGGATAACCAAAATATTGCAAAAGCTAGTGTACGAGACTACTTTGAACAGATTTATAAGCGACAAGTTACTATGAATCACAGAACACACAGACCTAGTTTTAAAACTTACTATACATGTATTGTTTTGACATCGTATTTCTTACACCTGAAGATTATTCTATTGACTGCAATTCGGGTTTTTAACTCGCGTCATTCGTGATAGGTCTTCATTTTGCAGAAAGTGCTGTAACCTCATTTCAACGTAATTGCTGCCTCCACATTAAGCCTGACTACAAAACAAAATTTGATAACCGAAATGATGGCTATAATTCTTGATGTGTCATCTTTAATATAAATATTTGATAATATTCCACTACCTCATTGAAAAACAACTGAATTTATTCCAATTTACTTCCCTCTGTCGATTACCGTGATCAATTCATACTTCCTTTTTCCGGTTTTTATTGTGCTACTAGCGCTAACATCCTAAGTTGGCAGCGTGTGGAACTGCAATAACCCTTTTAAGATCTTAGGGCCTTAACGTGGCGTGTTCATCCTGCGTAAGCCCCGCTTGAGTGTTGAAATAGTGTTGTTATCAGTCGTGCCACCCACTCTTGTCAAATCAGTTTTATTAGGTACTTCAGTTGTAGATATGGCTGGATTTCAAGTTTTCGGGAGGCTTTTGGGCCCGGCTCTGTCAAAAACAGGATATTCCAGAGTTATTCATCGCAAATCTGTATTCTATGGTAACTTTATTTTGTAAATATGTTTAATCTTTTTCATGTCCAATCTTTGTGTAATTGCTTTGCAAATAGTTGGTTCTATATTGCTCAATTTTGTTAATTCTGTGATGACACCTGCCTGTCTAATACCACTAATGACTATTACACAATTTTGACGTTCGTTCGAATCATGAAAGTATGCAAGTTTTTCGATTTTTTTCGTCCTTCAATCTTCGCGGAAGAAAATAATATGTATACTACGGTTGGCGCATGATTTTACGATTAAGTTAACCGCTAGCATGTAGGTATGTGTGCCCACCACCATGTACGTCCTTTTCAGGGTTTTTGCCAGCACCCCCTGCCACCCACCTTGTTGGTGGTACGCAAGATGTAAATGAAACTAGGTCAGCTTTTCCTTGAATTTCCAAAAGACTTACGTTTTTCTTAAAATCGGTAGGACTTTAATGCATATTGTCAAAACTGCGCAATATTGAAAGAAGCAGTCGCGGAACTAGTGATGTTAAACCATTTTTGCTTTTCAAATCTCATAGTCATTATTTCTACATTGAAGAAACATTCTCCCCTCTGTCGTCAAGAAGTAAATGCTGTATAGGGAGAGTGGCATCTTGTCTCTCTCCCGTGTCTTGTTATTACTACGTGCAACTAGCATTTCCTATCAGATAAATATTATGATAGTTATGATGGATTGGTCTTTGAAAATATATTAATTTCATCCAACGCATCATTTCAAGTCAAAATCCCATTTAAATAAATCAATGTTTAATTTTTAAAACTTGTCTGGAAAAATTAATTTGGGGATCCCATGAGGTATCGAATATTTTTCTTCGTCACTTTTGATTTTATTGCCAGAGTTGAGACATTTAATCTCAGTTTTCGAAAACCTTAGTAAGAACATGGATTAAAGAAGAAAACATGTCAGTACTCGATGATGTTCCTAGCTCAATTGAAACCAAGTGTGCTTTCACCATGATTGGCTTACATTAGAGCTCATCAAAGCCTTTTGCTAATCTCTTTCCAGGAACTGGATCTACCCGAAGCAAGCACAATTTGGTTGGATTTATTGGACTTGGGAATATGGGGGGACCCATGGCACTTAATTTGCTGAACAAGGTATGACACATTTGAGTAGATGAATTATGATATTGAGATTTCCCTACAATAATTTCTAAAAAATAATAGCATAAGTTTCTGATTATTTTTATAAAAGCATTATGTCTATATAGATTAACACACAAAATAACTAATCTTTTGACAAATTTTTGTTTCAAAATATTTGAACACCTTGCCCATAGAAATTATAAAGTAAACCAATGTGGACATAATTCTTAATATTACAAATCCTCTGTTGCATGATTGAGAAATTTATGCCAGAAATCGAAGGGATTTTAAATAAAAAACTGGTGGCCATTAGAGCACATCGTGCAGCACAGCAAAGTGATGATTTGTCAAATGTGACCAGCAAAATTCCTGTGCAATTAAAAGGAGACGTTTCAGGCGTGATATGGTGGAATATCATGATTAATAAAAATTGGCAATTTCCCACAAAATAATATTTTTAAATACGACCGGTTTCGATGAAACTGCATGATCTTTCTCACCAGAAGATGATGTAGTTACATCGAAACCGGTCGTATTAAAATTATATTTGGTGGAAAATTGCCAATTTTCATTAATCCTATGCAATTGTTGTGACTGATGATCTATCTTTTAAGAGTTATCAACCATGCTTTTTCATCAAAGTTAGAAAGCAAGTTGTAGAGCACTAATTGCTGTCACTAATCAATAATGATTTGGCTGTGTTTACAAATTACTTTTTCCTGCTTTATGTAGGTTGTGTTTGTTTTTTTAGGCATATCATTGATTATTTTACTCATTTAAGGTGCATAACCCAAATTAATTCATATTGTAAAGTCATTCATGGCTCCAATTTATTAATTCCATTAATATCTATTCTAATTAATATGACAATTTGTTCTGATCGGCTCCATCAAAAATTTCTTTCCAAGTTATGGAGATTGTACTTCGTAACTCTACTGTAACTTTCCAAGTTATGCATATTATAAGTGGAGAGTAAAATGGTTCATCATACTTGTCAATTACCAAAGATGTTTTTAGGTTAACTAAATAAATAACAGAGATTCACAAAGAAATAGAAAAAGATTGTTTTGTAGTTAGCAAGAGAGAGTACCCAGAACCCATTATTCCTGACCAAGGAGTCTCTACTGACAAAGGGGCCTCCTGGCCCTTGAAACTCTGTCTGGGAGTTCCATGACCATCTTTTTCTATTTCTTTTAGTGTATTTGTTTAAATTAATTTAAGTGACTTTTCCTTAAGTGCTCCTTATTATTGTGTATATGTACACATTGATCAGAAATTATTGCATGTCATTTAAATCCCTGAAATTTCTGCAAATTAAAAGATGCATGCATGCTGCTACTTACATTTGTAGGCCACTTATTATTATTTTATGACAAAGATTATTTGTTTGTCATTGAATTAATTTTTGCACAAGATTCTTGAAGCTTTAAATCACAGCTGTATGATATGTACATATATGTTTAGAAAATAGTGAGCTCATATGACATGATAAAATATTAATTGTTCTGTTGTTAATGCTGTACATGAGAAAACAAAGATTATGATCATGGATTCACATGGTTTTGTCAGGTTAGATTTTCATTTCAATTCTGCAGTAATAATTCATTGTTTTTTCAATTAAATAATTTCACTATTATTTCTTTCTGTTACTAGTTGTTCAGTTTTTATTAGCAGAACTATGATTAGCCTTTTTAGTTTGATGCATAGATGAATGAATGAATTGATCATTTTGGTTGCTCTTAATTGCCTCAGGGTCATCAATTGGTAGTTTTTGATGTGAATCCAGACTCAATGTCTACTTTGGCCGACAAGGGTGCTTTGCTGGCAAAGCATCCTGCCGATGTGGCTTCCAGAGCTGAGACAATAATTACGATGCTTCCAACCAACAAGCATGTGCTCACTGTGTACAAAGGCTCAAATGGAATCTTTGAGTAAGGATTACACGATGGCATCACTTCCTCTTTTAATTTTAAATGTATCCGCTTGGTCAACTCAATGTTAAATGATAATTTCTTCAAATTAGCTTCCCATTTTTTAGTTATCCAACTCTTTTTTCCCCTTGTGTGCAATTATTTGTGCTTTTATGAAAAAATTTTGAAGCTTATACCTCTGTAAACTACATGTACCACTAAAACTCTGGCTTTTTCTCTCATCCATTGTATTTTTACGGTCATGGTATTGCCATTTTTTAATTTTTTCTAATATTAAGTGTGTATACCAATGTTTATGTACATGATTGTGATATTAAGAGGACATAACTATGTATTATGTATGGTAATTTAGGTTACTGTATTTATTGGGGTTGCTGGAAAAAAATATATATATATTAGATTGGAGAAAAAAAATCCATTATTTTCTCGGTGGATGGCTGTAGCGATCGATATCTCATAAAGTATCACTCAAACAATTTCAAGTTTATGGTCGTTGTCAAGGTGACATTTCACACCAAAAAAATTCTTTTGCTGTTTTTTGTTTGTTCCATTCAGTTATGAGTTACAGGCTGTTAACAATGGAAGTCAACAAAGAGAAAATTCGATACATTTTACAGTTTTTCTTTGATAAAGGCAAAAATGCAAACCAGGCCGCTGAAATTGTGAATGGTTTTTATGTTGTGTTTCACCAGGACAATGCAAGGCCACACACGGCTGTAGTGGCTCGCCAGACTCTCCAGGAGCTTGGTTGGGAGGCTTTGATGCATCCACCATATAGTCCGGACCTGGCACCAAGCGATTACCACCTTTTTCTCGCATTGCAAAACTTCCTGAGTGATAAGAAATTGCAAACCAGAAAAGATTGTGAAAATAGGTTACTATAGTTTTTCGCCAATAAGGACCAAGGCTTCTATGAGAGAGGCATTATGAAGCTACCTTTAAAATGGCAATAAAACAGTGCATATTTTACCTAAATCGGACAATCCTAAACATCTTAAATAAAGTTTTGAATTTCACACAAAAATAATGGATTTCTTTTTCCCCAACCTAATATATTTTTAATATATATTTTTATATATATATTTAACATATGTGAAACTCTCATGGATGTGAATAATAATGTTTATGAAGTTAGCACTGGTGGGCAAAGCAAAACACTTGTATTTGCAAATATACGTTTGTATATATGGGTCGTGGTAGTCCAGGGGGTAGAGTGTTGGACTACTGACCGGAGGGTCCCAGGTTCGATTCCCGGGCAAAGCACTCTGGGCACCTGCAGCTCCATCCAAGCTATGTGATTTTTCGGGTACCAGATCTTCCTGGGAAACCATAACCGGCACGGGGAAAGGAACTGGCCCCCCTACCCTGATGTGTGAATTTCACACGCCATCGGGCTTAGTACTGGCTGAAATCTACCATCACCTACTAAACCAACCTTTGGGTTGATTACTGTGTTTATGGTTCTTTTATATGTATATATATATATGTGTGTGTGGGTATATTGGTTCAGTGTGTCTTCTTATCAGATTAGTATTGCTGCTTTTACATGATTGATAAGAAGACTAACTCTTGAGTGACGGAGAATTTATCATTTGCAGAATTCTTTAGACTTCTGGAGTATTCTCTGTAGCACTCAAGTTATTGTTACACTCAGAGGTAATGGTCATTTCTATATTGATTTCATTGGATATGTTAAGTGATTGGTCTCATGAGAGATGTGGAAATCTGCCCAGATACACAAACACTATCTTTAAAATGCAACAAATTTCCTCTTAATAAAATTTATTCCCAGTCCTTCTGTACCAACTATCAGGCATATTACTACCTTTTGATTTAACTCTCCAGAAGTTTCAGGTTAAAAAGGATATACTCAAAAGATGACTCATTTTGCATAATTAAGAATTTGTTTTATTTTCATGACAGATTTGATTTCTTGCAAAAGCGTTTATGCCTTGTATTATTTGTTTAATTGCTCGTTGTATTTTTCAGAGGAGTACGTGCAGGTTCACTTCTAATAGATAGCAGTACTGTAGACCCTTCCGTACCAAAAGATGAGATTGCACCACAAGCAGAGTTGGCTGGTGCCGTATTTATTGATGCTCCAGTCTCGGGAGGTTAGTTGTTTGAAAAATATAAAAAGGAATCATTTTGATCTGAGAATATATCCCTAAGAAGAGACCTATTAGTTCTTTCCAAATTAAAGTGACTTAATAACTGGGTGTAGGTACATAATTAATGTAATGTTGAACTATCATTCTTTTTAATTATTGTTCATTTCAATTTTTCATCCTTGGATATGTTATAATCCATACATGTCTTATGCACAAATGAACACTTTTTTGTGATAAGGCACCATTTCCTCTCCACCAGGAAATTTGGTGCCAATAAAAAGCATTTACTGTGAAGAACTGATATTTGTTCTTAACCAAAAAATGCAAAAAATCAAAGTGAGTTAGAGAATGGGAGAGTATCATTTTTTAAATTCAACATATGATCTATGACTGGTTTTTTTTGTATTTCAATAGGTGTTATTGCCGCTAAGGCTGGAACCCTAACATTTATGGTGGGTGGAACTGCTGGTGAGGTTGAAGCAGCTCGGTCCATATTGCTTGGAATGGGATCTAAAGTTGTTCATTGTGGGCCTCCAGGCTCAGGGCAGGCTGCCAAAATATGCAATAACATGTTGCTTGGAATCAGCATGATTGGCGTGTCGGAAGCGATAAATTTGGGGATCAAGTAAGCTCATTGTGTTCGTCAGTGTGGTCAAATTTGTGCACACTTCTATTCTCTTGATAATTTTATACTAGTGTTCAAGCACATTTTGTCATAATTATATTCTTATACATTTAATTTCGACTTAGCAAAAATTATTTTGTTGTCATGTAATGCTGTTTAAAATAATAGTCCGTTTTTTGAACAGTAATGCAATTCATTTTTATTGATCAAAAATAGGCAATATGTTTTTCATGCTTGGAAACATTTTTAGTTTACATTAGGATCATTTACCTGATATGGTGGCACCTCATACCAAGTATGGATCATAATCTTTCACTGTTAAAATCTATTTTAGAGAAGTTGCTTCCAAAATTCTTTTGGGTTCCAGAGGTTGAATGACATTTAAAATTAGTCTCAAATTAGTAATCCATCTACCCTAGATTTATGTCAGCTATTCACAGAGATGCCACCCTATGTAATTACTCTGAATAATTGCATAAGTTTTTATTCAGGACACTGTTAGTTGTATCCATCCATTAGAAAATACTTTGTGTTTTGTATTGACTCAACTATTTGATTTAGGTTGGGTCTGAATCCAAAGACACTCGTGGACATAATTAATTCAAGCACAGGGAGATGTTGGTCCTCCGAGTTGTACAATCCTGTACCCAACATTCTTCCGAATGTTCCTGCATCTGATTCTTATAAGGTAAGGATTTCCTCTTGTTATTTTTTGTTCTCAAATCCTTCATTTCTTTTGTCCCTTTGTTTTTCATTCCTCCCTAATGATAACAGAATTTTGACATTTGTAAAAATTGAAATAAATCCTGAGAATTCATTGATAGATATTCACCTGTCATGGAGATTTTTACTCGAGCTAAATTGAATATTTTATTTCTTTAGCATATGGAATTATTTTCTTAGGCTTGTCTTCTATATACCACCAGTACCCTATGCCGTGGGTCATAACTAAGCACTTTGTAGCCAAATATCCCTTTTTTGAGCAAGTCCCTTTTGCTTTTTCAAAAAAGTGACACCAAAAATCACTTTTATGAAATCTATTGATTGAGAGCCATTTTTCTCTCTTTGTAGTTTTCCTAAATTAGGAAAATTACATTTTTTCTTTCTCAACTTGTAAACCTAGGTTTACTTGTAGTTTAATATTCTGTTGATTGCCTATTCAGCATAAATGAGAATCTGTAATATTCTCTTATAGACAGTAACCCAGTTTATTGTGAAATATAATCTTTTAGATTTGTTAGGAATGAGATGTAAGTAACCGTTATTGAAATATTAAATATATTATCAGGTTTCTGGATGAATGCCTTTTCAAAGTGGTTGTCTTTGGGAAGGATTGTAAATTGGTGTCTCTTTCCTGTGATGGACTCAAGGAAAACATCTTAATAGTGTTCATGGAAAGCAATTCTTATGGTCTAAAAATATCAAACCTTGCCTTTGTGCAACTTGTGTTGAAGCCCCTAGAAATCAAGCTGGAGCACACTAGATGTAAGACAGGTGTTTCATATGACATTGTTAAACCATCTGAACAATGACCCTAATACAACACTGTTCTCTTGGCTATTTATTTGTAAAAATTACGCTGTATTTCTGCCACTAAAGTGCAATCTCCGAGCTTATAATAAAATCCTTGTATGATAAATAATTCATTCAGCCAAAACTTTTGCAGCCATTTTCTGATAAAAATGAAATTATTCTTTTTGACACCTGTCACAACGCCTAGTCCAGTGTTTGTTTGTGATTTGTCAAGTTCCTAAGTGTCAAGTATTACATCAACATTGGTG
Source organism: Hetaerina titia (assembly GCA_037158775.1). Taxonomy (NCBI): domain Eukaryota; kingdom Metazoa; phylum Arthropoda; class Insecta; order Odonata; family Calopterygidae; genus Hetaerina; species Hetaerina titia. The sequence goes on from CM073768.1 coordinate 136,969,208, forward strand.
TAACTATATTGTTGATTACCCTCAAAATACCCAACACGAACTAGTGCCAGTGTGTTAACATAAATATTGTGTGAATTTCTATGCTTACCAGCAATGATTCACAAAGTTGTAGCAAGTACACTCATATTTATACTTTGTACTTCTACTAATATAATCCTGTGTCTTCCTCCAGTGTTCCTCCTGTTCATGTTTCCCTTGGTGACTTTATATTTCAACAGGCCATCATATCTTCAAGGGTGTCCAAAAGGTTTTCTTTTCAGATATATGTATATCCTTAGAATTCTTTGGAAAACCTCTTTAGGTTTTCATCGATTTATTTGATCTTCATCATCCTCCAGTTACTGCTTCTATGCTACAACTCAATAGTCCAAACTTGAGTAATATGATTTCTTTAACATAATAATTTATAAAAAAAAAGCAGTCAGGTTACCTCATTTACTATTAGGGTTTTAATACAAGAGGTTATAGTTTGACTGTTGTGTCATCACGTGATGAATTTTCTGGATTAAATTTATGATCCATATTATTTACAACTTTATTTTCATATCATTTCATTGCTTATAGTTTATGCACAACAATGAAATGGATAATTATTGTCTCCAGCATAACTCAAGGAACAGTTCAAATTTCATAGTGTAGGATACGGCAAGCATCTGCCAATAATATCATCATATACCCAAAACTGTCTTATAAAATCTTCTCCAATAATCATTTCCCTGTCATTTAGCATAGTTTCAAAGTTTAAAAAGAAAGCATGACTAAAAAAGAATTGAATCAAAGGTTTGTTCAAGGATGCCAGTATATATTACTCCTGTGTTTTGATGTTTTGGTTTGCCAGAATTGAAGGCATTTTACATTTACAAGAGAGCCAATACCTCCGGGAAACTGAAAGTGCTTAATGAAATAAAATTATTAAATGCCAAAGAGGAGTGAGCTGAGCACTTGGGCAAAGGCTGTGAAACTATAAGAGCATCATATCAAGCCCAAAAAAGTCCACTGTCTAGATAAGGGTTTGAAATACATCCCCACATTCCTCCATCAGTCACAGTCATATAAAGTCTTTTCAACCGGCTGTACTTTTATCCCAAACACAGAAACTGAGGGGTAAATGAATTATTCACGAGAATTTCGCTGCTTACTTTGGAATTCATTTTCACATAAGTTGCCTTAATTTGGGGTGATTGAAATCAATAAAATGCGCCCTGTTTAATTTAATATTCTGATTGTACAGAAATGAAAAAAATAAAATTCTTGGTCGTTCAAAAAACAAACGCGTAATAAATAAGAATAATACTATATATGGCTGCGTAGATTTTCGCGGCGGTGGCTTGAAGAATTCTGCATATTCGGGTTTTCACCGCGTTGTTGTTTGAAGCTGACAACAGTTTCGCCGAAGTTTCATCCGGCGTCATCAGGTCGAAGATGAGGGACTCGGATTTTGGGTGCTCTTATATAGGTGGTCCCGTCCAGGTGCTGCTCTCTGATTGGTCCTTTTCCGAAGAACTCTCTACCACGCGTTGTGAAGATGGTAGCCTTCATCTCTATTGAAATTCGTCGGATTTTTGGCGATCTCAATATCTTCTCTAATTAGTCGTGGATAATATCTACTTTCCTTAATTATGATTGTTGCGTCATGGAATAGAATGTCATGACTGGGTTCACTCCATTTATGTTTGGAGATGGCCGACAGGTGAAACTGTTTATTTGTTGTTGCCCGGAGGTTCCGTCTTTGCCGACGGAAAAGAAACATCTCCTGAAAGCACTTCAACAAAATGGCAATCGGAATTCCATGGTGTTCCATGTGGTTCCGGCAATCATTCCATGGTGGTCCTAAAAAGGACCACCAGGGAAGAAAGGCGAAGATGAGATTCTGACAAGTCAATCAAGCAGACGAAACCGGACCCAAAGGCATACGCAACTATCCCCTTCGTATCAGGAACATCTGAGAAGATAGCCAGAATCCTTAAAAAGCATGACGTGGTGACATGATTCAACTGCACCAAGAAAATAGCGGATGTGCTCCCTGGACCGAAGAACAAAATCACGAAAGACCTATATAGTACGAAGGGGTCTATCAAGTACCCTTTTCATGTGGGAAAGCCTACATCGGGGAAACCTGCCGACCTATGAAAGTTCGGATGAAAGAACACCTCCAGAACCCCTCCGCCGAAATCCGAGTCCCTCATCTTCGACCTGAAGACGCCGGATGAAACTTCGGCGAACCTGTTGTCGGCTTCAAACAACAACGCGGTGAAAACCCGAAAATGCAGAATTCTTCAAATAAGAATAATTCATCAACAGCGACAAAACGAATTTATAATAAAATGTTAGTCATTCCATGTGATCATTTTCAATCTTACCCAGCTTTTATGTCTTACAATGTCTGATTAAAGTAAATGAATCCCTTCAATTCGGCTGTCTTGGTCTGCAAAAAGTGCACGACACTGCCATCCCAAACAGATCATTGGTATCGAATGTGTCAACTGTATACCACAACAAAAAATATCTTCAGACATATTGGCAGCATTTTCTTCAGAATTAACTATCCAAAGCAATCCTCAATACCAAGTTGCATTAGAGAATTTACTGTATAAGTTCATCCCTTTATCCCTGTAATCTGTCTACTATGCTCAAAACTTATGGTTCACATTGTTATTTCATGTTTGATAGGGATTTAATTGGGCATGTGGCTTACCCATGAGCTCACGATTGAAATTCTGAAGGCAAACATGCCCAAGAAATCTTTTTGATTGTAAGTTATTCTTTGTTTCACTTCTAAAGACAAATGTGTCATATTAATGTCATTGGGTAGATGATAATTTCTTGGGCATGGTTAGGTTCAGAAGGGAAGCGGGGTCAATTTTAGGTCCACTTTGAATGCCTTAAATGTTTGTGTCATGATTATGTGTGATAAATTGCTTTCTTAAGTAATTGCAAGAATAAAAGTAAAGCTAGAATTTTCCACATAGTGAGGATGTGTGTTCTGATAAAATCATTAATTTCAGTTTGATATTGTTTCTCCCAGATATTGGCTGCATTTCCTTCAATGGTCTACCCTTTAGTAAGCATCGTCTTGTTATAAATGGAAATAGTTTTTAATTGATAGTTTTCAAATACAGTTGATTGGCAAACTATGTTTCAACAAAGTGTCGCAGCCATCAAAAACAGAGAGTTAACAGTCCACTAAGAATGTAATTTTTGCACCTCATCACTAAAGTACACTTAGTGAGCAAGAGATGCTTCCCCTTTGGTGTAAGTCAATTTGGAATATATTTCTGGACTCATAATAATAATAACTATATATATTATATTAGTAGTAGTATCATTTTAAAATGCTCATTGAAAGCGTTATATAATTGGCCAATAAGAATTTTTCCTGTCACCTTTCAGGAATATGTTATTTCTAATACCTTAATTGACAGGATTGAAATTTTATTGAAAAGCTTTGTGCCAATCCCTTATTTTGGTTCATTGACAATTTCTTAGATTAACTGTGAATAGATGCAAGTTATTATTCCTTCTTAATTACAAATAATATGTTTTAGCCAGTGAGTTACTATTTTTCCCGATTATTTCGATTGGGCATCTTTTAATAGAAAGATGCCACTGTGGTTGATGATGCTCTTGTTAATGTGGATTGTTTTCATTTTACTGAAAGACCAAACTGTAGCTGCAGCTTTACATCTAGAATCAGTTCATTTCCAGTTTTCACCAAATATATTGACAACAAACTCCCATCTAACTTAAACGTGGTTATGTATTGCCAAGATAAGGATGACCACTTCAATCTGAAAGCACCTCTTGGAATGGAATTAATACTTATGAGGCCAAACCAGTGCAGTGTAAACATTCCAAAACATCTGCTCCATTCCCCTGACTATTTGCACTTCTCTAGGGATAATCATGCTCAATGAACTTTTATGAGTGACAGATTTGAATTCATGGTACCATTTTAACATCAGTACTGTTTCACTTTCATAATTTGTTAGACTATGGTTAATCATAATGAATGGGTTTTAAATCTTTTTGTTATAGGGTGGCTTTGGCAATCGCCTAATGCATAAAGATTTGGGCTTGGCGCAGATTGCTGCTAATCAGACTGGAGCGGTGACACCCTTGGGTGCTTTAGCGCATCAAGTGTATAGCATTCTGATCATGAATCCAGAATTCTCAGATATGGACTTCTCTTCAGTGTTCAAGTTTTTAAGCTCTCAGGAAGGTGCCAAAACCAAGTAAAACTTCGTCAAGTGCCAGTGAATTGAATCTCGGCTAACATATATTGTTTATTTTCTAATCTTCTTGCCAGGAAATGAAATTTCCAGTCTCTAATGTAAATTCATATAATGTTTTTACAATTTCTTTCATCAATTTGTTAATTTTTATGTATATTATTAATTATGTATACATATGCTTGTTTGTGAATTATTGAATGCAGTTGCATTGGATATGTTATAATGGAATTCAGTATTTGAATTTTTATTAGTGCCACCTGTGAGCCCATTTTTAAGGTAATATTATCACATAATGGTAATTTGTTTGAAATAACTCGCGTCATCTGAGTGTAAGGTGGAAAGATTTTTGTATGATTTACTGAGTGATGTGAAAAGATTGTGTGTGATTAAATTAACCATATGAAGATGTCGGCATTGTCTCTTGCCTAGCTGCAAGAACAGTATAAATGCTGTTTCAGGCCCATTACCATTGTAAGCTGAAGTAAATAATGTGCCATTTGTTCCTTTATGTTATGATTTAAATCATTTACATAGCCTACTTGTAAATTCGACACATTCAACACTTAAAGGGTGCATAATTCATGGGAGCAAAATAAATCTTCACTTCTGTAGCAGAGCAAAATAATCACTCAAAAGTGAAATCTAAATCAATTAATTAAACATAGTCTGCAAAATTTTATTGTTTAACCAATTGCTTCTTGCCATTTTACTGCATAATTCAACTCTTTGGTTGCTTACTTCCTTTTACATATGATGTTGAAATTGAAGAATATGCATCAGCTTAAAACAATTTCATTGACGATTTGGAAGGCTTCATGGTTAATAATGAAATTATTTTGAAATGGAAATTATTTACTTAAGAATTTAGGATGTTTTCTTTGCATGACTGGGGCAGGAATGTATGCACCCGTTTGGAAATGATATGTACTGAGAAAACATTTCTGGAATGTGTACTTGGATATCTTTACAAAGACAACTAATGGATTAAATAACATAAAAAATGGTTTAGAAATGATAATCTTGGGAATATCTGAACGGGGCATCATACAAGGCCCATCCGCTTCCGAATTTTGAAACAAAGGAAATAATTTTGTAAGTGTAGAAGTAATATATGGGGATTCATTTTAGCTGTTACTGCAGTGTGTTGGTTGAAAGTCTCAATTGTAGTTAACTGCCCAGGGTATATTAAGGGCTTTAGTGTTCTGCATTTATTTGTAGACTTGAAGGAACGGTTCGCCATTAGTATAATGTCAGTCACTTAAACGTGAACCAGGCATAAATCGAATACTTTTAAATTGGCGCCAATGCAAAATTTTACTCATATTATGCAAGCCACCATCAACAGTGCCTCTTGACAAGTGAGTTAAATTAATATAATACCAAGTTCAGTTCCTAATGATAAATAATCGCATCACTGTCTCACGGTGACTTTTAATTTGTATAAATATTTCGTTGCGAGGACAATGCAGTTTTTGCTCCGCTTAACAGATGGCGTAGAGGTAGCATAAGAGATCACTTGTCCCAGCGCTTATTTGAACTTCAGATTAACCATCTCTACTTAATGAAAACGTTATTTGCGATATCCAGAAGTTTTAGTGAGAACTTTTTGTCCTATTCATATCCTTTCATTATAAAACAGCCAGATATGCCAATAGTTTATCATAATCGTTCGTATTTTTTTTCTATCTTACTAATTTAATTTTCAGGTTCCTCGACAACTGAGACCATTAGCAGGAATCCTAAGAATCCCTCTTTGCTGTATTTGGAAATTAAATTTGCTACAAATGAGGAAATAGTATATGCCAAGTGATCATTTGGCATGTTGGGGTATGTAACCCTTTTGAAATGACTGGACCAGTAAATCATGGGGCCTGAGCTAATTTGCTTGGGTCACCCATCGGTATAAGAGAGAAAGATCTTTAATTTCTCAAGGATTTTTTCAATGTTTTCCGGTACAAATCACTGTTAACCTTTTAGACTCTTATTTGATTGATCTTTTAACGCATTGTTATTTCTCTACTTGGTTCAGTAACAATAGTTACCCCAAACAATATACCACATTAATTTGGCACCTTGAACCAACCCTACTCATATTTTATCTTGTTAACTTTGCAACTCCTTTGAGAAAACGTCTAATGTCGACACAATCTCTCCAACTAAGGGATAAAAAGAACCACGAATCAGATAGCCCACTTATTCACCTGCTCTGTGAAAGATCATATGTGTTATAATTAATTTCTATCGCTTTACAATTGTTATTTACAATTTGAAGTTGATATTTGGAGCTATTAAATAGTTAGTTCCACAGATGAAGAAAAAAATCTTTGGTGTGACGTCGTACTATGTTAGGATTTTTATCATTATTTACGCATTTTACAAGAACCAGAATTGGCTGATAGCTGACAAGACATTTTTTGAGATCTTCCGTCTTGGGCGTTTTTACCTACTATGATGTCATTTGCATTAAGGTAATATTGGTTGACGCATGTTCCACATCTTAAACTTCAAACTTAATCATGAAATCCAATGCAAAAAGATGTTAATGTGTAGAAGTCTGAATTTATAAATCTGTCAAATAATAATGTGATACTTATGCATTATTTTACATGTATGCGTGTTCTTATGCATTATTTTATTTGTATGTACATGACTCTTTGAAATAAATTTGATTCAATTTATTATTGAATTGATCTTCCACAGAATTATGTCTTCGTTGTAAAGGTATATTTAGTGAGTTGCTCTTTTGAAAATGTGAGCAAATAACATTAGACACATGTGATAGTAAAACGAGTATCAGCGTCTTCGAACACGCGACTCTTGGTTTTAGCTATACTATATAGTTTTGATGAGCCCTTGCTGCCATAATTTGTATTCCAGGCTTCATTCTCGAAATAAACACTCCATGAAGACTCCACCTGAGTTCATATATTAATTACCGACGCGTGACATAATTGATTGAATATATTAGATAATTATCATCTGTTTTTTTAAGGGTTAAAAATGCTGTGGAATATAGTCTCAGAAATCTACGGCAATGAATTTTTTAATCATGATATTTTGTCAATATTGGCTTAAGATGCTACAAATATTCTGTGTGGAATCATTTCAGTCATAAGTAATGGATATTTAAGTGTGGTTATCGAATTATCCACCGGTGGGATTCATTGAAAAAGAAATAGATACGTTATATGTAGTAATATTTATTTTTGCTAATTTTGAAATGTGTAATTTGGATAAATTAATTAATTAAATGCAGTTAAATGAGACATGATTTAAAGGCATTTCTGTAAAGAAGGCGGTATGAGAAATAGTTTAATGAATAGAGAATTTGCCAGAAGGTTACGGGACAAAATCCAAAAAAAGTCTCTTTACACCCTTAGGCATTTCCAGTCCTAATCATTTTTAGGGTACCAGAGCTTCCTGGTTAATTTGAGGCGTAGAAGAAGTAAATGACTCCTTATTTTAAATATTTCAGACGTTATAAGAATATTTTTAAATTATTTAATTGTCATGAAACTGTTGGCAATTAAAATTGTCATTCCACAATGCTAGAAATTAGGTTAGGAATCAAGTACTCAACGTGCCATATGTGACCACCCATGAATTGCTCTTCCGCACAGATATCTTTACTTATGGCTAGTATTGTGACAATCAATCCCATATAAATTTAAAAAAATTATTTTGAAAGATCAACAACTAGCAAAATGAGATTAGTTATTTCCGTGACCACAGAACAATGCGATCCAGGAATACGTTCTTGAAATGACCTAAAGCATTCAGCGAAATATATTGAAACTCCATAGTTAAGATCGCAAGATTTTGTTTCTTGAAATTAAGACGCTTATGAAGGCTGATGTCCTTACTGCGGAAACATTAATGCTATGAAATTATTCTCAATATATTTTTGGGCATCCAAACAGTGTCCTGACGAGGTCACGCCAGCAAATGATATTGCCTACATTACTTCCAACTAAACGCGATTGTTTACCTTCGTTTCAATTCGTAAGATATTTATTATGTGAATCAATATGGAGGAGTACGGAGAATGTCTTACGTGTCAACGCCTATATCGCCTCTTTTGAAACGGAAAAACATTCGTTGCAGTGACATCTCCCGTGAGAAATTTAAACCCGTGAGGCTATGGACGAGTGTAGATCAGAGAATTGACTTCAAATTGTTGTTGTGTTTGTGAATGAAGATTCTTACGGGGATACCGCTGCTGATTTTTCGAGGAAAACATTTTCCTAGTGTCATTCATTATAACGCAGCTGTATTCAACGACTTGCCGTGAAGGATGCCTTCTCTCGAAGATTCTTCTCTGAATAATGCTGTTTGATAAGGTGAGTGACTTTCTGTCTAGGCCAAAATCATTCTTTCCAATTATCTATTTGCTGAACTGATGTTGCATCACTTAAGAGCCAGCGAATCTTCTCTATTACCGTCGAGTTTATCGTTATATGCTAATTTGGTCTTAAAGTTTGTTATCTTTCAATCGAATACATAACATATTATGACATCGTTAATAACACAGGTAATTCACAATCATTATATCCAGTAATTTGGTATTGATGCTTCTGTTACTAGTAAACTGCGTGAATTTGAGAATAGATGAGAGGAATGTATTTGAATGTCTCATTGAAAATAATTCTTATGTTTTTTTTGCTCAGTTGGCGAGTTCCAATGATGATAGATGCATTGTTTATTTACACGATTCGCAAATGTTTGGCTTTAGCGGGTTACGTTTATTATGTTAGTCATACGATGAGCCTGGCAACAAACTATAGACTTTTTCTTAACTTTGTCATATTTCCTATTTAGGTATATTTTTATTTCACTGCGTCAAATTTATTTTTAATGACATAGGGACTCATTGTGAGTTGCTCATTCGGTGATTTTTATTTGGTAAGTGGCATTTAAGGCTTTGGTTGGTGTGGAGAGTATACCAACTAAGTATTTTATTCCGTGTGTAATTTCCATTCTGTAAGCGATTCATTTTTCTCGCTTGCTATTGTTATTCACAATCTGAAGTTGATATGAAGAGTTAATAAATAGTTTCACAAATGAAGAAATAAGTTTTTGGTGTGACGTCGTATCATGTTATGATTTTTATCATTCTTCTCGTATTTTACATGTACCTCGCACTTGAGTGACACGCGATATAATAACTAATTCTGTTATTAATCTGTGCGTTTTCTGGTCTGTTTTGGTGACTTCCTTTGAAATGGAACGGCGTTTACCGATTTGTTTAATGATCATTCACACAAAAACACGGTTATTTAAATTCTACTTCGTTTGTTTATATATCGTTGGGTGAATTTCACCTGAGATTATACAATTATCGGATCCGTACTTTTATCCATTGCGGTACCGTTATAAGCATTTTAAAGTGTCTGAGAAGAGACCATTGCAGAAACACGTAGCGAGTGTTGTATAACTGTTGTCACTTTTTCATTTTCTTACTTAAATGTTCTTATTGTGGTTAACAATGGAATAAGAAATGAGATGGAGTAGCCACTTATTTCTTCACAGTTACTAATTGTGCCTAGGCATGGTCAACAGCTCAGTCACTGGTTTGTCAGTGATGAGCTTAGGTAGTACATGCAACCCAGCCACTTGTGAAAATAACACGGTCAGAAAACAAACGGTCAGTTTCTTTTGCTATGCCGCTTGTTATTCGCATTAAAATATTTCCGCCAGATAATCAAGAACACTGGTTCAGAAATGGGCTGCCGAGATGAATCTTGCAGTGATGGTTCCCGGTATATTCCAGTCATCAATTCACCTCTTCCCAGCATTAACGCCACTTTTTACTGCGCTAAACCTTTTTTTTTTAGATTTATAACAATCCTAATATTTTCAACCCAGAGGTTTTTGTTCCTTTTAGTTTTTTGTGACTACTCATATCGTCGCTTAATTCAAGATCGTCGAGCTCATGGTTTATGTTTCTTACTACACAGGTGGAACGACACTATTAAATGTTTCATTTGTGTTTACCGATGAACTTCGAAGAGTTTGTCTTGCTAAAAACCAAAGGCAGGTGTTGATTACCAGATTCCGTGCGTTTAATTTTGATAAATGGGCATAAATCGATTACATTGATGCATTTATTTACAGTTTTTCGATGCACGAGTGACGAAGCTAATGCTGAGTAGTGAAATTGAAATACTATCACGAAATATACTGGTTCATGTCGACTACATAATCTCTTTCCCTCGAATTCACTCTACTCTTGAGGTTCTCGGTCATTTTATTCCCAGTGATTAGATAGATATTAGATACGATACTAGAAAGCATTTTCAAGAAAGTTAATGCAGGGCATGATGTTAGGATCCAAGCAGCGTTGAGATGCGATTCTATACTGTTGTGAGTGGAACCTGAATTTTTCGTGATTCCTTTAAAGTTGTTTTGGAAGCAATTATGATTACTGATGATTAGATTGGGCATTCTTTCCCTACTTTGTATGTAGGCTTATATGGCTTGATCATTGGCAGAGAGGGGCAGGAAGATTACTACAGAAGATTCATTGACTGCCATCCTCGTGAGGCCAGTAGGTATTGTGCTGACACCAGCTGACCCTGAAGGTCGTGGGTTCGTGTCCCATAGTTATGTGATCCTGCAGTTTTGTTTAACGTGATGCATTTTTTCGGAATAAGTCAGTTATACCACTGCATTTTGTGCATAGATTTTCTTTATTATTCTATGAGTCACTTTGGTGACTTTCATATTTTCATCAACGAATAATCACTTTCGTGGCGTGTTTCTCTTTGCGTAAATAATATTACGTTACAGGGTCTAACTGCATTTATTTCCATTCGATATTGTCGCTTCCAAATTATCAGAGCTTTGGTGTTGCAGAGAAAAATGTCGCTACTTCTTATAGCTTGAGTAAAATTCCCAGTCAAGATAAGAGATAAATTAACGGATTGTTGTGTCTCGTGTAGTCGATCATGCGATTTGTTTTTCCCTTCTATGCTTATTTTGCGCATCAGTTATACTATGCTTAGCGGCTGATATGAATTCTCTATTTTCGAGTATGGAATACTTTTAATATGCATCAGCAAATGCTGATAATATATGTTAATGATTCTTCGATTACTTCAGATTCATTAATGTATTTTTTATGTTCATTAATTCATTATATTCTGTGCACCTTATGTCATCAGCCCCAGTTCAAACAATCGATAACGTACGCTATGCGTATGTAGAACTGATTTCAATTACTTAATTGCGCGTGCATATACGACACAATGTTGCGAAAGGAGGGCAAATAATGAAATTATAATGCATGAAAGCTCTGTTGTTTTTTTATATTTCATGCATGCTTAATTAACAGGACGAAGTAAACTTGTTCACTTCGAAGAAAGAACGTGCAGTAATGCAAAGATTAGCTTTCTCCAGTTTTTTTTTACCATTATCCCTGGATTTTATTAATCCCTCGGAACTATTTTTCACCCTTTCACTTCTTAACATTCATCTCTAATTCACATGCCTTATTATTTTGATGGCACCTCTAATGTTTGAGTTTTATGTCTATCATTTTGCATCGAAATTCATAATTAATTAGATCCATATTCCAAGTTTGGTATTGGTACAGTTGGCTCGTAGTTAGCTTGTTGGAACAAAGTATTCACTGCCCTGGGATTCAGCTTGAAACCAGCCAAGTCTTCAAGCCGAAGATTGCTGCCGGAAAAAGTCCATGTTGTGAAAGTCACTTGTTTGGGTTAATTAGGCTAAACTCTTACCGTGGACTATCCATCGTTTCCCTGAGTGTTAGGTTGCGTATAAAATCACACACCGTTCGTTTTAGCTACGTATGTTCCAAAAGGGATGTCGCCATTATTTGAACCCAGTCCGTGGTCGAATATTTTACTCACAAGGCTACCTCGACGCCGGGAACTTGCGATATAGATGTTCGTACCCTTCCGTCATTAGGGTGTACATCGCTATTCTCGGAAATCGGACCACTTCTCCGAAAGGTATTGATAGTTTGCCTGCCTATTAAAAAAATCACGTCGTTTGAGCATTATATTGGGCGTAAAACTTGGATTTGTTCACGCCCAGCAGTTTTCAGGAGAAAAAAGAGGACTTATAATTCAACCACGATTTTGAGTAATGACGTGTGCTGCTGTATAAGGATTATTTTGTCTTAGTTTGTTCGTTATGGATATGCATTGAAGTAATAGTTGACGTCAAATTTTCCTTTAGAATTGAACCGGGGGAACTCCCGGAAGAAAAACAGGTGACTGTTGCTTGCACACGCACCAAGAATGTTAGGAGGAATCAGCTTAATCAGAATTAACTGCATGCGTTAAGTTCGTATACCATCATCATCATCAGTATTGCAATCCTGGGATTGGTTAACTGCCGCCCTCCATTCTACTCCATTCAATGTCAATTCCCTCAATCCCGGATACCTTCTCTGTTTTACGTCTTTCTTAATTTGTCCTATGTACATGTCTCTTGGTCTCCTTCGGGTAAACTTCCCTTCTATTATATTTCTAATCAAATCATTGTGCCTCATTGTGTGTCCAAAGTACATGTATATATTTATTTATTTAAAATCATAAGCTATATATACGATGCCAGGTGTGTATATAGCCTTTTTGTGTTCCGAATCGTGATTCGTGCCTCGATCTTGTGTTCGACATGGTCGGGGAGCAAGCGGTGTGAAATTGTCTTAACCCGCTATCACATCGCATCTCTGATTCGATATTCCTCGAATGAGGAAGTGTCTCCTAACTTTACGACTCGGTGATTCCAACTCTTTCCTTCTCGTGACCGTTGTGGATTGGTCGTCGTCACCGACGGAGGGTGACGCGGCGTGGGTTTATGCTCGATGTTGCCAAGGTGCGATTGGGGTTGGGAGGGGTAAATAGGCGTGGGGGAGGTGGAAAGGGGGAGAGGAGTCGGAGGGTTAGTGGTTTGGGAAGGAAGGGTTTGGAGTTGGAGCGGATAGGACGATAGGGTTTAGTTTTTTCTTTCACAGCTGGCCGAGGTGAAAAAAATGAGAGCGGAGAGGGGGTCGTTATGAATAGGAGTTGGTGGTGACACGAGGGTGGTAAGGGATTCACGTTATAATAGGTAATGCGAGGCGGAGGTGGAAGTTGCTGTTGGTAGCCAACGAAGCTGGGGATTGGAAGGGAGCGTAAGGTAACGGAGGGAGGAGACCAAGATGCCCCGGGCCGAAGGAAAGACTGCGGGCGGACCCTAGGGGCCTTTTGAATGCGATGGGAGGAAGATAATGGCTGGTGGAGGTGTGATAGTCAGTAATATGATCTGGCTTTAAACCTTCCGGGTTATTTATACATTTTGCTGAAATACCATCATCGTCGAATATTTTCCTCATCACGGTGCACTTTGCTACTACGTAGATCCATTTAGGTCGCCGGAAGAAGAATTAAATTTTACATAACGCCTCATTATATAGATGGATATTTTAATATCCTGCTAGCCACCGCTAGGGTGTGTGGCAGGGGGTGAATGCACACCAGGCTAATTTTGACCCGAATATGACTCTTACCGCGGTCGGACAATGCTATTCTGATCCCTTATCGTTCGTGGAACACCATATATTCTGCAACGTAAATCCCTGTCATTGTGATTATGAAATATAAAAAAACAAATATTAATTTTGTTGTTAGTTGGAACGAATTGTAAGGCAAATTCCTAATTTTAATATATCTCTTGATTATCCCACTGGTTTTTCTTTGAGGTCCACACTGCCGTGCTTAGTAAGTTCATAGTAACTCCCATCGGTTCATTATTTTGATAATTGATGATGTTTTCTTTATTATTAGTAGCAGAAAACTGTGGTAATTTTCACGACTACCGCGGTAAGGACGTATCTTTCATTTTGCACGGATGCATTTCCGTTTATTTCCGCGTAACCGTAACTCTATTTGGACGAAAAGTGGCGTTAAACATGCACTTCCTTGCTAGATATGATTTCCGTGATTCTTTCCTGTCATCCGTTGAAATGCAGTGAATCAGGCTTGAATGCCAACGGGCCAAGTGAAAGAGGGCGAGAGCGCACACGAATAACCTACGTGATCTCCTCCAAAAGTGGTGCAAGTTTTTCGGCCGGGGGCCAAAATATTTCCAAAACTCATCGCGGGCTGTATGCAGCTATTATGGGAAATCGCCGGTGCGTAATGCGGTCTCGGGGAACGCGATACAAGTGAATAAAGTGTTGGGTTTTAATTGATTTTATTCAATTCCACGCGTGAGACTTGAAATCGCGTTTTGGCTATTACTGGATCACTCAGCTGCTCTAATTCCATTCTTCTGTGAATGAAACCTGGGCGATTGTTTCCCAAGCTCGCATCTCGGTGACAATTTTGGGAGTCCTCGGCCACTAATGGCCACGGCGTGTCTTACTTTTTCATTCTCACTCACCCGTTCATGTGGTCATTAATGTTAGCCTACTACTACGTGCCTCACTCCCTCGTGGCAGCTTGCATGGTCAGACTTGAATGTGCATACATATCTTTATTCCATGCGATGCCGTATTGCGAAGTGTTGCGGCCCCACTTCCGCTTTGTGCTCGAGCGTGCTGGATCCCGCAGACGCGGCTCACTCACAGTAGTACATACGTATGTGGAGGTACACAAACCAAAACTGATTTAAAATGTGACACGCGTTCGCGATCATGAAGGAGTTACGGATAGGGAAACCAGTCAACCCTTTTTCTTTGGTGTCCCGAAGTTAGGTTGTGGGCAAAAGTTAAAAGATCGCGGAAGAGTTTTGTTTTTGAATCAAATTGCAGAAAACGGAATACGTACCAGTGATAAGAAGTACGCCATATTATGAATTTTTCTCTCAATTAAATTGGATTCCCTCATCCTTAACATGTTATCAATCTCAAATTAGGAAATTGACGCTGGAGAAGAGGAACATCAATTTGCGTGATTGTGAAAAATAGTGTACAATTTAAATAGAGAAAGCCTTTTCGGGTTCTTTTTTTTCATGAGTGGACGTGAATGTTCTGAGGCAACCGTTTTGTGCACTTTTGCCGAGGCCACGTCGTGCTTTTGCCTCCTCCCTGACCTCGCTCGTTACACCTTGAACCCTCTCAATCCGGGTGCCAGCGTGCACATATGCTGAGAATTTTGCGAAAATTCTAGTCGACTCATGTTTTAAATTTAGCATTTCCTAGTCTCGTTTGAGGAAGGAAAATATAATCGATCACTTTAATTTTCCGGTCTGATTCCGATGCTAGGCTCCGTCCGATACGGTGGTGTGAAGGAGAGTAGTTCGCGGATGGAGGTCCGTGGAACGATTTCACATTTGTGAGGAACCCGAAGTGAATGAGACACCTTTAGAGCTTCTTATGATGAAATGTACGTTTACCTCAATCGATAGAACGAGATTTATCAGAGCTGTATTAAAGCTCTTAATATTGAAGTTGTGTTATTGCGAGGTATTTACCACGATATACTTGATCGTACTTTTTACATACTGAGTATGTTAATATATAATTTGCCATTAAAGTCAGCATTGAAAATTAGTTTATTTTGCTTGGTACTCAAATGATACTACTTAGTGTTACACGATATTTTTCGACCACGTAATAGTTGTTTGTGAATGATTTTCAAATCTACAGCCTATTTGTAAGCGGATTAGATATACCTCCGCGTTAGACATGATCCTACAGCTTTTTGCTTCGTATTAACTACTTCAATCTCCTTGTGTTTGAAAATAATACTGTATGGTTGATTCTGCCGAATATTCCAAAAGGGACACGAATTTATCGAATTTCTTCTCTTCGCGGTGTCTCCGGAAGAAGTGCGTTACAAGTTATGCTTCTGCCGTTGGAATCGGAGGTGGATGGGGTCATCAGCCTCTTTCCCTAGCCACCCAGATCTAATATACGTTGACCTGGTAATGGACTGCCGGAAATAGCCAATAGCCATCTTCAGGAGCTGTATACATGGAAGAGTCGAATGCTCTCAACTTGACGTTTACATTTTAAATATCATTTTCTCTTTTGAGTATTACTTACGTAGAGACTCATTTATTTCGTATGCCCGCTCCCAGTTTAATTATTAGCTATTTGCTTCATAATTTTTATTAATTCCCGGTCATTCAAATCTTCACCAAATCCTCTATCACATTTCATGTTACTCTAACAACAAAATCAGAATAAAGAACGATAGTTCCGCGTAGCTAATATAATGGACGAAGTCTGTGCGATGAAATTAATGTCGTGATGTTTTACTAAATGTTGGAGTACCTATTAATATGAGTTGCATGTTGGCAGCAGTGGAAACCCGTTAAAATAATCATTAGATCGCTTTATGGCGCGCTGGACAACTTCCTGTCTTCGGGCAGGTGCTTGGGTTGGAGGCATGGACTCTATTATTTTTTAACGGAGCAGAAATCAAGCCAGTCACTTTTACTGGATTTATGGTGCTCGGAAACTAATGCTCACAGCCTTATTGTATGTATTTAATTGCATGAGTGAAGCTTATATTTTAAATTACTTAAGGTGACGAACGTTATCATCTGATGTACATTATTAGAGGGCGTTATTTGCAAATTATAATCTCTTAAAATAGTTGTTGCTAGACTCCCGTAATTTTTCGTTAGTCTCGCACACATCTGCACTACATGTAATGTCATAAGCGCTTCGCCGACAGTTGCCAGTTACGGGAACAAAAATAACGTTATTAAACTTACAAGCCAGATCATACTACGATAGGAGAGATCATGTACATGAAGTTAGAGAGAATAAATGTGGAACAAACATAGCTTTTAGAAGTCATTTTTCCCACCATCGATAAGGGATCAGAATAACTTTTTCGACTGCGCAATTGGCGGGGTTGGGATGAAACATTTTGGTCAAAAGTAGTCAGCTGTGTGATCACCCCCTGTCATACACCCTAGCGTTGGCCCGCAGGGTGCCATGTAATAATAATAATAACAAATTTTAAATATTGTTTAACCTTACTGAACTGGGAAAGAAGCATAAGAGCTCGTTAATAATAATCTAAAACTTTAATATGTGCTGCTAATTCCCGTCTATTGTAGTTCTGCATCGTCCAATGCCATTCAGTTCTCTTCTAAGAAGCACATGAATTTATTTGCATGAAGCTCGTAGTATTATATCGTTTATTATCAATCAGCTATACTCTCATTATAAGATGTTACCACCGGAGATTTTTTTTAATTATGTAAACCCTAGCTCGTCTTCCTGCCGTTCAACTAATGTTGCATAGTTTTCGGTAAGCACCCATTTCTCGACAGGAAACGAACGAGAAAACGCACAGCCATTCCGTCCAGGTATCTTCTTATTTAAAAGCATGATAATCCTCGAATCAAGTCCATCGTTGAGTGAAGAGAGCAGGGCTCATGGTTTTAAAATAAAATACATTATTAAATTATTTTAAAGCTTTCAAAATTCTGGCGGTGTACAGTAAAATTAATTTGAATATTTTATTTTAAAATATGCTTAAGAAGGCGTACGTAATCCGTGGGATGTAGCTCATTCAGGAAGGTAAGTCGTTCTTCCTCAACAGTAAATTGTTACTGGAGGTGTCTTTGTGTCCTGCTTTTTAAAATTTTTTGTTCTTGTGTGATCGATCGTGTTCAGGAGTGTTTGGGAAAATGAATCACTCGCTGCCCCTTCGGTTGATCACCTCTTGTTGGACTCGGTAATGCATCATGATGGGAAGGGTAGTTGGTATTCGTTTCTCGTCACAGCTTTTTTATTTTGGTTTCTCAATCGCATACATTCATCAAGTCATCTGCTCATATGGATTAAATTGTGAATTGACCAAAACTTTAATTGAAAATTGCATTAAAATCTCTACATAACCTTTGTTTTCAACTCTTTTTGGTTATTTTTGTCATTCCCTCCTGGAATGCAATTGTTGTGGTCGCGCTTGGTGTGGAAGCTCCACTTCGCCCTGGCGATGGCTTTCCCGATACCATGAACCTGGAGATACTCTGTGGAATTGTTTAAAGCTTTCCTTTTGCCATAATTAACATAGAGGACAAGTTTATCAGTCTGTGAAGAGTCCTAGTCACACAGGAACTGCCGTAGTTCATAAAGGTCCATGAAAACCTGAGGAGATGAAGAGGGATTTGTTGTTTTTAGCCAGAGAAACATGTCTCACCCATGAGTTCTGTTCCCACGTTAGTGAGTGTATGCGCTCCCTGTGATGTAATGTGTCGCATCACAAGTCTTCCAGGAATTGCGTGTTTTTCTGTCAGACTTCCTTAGACGAATCCGGGCGGCTCTTTACCTCTCCGAGATTATGCTCTTCCAAGATTCGTGTGGGTGTCAGAATTTTCAGAAATGTTGCGCGCTCCCTTCCTTCGGAGTCATATCTTATCTTCCGAAGAAGACGGAGCTCGAGTCCGTCGAAATTATCAAGATATTATTGTGAGTGTTCTTTTTATGTGTTCTCGTGCTGTGTGTTACTGTCTAAGTTATTATATATATATATTATTATTATATATATATTATATATATAATATATTTATTATTATAATATATATATTATATATATAATATATTTATTATGAATATTATATATAATAAGTTATTATATATATATATATATATATATATATATATATATATATATATATATATAATATATATATATATATATATATATATATATATATAATAACTTAGACTTAACTTGAAAATCCCGCCATACGGCGCACAAATATTCATTCAAACATAGAAATAGGTATAAGGAAAGGGGATAGGAAAACACATAAAAGGCGAACACAGGACATGTGGGGAAGGCGGTTTTTGAGCAGATCACGAAAGTAAAAATATTCCCTTACCCGGGATTTGAACCACGGGCCTTCCACTTGCCGGGCGGATGCTCTACCACCTAAGCTAATAAGGAAACCTGATTTACCTTGAGATCTGCGATCTTATAAAGCGCCAAAGTGCTCCGATACATGTTGCCCGAGAGATGGCGTTATGGAGCTGTTTCACCCACCAAAGGAGAAATAGACGGGACACAAGAAGGGGAAAGGATAGTAGAAAAGCATTCATACGATCTTATAAAGGATAGGAACGGTGCGTTTCATGGCACGCATAGCCAGAAGAAGAGACGAGCCACATTGGCCAAACACATATTCAAACTTGAAAATCCCGCCATACGGCGCACAAATATTCATTCAAACATAGAAATTATATATATATATATATCGATGATGCGGAAGTACTCACGAGAGCAATATAACTTTTGGACGGCACAATAGAACACAGAATAAAACAGATAACACGTAAAAGGACACTCACACTGTAGATGATTTAAGCTTTCGGCCTACTCCGAGGCCTTCTCCAGGTCAGACTGAAGCAGTTCTATTGTGTTCTATTGTGCCGTCCAAAAGTTATACATATATATAATATATATTATATATATTATACATATATATATATACTGATGACGACGGCCGTGCCGTCGAAACGTAAATATCTACTGTAAGTGTCCTTCTTTTATGTTTCTGCGTGTTTAATATTTATTAACCTAGTGTATATATATATATATATATATATATTTATATATTTATTTATTTATCTGAAGTTTTGAAAGGTACGGGAATTTGTCTTCCTTCGTTGCTGGTTTAGTTGATCATAAATATGAGATCTGGCTCTTAGCGGTAATTACTTTTGGCTCGAAAGATATGTAAGCAGCTTACACACGGTCTCATTCAGAAGTGTGGTGCTCTAATCTCTCGTACAGTGTATATGCCACACAATGGTGGTGTAATTCACGAAGAATGTATTGATTTATTTATGCTCGGGTTACTGCGATTTCGGAATGGTGTTTGATCGCCTCGCGGTGGGCAATGAGCAAGTAATTCCTGATGGCTGGCTTCATTGGCCATGGCTGGAATAGGTGTGTTGAATTAGTCGGTGGAATCGCCACTCTCTTTTTAAAACAGATCGTGGATATATACGAGTGACGTTGACGATTCATGGGCAGGTGAGCCGGTGCTTGGGAACCGGTTTCTCTTTTCCGGCTCTTGATCACGCTTAGAAATTTGACCACACCGCCATCCTCCAGACTCCTCCGTGTCCTCCCTCCCCTCCCTACTTCCCACCATTCCCCCGTCCCCTTTCCGCCCCTCATCCCCAACTCCCTCTCTCTCTCGCTCCCACTTCCCACCAACTTCCACCTATCGCCTTCTAACCCCTCCCCCTCTCCTCCCCCCACTCCCTCCCTCCCTCCCGACTTCTTTTTAAATTCTAGTCATCCCCTGTTCCGTTTTTTATGCATCTTTCTTCTTTTGCCTCGACTGGTTGGGATGGGTGTCAGGGCTTTGTTCATCATCTTTCCCAAAATAGGCCGGTTAGGGGCAAGGAATTTAACTCAGCGGCTCCGTTCTGATGAAAAACGAAATATGTAATGACCCCGTGAAACCGTTTTAGGTAATATTTCTGCAGTTTAATACGTGCAGTTTGGCAAATGGTCTCTGGCGATTAGTTTGTAGTGTGGAACTTTGGAAATGTTACGGACGGAGCAGTTGTTGCTTGCTCTCGTTGGTATTAACACTCTCGAGGGTCTTGTCAGTGATGTGCGATGGGGGAATTCATAATTTGAAAATTAATTTTCAGCGATATTTATGATTCGAACGCGGGAAAAAAGCGAAATTACGCCCATTAATTTCTCACATTGATACAGTAATGCATTTCTTAATGCAAGCAATCATAAAATAAAAACTGCTGCAATAAACCTGGTGATTGCTTTGGCACGCGAGGGTAGATTTCAACAATTTCTGAAGGAGTGTGAAATTCATGCAAACTGGTGGTTGGGAGGTGCTTTCCCCGTGAAGACTGCTGGTGACCCCGGGATAATCTAGTTCCCCAAAAACCACACGACTTGGGTTAAGCCGAGGGTGCGTATGACGTCACCTGGGAGCCCCGGCCTTGTGGTAAGTGGCCCTACTGACCTTCTGTATTACCATGCTCTTGTTCAATCATACTCAACACAATTATCGGTTCACAAATTCGAATTAGTTGAAGTGTATTAGAGATATTTATTTGTCTTGTAATGAAGTTATATGGGTTGCCATTCAATTTCCGAATATGGTGTTACATCAACTTTGGATGATCATTTTTAAAAATCTCTTTGTACGGTAGTAAATGTTTATTGTTTTGTTCATTCAGAATATTCGTAATACAGTTGGAAAGAGAGCTCAAAGCATTGGTTGTAAACTCCTCATTTTTCGTTAGTTCAATCCGTCGGCATGGAGCTAACCTCTTTAACTAATCCCATTGGTTCGTGCAATTCACGCATTCAAAGTTGGAAGCCAGTTCGTGCCTCGTGCGATTTCCCGCTAAGTTCTTATATCCAGAATATCGCATCGTTTGTGTAATGACTTGAGGCTCGCTCAAGGAGACATCGCTCGGTATCTTTAGAACCCGGTACTCATCAGTAGCTGAACGTTCTACCCACTACGCAGCCTGCGTTTGCGTTATTCCTCATAAAAATATCTTTTTTTGCCGTGAAAACTCCGGAATGCCTATTTTCGGTTCTTGAGGCTTGATGAATGAGAATTCGTTTGCACTCCCGATGGTTGGTTGTTATAATTCTCTTATGCGTTTGTCAAATATGATTATTTTTTAAATATTTATTTTGCAGTTAGTACACAAGTATATTTCATGCAATATTGTATTTATTTGTTCTGTGGTACGTTCAGTTTTATCCCCTCAGTTCTTCAGTTACACGCATACTTCTCGATTTCACTCACATCCCTAGAGGCTCAGACGTTCTCTGCATAAGCCCTCAGCGAAGGATAGATCGACAGAGGTGACCGCCCCCTGCTGCTTAATACTGCTGCCCAGTCCAACAACGAGAGCACGGATTTTACGTGCTGTGCGTCGGAAATAGTGGTCGATGCTTTTAAACCCTTTTTTCTATCGTATTGCAGTACAGCGTTCAGACCGAGCCTCGAGAATATCAGTCAAACACGAAGAAATATATCTTGGGTTGGATTCAAGATTTTTTAAATGGTCGGGTTCAAAGAGTGGTCATGGATGGAGTTTGCTCAAATACATTAGAAGAGAGAAGTGTTATCGAGTCTCTTTTATTCCTACTTTACGTTAACGTCATTGACTTCGTAGTCTCTAGTAATATACGTATATTTTCCAACGATGCAGTGGTTTACCGTGATATCCGCAATCCTGAGGACACAGCAGTTTTATCGGATAACGACCTAAATACTGCAAAACGCCGATGCGACACTTGGCAATTAGAATTAAATTTTAAAAAAGTGCGTAATGATGGATTGTTGGAAAAAGAGCAATTCCCACCCGAATGCGTACTGCATTGGACACCGAAATGGAATGTATAAAATATTTAGGCGTTAACCTCACTCACGACCTCTCCTGAGTGAAACACATACTGGGAATATGTGGACAAGCTAACAATAACTTAGGATTCATTAGATGAACAGTGGGTGAATGTGATGAAAAGGTCAAAGATAAATGTTATCTTTCGATGGTTAGGCCTCATGTAGAAATATGCTGTTAGTGTTTTGGACCCTTATGAAGTTGGATTGATTGCTAAACTGGATCGCGTGCAGCTCAGAGGAGGTAGATTTGTAAAACGTTGTTATGATATACGTGAGTAGCGTATCCAAAATAATAGAGCAGCTAGACTGGGAATCACTCACGGAACGAAGGTTAAATTACAGATTAAATCTTAAATGTATTAATTGGTAGGATGTCTCTTTAACGGAGATATTGAAAATGTATTATTACCCACAGCAAACTACGGTAGGCGAGATCATGTCAAAAACATTAGAGAGATTAAGTGTAGAAAAGATAGATTTAAGATGTCATTTTTTCCGCGAACGATAAGGAATCAGAATAACATTGTCCGACCGCGGTAGAGGTAAAAATATTTGGGTCAAAAATATTCTGGTGTGTATTCCCCCCCTGCCATGCCCCCTAGCCTTGCAGGGTATTAAAAATACAAAATACAATGCAAAAATGTTATTTATTCTCATTAAAAAGTATTTCGTCTCGCCTGTCTTGGGATCTTCGTCGACCAATGAGTGGACGTGTTTCCTAAAATTGGAATTATGCTGGTGCCTTGTTGTTGTCTCCCTTAGCGGCGTGATTTTTCAAGTTTTCCCTGTGTAAGGCCGTCTTTTTTATCCTTCATCACTTCGGTATTTCCAACCATTGGCACACCTGGCACTATTCATCGTGAAATTTATAAAACACTGTGCAGGGCAATGGTTATTTATGTTTTCATATTCTTTGAAATATACCTTTTAGATATAGCACTAACAGCAGTAGTTAAACGATCCATATTGGTTTTATGCTCACCATCTATGTTTCATTTCCTAGCAATTGGGTCCCGTTTATTATAGCTCTGGTGAAAATGTTTTAGATTGTATTATTTTTTGTTTTACAGAACTTGTAAGTAGTCTTGTTGCTACTAGAAAGCGACCGTAGGTTAGGTGCTTGAAGAAGCAAAACAATGAAACAGGTTGTGCATGATAAATTTATGAAAACGTCGGTTTGCTCGTACTAATTCCTCACGAGGCCGTTCAAAAAATCTATAACTGACACATTTAAGTATATTATTTAATAGAACTGCGAAGTGCGTTCAATTTACGGTCAGCATATGTGGAATCGCACGGCTCAGATTTAGGAATTCGTTCATTTTTTTGACTGGTTAATATCAAAAGGCTGAGATCGAAAATAATATCCACCATCCCTTGATAAGAGGACAGGAAACAGCTCAGGTAGGTTAGTTTTTTTCTGAGACAGATAAGCTGAAAGGCCACAACTGAAGGCTGCTATAAAATAAAGCGCCAGAGGCAAGCATAAATTAATGAACATACCTTATCAATTTCTTTATCTTCCATTCTTATGATGAAAGTAATCATGTCATTCGGTAATAATTTCCTGGCGTTGTGAAATTGCGTCAATTCACCGGACTCCAAGAACAAGGTTTCGATTGTCGTGGATCGAAGTGTTTTCCAGCGTGTTCATCATACCGTCGGTCGTATGGGACGTCCACATGTGGACACCATTGTGCATATAGTTTATGACTGGACGAAGCCGACGCCATGTTTTCTTGGTACATTATCACTCAGCTGATTGCCAATTTTTCTTAATGAGCTTGTGTCACCGTCTGATTTAGCGCCCCGACGATTGTAATAGAGATCTTATCTACTGTAGCTTTTTTTTCTATGTATACCTATCTACGATTGCATAATAAAGACCGCAATTCGAACACACCCTGATAGCACCGGTCCCCGAGGTCATTTCTCAGATTTAGGTGCGTGTAGAAGCTTTTCTATTACAGAATCAATGAAGGTATTCCTGATATTGAACTGAAAAAAACACCTAAAGGATTTTGCTCTGACGCGAACCAAATTTGAAATGTTATCACTTCATTCGACATGTTATTTGTCTGCAGTTATTGCTTCTTTCTTTTTTTAAAGCAATACCCGGTGTTTTATTTTTTCCACTAAGCTATTCATATCTTCTCTTTCCTCACCCCCTTTGTATATATACTGATGCTTCTCGTTTCAGAATAATTGCTTTCCTCCATTTCAAATCGTAACCACTGGATATAGTATATCTTTCTCTGAGGTCTTATTTCTGCCTGCCGTTGAGGCTCCGTTCCATAGCCTACGAGAAGCTTCTGCTTTCCCCGCTCCTCCAAAGGAATCCTTCATTAGTTGCTCGAACTCCACGTGACATCGCTGACATCCGTGGTGGCACCGGATTCAGGCATGCCTTAGCCGAATGCAGGGCCATGGTCACTTTCCTTGCCCTCAAGCAGCGGCCATCTCGCGACCCTGGGACACCCTCTGCTGCCATTTGAATAACCCCCTCCTGCCCCGACCCCTGCATTCTTTGACCCCACCGCCACCCTCAGCACTCCTCCGCTTCTAATCCGCCCGTCGGCTCCCATCGCCCCGGACGAGAGTCAAGCAAGCTTCCCCATTTTTTAATGCCCTTTTTTTATTCTATTTCCTTTCTCGAACATCCTTTTCCGTTATCTTTGTTCGTCTCTCAGATAACGCCAAACAATTCCTTGCTGGGCTCCGATGTCTCCCAACTAATTTTTGTCGTCAAACCCTCTTGTGTTGATTACTTTTTTGGGAAACACAATTGTAACATTTTTATTTTCTTAAAAGACCGATTCCTTCGGGGACACTCCTTTTTCGGTCGTGGATTGAAAACGCGCAGATTCTATATCGTTTTGTTAGATCTAAAATTCCTTATCACCTTTTAACGTGTGAGTGCTTTGATAGTTCCCATATGGTGACAAATTTTATCAGTCACGACTTGCAATTTGGGGTAACATGTTAGTAGTGGGTGGATCTACTTTGGCACTCCCTTTTTAAGCTCCCCGTCGAAATGATGCCATGTAATTTTTTTAGGGGTTAACTATCTTCATTGTCACCGAAAATTGTACTTCAGGATGAATACCGTAGCACCAAAGCCATTCCCCAAAGAATGAACTGCTTTCTTACAAGGGGATAAGGGTGTTGAGTTTTTTAATGGTGCAGTTCTTCTCGAACTTTGTTATGCCAAAGAAATTTACAAAACTCTCGGTCAGTTACACGGTGATCGATTTGGTTCGTCGAGGTTACGAAAAATTCTCCACCCCACACTAGGTCTAATTTCCAAGTGTGAACCTTTTTGCCTCCCCTTATTTCCATTTTCCCAAGAATATTATGTGAAGTGGTTCGAGCGCAGTCGCCTATCTCCTTAATGGCGATCGAACTTCATGTCGACCGTGCCACCCGAAATTTTCGATTCGTAGAGTGACGTGCAAGCCTTATTATTATTGCCTCTCCGAGTCGTGCGATTCCTTCTCTTTGTCTCGGAAACTTAGCCGCAGCTAACGGTGAATGTAAGGATGCCGTACTGTGCGTCTCGCCAAGTGGTCGTGTGAATACATGTCGCCCTCGACTGGTGTCATGTGCCTTTTTTTTGCCTGAAACGTAGTTATGGAAGATTTTGAAGACGCATTATCGATCGGTAGTGAGAATGTAATGCGAGCAATCTATTTGAAATTTTTTTAGCACTCCGGTCGTAATTCCTCGTCTTTTTTTGACAGTCGCAATTCTTCATGCAGCGTTTTTGATTCGTTCGTTTATGATTCCTTTACGTTTTCGCACGAAATGCCCAGTAGCATAAACTCCTCCTCCTGTTCCAATTTCAACTCTCAATAACTATGATGGACCCGTTCAGCCTTAATGTGATTCTTAGGGTATTTATTGATTGATGATTTTGGAAATGAAAAATGTTGGAGGAAGTAGGACAATAAATGATCATAAGTAGTCTTCTTCGAATTCACTCTGATGTTATTCGTGAAAATGAGAACAAATATTAAGAGAAAACTCTGCATTGTACCTCTTAATTACAAACTAAAGACTAATATATTCGCATGTAAGCTATATTACTGTAATATTTCCCAGATTAAAAATGAAATTCAGAATGATTATTTAATATTCTAAGTCCCATTACGGTCTGTTGGCGGTCGGTGACGAAGAAGTGGGCCAAAAGAAAAAATTAGTATAGCGAGTTGGTACACAGGAGTTTGGAATTATAGGAAAAATGGTTTTACTTCTCTGAGATTTTTTTAGTATATTTTCAAATATATGCGATAGAGGATATCTAAAGCCTCTATAGATGAATATTCAAGAGTTCGGTTCCATTAGATTAGAGAAATGCTTCAATTGCATCTGTGAGCCGTTTTATTTCGAGTAATAAATATTGCGATGGGGGAGAGACGGATAGGCCCAGATCACAAAGTCGCCGATTACTTATTTTCACGGTTATTAAAAACAGACGTCTAACAATAAAAAATCCATTTCCGCTAAATATAGCCGGAGAAATTTAAGATGTGGCTATTGATAAGCGCTAACATATTTTGAATTTTTTCTCATCGAAATGTTGACTGCAGGATAAAAGTCGCTTCGCAGTCTTCATAGTGTGATCAAATGTATGCACCAAACTTATTGGAACCCGTTTCTGTAATCGAGTGCACGGGGTAAGTAAAATGCCAACCCATAGCGCTCTCTTCTAGGTGCGTGCATAGAGGAGAATAAATGTTACGACAGACCCTATTAGTCCATTGTGCAACACACGGCCCGTTTCCCACTATAGATAAGCCGGCTCAAGACCAGTCTGTGTCGTGGTGGCTGTGTAAGCATATTCCAATGAATATTGAAATGTGTTCATGTAAAAAAATATCGGACAACTTTACCACTTGGATGTTCGGAGGATAGTTTCTCGGTTTTTATCGATAATTTGTGCTACGCATGTCGGGATGAGTAAAGATTACTGTTGGAAGAAAAATTGTGGTTCTATTTC
This sequence comes from Hetaerina titia, assembly GCA_037158775.1. Lineage (NCBI taxonomy): Eukaryota > Metazoa > Arthropoda > Insecta > Odonata > Calopterygidae > Hetaerina > Hetaerina titia. The sequence goes on from CM073768.1 coordinate 136,996,766, forward strand.
TGTCGAGGGCGTTCGTTATTGAATGTATCTAAAATTATATATTTGGTTTGACCAAGCCTCCTTAACTATATCGATGGAAGATAATTGTCAGAACACATCTTGAACGTGGGTAGCGACGCGTTGTGGGGAGGGTGGAGAGAAACCTGAAATCCCCACTGGTTCCTAAATATTATTAGTTGTAAGTAGTAGTTAACATCAACTTTCATTTTGTTCAGAATGATTGCATTTTTTTGTACTCCTGCCTTTTGTATCACACTCATTCGCAAATATGTATGAACGCGAAGCCAATGGCCGTCAGCCATAGATCATCGGGAAATCAATGAAAGCTTAATATTCCTGCTGACGTCACGAAGGAATTTTTTCAGTAATACTCTTACTATCCCTTACACCGTGGAGAAGTTGAAGATTGAAGGGCACATAGGTTTTTCGGCCTGTAATTACCGTTAATTCAAAGAAATGCTGTTAGAGTTTTCTCTTATTGTGCTCACATTTCACGGTTAATACGTGCCTCGTAACATGCCTTTTTAAGTTTGGAATAATGTAGCACAACGATAGAGATCATAGGAAGTGATTGTAATAGATAAAATGAAGTCGAAAAGAGGACACGATATGTGTACCCTCGGCGTAAAGGACTGGTTTCCCTCGTGTAACCACGAAAGAAAGAAGTGGCCGTTCTATTAGTGATTTAATTTGTAGCCACGACGCCCGAGTAAACTCTCACTGTGCATACAATTTAATGAGCGCCATCACAATGCTGGTTAGCACCTATGCTAAGGACGAAATTCGATCGATTTCCATGTCCGTTGCACTTCACCCCTCAAGTCTGGTCTCGAAAGCTCGTCGCAATAATCGTATAAAGACTCACGAAGCACAAATGTTAATAAAATGAATCGAGCCATCTTGATGTGTATGAGAACGTTAATATCTTAAAGACCTTAGGGATTACGGTAATCATACTTTTCAATTATTGGGCCTTCGCGACTTTACTTAATTTTGCGACGCAGGTCTTGTAATTTTATTTATTCTCTAAAACTCGAATTGTTTCGTTTTCAAACACGTTTTGTCCAATGGTCGACAGTCTTATGTTTCTGTGCTCACAGGTTCATTTTAGACCTAAATTTCGTTTCGCCAAGGTTTTAGAAAGATAATATCACTTCTCCAGTCGTATCACAAAAAATATGTATAATTTGGGGAATTCGGCCGTGCAGGCACCGCATGCTGAAGTTTATCTGCTACGTTAACTTTTACTAAATTTGTGGGAATTCCTCCCGGATATCGCACAAGGGATGCTAGAAAAGGGGGAAATTCAAGGTCAGCTTCTCATAATTATAGTGAATTACAAGTTCCTAATGAATAGTGGGAGGGGGAGGGTGCCGCGAGACGTGAAAACAATCGTTACGTAACTGGTGAACGGTCACGGAAGTTCAAGTTGAACTTCTTTCTGGGCCACGGGGTGGCAAGAAATTTAATCAAAAGCCAAGGGGAAAAAAGAAATGGAAAAATAACCGCAACGAGAATGGCATCTTCTGTCTATATTTTATTTTTTTGAAGAAGGGTAAAAAGTTGCCCATTTCCGTTGATGGCTCGAATATGTTAACGAGTCCAAAAGAACTCCGTTTGTCACTGCGATATTAGAGAGAAAGAAAGAAAGGCAAGAAGCATTTAAGAAGCTTTTAGTATAATAGATAAAGCGAAATACCGTACATATCGTAACGATATCTGTGCCACGTAAGTTTAATGCTACTTCATTTATTAATCTGTGATAATAATTTTATAATTTTTAAGAAATATTCTTATTTACCATTCACATTTTTCTCGATATGCCTTCCCTATTTCATCTCTGACTGTTCATTTTATATACTAAACAGAGTGCATACATAAAAAGGTAAAATAGCACGTGGCAATGAAAGCATGTATACATTACTCTCAGTGTACCGGTTTTATAATATTTACGAGGGTTGCTAATTATATTTTGAGCCTCGACAACATGAAGTGCTTTAGGCGCGATCTGATGTTTTCATCAGAAAGTTTGACCTTTTTAACGCTAAATTTCTTCAGAACATTTTTTCGTTTGATCATAACTTGTGTTGTTTACAGTGACTCGAAAATTTTGTCTCTGCGAAAAAATGGAGTTAACTCGTGGACACATTCATGCGATGATTTTGTACGACCTTCGACGTGGATTATTAAGACTGTAGTGCATTGATCAACTTACTTCCACTTTCGGCGATGGAGCCCCATCCTTTGCCACTGTGTAACGCTGGTATAACAAATTCCATCATGGCCGCCGTTCTCTCGGCGACGAAAGTCGTGAAGGTTGTCGAAAATCAGTTGTTGTGCCAGATAACATTGATGGTGTGCAAGAACTAGTAAAGCAACCCTCGTAGTGTGTCGAAATGGTTGGTTTCCGTTTGTGACAACCGAAGTCATACGGAAGGACACTTGCTGTTCGACTTCGTTTGAGGTGGTGTGGAATTAGGTAACAGCTGTAACCAATCGATGCAGTAGGCATATAACCATTAACGCGTAAACTTCTGCATGCGCTTCCGTTGCAACGGGTCCCTATTTAAATTCTGCTTTGGTTGTTATCCGTGTTGAATTTTTCGCTGTGGTTCCACGCATCATTTTGTTCATTCGATCATATATTCACTCGCTCCTTCGAACGCCTTCGGTGCGGAAGAATGCAGGGGCCCATCTCCACCTCCTCGACCCATTTCCTTCGCTGGCCCTTCTACCTCCTCCCCCCCCTGCTCTGTCCCCTTAAATTCCTATTCCTCTCCTCATGCTGGCTGCTTCCGGGGGCTCCTCCGTCCCTCTTCCGTCCGCCCCTTCTCCATCCCCTCCCCCATACCCTGGGGCCCTTATCCTCTCCCATTCCTTCCTCCAGATGCGTGCTCAGTTTCCCACCATGCGGGTTTTGTTTAAAGGTCCCCTCCGTCGGCATTGCTTGGAGCGGATATTCTTTTTGGAGTGAAATTTAAATTGAGTCGGATCTTGTTATGGAGGCGACGAAAGGCATTTTATATGGGTACGTGTGTACTTCCATGTCGCTCTGGCGATTTGCTGCAGTGTAATCGTCGTAAATACAAGGTTTGTATAAAAAGTATCGGTAACAGTTTTTTTCCTGACGTGTGTGCGTGAAATGCTGAATTCAAACCGTCGGTTAATTGTGTGCATGATCGCAAATCGTATTAGCATTGATTGTATGGCATATGCACACCATTATCACTGAACATTTGGCGACGATAAAGATCGGCGCTAAACTCAACCAGAAGGTCTTTGGGTGGACGACCAAGAGCGGAGTCGAGTGTCTGCTTGCAAAGACTTTCTGCAACGACATCGCGACGATTTCCCAACCCATTTACAGTCCCGTTTTGGCACCATCGGACTATTTCCTATTCCCAAAACTGAAATCCCCTCAAAGGACACCACAATCGGAACCTAAATGCCGTCAAAAAAGCTGGCATGCGTACCCTTATCCGGAAGCCACCTACCAGGGAGCTTTCGAGGCGTGGAAAAGCCGCTCTGACTAAAGTGTCTGGCTAAAGTGCTCTCAAGGGATGTGCTTTGAAGAATTGTAGTAATATCTGAAATATACCAATTTTCCGAAACTTTTCCCGATACAATTGTTATACAATCCATGTATTTCTGGAAAGCGAATATCTCGCAATGTAGTTAGGATTTTTCTAAATTTCCCGGTTGTCCTCGAGCCTTATTGTGTGATGAGCTGCTAATACTGGACCGTATTTTATTTCCCCTTCGTGAATGTCACGTGGGAGCTTGCTTAGTCCCATACAGCCTTTGGCCCAAAGCGTAATGTTTGACGGGGAATCGACGCGAGGTAGTGGGGGCCGGGCCATCAGTAGATTCTCCTGGAATGTTCACGCCTCCTCACTTTCACACGCCATTCGTCGTTCCCCACTGCCTCTTTCACACTTCGAACCGGCCATCTCGAATATTTTTTCAGTTACCTGTTCCTTCACGTCCAGGTTTTTTCGATATATCTCTCTTATGAAGGTGTTTTTTTCCTCTCGAACCCTTTAGTTGTGAGATGACATTGGTTGGCATATCCATTCTGCTTGAGACTTCCGAGGTCCTCGCCAGTATTATGTTTTCCACTTACAAAAAAGGCATTGTAGGCTGGAGGCCACCACCATCATTGGGACCCCAGGCATCAGAAGAGAATCTTTTTTTGTATTTTATGTGTGCTGTCAACGTTTTTGGGAGTCGTGGGGCTCGCGAAAGAAGTGGGTCGCACGCGGTGACCCTACTTACTTGGAAGAGGGGTGCTGTTACTCTACCAAAAACATTTATGAGTAGTTTAGGCGTCATTTCTTCCGAAGAAGACAATTTGGTGGAATTCATTCCATTATTTTGGGTCCGAGATCCATCAAGATTGATGTCTTGGGAGAACGTGTCCGTTCTTGCGGAACTCACGATCCACAGAAACTCGAGGTCGTCGACTGCAATGCTAGTTTTACATCCAGCGCGCTATCGAGAGAGCCTGTGTTCCACGTCCCGTTCGCAAATCAAAGCTTCCATATAATCCTGTGGCATCGTAAGTGATCCTAAAAGGCATTTGGCGATATTAATCTAGAATATCCTTGATCCAATTCAGGGTATCGCTTTGTAATTCGTCATACCCCTATGCCTGGCATTTTAATGGTAGTTACGTATATTTCTGGTCGATTAAATGAACGTGTTTGTGTTTCCTGCAGTAATAGTGACTTCTGTTTTCTTCTAATTTACGACTGCTATTTGACAAATTTGTATTATTGTATCATACCCGTAGTTGTAAATGACTTTTAATCAGTGAAAAGGGTTTAATTCCTTCTATATCGCGCCAAAATACCTTTATTCCTCTTATTGCGTTAGATATGCTTTGTGTTATTTTGTAATTCTAGAAGACTTCAGACGGAAAAAAAACTGCTCTGTTGTATATTTGTCAAAGGAAATACAAGGAGAAGAAAATCATCTTTTTTTTCAAATTAGATTGAATGCTAAAAGATTTTGTTAATTGAGGTCAGGGCTGTTGAATGCCTAAGCGTTACATTCTCATTCCATGGTTTTAGGCGTTCGTCCGAAAGACGTGAACACCTCTTAATGCGAATTTGATTTTTGACTGTCAGTCGATGAAAAATTCCAGTTAACAATCGTACTCGGCCAGTGAGTTGACTTTTATAATCCTCTTCTGTTCTCTTTTTTGAGCCGTGAATGGTTTCTTCGTTTGAAAGAGTTTATGTTGCTTTTATCCAACCTGAATCTGGAATACCTATTTATATGTGGATAATAAATTGTAGGTGTTGGGCTAGTGGAGCAATCGAAACGTATCTCGCACAGACCACGTTGCATTTCGTTATCTCTTTCCCCGTTACTCGCTTCCCTCCCATGACTGCCGACACCACCTCTCGTTGCCCACCCTGCCTCCCTCCCTCCGTCGCCGCACACCACCCCTATCCCCCCCCACTCAACACCCCCCGATTCCCTCCTCACACCTCCCCTTATCCATTGCCTCCTCCTTTACCATTGCCATTCTCACATCATCTCCCCACACCCCCTCTGCCTCCAACCATTGTAAAATCATGAGGTCGCTTCTGGTCCACTGCCTCAGCCGTCAGGAGGCCATGGTCGAACTTAGTCGCAGGCGCACGACTTTCTTTTGTTGCGGCTTAATTCTGTTGGGTGACAGCTGTGATGCGCCGTCTGGTAGTTCTGCTTTTTTTGCAACAAGTTTCTTATGATGGACGGCTGACACCGTGTGAGAGACACCTAGGTGTTTCTTTTTTTTTTAAAACGTCCCCATCGAACCCAGTGTTCCGGAACCAAGAACTGCTGGATCACTATTGTGTACAGTTCGGTCATGGCTCCTATTATATGTGTGCCATTTTCGCCAGGCAAAAATGTTGTTCTAATTTGTAGAAGTGCCCGGAAAGACATTATGGGAATGTATCGTGTAATGAAATCGCTTTCTTCGTGCCTTCCGGCAATTGCACTTGGATTCGGGCATCGATTTCAATCCACCCCCCAATCGAATCTGGACGTAGATTGCACGAAAGAAATGTCGGAAACCAAACGTGTCATTGACACTTGGATCAGCATTTATGGCTTTTCGACTTGTATATCGTTAATTAGAATATGACGTGGGTTATTGCCGAACGAAATGTTCCAATTTTCCGCATTAAGTTTTATATATTCAATTGAGTGCTGTTAAATTAGAGCGAAGCGGTTTTTAGTCCCTCGGGTCATTTGATGTGCAGTTAAAAGAGTTATGGCACTCTCAATTTCATCTAATTTCATATCGTTTCTCATTTCTAGTATCAGTGAATTTGTGGTGTATCAGTTGAATTTTGGACAAGGAAATCTTTTATGGTGGCAATTAAAACCCATGGCAAGCATTCCAAGTTCGTTTCAATTATTTCTTTACCTTCAGGGTTTTGATTTTTGGCATTATTTTGTTTCATCCTAGTAAAGCAGTCACCAACACTTATTTCTCGTTGTCCTCCATGCTCTCATGAATTGAGTTTATAATTTAACTGGCGAATACCTTGTGCATTTCATCAATTTGACAAGAGTTTCTTGGCAGACTTAATGACGAAACGCTGTTTTCTCTCCGCGGGTTGAGCTCTGCGGGGCCGAGGAGAGCACTGCCTTGATGAAGCATGAGTTGCACGAGGAAAGAAAGATAATTCCCCGCGCTCTCGTCTGGCATTGGGGGGGGGGTCCAAAAAAATTACGAAACGGGGGGACGGGGAACCGGCGATCCAGTGAAATTTAATTGACTATCCTTCGATTGCTTATCAGTCATTAGGATGCGACTCCATTTATTCTCCCGACGAGAAGTTTATAGTTCCTCCCCATTTTAGTTCCCTCAAGCAAGAAGTTAAATTTTGAAAAGGATGTGGTATCGGGGGGGGGGGTTGCGAGATTGGAAGAGGAGGAGGTGGTGCCCCCCGTTAATGCACTAGTTGGATAATGGCTTCGGGAGATGGATCCGATCTGCATCCGCGATTGAATTTCCCCAGAAGAATACCCCATTCGCCGGTTCTCTGTCGGTTGTGCGACTACGTAGGTATGTGTTTAGGAATCGTGGAAAGATTGAAAACGATGAAGCGAGTTGGATTGGGTTCGCCGTCGGGGTGCCGTCCGCCACTAATTCGGCGATCCCACGAAAGGACTCGGCCGCACAACCAACCAGTGCGCCTCCGCGAACCTCCTTCGACCCTCCACCTCGCCCCCTTCGTGCCCTCACAGTACGCACTTAATGGTCTATAATAATCTAATTATTGCGTAGACACCTCAGGCGAGGCGGCAGGGAGGCCGTAATTTAGGGACGCCCGCCCCACTCCGCTCCCTCCCTCTCTCTCTCTCTCTCTGGTGTATACGTACGGACCGGAATCTCCTTCTTTCTCCTCCCGGCTCCCCTCTCCGCCCCAAACAACCACTCCGCTCTGTCCCCGCCTCCTCCCTCGCCCCCCAGCCTCTTCCCTTCTCCCCACACCCCCCGTCACTCCCACTCGCCTCGATTTTCGAACTTCCGACGACTGGGGCGCAAATATTTTAGCTCATTCAGGGAAGAGTGAGGGGGGGGGGAGGGCCCGGGGAGTGAGTGCGAGGGAGAGGAAATGATGGCGGAGGGCAGGCTTACCAACCCTATGGACGGGCAGTGAGAATGGTCTCGAGTACGGATGAGCCATCGATCGCAAGTGGGCCAACGAATGTCTTTCTCTGCTCGAGTGTCGCGACGCCCCACTCTTCACTCCTCCCTCCCTCTCATTCCGTCTCCCCCTCTGCCCCCGCTCTGCGCGTCCTCCCCCCTTCATCTTTCACGTCCCCTCCCCCCGTGCAACATCCCTTCTCGTCGTCCCCATCTTGTCTCCCTGCCCCTCCATCACAACATCTCCGCTCTCCCTCCCTCCCACACCTCTCTCTCTTCTTTGCACGCCCCCCTCCCTCCCAGGTCGGTTTACCCACACTCGCACGCCCCTTCCCCCCCGTTCCCCCGCCCTTTTCCTTCCTTCCTTCCTCTCTCGCTCGCTCGCTCTCTCCCTCCGTCCACCCTTATGGCGTTGGCTCGCTTCGTCGATGACCCGGGTAGCGGCTCTGCCGTACGGATACGACTGAAAAGGCGAGGGGGGCAGGCAGGGGCGTGGGGGTTGGCGGGGGACATGGGGGGTTGGGTGCCGTCGAATGGGAGGGGGGACTCGTGAAGTGGAGCGGGGATGGAGGAAGGACTATTTTTTTCTCATTCCCGGTTCCGCGAGGAAAGGGTTCCTTTTTTCTCCCCATTGCATTTCTCATTCTCCCCAACCCGTAGCGACCCCAGGATTTTTAAGCAGTTTTCGGGAATAATCGCGTGTTTTTTTCGCTGGGATTCCACGGAGCGGGGATGGTTTCTCCCAATCGGTCTCCAGAGGACCTTTCGATGGAGAGAGAGAGGAAAGAGAGATCGGGAGGGAATTGGTCGTATGACAGATGCAAAGGAATAAATACCCCCCCCCCCGGGCATCCCCGCGTTCAACGGGAGGCGACCTGGGAGTGCGAACTGAAGGCCACTCCTCACGTATGATGAAAGGACCTCGCGAGGAGGAACCGTTACCTTAATGCCATTTTTGTGACCCGCGCGTCTCCTTGTTCGCAACGATTTCCAGGGATGAATGTCGGAGGAGAGAGAAGGGAGGGAAAGAGCATTGGTGTTAACGACGACTACCGTTTCATTTCCCTCCCCCTCCATCCCTATGGATTTTCTTCCGGGAATTATTTGGAAGGGCGGGAAAGGGTGGTGGGAGAGAGGAGGTAGGTGCGTGTTTGTGAGGAAAGGCGTGCTGGGCGCCTGTGTTTGCGGGTGTGTGTCTGTGTATGGATGTATGGTGCGTGTGTGCGTGCTGCGCGCGCCCCTTTCTCGCAGACCCCACCTCACCCCCCCGACATCCATTTTTTCTCTCCCACCCCCACCCTCCTCACTCGGTCTGCCGCCGTGGAAAGGCGCCCTCGCGATTTCGTGTGTTTTCCTTCCTTAAAAACTCCTTTCTTCTCTCTCTCTTATCCCGCCTTGCCTCCCCTCTCTCTCTCTCTCGTGCATAGTCGCCGTGGCTCTCAAATCCCTCTCCAGTTCTCTCCCGCCTCACACATCCGCCCCACGCCCCCTCTCCCTCCCTTTGGACTAAAGCCGCCCACACGCCGTCACCCTTTCCCCAGCCCGCACGAATTCCCCCAAAAAGGGAGGAAAAAAAGAGGGAAAGGGCAGGAGTTCCTCGCATACGAAGGGCGCGATTATTTTCCCCTTCGTTTGAGGCGCCGCGCGGAGAGTTGAGGACGAGAGAGGCTTTATCGATTCGGGTTTTTTTAACTTAGTTACGATACGACGGAAACGTTATCCTCCCGAGGCCCCAGAAATTCGCATTTCCGAGGTGGTGGCTTGCCGTTCGGTACGGCTGCGAAGGAGGGGGGGGGGAGTAAGAGGAGGATGGTGGGGTGGGTGGGTTGATTGCGGGTACGTGCGTGTTTTGTCCCGAAAGAGCCCGGTTCCGATTGCATTTTCGGTCCGGTTAGGGAATGGAGGGGATAGGAAGGGGGGGTGAGGAGGAGGAGGCGTCTCGGTCGAGAGCGGGGGGGGGTTTGTGTGTGTGTATGTATGGGGAGATCGTCGATCGGAGGGAAGAGAAGAGAGGCTTTTCCCTCCCCCCCAACTGAAGCGTCGTTCCTGGTGGGTGAGCCCGCGTAGGGACCGTGAGAGGGAGGGGTAGGCGGATGGGGAAGGGGAGGAGAGCGCATTCGCGGGCCGAGAGGGGTGGCGGCCGTGTTCGAAGAAGGCATGCGGCGCAATCCGAATATCTTTCTCGGAAAAAATTGGAAGGGGTTAACAGTCCGTTCGTTCTCGTCGATGAATAGATGTCGCGATATGTATGTGTAGGTACCTTCTTCATCCTTCCCGGTTACACCATACCGGCCTCCGCTCTCGACCTCTTCCTCTAATCGTATCCCCTTTTTGCTCCCATCTCGCTTACGAGGGAGACGGGTTTCAGGACCAAATTAAGTCCGCAATAAATCACAAGCACGGTGTGAATAAAAAATACAGTGACGACTTGTAACTTGTCTTGTTTGGTCCATCTATGTGACAGTTAGTAAGCATGCAGTGATGGTTGTTAGCTCTAGTAAACAGTCTGGGAGACGGACACACGTATCCATAAGTAATTGCAAAACATACTGATGGCATATGTGTTCACCTATGAAATTAGCAGAAATAGTTTTCAGTCAACCGTATAGAACATCATGGAATAAATAATACCCACCTACTTAATTTCTAAAGTACCCAAAGCATTTATTTTCACTTCTTAGTCCATTGAAAATGATCGTATGAATAACGTGAATGTCCAAAATCATGCACACGGAATATTATGCATTCTCATATTTTATTGCAATTTGAACGTGAAACCAATTATTAGAAGTTAAGCATGAATCAGTTGACTTGATTGTACAGTTATTTCCTCACTTATCATCTGTTGGTGTGCGCTATAGTAGGTGTTTGCATGTTTCTTGTAGGAGCGCCTTACCGCCGATATACGTCCCATAGTCTCTTCTTTTGAATTTCTTAGCTCGTTAGTGTGTGCCCATAACCTTCAGTATGCGGATGTATACGAGTATTGTCGACTCTCGAAGGTCCTCGGTGAGCCGGAGATAACTATCGCTCCGTCATAAGTAAAGTGGCCGATTAGGCATTTCGTAGTCTGTAGTCATTCCATTTGGGCGCTGTCGTCTGATTCTCGAAAAGGGAAAGGACGGCAAAATGCTGTTCCGAAAAGAGTGAACGTCGAGTTGAGGAATTTCGAGGAAGATAATGGCTTTGACGTTATCTCCCATTTCATCAAATCCCAAGTTATAACCTCGGAAACCTTCTTCATGTTAGAGAGATATTAGCAAGAAGGCTGCAATGAGAAGAGGCTAGTAAATAATTATTCATTCGGAAAGAATTCCGCGGTGAGAATTGGGAAGTGAAGAATAAAAATGAGAATGCTATGGACAAAGTACCAGAGTATTCGTAGGATGACTTTTTCTCCTAGGTCGAAACTCTTCGCCTACGTCTGACATTATCGAGAATTTATCGATTATTATTTCCATGTATAAGTTCACCAATCAAATTTCTTTTTTCTCTGCGTATTTACTTTCGCCTTGCATTCCGTTAAAATGGAGGGCGGATAAAATCATTACCTTGAGTTTGCAAGTAGTTGGTAATTGTTTCCTGGAACAGTGAATTTTCGGGTTTTGAAATGACGTTCGGAAATTATTCTTCCATCAGATGATCAGTGACCGGCACGTGCCCCAGTGGCTGAGTTAATGTTCCACGCGAACTTGGAAATGGAATATTCCCGACAGTATTACCTCCTGTTTGCCTTCGCAAAATCGCCTGACACCGAGAGATTAATTTTATCTCCGCAGTATACCAGCAGACTGGACTGCCTGTATGGAAATACATGTAAAACTTCCTCGAACCCAGATAGATTGAAATAATCGATATCCCCTCGTAAAATCCATGATCACAATAAAAACAAGTTTCGGCTCAAAAACATGTGCATTGCATAAAGCTTGTTTTCAACTGCCTTTTTTTCATTTACGAGAAATACATTGCGTTGAAATAAATTCTTCACGTAATGTGACCCCTAATTAAGTAATGGCAGGTGTCCCAGCGCACACTCTGTAGAACACACCCATTTGGGATCCCGCAGGGGAAAATGCAGGTGCCGGAGTCCAGTGGTGAATGCCCATGGGTGGGTAACGATAATGAGTTTCGAGGTGTTCGTTATTTTAAAAGCCTTCCGTACCTTCGCTGCCTTTAATTTGCATAAAACGTTAGTTGAACGATTAGCTTTGCCGGACTAATCGAAAAGTCTTCCGAAAAGGAGTAATGAGTCACAAAAGTGTGTACTTGTTTGCGTTCTTACGCTCGGTACTCAGCTCGTCAGCTCGGACATCCATTATCTAAATCTAACTATCTCGCACCCTTCCCTTCTTTCGGAGAATATCTGTAACCCATAAAATAATTTCCCATTTCGCACTCGGGGGCTGCTTTCTCCTAAGAAGACATCTATTTTTTTCCGTGCTGTGGGAGACACCTTTCATTCCCAAAAAAAATAAATCGGCACGAGCAAAGAAATCCATCCGTAATTGAGGGGTGGAGGCGCCATTGTTCGGAGTTTAATGGAATGATATCGGCGGGGACGTCGTACTTTATGAAACATTATTTCATCCCGAACGGGTTTGATGACCTTCGTTCCGTTGAAAGTCTCACACTTCGCTGCTTTGAAAACTTCTTCAAAATGCGAATTTACATTTGCGAATCCACGCACTGGTCGGTGTTCTTCATTGTGGATGTGCCTTCGTTCAGTCTTCCGGGGGGGGGGGGGGAGTGGCAGTCGCTGATTTTTTTTGCTCTTCGCTTCGTTCGTTTCCCTGATTTGATGTTGCGTCTTCGCTTCAGCGTTTTAGTTGGGACGCACCAAACGGCCCCCGGAGCCGAATTCGGTGAAGTCAGTCAGTATAGTGCGAGTGTACGCGTCGGCCGGAACGAGCCGAACGGTGTCCGTCGCTTGTCAGCAAACGGTGCGTGCTCAAAGGGAATGATTCACTCGCTCGTAATGCTTAGGTTTCTCGTTCGGCTCTTGCTCACGCACTCCGCTCAGTGCCTCCCCCACCCCCGGTCCGAAATGCTCAAGTGAATATTCGCGAGTAAAGGTTTACACCAATGGAGAGAGTGACTAATTCTTTTGCCTCCGTCCACCTGTATCAACGCCATCGGAATAGAACGCTGCTCACCTTTAACATATCCATGCCACATTTCCCTTCTTCCGCCATGTCCCCCAATTCTGTTTCTGTTTCGGTGTCCCGTTCCATCCGTGGCTCTGGTGATGGATGCCCCATGTTAGAGGGAGAGAGAGAACAGGGCCCGAGAAGCCATAGGGCTTGGAGAAACAGACCGAAACACCTTGTCGGCTTCTTTGTCCGTCGATGGCGATGGTGTGGTTTTGATAGGGAGGAGATTGGGTGAGGGGCAGGGGGATGAGATAACGGGCCCTTAGCTTCGGAATTACAACTGTTTAGTTTGCAGGGTGTAAAAGTTGAACCTTTGCGCCTTTTCAAATTGATTTCCACGTCAATAACAAGCTCCTGCGTCCTAAAACCTTCTCATGATACTCCGCTGATTTGTTGTATTAATTTTAAATGGTTGTATTTAAAGAAAACCAAAGGCATGTTCTGGATATAGCATGATGAATGAATGTTGAACATCCATCGACTATTTCAAGACACTAAAACAATATCCGAGCTGATAAATTTGGGGAAAAAACGAATTCAAGTCATTTTTCATGAAGCTACCGTTGTGTATGTTATCCCGTCTAGTCTTATAATAAATAACTTTGAGATTTTCCCGAGGTATGTTGGTAGGGGGCGTATTTTCCTTCGAGTGGTGTTTACCATAAAACCCACTCGGCCACGTAAGAGCAGACGGTGTCTGCACTAATGGTAAGGATTGAGGAAGAGGAAATGAAATCTAATGGAATGCAGGAGCTTTTAAGTTTCGACTATCGCATTGCTATTTATGTTGTGGGAGAAGAGGGGTTCCTTATCGATACATAATCAACATTTCTTAATTCGAAGATTGATATCCTCCTGGCGTCATCCTCGGACTGCCCTACTTTGGGCAGTCCGAATTAGTTAATACTTTACTCCTAACAATTACTGAATTTTATACTGTCAAAAGCGAAATTTTTTTAATGGATTCCTCATACATCTACATCTAAACATTACCCCGCAAGCCGCCGCAAGGGGTAGTGGTGGGTGGTATTAGGTCACCACCCGCCACACGTCCCCTCGTAACCCCTCATCATCCTCGTAATGGAGTGTACTTGAATTGATGCCTGGCTAAATGAAGTTAGATAAGCTCGCACCATTTTGTGGGCAAAAAAGAAATTGGTGACAGCACGTAAAGCGCCTTGTTCATTAAAGGGTTATTATGGGTTACAAATTGCCGATGTTTAAATGGGAATTTTTTATTTCTTCTGTTTTATTATAATTAACACTTTAATAGTTTTCGTTTTGTCAGCTAAAAATGTTCATAATGTGGATAATCAGTTATACCTAGTGATACACTATTGGTCACATTTAGCTGAACTTCATAACATATGTTTATGCCAATGGCTGTATTAGTCGACGCACTTTATACTGGAGTTTACCCCTATGTAAATTGAAGATAAAGAAGACGTTATATAAATCGCGAGAAATTCTTTTAAGTTCTTAATTTTTTTCTTTTAAATTCTTCTTAAATTTATGCCTGAAATTTACTCGATGGGTTTAAATTCTTAAGAATGGCAATCCATTTTACACGTAGACACCGATCGTATGGTATGAAAACGTGGTAGTAATAATAATTTGGGTCGTTCGATTAGAATCGAGCAATTTATTATTTCAATTTTTAGAAATGGTGAAGTGGTAGAAATGTTGAAATTACCCTTTTGTTAGTTGCTGCATTGTTGAGCTTTCAATAATTTTTGAATTTCAGGATGGGTTTGGTCATATAGCTTCCCAGCGATCTTGTCTCTTTCAATTCTAATTATAAGTGCTGGAACATGGTTTTTACGCCATAAGGCCTCAGATTCACGAACAGAATCTAAGACGCTAAATCCGAAATCCAGTCTCTGAATAGATTCTCCCAGGCCATGTGAAGCCGTGAGCACCAAGGCCGTGGGCAGTCATTTATCACGGATGTCATAAACATAGCTTCGATTGTCAGAATTCCTTATTTTGGGCCATATAGAGCTAATAACTAACCCTACCACATGTCATTGATTTAGAGTTGATGATTATCGTGTTAATAGTAGGATAAAGTTCCACTTCTTTAAATTTACTGTTACGTTTTTGGACATTTTGCTAGGTATCGCATTGCTTAGCAGAATCTGGCCCCTATTTACTCGGTGGGATGGTTTGGGATCACTTAAAGATGTAATGGAGCCCGTTGCAAAGGTTGCTGCCGTCAGCATTATTGTAATTTGAAGCATGACAAATTCTTGGGCTTGCACTGACGCATGCTTCATTTCATATCTAGTGATGTCTGCGCTGAATTGCACATAATAGACATTATCTCCCGTATCTGAAAACAGCCCGCGCGTTCTTTTCAGTTCAATTCTAAGGAATTATCCCGTGCGTCACGGTTGTGCTAATCAATAGGATGAGTCTTCGACGGCACATAATCATTTCCTGCTAATTTAAAAACAACTTTCCTTGGCAGATAAGCGTATTCAAAGAATCTTTATGGGCTCGGAGACGACCGGACGTGCCTGATATGTGCCTTTGTAATTTTAATGTATTGAATTTTGGTAGCCTTGACGTACTAACAGTCCAAAATATTCTGCCCCGCTCTCCATTTTAAACCACAAGTCTCTCCCGTCTGCAATGCCTCCTTCCGCGTTATCCAACTGCAATCGATACCCGACCACCACGGTCGTCAAATTTCGTGGATGAGTGCCAGCATTTTCACAGAATCGGGTCTTAAATACTGAGGCCGCATTGCTCTGGGCAGTTAAGGATATTCTCTCTGTACGTATTTCAATCTTCTAAGGATTTGCCATTATAACGAGCGAAAAGCTATTGTTTATTGAGTGGAAATAAGAAGGAAAGAGAAAGTATAACTTGCCTGCTGGTCATTATTGCGGAAAGTTGAATGGTACGCAGGAGTCCAACTACTAGTACTTAGGCAAGTGAGGGCATGGGAGTGGGTGACGAGAGTGAGAGAGAGAGAGATATTGTACGTATCATTCACCTGTGCCATCATTTGGATTTCAGTTTCCAAAAAAATCACTAAACGTAGCGAACAGAATTAGATGCCATGTAAAGTTGTAGACCAGACTTGAAGGAAACAAGTTTGGCGAATTCCTTAAATTGTTGGTCCAAGCGATAATTGCTGCATCACTGTGCATAAAATTCCGTGCGCCGTGGGTGACCGCGCGACTGACCAGCACACCTCGAAATGCTCATGTTTACGGAACGAGGAATACGTAGGGGGGACTTAGATGGGTACATGCCGTCCTCCGGTCATGAGGCATTCCGGAACGCTCGCGGAAGGCTCTTGTGTTTGGAATTGGGGCGTTTGTTTCGCAGTCGCCAGTTGAAAGGAATTTTTAATTTTGGGTCGCGACCAAAAGTGTTTTGTGGCATCTGCTCTGTTCATAGTTTTCTAGATTCGTAGCTAAATGATATTAGGGATGACTGCAAATTGGCAGTAAACAATGTTAACCGTGCGTATTTGAGGAGCAGCAGTTTTTGAACGAAATACACAGTATTTAACTTGTTTCATTTGAAGAAAATAGCTTCAATTTAAAATTAAAGGAACTCCATTAGTGGGATAATGCTGGCAATAGTAATTACCGGTTCATTTATTCCCGCGGTTTACGTGTATCTCATATACTCATGCATGAAAAATAATATTATTTATACGAGTCAATCTAGGTGGCGTATGGTTTCTAATCACGCAGACTTCCGATTACCATTACGGGACTGTGATCGAAGCTATGCGCCTTATTTTCCGAATTATTAACTCAGATTACGCCTCAGAAGTGATTATTAACCTGTAATAAAACACGAAACTTGTAACGCAGGGACAAAAATTAACCCGAATGTTATATCATGCCCATGATGTCACATCGCGGTTGGGGGACAAAACGGAATGGTAATAGAAATAAATATTTCAGGAGTAAAGTAAGAATGGATATTTTGGAAGGAGAGGGGATGTGGAGGGCGTGTAAACGTAAGGACTGGTGGGTAATAGCGGCTAGTAAAGAATAGGTTAAGAAGTCGGAATAACGATGAACAATGATCACGAAAAAATTAAGCTAACAGAATTTCATGAAATTAAATTTTGGCACTATAAATTATGCGGATGAAATTCTTTCGACAAAATAATTGAAAAGTCTTCATAATTGTACATCAAGTTTGCCTTGAAGAAGACGTTTTTTCTTTTGGTTTTGATTCCCATATGTAGGCAATTTGAGTAGCCAAAATGAAAGTATCAATCGTTTCTGTTTGACAGAGATTTCGAATTGTGAGTGAGGAAGATGAAGAAGGTGAAATGGACCAAAATGAAAACAAACGACGAAGGAAACGAAAGGAAAACCAAGTACTAGGTATGGTGGGCGAGGAGAGGGGGTTTGTTGGGAGAAATCCTATGGAGGCAGGATAAATGGGTGAAAGGCGTATTGATCGACAGTGGGATGTTGAAGACTGTAATAGAGGGGAGAATGTTAGGCAAACGAGGAAAGGGCAGGAACAGGAGAATGATGTTGGACGGGAAAGAGGAAGGAAGGAAGTACACGGAGATGAAGAGGGACCTGATGTAGAGTAGGTTGCTGGATTGTGTTTTTTTAGGAGTCCCGAAAGATTTATTTTGCAGTAGTGTCCATGAAAAATATACCTCAACCGGTAGATTACATAATAATTATATATATTATATGTTTTCGCCGTAAATCATTGCTTTTTTATGTCGTCAGTACGTTCACTTTGTGCTCATTTCCCCTGCTTCCCTTACCGGATCGGTCGAGGTTGTCCTCCCCCTTTTCACGAAAACGTTTTCTCCTACTCCACTGTCCGATGCTGAGGATTAAGTTAGTGCCATTTCTATGCTTAGGCTTTTCGAAGAGGCAAATGTTTGTTCATCATATTCCTTTGTCGTGAACTCGAACTTTTCTCTTCGTGAGCAGAATTGTTACACTGTATTGTTACCCGTGAATGCCCACGTTGCCGTGTTGAATTATCTGTTAAGATTCTTGAAACTTATTGGCTTTTCTTGACCTGTTTTTATCTCTTGGGAAGGAAATTATTGCGAATGTTTACAATTTCCATTGCGAATATAGTTTACAGATATACTCGTATGCATCTTTAATACCTTCACAATCACTGACGGGCACTATTCTACGATTAAAAATGATGAACTCGCTGTCCACCGGGAGGATCCCGACTGATGCGTACGTAGCTGATCAAACTGGTTGTGAAAGTACTTTAAATACTGTTGTGTACCGAGGACTGATTTCGTAGAACTTACCAGTGAAATTCTGGCGGATAAAGGAGTAGCGTTTCAGAATTCTCGCCCCTTGTAATGATTACCATCATATTATTGGAATCTGAATAATATGCCCTCCATAGTTTACGAATCCCATTCATTTCAGTGTATTTTCTACTGTAAGTTGGAAGTGAAAATAATACGAAGATTATTTTCCCTCAATTTTGAACTGATACAAAAGTGGGCATTAATCTTTTGCGAGAACATTTTTTGTTTTTTTTTCCGGATGCCTCCTGGTGTGTGCCGCTGTTGTCTTTTAGATCCAGATAGGTTTTAGACCTGTCATCAAGTGTGACCCAGGGGTCGAACCACCAGGGTTGACACGACACACACCCCAAAAGCAAAACTGGAACCCGCGACCTTTGGGTTATCAGGCTAGCGCGTTTCCCTTCTCATCCGGGCAGCATATCGTTGTTCTGTGGGAAATTCTGTGACTTGAAAGGCCATTTCATTGCGTGACAGTACATTGGATAATTTAAGGTCAATATTTTAATTATTCGTCATAGACTTTTCTTCTCGTTCATCGCGGCATCTTTATCATTTCCATGCGTATTGAGCGATTCCAGAACTCTGCATCTGCAATCAATCCTAAGAAAAAGGTGTTTCCCGTGAGAAATTCATGACTAATACTTTCTCAAAGCAAACGATTTCATATACGCAACTCACTGCCTTCGGCAGGTTGGAGTGATGTCGATTATTACTCAGAAACTGAAAAGACTAAATTAAAGGAAGTTGGGTCGTGGATGCACAGCTCAGTGTCACCTTAGTTCCAAGTATTTATTAATGAAGAGCGATGAAAAGTATTATCTCGCCCATTTATGCCTAGTTCGTAAGCAGGTATGCTCGGATAGTACGGTTTTTAAGCACTCTCGAGTATCTTATTAATTTTTAAAACGCGGTCTAAAACCATTACTACTGTTATGTGATTGCGGATGTCATTTCAGTTTTTATAGAAAAGGACATGTATTTTTGCACCATTTATCTATAGTATTTCTGGAGGTAGATCTCCACTCCCATAAAAGCATGCATAAGATCTTGTACTTTCGAAGTCAAATTTTATAAAAACTGTCTCGGTAAGGTCACGTTTTATCATCTTCATTTCGATAAGGTGCAATTGAGACGAAAAGTATGGACAATTTTATGAAAAAAAACCTTTGTGTACTTCACATCTCCAGCCTCCTTAATTGCCACTTATCCTCTAATTGGAGGGGGAGTCTGTGAGGTGGCTCGACTGTTCAAGTCTAAGACGATATTGGCCAAAGTTATTTTCGTCATTTAAAAATAAAAATGAACACAAAATTGTCGTTATATTGGAAGACAGCCATTTATAAACCGTTTTGAATTCTGTATTCAAGAATGATTCGCGAGGAGATAAAAAAGATTAACTATATTTAAATATGATTTCACTTTTGCCAGGATTTCGTTAACTCACTTATTACTACTTGGTCACCCTGAATACCATGGTCACCCTGAATACCATCGTCCCTGCCTTGGAGAATAAGCTGCCTTCATCATGGGACTAGCATTTTCCGTATCGTATCTAGAAATGGTAACTACGCGTAAAGTTACCTTGTATAAGCGTTTGACATTTATGTTCGTGGTAATTGCATGTAATCTATCTGACTGAATATTCATGATGCTTTTTTGTTAGTCCTAAGGGTGTAATATGCCCGTATTCTTTAAGGTAATTGTAGATAATTGCTTTTTTATCAAAATGGATATCATCAAGTTTCACCGAGGTGTGTGTCCAAGGTCCAGTAGTAGTGAGTCGAATGCTTTTGGTTTTTAATGCGCCCACGTCTCTCGCAAGACTTCCATCTGCTCATCCGAGTAAAAAAAATATCTCTTTGCATATCTGAATTTGATTCTTAAAGACACCAATGAAATCAGTCAAAGCTTCAATCATCGTATATTTTGAGTTTTCGTGGTTCCTTTATTGATACTTGTGGATTGAGGAAAATGTGTCATAATTTTCCAGAAAATGCCTTATCTAGGTAAAATTAGTCGGCTGTAAAAATCAGCGACAAAGCACTCAGTCTAATACATAATATAGAGTGGGAATATATAAATTAGGTGTGAACAAGGTAAGATTTTGTCTTCATTGTATAATTTTCGTGGGTATCTTTTATTATTTATTCCCGAAGAGGCTGAGCTATTCCACTTGAGATAATTTGCTCGTGTAATTAGAATTTGTTAAGCCAGCAGATGCAAGTAGGACATGGTGTAAATTTGCTTTCCAGAATGACAATTCTTCCAAATTTTCCGTTCGTTTTTCTCATTTGGCGCCAGAGATCGCGGGGCGCATGAAATCGAGCGGCCTGCCGGCCTGTCGTGCACACGCGCCTGCTCATTGTCCACAAAAACGAATGGCCTCCTCCCGAAAGTAATTCCTCCGCTAGCTACGCGTCCCCTCGACGATATTTTTTTGTGAAAAATACCCCATCATCTCGCGACGCTCGTGGGCGACCCTGAGGGGGGAGGGGGGGGGGGCGAGCGGGGAGGCGGAGGCGCGCCGCATGAATAAATCCTCCCCACTGCATCGATTCCTCTGATTTGCGTATTTTTTGTCCGACTTAACAAATCCGTTCCGTTAGCTGCCGCGGCCGCGGGAGAAGAGAGGGCTTGGCCGAGGGTGGAGTGAGGGGAGGGCATTCCATGACCGGAGGAAACAAAAGCCGAACTATTAAAAAAAAGAGGAGAGAATCCATTCCCTTTACCTCCTCGACCCCCCTCCGTCTACTGGCTTGTTTCTCTCCGGTCGGTAAACCTCGTCGCTCCCCTGCCTCTTCTCTCTCTCTCTCTCCCACACATTCCCCCTCCGCCCACACGCTTTTTCCCTGCCCCTCTTGTGCCCAACTCACTCCCCTCCACCCCACCGCCACCCTCTCTCTCACATTCCTCCCTCCTGCCTGCCGTCTCCCACGCATACCTCCCGCATCACCCCGTTCGAAACATTTTTCATCCCCCTCAACCCCTCCCCCGTCCCCCTCCTGCCCCCTCGCGTCCCCCCTCACCTCCCCAATCCACCGTCGTCATTTCCGTGGGGGGGAGGGAGGGAATGCTGGCGGCGGTGTGGCATGAGCTGAGGAGGGACGCACGGGGGGAATGGGGTAATGGTGCCGAGCGTCTGCGGAGGGCGCGGACGGTGCAAGACGCGTAGAAATCCATTCATTTATTAATATCGAGTATGAGGTATGCCATAACGCGCGAGACGCTCAAGGAGTGTGGCCGGGTTTATTAGGGCAACTCTCGAGTTCGTATTTCACAGAAAGTTTTTGAAAGAAAGGATTTGACTTGTGAAGACGCCCCCGAGGTTAAAGACGAAAAAAAACGTTTATGAGTAATTCATGTTGACGCGCTTAATCGTTTTGTTGCTATCGCGGATAATTCGAAGGTAGAAAGAGCCTAGATCTATCAGTTCAGGAAATTATGCTCTTTTATCTATCGACTCTTGATTTGTCAACTCATATTGCAGTGACGAATCACTCTGTCCGTGTTTAGAGGTCAACTTGAGAAACCTGTGCCGTTCCAAAAGTCGCGGTCCTGTCTGTTCTATTCATTGCGTTGGGGAAGGGCTCCTTGTGTCGCCAATAAACCTGTAGCACTTCTTTTTACTATATGCCTCGCTGACAATGAGGGAAACCAAAGTAATATATTTTGTGATATCATGGGCTTTTTATGATGCAATGCTGTTTGATATGCCAAATAGAGGTTTGGGGATTAGAGAAAATACCTGCACCTGCTCTCACACAATTGTGCTGTTCTGGCCAGTGACATGGCCCTCGAATGCATTTTTCGGCTTAGTGTGTTACCGTTACAGCAGAAGTATATATTATTCCGACAAAACGTTGCTTCTGGTTCATTCGTCCGCTTTCGTGTTCACGATTCCTTCCGCGATTCCTCCTTTCTGATCTTAAAATAGCTTTTTTACCCATTAAAGGAATCATTTATGAAACATATGATGAGAAATAGATTTCCAAAACGATAAATTTAAACGCTTATTTTTTTCATCCCGCCGTTCTCGTTCACGATAAAAAAATGTTGAAAGGACGCAGCATTCGTGTTAAAATTTAAGTATCTTGATTTCATTGTCACTTTCCCAATCCAAAGGGTTAATAAATTTAATTCTTAACCCTTCGAATTTAATTGGTGGTGTGCCTTACCACCCGCCGTCTGGTGACCTTGTGGCGACTAGTAGGATATGATGTAGGAAGACAACTTGACGGATGTTGTTTTTTGTACCGCCCCTGGCCTCCCCTCAAGACTCCCTTGGCGGGTCGCTCACATGTTTAGGCGTGGAGGTACGCATGCTATACACTCTTATATTCGAGAAATGCCGTCCGCGGACTCTCCTCCCTTTTTCCCTCCTGGACCAGTTTTTTTTCCACTCCCCGCCTCCTCCCCCCATGCCTCTCACCCACCACCTATTCACCATCTCCGTCGTCGAGGATGGGTGGTTGTTGCATCGATTCTCTTTATGGCCCGCTCGAACGTTGAGCCCGCACCCTCTTCCCCTCCAACCCCCCTCGCAGGTCCATCTCCCCCCCCATTCCCCCTTCACCCCCTTCCTCTTCTCCCCATCGCCCGCCTTACCTTGCCGGGGCGGAGAGAGCGTGTAGGAGGGGGTAGCGTCGGGGAAGGTGGGGAGGGAGTGCGGTCGAAAGTCCCCCGCGCTAATTATCCGGATAATATCGGGCATTTTGAGGCCTTAATTGTGATTTATAGTCTTCATATCCGTTTTATGATTTTGTCGGACCGTGGTACTACGTGGCTCATTGTTTCTCGCTAAGTTTAAAGTTTAGTCTTGGGAGTCATAAGTGCGTCTGTGTATATGCGGCTATTAAGTGTATTTTCGGGAAGTAAATGTACGGGGGGTTATGTCTATTTTAGGGTCATGTCGCAGTGAAGTATCCCTTTAACCGTGGACGACCATGAGGGAAGATTTAATTTCTTTAAGTGTCAAATATAAAGGAAAAACCGGTAATTTTTTGTTTGATTGTGAAGCTCGTGAAATAATCGGATATTATGCTTAATCTGTTTTTTACAGTTTCCTTTCTCGATTGCCACTCGAATGTGAGATTATGGATCGGGTGACTGCCTTTCTCGTCGAAGGGTTTAATCAGAGGTGTCTTTGAGTGCGGCTTCGGTGCATTCGTCTGAAGGTCTCAGGGTGGATGTGAATGCCGCATGCCCTGCACTGCCTCAAATGTTGCACTATCTCCAGCTAGCTCCAATCCAGACATTATTTACCTCGAGTTATAAGTGCAAAGGTTGGGCATCTTAGGATGTCCCTTCTATTCGCAAATCACATGGTTGTAAATCCTAATTATGAAATGTGTAATTTTCAATGCACCACTGGTCTTTTGCAATAGTTATGTAAGCTCTGTCAGGAGTATAAACCGCATTGATTTGGATATGGAATTTTAATAATACTCTACCACCATTGTTATTTGCGCCTGTATCTGTATTTGTTGAACTATATTATTCTTGGTCAAGCTAAATTAAAAATATGATTGTATATCCTACTAGATGAAATTAATTAATGACGGTGTAATTCTTTTGGTTGAAAAATTGATTTCATTGTTGTTTCGTTTGCTGCGATCCATTGTAGTTTTCAGGTCACCGCTGCAAACGCCCAATACGTTAAGAGGTCCTTGCTTCAAATGAATTTACCAATGTACGAGGTGTCCTTTTTACTTGGCTAATGGGTTGTAGTAGAAATACTATAAATGTCTAATAAATAATTGCCTTAATAAAAGCCAGTCCTTGAATTACTGGGGGGAGAAATCGTGTTACCACTCCGGACTAGTAAAAGCCGAGTGCATTGTGATAACGGTACTGAGGTTCAAGAACTGCCATATCAAGGGCCTCTGAAAAGCACCCTTCCCTTCCATGAAATCCTTCTCCAACCTCGTCCTTCTATGTCTTGGTGGTACTCGCAAACCTGGGAATCCTGGAGCATTGCTTCGAACAAAACTACGTCAACAGGTTAGGAAAAGGAAATATAGAATGAAGCCCCAAAATTATTGTACATGAAAAAACATAAACAATATTAATTTTTAATTGTTAATCCCACGCTTTTCTTTGCGCTATGTTCGTCTGTTTGAAGTATACTCATCACAAATTATTAAAAAAATCCAAGAATTCGAGACCCAGTGAGTCCCTCTTTTATGTGTTTCTGTTTGTGTTTTCGTCGACTAGTCCATTTACTATATATATATATATATATATATATATATATATATATATATATATATATATATATATATATATATATATATATATTCATTCACATTGAAATAGAGATAAGGAAAATGGTAAAGGAACACATATAAAGGACGAACACAAGAGAGGTGGGGATGGCGGATGTGAGCAGATCACGAATGTAAAAATATTTTCCTCGACCGGGACTTGAACACCGGATCTCTCCACTTGCCGGGCGGATGCTCTAAACCTAACGCCATCTTCTGGGTTATGATTCGGAGCACTTTGGCGCTTTATAAGATCGCAGATTTCAGTGTTAAAGTATCGTTCCTCGATAGCTCAGGTGGTTTAGAGCATCCGCCCGGCAAGTGGAGAGATCCGGTGTTCAAGTCCCGGTCGAGGAAAATATTTTTACACTCGTGATCTGCTCACATCCGCCATCCCCACCCCTCTTGTGTTCTTCCTTTATATGTGTTCCTTTACCATTTTCCTTATCTCTATTTCAATGTGAATGAATATTTATTCGCCATATGTAGGTATTTCGTGTTTGAATGTGGGTGTGTGTATATATATATATTTAGGTTTAGAGCATCCGCCCGGCAAGTGGAGAGATCCGGTGTTCAAGTCCCGGTCGAGGAAAATATTTTTACATTCGTGATCGGCTCACATCCGCCATCCCCACCTCTCTTGTGTTCGTCCTTTATATGTGTTCCTTTACCATTTTCCTTATCTCTATTTCAATGTGAATGAATATTTATATTCGCCATATGGCGGTATTTCGTGTTTGAATGTATATATATATATATATATATATATATATATATATATATATATATATATATATATATATATATATATAAGGAATATGTCATGTGCTTGTTTTTACCAAGTACTCAATAATACTCATTCAAGTCGGATATGGTGAAAATGTATCATAATGATGAATAACGTCTCCGCTTTTAGCTTTCCACCAGTAGCATTAGATGAAAATTTCAATCCTCAGTTTACGAAGTATTCTCCAGCGATCTCATACTCAATACATATTATTTTCGAGCTTTCAAAATTTTCGTCGTATTACTCTGACACCAACACTAAACAAATGTTTTCATAAAGGTTCTTATTTCTAGAGATGCTTTTAACGAATGTCTACAGGTTCTTCCAAACTTGGCAATCCGATAGGTTACGGAATTATAAGGTATTAATTCATTGATCAATATTTGTCAATGAACTGGAAATTCGTAGTATTCAGGAGGGAACATTTTTTGTCAGCAATGCAGACGAATAGTTCAGTTTAATGTGATACTTTGTAAAAATATTTTTGGAATTGAAATTGTAAAGAAAAATTGCTGATACATTTCTCACGTACATGTTGGGTCTACCTTTACCATTTTGTGTCATTTGATGGCAATAAGACTTTTGAATGGAAATTCAGTATCCTGCCCCAAAACGAGAATGATTAATCCGAAAAAATTAAATAGAACTAAAAAACCATTTTGTTATAATTGAAATTTGTTTGCAAATTTGACTGACAGGACAGCATATTATTCGCCTGCATGCCAGCTTCTCCAGGGAGGAGGACACTCGGCAATGTTGTCATGTATGACATGTACTATTATCCATTATGACTATTTATTCATGAAGGAAATTTCAAATAGAAAACTTTTCATCAGTCTCTGATGTCACATTCAAACTAATAACGATGCTATTTTGATCTATGGAACGGAGCAATTTGGAGAAATTCGGTGACTCTTCACTGATTGAACTTGAAACTTGACAGTAACAGTGACTTGAACAGTGACAGTGGCTTGAAACGTAACAGGTTATAATTATATAAATGTCTTTAAATAGCAATTACTTTTGAATTACTAGATCAAAAGGACTTGTTCGTATTTCCACCGCACTGCCAATTGATGTTCGTGTTTAGTGTTACGTACAAGATTCAAAATTAAATTCAGGATATAAGGACGAATAGGGTGATGGATGAAGAGTTGAAGAATCATTTTTAGTCATTTCATGTAATATGGTCAACTATTATTTTACTTCTTGTTCATTCAATTTTTCGTAAGAGTTACTGAATATGCAGGACCTGTTGGAATCTCGTACAACTGCCCATATTTATTTTTCATCAGGTTCGAGTGACTACCATTGGGTATACTGTCTCGTTCCCTGTAATAACCTTAGGGGCTTGACCTTAATGTCGCGCTCGTGTGCGGGACGCGGAGTGTATTCGTTACGTGAATTTCTTCGCAATGGGTTGAGCGGGTTTTTGTATGCATGTTGGCGTGTTTAGGTTTCAGAGCGGGATTTTTTGTTTCTGGGAATAAAGGTCTCCCTTAGGTATGGAGCAGTGGTAAACTCTTGTCGTTTTCACATTATCGTCTGCGCATTCGAAGACAATCTTAGTTCCCGTGGACATTGGCTTTGGAAAGCAGTCTAGTTTTTGATTCCTCGGCGCATTTTTCTTAGGTGAGCATCTCAGAAAATCCATTTAAATCTATTGTGGGTTCGTGATCATTTCGATTGGGGATTGTTTGTGATGAAACGGAATTTGAAGTTCCATGGCGGAATATTTTCGATTCTAACAAGAATTTGTAATGATTGTGTTAAAAAATGAATTTTTTGTGAACGGAATAGAGGTATATGTACTTTTATTGATTATGCCATTAGATAATTAGTGTGAAATAATTAGTTCAGTATGACGTCATTACTCCTTTGAAATGGATTATTCCATTGGATTTAGGTCATAATATTTTTTCCATGGTTTTCCAAATTATATTAGCTGACTTTTGGAGAATCATATGATATTGTGGCTGTTTGAAAGTGCTTGATTTTTGAGTTTTTCAGCTGTTTAATGCTCAATAAAGCGTGCCTTAGTCCTAGTGTCATAAAAATAAATACATGGAAGTAAATTCTTTTCTTTTTACGTACAGACATTTTCTTTAATAACAGGTAAAATATGTTGTTTTTTAATTTTTCGCTCCGTTGAAGTTAAAAATATGCTTCAAAGCAGCAGATTATTCGAATTTGAAATGTTGGGGCCTATCCAAATTTGAAGAGCAACGCGGTTACATTTGGGCCTTTAGATGAAACTTGACTAATATGAAACTACATTTGATGAATTGGTATGGTTTAATCAATTATCCCGATTGATGTCAATCAAATGTAAAGACATTTTTTTAAAACTGAGTTTGGCTCGATCGTTGGCTTACATATAGCAGTGCTGGTTAGGAATAGTACGCACCTGTTTCAGATATCCTATGTTCATGTATTTTCTTTGAGTCTGCTATTTATACTTTTCAATTACATCTGTTCAAGATTATCTATTCATTGTATGACTTAGCTCAGTAAGAATTATTTGTATGATCGTTGTTTCACCGTTATTCTTGAGACAAAATATTTTGCGGAGATATACGGGATGCTCGTGTGATTTTGCTAGAATACCTGTTGGCAAGTGGGTGAATGACAGGTGCGTCATTTGCGGTTTTAGTTTTACTTTTTTACCTTTCGGGGGTGCAAAAACTAAGAGGGAAAGCTCTGCTGGCTGAAGGTACAGAATTTGTTCTGTATCAACCCACAGAAAATGAGTGTTGGGATGAATTTTTTTATTTTAAATCTTGCACGAAGCGCGTCTCTATCTCTCATTAATGTCGCTCATCATCACCCCATCGTAAGCAAAATCTGTCCGTTGTCGTGAATTTGTAAGTACCCTCTGCTCGCAGAGTTTATGCAAAGGTCATAAAATACAGAGCAGTGATATTTTTAGATTGTGTACCAATAATGATCCTTTCTGTATAGTATCGTTTCGTAAGCATTGCCATTCATTGTTTTTTCGGTACTCTTTAAATCAGAAATTTATGTAGAGAGCATAAGCGTCTTTATTATTAGGTGAATTTAGGAACCTTGTTTTACATTCAACGTTATCCTAGAATGCATGCCACTGAGTCTATACTCTGTATTTTTATCTCTCGACTTTTGGGTTTTGAGTTCCCTGTACCGATTATTCTAATCAGACGAAAGCGTAGTCGACCAAGATAAGCCGGCTGGCAAGTATTGAAAATAAAGATTGTATTGCAGGGACCGAGGAGGCCTTAATTTACCACTCGTGGTTACTGCGTGTTCCATATTCTTGCACAATCGCGAAATCTGTTTGTTTTCCTTAATATTCACCCTTTTGACAAGGCGTCCAAACCTGTTCATCTGCCCTGCGTGTGATATCATGTTGAGGGAACGAAGAGTGCTCCTAAATGCCAGAACGGCGCCCACAGGAAACTTTCCCGCTCCAGATTGTTTGGAGTTGCCCAAATGCACAACCGGTGGCGAGCTCGAATCCCTCGATTGCAGCGTGCGTGACGTAACATAGGGGGTGGGGAAATTGGGTCGTGTGCCTCCTTGATGGGGGGCTCCGTGCCCCCGCCGGCCCTGCGCCCAGTCTGGGAAAAAGTGTTTCCCTCCACCCTTGCTCGCTCCCGCAACCGGGGACGACCGTTCTGGTGCATTGGGAATGCCGTTTCAAGGCCCCAAGGAAGGTCTCAAGGAAGGAAGGGGAAAGAAAGGCTGAGGAGGGAGAGAAGACAACTAGTTGGCTCGCTCGACCGCCGGCCGCCTCGTCCAGTCCACCACCCTCTGCCCATTCGGCGTGGCGAGACCAACCGTCCCCCTCTCGTCCCAACGGTCGGGCTACGTGTTCGAATCCCGCGGGTGGACGAGGGCGTGCTGCGTATGTCATTCGCCCGAAATTATTTCCCCCCGTTACGGGGAACTCTCTCAGCCTTCCTTCCTCTCGATCAAACTCTCTCTCTCTCTTCTGTCTTGTTGCGACTTGCAAACCTAACGATCGATACGTGGCCAACTGACCATTTGGGGGATCGTCCGCATTTCCCTGTGTTCCATTACCTGCAAAACACATCACTTGCTTGAATCGGAGCTTGTACCTTAAATCATTCCTCCCGACGTTACTTATTTCCCACTCATTGCATCGCATCTTTCGTTCCGTCGTTCTCCGAATCCCAATCCACACGGTCCATTCGTTTTCATCTAACCCCACTTCCGGAGAACACTTCTACTAGAAATATTCCTAAAAGTTTCCTGAAGGTTCATGGAAATCTGTTTTAGTTTCCATAGAAACTTTGGTCTTGTGTCACGGGACTTGTACAGAAATTAATAGTGATAGTGTGACACTGGCACGACAGTGTGACGACAAATGTTCAGCCTAGTCACGGTCCAATTGTGCCGTGACATCACCAACCATGAAACCCATGTCATCACGGCAAGTTATGTGTAAAAATCTGAGGTAGCTATTTGTCTCGTTGGTAATTGGAGGCGAAAATTCTCGAATTGGCATCGTCGCCGGCTTGTTTTCCTGCCATAAATCGCTGGCTATGGCTGGCTATCATCCTCTCTATTCAGTCGTTGATTTCTCATCAAACCAATAGCCTCGAAATGTCGCGTTGATATTATGTATTCCTCCTCTCCCCACCGAGGGAAGCATACGCACCGCGTCTCGGTCAGTGCGGCGGCGGCGTTCTTAGCCTCTCTCCCGATCGAACTGTGTAATGGGTCTTCTTCCCCCATCCCTCCTCTCCGTCCACCGCAGTCGCTTCCACACACCCCTGAGCCGCCCGCTCTCGCAATCAGCTTTATGCTCCCCTCCCACCCACCCCTCGGCCCGATCCCCAGCATCCATCATCCCGGCCCTGCTATTCTATTTGTCGCTACTTCTTTCCCCTTCGTCATCCTTACCCCCTCCTACCCAGACCCCTATGCCTTCACCCCACCCGCACCACCCCGGAGTCGCGTCCCTTTCTCTCCGCCCCTTTTCCTCCATTAGGCGTCAGGGGCGAGGAGGGTAGTCTAGTGGTGGCAACCTTGTCAAACCCCTTCCCCCCGCCGTAGCCGTCCCTCCCATGCGACGTCTCACGTTCGAAGCCCCGCTCGCAAAGCGACTCGGTGGAATTCCGAGCCTCGTCACCCACTCCTCCCCCGCGCCCCCCCTCCTTCCTCGCATCCTCCGGGTCTTGCAGCGTTCAGGAGGACCTCGGATTCGATCGGGATTATATTTTTTCTTTCCCCTTCTTTTATTTCCGCCGCGCGGAATAATACTGGTGGACTCGCGCGAAAGAGGGGAAGGCACGGATGGAATGAATAGGAGACGTTGCTACAGCCAAGGTTAGCCCTCCCTTCCCACCCACCCTTTCCGCTCCTGACGTTGCCAACGTCTCCCCACAATTTTTAGCCCACCCCCCCCTCCCCCTCCTTAATGCTCCCCGGTACCTTGCTCCTACCACCCGACCCCCGTGCCTGCCATCCGGCCCCCTTCCCCCACATGGGTCCTCTCTCCCCTTTCTCTCTCTCTCCACTCCACCCCCCCTCCCTCGCCAATCCTTTTAATCCCTCTACACAGCACCACCCCTCTCCCCCCCGCATTCACTCTTTCCACGCCATTCAACTTCCCTCTTCACCCTCTTGGCGTAATTAGGTAGCCTAGTGGACGCCCGACGCCGTTTCCACGCTCGGGTTGTCCTGCGCCTTGCATACATTCGCCCCTCCCACACCCGGCCGTGTTATAAAGCAGTAATTAAACACTACCGGCCTTGCTTCTTACTCACCCTTGTGTGACGTACGGCAACATTTCGGCCGACGCAAAAATTAGATAGGTACGTACGTGTCGCAGCTTTCCAAAACTTCTTCTTTTGGGTCGTGGCGAAGGGAGAACTTTGGATTTTTAGAGATTCCTCCCTCCACACGGGCCCGGGGTGAAGCAGAGGGAACTCCCGTCCATCGCTGTGAACTCGCGAGCCCCGTCACCATCAGCCCCCGTCAGCCGAAGGTTTTTGGCTCGCGGGATGGGTTGGGGGGACAACAGGCAGCTAGCTTGGCTTTTTTTGTGAGGGTTGCTTTCCTTTATGATTCTATTGATCCGAGGAAGTCCTGAAAGTTGAAGTAAAGCTTGTCTGAGAGACACTTAATGGGTGAGGAAAACGTCACAATTATGAATCACAGTTTTTTTGTCTAGGATATGAAATTGCTTTGGAGTCTCGGACGGGTGGTGGTGGAGTAGTGGGTTAAAAAAATATTTATTAATTATGGAGCCGTGAAAATGTTTAAATAGAAATCATAAAGAGTATTTTTGGAGTAAGGCGGTGAATGATTGCACGAATTCTTTCTGGTCGGGAATTCACTTGGGGTCATATCGTTTTCCTGCCCTAGTTTGTATGCATCAATACCTCATCTCGACCTTTATTTTAAATCTAAAAAGTTTTTAAAAAGTCATTTTAGTAGCCTGCAAGACACCGCTAGGGTGTGTGGCAGGGGGTGAATACACACCAGGCTTCCCGTTTCCCAAATTGTGGAGTAATGGTGTGGCTGAGTTAGTGCTTCCCCGCAGTCGAAGGATTGTGCGTCGCCGATTGGCACAGCACGAGGGGGAGACGTAAAACAGGACGGACGGGAGATAATGAACCAGAAGGAAAAAAAAGCATCTCATTTCGTTCGAAGACGACCTTTCTCCCTCCTTCCTCCTGCCTTTCCTGCTCCTGGCTTTTTCTTCCGTCTTCCCTTATCTCGCAGGCACTCTTTACGAACGTTTCCTTCTCCCATCTCCTCGCTTCCCATAATACCCTTCGCGCCCCTCCGCCCCCTTCATCCTTCCGACCCTCATCGCTCGCATCACGGGGAGGAGGCTCGTCAACCGATCTCGAGGGAAGGGGAGGTGCGGCCCTCCTCCCGGGCATGAACCGAACGCCCACAATTTCCTCGCGGGTCGTGCACGTTCGGCACCACTGCATGTTTGGATCACGCCAAACGCGAGATAGGGCACCGTCGACCACGCCGTGGAAACCAAGTGGACCCCTGTGTCCCAATTTGCGTCACGATTGCCGATCTGTTAGTACAGTTTGTTTCTCGATACAGTAGGGATAAACGTGTTCTTAAGATAATCGTGGAACGAAACCTCTAGTGAGAATTCGGAAATTAATTCCATTCTCCGACGAAATAATATCTTATTGTTCCAGCAAATCGAAAAGTGTTTTCAGATTTATTATAGAGCTACTTTGATCGCATAAACAAGGGGAAAATTGTCAAGACTTAATTTTTTTCGTCCACTCATTGTTAAGGATCAAGGCAAAGAGCCTTTAAGGGAAGACTTATCAGTGAAGCCAGGCCGGAGGTTGATCGCTTGGGGAAGAGGGTTGAAGGCCCCCCACTTGCTAATCCCTAAGGATTGCCAAATCAGGAATGCGATCGACGATCAGTTGCTGCCCCTTTGATTTCCCCGTAAATCAGGCTCCGAGAATAAACTGGGATTTGGGGTAGGGTATCCCGAGGCACGACCTGTATTGTAATCCTTTCCCACCGTTCATTTGCCGAGTTTATCTGACGGGACGGCTGCTACCTCGCCTTCGTAATTTGTCTTCATTTGCCTTGGAAATCGAAAGAAAATTTTACAGTGATCTCATGAAAGGGCTTTAAAAATAAATACCTTGCCGACAGTCATCAGAGGGAAGTGGCAAAATAGTGAAAATGAGCGTATTAATAGAGGCCGGAAGGAACTGTAGGGGGGGTGGGAATTCCTCGGGGCGCAATGGGAGGGAGGAGGGGACGCGTCGATTCCGGGAAAGCGAGCAGCTGAATCGTTGAATAACGTGAAGAGCATTCCGCGTAATTCCCACTTTGAACAGTATGAAGTAAGGCTGCTTGCTGATCGTCAGGTCGATCTCTGGAGATCTCGAAGGGTGAGACGCATTTTTGGAATAGCGGAGAACATACGTACGTAGTCGAGGGAGCTTCATTCCCAGAGTTGGGCATTCGTCTAGCGGCGAAGTATTATACCTTGTGTCCCCCAAGTCTTCCTCCCGTCGGACATCCGTGCCGCGTGTCCACCATTTCCCACCCGTTCTCCCTCCCCCCGACCAGTCCCCTCTCCTCGAGTGGTGTGGGGTCGGCCTGCGACGCCCGTGCCCGCGCGTTCGCCGAGGGAAGAGGCGGCGGGCGGGCGGCCCTTCGCTCCTCACGCATCGGGAAAAAGAGAGAAGGGAGGAGGACGACGACGAGATCCGTTCGTTCTTCTTCCCTCTCCCGCTCGCTATCCGTGGAGGGCCGGCGGGCCAGCAACGCTCCCCCCTCCCTCCCTTTCTCCTCGCAGCACCCCTTCCACCCGCCTGCCCTCCTCCTCGCCAGGCAGTCGTCAGTGCATCGGGCGGTAGGAAGGAGGCCTTCTCGCGGCGGCACCGAGACGCTCTCTCCCCCTCCATCCAATCCTCCCGTTTTATATTTCTCCTCGTTGCCCGCTCCTTGGAAACCCCCCCCTGCGACCAAACTCGACAATAAAGCGCCCGTCACCCCTCCTCCCCCGCGTCGCCTCGCGACACATTGCCTCCTCCTCCACTTACCAACCGTCTCGTACCCTGCTTCTCCCCTCGGCGCCATTCGCAGGGACGGAGTTTTGGCGGCAGAGAGGGAATCCTTAATTTCTCCACAATTAATCCCCCTTTCATCTATTCCTCCCCTTCCCGCGACGCCCGCCTGGATGCGTTATTCTTCCCGATTTCACCCAAAATCCCCCCCTCCCTCTCTCTCTTAAATCCTGCTCGCCGTACCTCTGCCCTCACCATTCGTCGTCTCTCTCTCGCACACCATTCCTCTTCCCCCTCCCCTTGCCGGGGGGCCTTCTTCGGAGTCTCACCCCTCCCCTAAAAACCCGCCCCGCCTCGCCCCACCTGCCCCCTTCCCAGTTCGTTCCATCTCCCACCCCAACGCACACCGCTCTTCCCGCCTCTCCCCCTCCCTCCTCTCTCGCTCTATCCGTCGTCCTCCATTTTTTCTGATGCGATGTTATTGACTCGGTGTGTTCTCCCGTAATCTGCCCGCCTGCCGCCGCCGGACTGACTGACACTCTCTCAACTCGCGCGCTGCCTGCTCGCCCTGCCCGCCGCGCCGACATCTTGTGTTGCGAGCGAGTCTTCGGGCCGAGGACGCCGACGAGAGGGGGCAAGGCGAGAAGAGAGAGTGAGAGAGAAGCAGGCGAGAGAGAGCAGCCCCCCCGACTCACTCGTTCACTCCACGGACCCCGACCGCTGGTGTTCGCACCGCGCTTCTCCCCTATTCTCTCTCTCAATCTCACCGACCGAAAAACTCTCCTCCGCTCTTTTCCTTCGCGAGGCTCGGGGAGGACAGACGCGCTGGGAGCGCGTGACGGTGGACGCATCTGCGCGCAATAACCGTGATTGTTTACCTTTGTTCCGTCGCGACGGTGTGATTGTGCGTGTGTGTGAACGTGTGTAACTTATATTCCGCTTGAGCTGCCGTTTATTCCCCCGAACCATCTTCCGTTTCCCTCCTCTCACCAAACCTTGCTCTGCCGAGCCGTGTTCGTAAACAGTACTCATTAACCACGGCCGCTATCTCCATCCACCCTCCCACTCCCTCCTCCCCCCTCCCCATCCCCCCTGCCGCTTCCATCTGACCGAACTGAACGCCGATTTCAGTACGCGCTCCAGCGTCAACCTTTCGGCGTTCAACTGTTTCGCATCTCGAGCTCATCATCGCACGCTCACCCACCCATTTAAACGAGTCACTCTGGTTTACGATCTCGGTAGTGCCGTCGCCTTCTCTGCTGCTACGTGTGTTCGTTTTGTACATAGTGAAGTCCGTCTCGTGATTGTGTGATCGGCTCCTGTGGTGGTGCGGTTTGGATTATGATCTTCGTTTTACTGTAATTTATTGTTCGTCGAGAAGAAGCGGAGACGACTCGTTTTCACATTCGCCGAGTTTGTGGGGGAAAGACCGCTTCGTTCGTCGCCCTACCCACCCACCGCTTTCCCTCCCCGCACATCGCCGCCGCAATAAGAGGAAAGTTATTAAGGAAACGAGGAAAGAGTGCGCCCGTCATCCTCACACCCTTTCTTGCCCTTTCCCGTGGACGTCGTTGACTCCAGAGGTGTCCTTGGTCCTTTTCGGATGGTCCCTCGTGGAGGTGAGGAAGGGTTGAACCGGGCCCAGAGGAGCTGATTCCATGGAATCAGGTCAGTTTCTCTCATTATTTGGTGTCACCGTTGCTCATTTTCTTCCGTAGTTAAACCGTTTATTCGTTTAAAAAGATCAGCTGGCACCTTGACCATGTCTCCGGAAAGTCCGTTCGGAGGGCTTTTGTGGAATGGTTTACCTGCATCTTCGGCACGCATCCGTTTCGGTAGAGTTTTATTCTTTTGTGTGTGTGTGTGTGTGTGCGTGCATATACCTATTTATGCATATTCCCACGCTCTTAGTCGGCCATTCCTGGTTGAGCCCTGTGCCCTCGTCTTCGCGTCCCCAAACCCACCCCAGAGGCTCCTCTTAGCCGTCCCTACATTCCCCTTTGAATCCGATCTCCCTTCCCGATCTCCTCCTCCCCGCTCCCCCCCCTGCTTCTGATATTTCCTTATTATTGCGTGTGGTGTCCCCAGCCAGAAGACGTCACCGCCGTCGTTCCTCGCCTTTTTAGTTGCCCTCTCATCCCATGTGGCCACGGCACCCGATCAGTCCTCCGCTCGCCTCGTGACCTCGAGGACGGCTCAAATAAGAAAGAAACCACCCGTTCTGTGTCGCCTCTTAGAAATAAGTTTTATTCACACGGGCCAAACCTCTCTCTCTCTCTCTTCTTCAACTTTCTTTTTCCCTTATTTCGCCCCATTTTAGATTCAAGTAGCCCTTCCCCCTCTCTTCTTTTTTTTCCCATTCCGTCTAGCAGTCCCTTCCTTTCTTTCCCTCCCTCGCTTCAAAACAGCGTCGTCGTGAGGAGAGAGAGTGCGTTAGCAGGCCGACGGAGATACTCCACGGTGCGAGTTGGCAAGGGGGTTGGGGGAGGGGGGCGTTTCGGAGCGGGTATTAAGGGGTAGGGGTTCGGGCAGGGGAGGGAGAGAGGGTGGTTCGCAGGAGGAGAGTGGTGGTGGTGTGGTGTGTGTGCGTCGGAGAGTCGTTGAGCGTCAGGAGAGGTGTCAGCCGGCCGTCGCGCGCGCGCACACATACGCACTTGGCAGAACGCACGCACGCTCAGAGGCTACTCGCTCGCGGGCGCACATGCATGCATGTATTTACCTGTATGTATGTATATATTCGTCGCGTGCATATTGCATGCTCATGAACATATGTGCACGCGCCGGCTTCGATTCCTCCAGCACGAGCCGTTGCGTGGAGAGAGGAGAAGGGTGAAAAGAGGGCCAACTGACTTGTGTGCGAGAGAGGGGGGGTGTGGGGGGCGGGGGACGTGGTGGGTGGGTTGGGGGGGTGGTGGTTTGTGATTATTTCGACGGAGGGTGGGGAGAGGGAGTTCTGAGTCGGATGTGTCGCTTTTGAGCGGAGGAGGGGGAAGTGGGGGGTTGGTGCGCTGCTTATGTGTTTATGCCATTCGTGCGAGTGGGGGATGGAATTAGGGGGGGTTGTATTCGGTGGTGTTGCTCCCGATCAACTATTCTCCCCCCCACCCCTCGCTGCCGCGTAAGCACTGCGGCCGCTTCGGGACTTCGCAGTGGCACGTACGCACTCGCGGAGGGATTTTTTCGTGGAAGGTGGATATGCATCGGCGTAAGGAAGGGAGGTGGGGGGAGAGAGACAAGTGGTGTGCAGGCAGGCAGGCCTCCTCACTCGCTCTCTCCCGCTCGCTGTGTCCTTTCCTGGACTGATAATGGCTTCCCTATTGATCTGGCCGTGTGAGAGGGGGCGAAGGAAGCGAGAGAGAGAAATGGGAAGCGAGTCGGCCAGGGATTATTCGTGGGGATGGGTGCGGAATGGGAGGGAAAAAAAGATGGGGAGGGAGGGCGGGCGGGCGAGAGAGGGGGTCGGTGGAGGTAGATGGGTGGAATATATGAAACTGGGGAGGAAGGAAGGAAGGCGGAGGGGGAGAGAAAGGCCGTGCTTTCTCCTCTTCTTCCTCCTCTCCGCCCGCAGAGACTATCAAAGAGGAGGCGTCGGGCCGTGACGGCTCTCCGAGGCACTTTGGTTCTCTTTCTGCAACTTCCCATCCATTCCCTCTCCCCATCCTCCCTCCCTCCCTCCCCCTCGTCTCCCCCCTTATGCCTTTGGATATCGCTCTGGTCACTGACCTCTCTCTCTCCCTCTCACTCCTTCCCTCCCTGCACACCCCTTTATCTCTCGCCCTCCTCTCCCGCCCACCGTCGGCACGAGTAATACCACGATCCTCCCTCCATTTCGTGCACCAGCTCGCTCATTACACCACCGCCACTCACTCGATGCAATCCTTTGTGACATGTTTTTACTCCCTCCCAACAATCCTCTCCCGCCAGAGCTTTCACCTCCTCGCCTATTTTGCAGATTATTGTTGTTTTTTTCGTACCTGGCGGTCCCTTTTAATAGTTTATTTATGCTCACACGTTCTCGTATCTCTCGGGTCGACACCACCCCCTCTCCTCCTCTCATCCAAACCGCTCCCAAGTATTTCTAGTCTTATTTGTTCCATTTTCTGCGATTTGTCTGTCGCACATTCCCGAAATTGGTAGACACAAGTGTATTCACGATCCCAAGCGGGGAGTAAATGGATAAGTGTTTACGGAACCATCGTTATTGGAGGTAAAATAAATGTGTTCAACGTAAACTTGTGTGTTCGTTCGTTTGTTTGGATGAGTCTAGAAAGCGTAATAGTCGCCGTTGTATCGTTGGTCAGTGATATGTGCGATCTGTTTTGGCAATTTGCTGCCTGGTGACGTGTATGCTGGACGGAGCGGTCGACGCCGTCTGGATTTATTGTAAAGTGGCCTTGACTTTACAAATCTAAACCATGCGTCCCCTCCACAAATAACGCGAGGGGCAATGGGTATAGGGCATTGACTTTGCCATCGCACGCATTTCTAGGTCGCTCGCCGTACGTACAAAGCGCCTTACTCCTCGCATTAGGCAAGGAATTATGTAACTAATAAATGCCGAAGGGAATTTTGAATATTGGCGAACCACTGTGATAGCCTGCAAATTTTCAAGTGACTTCGTGTAGTTGTGTCCTGTGCAAAATGGATGTCAGAAAGATGGTGTGTTTGTTCCTGCACATTGCTCGGCTAATACATTACCGTAGGTCTTATGGCTGTGCCCTTTTTCATGTATGTAATTTAAAGCAACTCGCGTTGTGGATAAGGATTTTTGTGAGACCGTTGACGGAATTTTATGCCTGCACTTCAGATTTCACGATAAGTGAGGATACGTTTGTGTACGCATGGGGGTCAAACTCGAACATGTTCCTTCATGACAGGGGTTCTGCCATGTGATCGCGAACATGTGGTCGCAATTGCGCTTCCCTCTTCTCTTTTGTTCTTTTACTTTAGCCGTCTGCCTTTGTCGAGGCTCTGAGTAAATTGCCGTCGTTCTCGGACTGACGAAGATCATCGAAGGACCTGATCGAATGACTCATTAATGCTGCATCAGTGGCGCTTGGTAGATGCGATTGGGGGCTGGAGTACATCTTTAGAAGATGGACGTCCAGTTTATAGGTTGAAATGCATCTTTCGCCGCCCATACTCTTCGTTTCTTACTTCTCAGCGCTTGACTTTGCTCAATTGATATATTTTTAAATTGTATTTAATTTCTCCCTGAGTTTAAACGTGTTTATCCGGGGCGAGGAAGATATAGTTCATGGAAATAGAATGCATTGACGTTAGTGATTTATGCGTGTAATATGCGGAAGAGGTGATAAAACAATCGCCTCCACGCCTGCGTAAGTGTTGGTAGTTTAGTTTTAGAGTTCTCTCCGATTCACTTCATTACTTTCCGCTACTCCGCTTATCCGTCGGCTGACAAATGTCGCTTATAACTTCTCTGTTGTCATTCCGTGATCCTCAAACCGTTACATGATTTCCATTGGATAATAATCTCTTTGGTTACATTATGTTAACACTTTCAAAGGCATGAAAGTATTTATTTGGTTAATATGTCAAGGCCGAAGCTGTAACAACTTCTTGTTCGTGAACTCATCTCACAGGGAAGTAACACTGAATTACGGTAGACAAAGATATTGGTTCGTTTTCTCAGACTGCCGTGTGTCAGATATAACAGGCCAAGGTAACTATTACAATGTCATCGAGGTCATTTATAATTTGAAAAATGTTTGTTGATTAGGAAATGAACCTATAATTTAGTATGGAAGCAATAAAATATATTTACGACAGCCACAGAAACTCGCAATGGACGAAAAAGAAAGCAAGCGGAAAAATGGTTGCAAAGACATTACACAAACTTTGTAGAAATAATGCAATTTGCACTATTTGGTATATTACTACACATTTAATAGTTTATTCGGATATCCTGAGTAACATTAAGCTTGATGTAGGCAACCAGAAAGTTTTTCTTTGGGTTTCTATTCGGCGGTTTCAATCGAAAAATGAAATGAATTTGCTGGTGGAATCAAAAAAGTGATCCGCGTTGATGACGATATTCACTCCTACATTACTTGCACATGCTGTTATTATATACCCTTGACTCATTCGAGCGTTGCATTGAGTAATGCAGGTTGTGTTAGAATCATATGTTGAACTTGATAGAGAGGTGATGGAAGTATAAGAAAGAGTGGAAAGTAGTAAAGAAGGCGGCCGAAAGGAGGTTACAACAGTTGTGCCCGGAGAATCTTGTTTCTGTTTGACGCAGAGCGATCTCTTGTCATTTGCACGCGGGCGTTGTTTAATTTAAGTTGATCCGAAGAAAAAAAATTTCTTCGAACCTATTTTTCAGAGAAACTAATTGCTCTGAGCTTTTGGTGTGATGCCTAAAAAGTTTTGGCTGAAGTCCACTTGCGGGTGGAATCTAACGATGGGAGGACCAGGTCCATGGACAACCAATACCCTTTTAAGAATGGTGATTATGATCCCATTGAACTCCACGTTCGCAAAGATAACTCCTTTTTAGCGTAGTTGACCAATATTTCGAGATATTCGCGTTTAAATTTAGCGAAATAGTTGCGGATGTCTGTACAGTCACATTATCATGGTGGTTAGACGCAAGCAGTGTTTAGCATTCTCGGATTTTCCATTGTAAAGGTTCGTTTCTGCCTGGGGTAAAATATTTTTCGACTTTATTATGCTTTATGCTGCTTTTTTTGTTGTGAACCCTTATTTTCATTTGTTGCAATTTTCCATTTAATGATATCCATCTTGTGGGTGGTAAATAGAAACTTCATATCTAAATTTGCATTTTCGATCATTTTTTAATGTCTTTCTCCATTTAATGTATTTATGTCTTACTGAATTTAATTTTTATTTTAGCATTTTCTAGAGTAATGAGTGTTGTGGTTATAGCGAAAACACCCAGCATGCTGTGCTGCATTTGTAGCACCTTGCAAAAATCTGCTCTCCACAGCTGCATTAGTATTTTATGTCCTCGGGAAAATAAGCCTTCCTCACGTTGCAAAAGAATCCCTAATCTGCGACATTCGTGGCAAAAACTAATGTTTTTGTTGCTATTTTAGCGTGCATCTTACTGGAAAATTCTTGGACGAAAATAATAAAATGCAGAAATCCTAAGAATTGCAAGAATTTAAATTTTTAAAAAATCCAACGAAAATCATAACAAAACAGAATGAAGCCAAACTTTACCATCCAATGGATGAAAAAATTAAAAATAATGCTTATTCCGGTTTCAATAAAATATCGACGACAATGTTATCAAAACTTGAAATGCAACAAAGCTGGGAAAAGATTATTCGTGGATTGGGACTGACCTGGGGACCTCGGGTAACTAACTGCCAATTGTCAACTGTGTTCACGAGTGAAAATTCTCACGTCACGTGTTTTTCACGTCACATTTCTCTCACGAGTTCTTTGCGTAGTGCTTTTTGTTTATTCACCTTCCTGTGTTGTTACCTAATGAATGGAGTTTGTCCTCGATATAGCGTGTTAAGAAAAATTGTTAATACTAGCTGGGTCGGAATGTTTATCGCTGCTGCATAAAATGGGGACCTATTGAGGAAAGTTTTCCAAAGAAAGTAAAGGAAAGGAACGCGGCTAACTGGGGGCGATTACGCACTAATGTTTGCAGTAAGTGTTTTCGCAAGTGCTTGATATATTTGGCGTATCTCATGCCTAAAGTGGGTGCGAAATTAAAGCAAACATTATTATCAGTTGCCAGCTGCATTGCCTGCTGGTAATCGGGGTGTTTATCATTTTCAGTTTCCGAGTATT
The DNA here is from genome assembly GCA_037158775.1 of Hetaerina titia. Taxonomy (NCBI): domain Eukaryota; kingdom Metazoa; phylum Arthropoda; class Insecta; order Odonata; family Calopterygidae; genus Hetaerina; species Hetaerina titia. The sequence goes on from CM073768.1 coordinate 137,038,211, forward strand.
ATTATTAGGTTCTCAAATGCCTCAAGCTAATACCGCATTTCAACTTTTCTGTATCAAAACCCGGTGTAAAGACGAATTAACGTTCGTAAACTTGGGTGGGATTCGACCCCGTGACTTAAGGTCGGTGAGCAAGTCTTTCAGGCTAACGAGGTCTTCGATTGGTATTTTATTTGCCCTACTCATTCAATGAACACGGGATTTTTTTGGATGGCTCACATTTTTGCTGAGCTTTTTAATTGAATCTTCATCCATCGAACTGTGCGAACGGCGCAAATTCTAACTTAAGGACATTTGCGTGGGAATATTTAATTTCTCCCCGGATCCTCCGCGATATGGAAGCACCACACTGCAGTCCACACCGTTCCCGTCTGCCCCCGCCCTAAGGGAATGCCGAAGGTGGACCGCGGGTGTCCCAGGGAGGGTGTTGTTCTCTTTAGTGTGGATCGTTTGACTTTGCCTCTTCTCTCATTCGCGGCCATATTCATTTTAGTCTCCGTCGCTAGCTCTGGGGTCCGTCTCTCCAGAGCGAACGCGAATACGCAATCATTTCCCTTCGGCTGCGAGGGAGAGCGGGAAGGAGTTGTGGGGAGGGGAGAGAGAGAGGGGGGGGAGTGATGCTTCGCTTGCATTGTTTAGGCTTCACGTCATGCTCGCTTCTTACACTCGCTCTCCATTCTGCCCCCGCCCCCGGTCGCTCTCCTTTGCCTCCCCTCTCCTCCCACACATCCTCTCTCTCCTTTTGCCCCCTTCTCCTCCCCTGTCCGACACCACAATTCCGCTCCCGTTCTGCCCTGTGATGCGTAACCCAAAATGTGCGTACCAACATCTCCGAAGACGGATAGTCGAGTTTTCCGGTGATTTTCGAAAAGGTTGACGGGGAGAGTGTGGGGGGGGGGTGAATAGCGTGGGATGATGGCTCGGCTAGGCGTTCATCTGCATCGTGAGTCACGGGGAAGAAAACCTACACATTCTTCCATTTCCAACTCGAGGGTGACGCGTAAACGATAGTAAGCGATCGTGTAAAGCTGTTAGGGGTGGTGGGCTTGGATAATTTATTCGCTTTCACGTGTGTTGCATCGAGTCTGCTATTTCGCTTAGTGATTTTGTTCGAGTCTGATTCGTTTAGTTTCCGGAGAACTTTCATGTGCCTAATGAAATCAATTATGTTATGGAATTTTACGAGCCCACATATGTGAACTTCATTCGTGATAAGCTGTCGATTAGAGTGGATGCAATGTATGGAGTTTCTCGGCCTCACCGGCAAGGCCATGCATTTGGTATTTTTCATTGTTTTTTTACTTTTTTTAACCTTTAATCTCAGGAAACCAACCTTGAATCATGATTAATAACCTTGAATTTTATGCAATTTATATCACCAAAGTTGAAATTTGTTTTTAAATGAACTCCGGTTTCCGCTAATGTTTTATTCCTTTCTACATTCACCAATGATGTTTGGCTTGGGTGTTGGATTGCAGAAGTTGTAGCGTTGAGAAACTCACCCCATTCGTTTCTTGAAATATTTTTGAGGAAATAAACGATTTCTCGTTCTTTTAAGCTTTAATTAGGCTGGCCTTTGCGAACCTGTTGGCATGGCATTCTCCGCGTTGACCCGACAGGTGCGAGGCAGTTTCTTCCCCAGTTCTGTCATCCAACAGAGGGCTTTCTCGGACCGAGCATCTCCGCTCTGTAAATGGGAATTCAGATGGGTCGACTTGTGAACGCTTGGCGGGCGAAACGACGTGTGACTTCTAAATCACAAGGGGCCCCAGGACCCCCCCTGGCCTTCCCCGGGCGATTGTTTACATTTTTGGAGATACTCGGACACCCCCATATTGTTGGCTCAAATCGCTGCCCCCTCACCTATTCCCTCGAGGTGTGATGGGAGCACACGAATCGTGGCTGCGACGCCGTCCTTCGGGCGGGACGTTCACCTGCACGCTGCGTGGCCGGTCGGCGAATTTCGCGAGCCTCGGCCGATGCTGTCGCCGGATATCCCTCTCCCCCTCAACTCACCTCACCCCGCATTCTTCCTCATCCCGGCCGGCCTCAGGTCTACCCACCGCCCCCGTTTCTTCGCTGCTCTCCCAGAGAAACCCTCGACTACACGAGCGCAGTGCAACTCTCTTCGCCGTGGAAGAGGAACGATATTGCGGTGTGCCCCACTGTTGTTTTGGATGGCATACGAGAACTCGACCGCTGAAATAACTAGATGGGCCGTCTTTGAAATTTTGTGCTCGAAAATGTAAACTCGGAATTTACGGAGGGGAATTATTTCAAATACAGGGATCCATTATTCATAACCCAAGCATCAACACAATCGTTATTCGTTTTTTTTCGGTGTACAATGTTTGACTCATCGCCTCGTTATTATCATGTCCACGGCACTTCATCGACGTTCGTGTGTGGTTTACTTATTCCGTATCCATTTGTCTTCACGAGTATGTCTTCCTGTTCTTGTCCCGTAGGTATTTATATTTCGTCACATGCCGTACTAATTTACCTAATAAATTCTCCGATCGGTTTTTGTATTGATTTTCTTGTTGTTTACACGTTTGCTTTCTTTCTTTGCATCGCTGTTACTACTCTTTCGCTCCTCCTCATTTGCCGTGCATGCAATCTTAATGTCTTTTTCATGGCGTTGCCTCGAAAGGATGGAGCTTTTGTCCATGCCCTATATGTGTTGTTGTCCACGTTTCTTTCATTAAATATCACACCAGACAAGATAATTTTCAGTGCGTTTCCGTACGTGGAATGACAATTCTTGATCAATTCATAAGCTTGCATTTACTGAAGTGTCTTTGTAGTGCCAGCATTGATTAATCCTGAACTGAATGATTATCCTGAACTCATCTAATCTTGCTTGCATCTTCCTTTTTCTTTCTTACTTTTTAATTTCCATTCTCACTGTCAACGTTTATTTCCAAATCATTGTGTGATCCCATCAACGCAAAGGAACGTGGCCGTAATAATAGCTATAGCGTAGCTGTATAATAACCATTCATTTTAGAATAGATATCTAATGGAGGTAGGGAATGTAGAAGCAGAGAAATATCATGGGTGTTAGGTTGTTGAAACCGTGATTGAGGGTGGAACGTTAGGCGAGCGTGGGAGGGTTTGGAAATGGATAGGCATGTTGGACGGAGTAAAGGGAGGGTACAATGTATGCGAAATTGAAGAACAGTTTAGTGGCTGCCCTCAATAGGGTCGGAGGTTAGGTTGTGTTTTGTTAGGAGAGGCTATGTATCGTTATTTCGTCTATGGTCATCCATAACCTACCTGAAGACGGTAGAATATCAATGATAATAATACAGACAATACTTCGTTTCACGAGTTGGTGTGGTGAATTATTATAGGAAGCAGGTTCTGCGAAATCCCAACTGAGGAAACGGAAACGAAATTAATGGTGTGCAGTGAGATGCCTTTGAATTAGCTGAGCGGAGAAAATGTTTGCTGGATGGCGCATTAGGACGCAACTTCGATGAAATCTTGCGTGGGCCTCTATCCACTCTTTGCTACCCGAGTTCACTTCATTGTCGAAAGTTATCAATCTTATCGGCTCGGGTAATAATTCGGAGAATGACACATGCCCTCCAATCTCTATGGTATTGAAAAAGCAACTTCACTCGCGGTAGAGGCGTCAACCCCCCTTCGCATTCTCCACCTACGGCGGACTGCTTTTCGCAGGATTTGGAGCCCACCGAACGACGGGGAAGGCGAGATTAAGGGATGGGAAGCTGAGCCGCCGGTTGCCGTCTCCTTCTCACCCCCACCTCCCCCAACCTTTTCCAAAGCGGTCACACCACCACCGTCAGCGTCTCACTGGCATGCACGAAGGAACGAGGCCGGTTACTATTCGTTTGCGCAACGCGTCGATTATGCCTTTACTCGAAAAGAACAATCGTCCAAGGGTCCTTGGGCGGGCGTTCTGTTTCATACGTGCGCCCCCGATGTGCTCTCGCCCCATTCAGCTAGCTGTCCGGCGTGCTAACGATGGAATTTCTCGTGTTCTCCCCGCTCCATATGATTCTTCGAATCGAATCATTGTTGGTGTCCATGCGTTTGGTGGTGTAGGATAATCTGGCGTTCATTACGCTCAGCTGTTTCAATTGACCAAGTGGAATGGCGTTTGCTATTCCCTCCCCTCCCGGCTCTTCCTTAACTTCGTTTCTTGCTCCCACGTGACCGGGAGTGCCTTGTTCATGGATCATATGAAATGCGCAATACGCATTCCCGACCAAGTTTGTTTCTTTTTTTTGCTATTTACCCTCGGAATTTCTTGTTATCCATTTTCGTCATTCACCAAATGCAAGGCATCATTCCCGGGTGCTTTTAAGGTTGGCTGTATCGTCTAAGAATGGCGCATAATTGTCTACTTGGAATTATGCGCCAGAAAATTGTCTACTTGCTTTATTACTTCTAAGCGTGAATAATTCCATAAGTTAGTCCCTATACCCTAGTACTACGGTACCTTGGAAATGAAGTGTTTCCACAACAGGCAACACGTCTACTAGTTTATGCGGGTACTACATGGACTCATAAAAGTTCGTTTCTACTTAATGAACTATGAAGTTATCGTGCCCTATTATATATAGATTTGTGTTAATAATTGATCATAAAAGAAATGCAAGTGCATATTTATTGAAGTATTTTATGTATTTGTGTTTCCACGAGGAGAATTCATATCCCAGAAAAATTATGCATTATAATTCTGAAGTAGAAGTTTAAATCTGTTGATTAAAGTCATAAGAAAGATATCTCAAGAACTGGAAAGGTTGGTTGCACAGTAACTTACCTCGAGAAAATTTCGTCTGGGCCTACAAGATTGGCCAGACCAACAAAGTATGCCTGCTGACAATATTTTTATGAGCGTCGTCATTGGTGGTATAAATCCACCGCAACTTGAAATGAGGCCTATTGCTTTTGTATGCTTTAGGATAGGTATCGGTATGTTCAATTGCAACACCGAAGCAACCAACATAATAGTTAATTGTTTAGCAATATCCGCCCTTCTCATCCAATACTATCCAAAAAATATATAAAGTGCATCATTTGCTGTTTAAAGCTCTCTTCGAATGTGAATATTCAATTCCTTTAAATCGTTGTGATGGGTCTTACTTAAATGTTTATACGTCAATTCTTAAAATTTTCCCTCGGGCGAACAACTTTGTGATACGTGTACATTTGTCCGCGGTGGTACGTGAGTGGTTATTTAGACTCGAGTGTATTTGTTGTTATTAATTACCTATATTGTTTGAAGTCCTCTTAATCCTCAAATGCTCTCTCTCAAGTTATTAAACATTTATCGCCGCATCTCTTTGGCGTGTGCTGACCCAAGGGAATATAATGGATTGTGTTCCTCGAGAGCTTCCTACTGGAAATGCTTTTTATTTCACTGCGTCATAGCGAGCCCTCGCCTCTGGACTTCGTTTCCTCTGCGAAGGCGATCGATGGAAAGTATCGCCGTCGTAATTAGCTCGCGGAACCCATAGCTCTTGAAATGGCGGGTGACTCTATATCCCCCAACTAGAGTCGTAAATTCGTAGCGAACGAGGGCAAATATTTCCACGCGGAATCAACTTTATGTTTTTGAAGTTTACGCATGCGTAATTAGTGATAAATGTATGAATAAAATTTATTCTTGACGGATTAAGAGACTTCCGGTATTACGAGCTCGTAAGCTCACACTCTTTGTCTCTTATGTCGCGGAGAGTCACATTGCATCGGGGAGTGCAGCTTGTTAACCTTTCAACGTCTGAGCGGTCAATAGCACGCCGCCATAATGCTGCTTTCTCGTAGTTCTATTATCTTCCTTTAACTCTTAAACATGTGCATTGCTACGTGCTAGAATTGCGTTAGGTGATTTTGTTCGCGACTTAAGCGCGTAATTTGTTTTCTTAATCGCTAAAGAAATTAAGGGACGAAGCTGTTGGTTGAGATAGCGTTTGATTTTTCCACTCGTGATACTCGATCGAGGCCACGTTTTCGGCCACGCTCAGGTCACCAGCCTCCAGTTTTCGAATTTCATTCGCCTCGGACGCAGGTCTGTGGAAACCCAAATGTGCAGCCGTGTGTGTGTTCGACTCGAGCTGCCCCGGCGCCCTCTTCCGCCCTCCCTCCGCCACTCGCACCTCGTGCTGTGTGTGTCACGGCCCAAATATATTTGTCGCGCCTAGGAGTGGGGTCGTCGGGGTGTCCTCCGCGACTTCATCGTCCACCTCCCACTGCCGCGCATACAAACCTGCCGCCGTCCCACCCTTGCCTTTGCGACGGAGGAGACGGGAGTCGGTAGAACGGCGGAAAGACATCGCCACACGGCTCACACATCCTCTCCTTTTTTTTCCTCCCATTCCCTCTCCTTTTCTCATTTATCGTTCCCCGTCCCTCCAAGCGCCATCTCCTCTAACCCGTACTCTTCGCATCGTGATGGCGATGATGTCACGAGCAGTGAGCTTGGCCGCTTCCAGCGAGTGAGAGGTAGCGGAGGGGGCGGGGGGGGGAGGCGGGAGGCGGGAAGAGGAGGCAATGCCAAGCGCGGAACCAAACCGTGACTAGCTCACCAGCCTCGGCGGCTCCTCACTTACATTCGCCTTGGTTCACGTGTAAGGAACGAACGGACGGGCGAAGGGGTGATCGGAATGCTGGCTCCAGGTCCGTGTGAGTAGGGCGGAGGTTGGATGGAGGAGAGACATGGGGGGGGGAGGGTTGAGGCGCGCCGGGATGATGGGAGGGGCTATTCTTTCTTTCCTCCTCAGGCCGCGGTCATCCCCCCTCCCTCCGCTCTCTCTCTCCTGGGATCCGCCGAGGAAATTTTGCTTTGTGGGAAAGGAAGCTCCTCATGCACTCCCACCTCCCTCTCTCTCTCTCCCTTGCCTGGGCCGCCCCTTCGCGTCCCTGTGCCGCGGTGGCTACGGGCCGAAATAAGCCGGAGAGAGGAGGGCTAGAGGAGAAGTTTGACCCGATTGATGCTGACGTGAAAGTATTGGCGCGGATGCTTCTAGTTCCAAAAGGGGGGGCTCGGGGGGGGGTGACCGGAGAGGTTGCAGGGGAGCGGACGGGACGGAATGGTGTTGCTGTGTGGGTGGGGAAGGGAGCGTTTGAAGGGAGGGAAAAATGTGCATTTTTTTATCTCCCGCGCTGGATACTTGAAACTCGTGTTTTGTTTATTTTTCTCCCCTCCCCCCTCCCGTTCGTTTCCACCCCTATCGTCTGCCCCTCCTTTCTCCCCCACTCCCTCTCCACCTCTTTCTTGTTCTCTCAAGGCGGCGGATTTTTGGCCACCAGGACGTGGGAGGGAAGAACGTCTTCTCCTCTCTCGAAATGCTCCGACAAAAGATTTCCATCGTCCGGGGAAAGGACGTCCCGGCGTTGCCGTGTGAACTTGTCGGCGGGAGAACTCGTTCCACCGGCCGTCGGCCGTCCTAAACACTCTGGTTATTTTTTGTCATCACCTTTTCGCGCGGGTGGCTAGATGCGGTCGCCGCAGTTATTCGAAGTTGCGTTGGAGGCATCTAATTAAGCAATGAAGTACTCGAGCGAGTTCTTCGGCCGGCTCAGCATGCGTAGAAATATGTCGGTTAGTTTGTTAGTATTTCCCCGTTTGTTAGTACTCCTCCGTTAGTAAGGTTCTGTCTCCTTTGTAAGGAATATCCATCGGGATGTGTGGTCGTGCAATTTATTATTTTCAGCGAAAAGTCTCCACTGAGTCATACACTACTGGTGCAAATAACTCTTCTAGCCTTGCTTGCTTTACCTACGTTTCAAAACGATTAATGGCACCGTAAAGATGCAATTCACTTGCTAGTTGTAATTAAAAAATTGATATGATTGTGTTCAAATTAAATTAAGTGCTTTTATAATGTAAACAGTTGCCCTTATCCTGTCACAGCGCCCGATAGTTGGATATTAATTGAGTTCGAATGTAAGAGTTCAAGCATGATTTTGCACGGACCTATTTCAATTGTTGAAGGAAAAATCATTTTTGAAGGTTCACCGGACGAAAGGTGTCGCATGATGACGTTGGGAAGTAAGGTGGATGCGTGAAGAAAGACTTTTTTCGGTCTTCATTCTGTGTTTTATTTCTTTTAACCTCGTGTGATAAATGCAAAATTTTCTTGTTCATTTTGCAGCTGATTTAATTTGTGACAGCAGCGTGACATTTGTAAATTTTCATTTCCGATAAACCATAACTGCGACCTCAATACTGAAATGTTGTATCTTATCATAAACTACGGACGCCGAGTCCGTATGAGTGACGGCCGAGTCGAGCGTCTGCAGGAGGGACGTGCTGCTGCGGACTCCCAAGTGTCGTAGCTCTTACTTGGTCGGGAGGCTCACTCACACCCGCCAACCTACCCGCGTCCATTGTGCGTTCTTCATCTTGTCATAAGTATACGTTCCGACTCAGCTCATGTATGGGATGCTGATCTCTCGATTAGAAAGAAGTGCAGTCGAATTTCCTCCCTGATGTTTGTTGTCGGTCAATTGGAACCTAGCACTAATCTTCGTTCTGTACCAGGAGACGTTAGATTAAGGAAATAGTTTTTTTTAGGTGATTCATAGCTTCGTCACCGTTGTTTTACGTATTTTTTTAAATGTTGGCCCTATTCTGTTAAGTCCATCATCATTCTCATCGATATTCCGTGAAATGGTATTCCTAGGGACGTACTCGTATTTTAGGAGTTGAAAAGGGAAACATTTCAACCGGTCCAACCAGCTACTTGAGAGAGTCCTTCCTTTTTGGTTCACTGACGTTTACTGACGTGGATACTGCCACTTGGATGTGCATAGATTCCTCATGCAGTTTCCGAAAATTCTCTGTTCCTCGTCGCTTTATGGAGGTAGTCAAACAACAAAATACCCTTTTTAATACTCGTATTTTGAGGAATGGAATATTATTTGTACGAAAAGTGTGTGAGGAAGACCGTTGCGAAAAGGAAGAACCCGCACGCATTCATTTGTTTCGAAGAAAGGAAATCGCAGCTTATTTCCTTCGCCGCATAGGGAAGCACCAGCTCTGTTCGCGAGAGGAGGCGAGAGAGAGGGAGGGAGAGGGAGGAGGGAGATGTAGGGGTGGGGGGAACAATTACGGTAACGGGTTACTTCCTTTCTCTCCCCATCTTCGCCTTATTCGGTTGGCTGCATCGCCCGGACATATATTTAACCAGACCTTAAAAATGCCACGGCGTACCATTTTTCATATCTTTTTGCCCACGCGAAAGGGAAACAGCACCGTCGATTTTCTGGTGCATCGGATGTGGCCTGCGAGTCTTGCCATGAGGCAATCTCTTCTGCGTGGCTCAAATATGCCTCAGGAGTAATTAAATTGGACTATTGCATACAGTACTAGGTGAGCATAAAAAACAATTGGAAACTCAATTGTAAGGTAATTTGGTGGCATTTTATTTCGTAGTGGGAAAAATTAGGGGGATGCCATCCGTTGCCGAGGCCAATTTTGCTGTTAATGAGTGTTGCGAGTGTTCAATGTAAGAAGGGAATAAAGTCTACGAAATAGGACACTCTGCAAACTGAAAGTTGAAATGTATCTTCACCCTGAGATGCTTAAGTACAAATCACAATAATAATGTAGAAGAAACTGCAGTTCCTAAAGAAATAAATTTTATACTAGCATTGATCACTCTAATTTGATGTGGTATAATTGTATCGTCTGTAACAGAGATGTCCGAGATATAATTCCTTGTGAAGGCTTCCTTAGTAAAATTTGCTGTCGAAGATTCGTGTCGTCCGGGATCCCAACACCATGGGCCTACACGGAAGTCATCCCGGATTTATCTTCGGATGAGCCTTAATAAATGTGTAAAGGATTAATAGCCGTCAAGTCATAATAAAGAGGCATTATGGGCTTTTTTCGGGGTGTTAAGCGAGGCGGTAGAGCGGTGAATATCACAGCCTTCGTGAAATGTATGTTTCAGTTCATAAAAGGCATTGCGGTTTCTCGCAGAGAATATATCGCTCGCGCTGTGCATAGGCCGTAAATGCTGTTAAATGTAATCTGTAGAAACTCATTCTTATAGACTATCAAACAAAGCGGAGTTCCTGCCCATCATTCTTTCTCAGGTCCCGCGTTGTGAAGTGATTGAGGCGATTTACATATCCCCGGGGTATTTTCACACGCCTCCCTGCCGCTCGCTCCTTCTCACCGGTCCGTTGGTCGTTTTAATTTATTCCGAGAGGAAAGGCATTCCGTTCCTCTCTTTTTCAAATTTGGCCAAAAGTGCTCTCTTGGAAGCAGTAAGTTTCGATAGAAACGGAGGGAGATTTTGCAGCTTCGATCGGTGATAATGCTTACAGAAATGAATTCGCCGCGTTATAACAAGCGGGTTAGGCCGGCTGAAAATGAAAATTTTCTGCAGATTATATAGTACCATTGGCGAAGAAACAATTTCTACTTCCTATCTTCATCGTAATAATTAGATCTGAGGATCACAGATAGCGTTGTTCATGGAATATATCCTTCCGTGCAAGTTTCTATGGTTTAAATGACATTTTGAAATACTATATTCATTCTTTCAGAGTGATTAAATGAGTATTGATGTGTCTTTTTAATTTTTTTCTTCCTCCGCGGTAACGTAGTTCCCGTGGTACATTCATTTAGCTTTAATTTCCTTGATTGGCCGATATAATAACCCCAAGATGTGTCGTGAACGTAGAAATGTCCTGTAGAACGTACTCGTACTTTTTGTCCATGACGATTTTCCTATATCCTGGTCTGCATTGATATTTTGTTTTTTTTTATACGAGACTTAGATTCACAATTTTAAAATCCAAGATGCATTTTAAACAAAATGATTAAATAAAGCTAATTAGCTCTTTTAATTGACATTTAATAATGTGGTTTGAGGAAACAACTTTGTGCCAAGTGCACCGAGTCAATCGTGATATGCATTTCCCATCGGTGTCAAGAGGCGATTGTTAGGGAATGTGGAATCCGAGAGCATCTCCGCTTCCACCCTCCCGCTGTATCGCCCGTTAGACTCGAACTTGATCAGCGATGATCATTGTTTGGAGTAACCTTGAGAAGTTTCACGTTTTTGGCTTTCTTCACATTTTTCCAAATTGCCTGGTCTACGGCCGAGAAGAACATTTGACTACTTTACGTGTGTACGGTCCCTTAAAGTTCGTAGTGTACTCTCCGAGAACGAAGAGTTTGTTCATTCGTGTCACTTACCATGGGCACCCTCTATCACAGCATAGATCCACCATCTATCCTATGGTTACAGGAGAGCTGTAGGAGAGTTATCCGAAGCGGTGCCTAGTTATCTCTCGTATGTTTTATATTTCGTCGTTGGTGTACTTTTTTTATTGTACCTTCTAGAATGGAAAGTGATTTCAGTTTGTAACATTTGTCGACTGAATTTGAGTTCATTCAATGGTACTCGAAGTTTTTACGTGAAAATTGAAAGTTACCGTAAAGGGCTGAATCAATGCTTTAAAATTCTAGAAAAGTGGGACAAGCAGCCCGTCGAGTAATTTTGGGAAACCTTTTGTGAAGATTTCTCACGTGGGACTCATATTTAAGTTGTTTCAGTTTTCTGGAATACTTGGATGATATTCGAAGGTTTTTATCTCTCGAGTTCACCTAATTAATGCATGGAATTTCTCTGGAGAGTAGGATCCGTCCTCAGGCGGTACGAGTGTCCTAAGAACGGTATTCCACTTTCTAGGTATCAAAATGTAATTTCTAGGCGATAAGTTATTCGGCGAAGCTAAGAAAGATGGTGAACATTCTTAAGTTTGTGTAATATGTTTATGATGAGTGGTCTGGATTTTTATTTTGAATGGTGTTGTTTATCGTTTCTGCGGTGTGGAAAAGGAGTAGTAATCTGCTCTTCATTGTAGGTAGTGACTGCTTTGCTACTTATTTGAAGTAAATTTCTTCTCTAGATGTCATACTTCAAATTTATATTTTCTGTAACTTCGCTTAATTTACTTGCCGACGTGGTCATAATTTTTTTTCTTGTCACTGCTATAATGGAAATTTCACTTCTATTGTGAACCGCTGAATATTTAGGACATCCTATGCCAAGCTTCAGTGAATTATATGTTAACTGTTGAAGAACAAGTTTATAGTATAATGTAACGTATTTGTGCGCATTTAATGAATAAGATTTGGCAGGAAGAGAGCAGTGATGACAGAAAATTTATTAATTTATAAATATTTATCCTTGTATTGCCGTGTGAAGTATAATGCACCTATTGTATAATAGGCCCATCTTTTCAGGAACTACCGATTAATGTTAGAATACTAAAGATCGATACCTTCTTATTTTTCTGCTCGAAATACACCTTTCGAAAAGTACATGGGCAGTATGTGTTAGCGAAATAACCTTACATAATTTAATGTTGCAAAAGCATTTTGCCCAATAGAATTAAGCGCTGCTATTACTTTCATTCAATATATTTATGTACCGGGCTAGCTGTGTGGACAGATTTTCTTGCCGTGTCACGTAATTATTCCTTGTGGAAAACTCTTAGCGTCGTTAACTTGTCATTTCTTACTGACCTACTCTTTCTCTAGTGTTTCCCATCTAATTACGAAGTCTTAATTATGGCTGTGTACTTCACCACCGATCGATTAATTCACATAGGAGAGGATGCCTTTCTGATCTCGATATTTCAGTGCGCACGATTGGAAATTTGACCCCTCCGGGCTGAAATATTAGCTCTCATGCCTCGAGTCTTCTTTCGTTTCATCATCAGAGGTGGTATGAATAATGTTCTCTCTCCAGACGTCAGCTTTTTAGACATTCATATGTGTAATACTCTCCTAGTTTAACTTAGTTTCTCAATGAGCCGTTACCTGTCGGCTTCACCCATCATTGTAACCTCTGTTATAGCATAGTTTACTCTAAATCTTAAGTTTCTCGTCTCTCACAAACAACACGCACACGGATGTGAGGTTTTTTGGAATGTCATGGTTTTATCTTGTATGTTAAATGACCGGTTGGGGTGGGTTCTCGCTCACCGGGACGGTGTATGTGTGTCCGTATGGGACGACAATGAACGCTGAACCCGAGTATGACGTTGAATCGCGACCATTTGTTAGGGAAGTGTTAAAAATTAGTGTTAGTTTACGTTGTCCAAATATCGTTTGTAATCTCTAATAAATGGATTAATTGAGATGCACTAGTGTTAACGTTGGGTTCCAATAAAATCAGAAATATTTTTTTTATAAACTAAAGTTGAAATTTTCATTCCAGTACGGTGTGGACAAATAATTTTTCCATCGTTCCGATTTGCGCGAACTAGAGTGCGGAAATTTTGACTCTATTTCATGTGAAATCTTCATCTTGAGGGAGTTCGAGGAGAAAATGTCTTACTAGTCCAGGTCCCCTCCCGCGTGGGGAAGTCGATTCCCATGCCGGGTTCTGAAGGACGAGGTAAATGGACAAAATAGCCCGCTCTAATTATAACCTCCTAATTTTCGCTTGTTAAAATGGATGACATTTAATCTAAATTCAGAAAGAGTTTTTATCTGTGGTGATGATGAATTTTTTCTCGATGAAGTCAGAATAAGTAATATTTCGTGTAATGTATTTACATAAAGTATAAATTCCTTTAAATATGCTTTAAATGAGTTACTTTTATTTACCGTTCAGAAATTTGCAGAATTATATAACATAAGTTTGTATTTTGTGCGCGCGCGCATTATGGATATGTTCTCTCTGCACCGCTTCCCAAGAACATGAGTTGCACGTGGCTTAAATGATCTGGAATAATTTCATATTTTGCGGTCGTTTCCATATTATTCCGTATTTCATGCCGTGATGAAAAGCAGAATCATGACCATCACATTTTCAATACAATTAACATTTAGGACCAACCACTCGGTTAAATTCCAAGTGATTGAATAGTGTAATGATTTTAGTCCTGACAAATTCATTTTGAAAACTTGGGTGATACAGATGTATATATTTCCGTCAACATAATTAGTGTGATTATCGGTGTGAAACGAGTGTGATTTGGTGGCACTACTTTCAGAGGTCGTTGCACCGTAGACATTGAGTCATTAGTTTTGTTTTTGAGATCTGCGGCAGAAGTGGTGATAAAGTCAAAAGAAGTGCATGGTATGCGGGAGTGATACGAAAAGACCCGTGGGTCTGCATTCTATACTGCCCTGAATGCAGAATTGAACTATGGAGAAATGGCCATGGGAAGGACAACTTATTTGTGAACTCAAAAATCCTTTCTTATGAAAACTGCCCACGGAATGAAGAAATACGTCTTTGAAGGTGATGTCATTAATGGCAAATAGATCTGAAAATTGTGCTATTTTAGGCACGTACACGTTGACACGTCTTTGAGTGGCAAATATTTTTAACGTGATACTTTTTTGACCTAAAGATAGGTGTATTCGGCACGCGGTAGATTATATGCATTGCAAATAAGTAGCGGATGGGAATATTTTCCATCACAATTATTTTTAGGGATATGTACGGTGCTTAGGAGCTATCCCTCGCTCGGAGCACGGAATGATAGACCGGAAGTACCATCATGTTTCGTTATTTCAGTTTCAGTTGTTAGTTGAACATTTTTCCGAAATATATATTTGGAAATGCTAGTGTTGTGCTGTGGTTGGATTAATGTCGCCAAATCGTTTCGCAATGTTATCGGAGTTGTTGAATGAAAAAAAATATTTCCGACTATGGTCTTCCTTGTTTTCTGAAGCGTAAGTGAGATACTTCTCTCTATCTACTGCTCCTAGTGCTTTCGTCCCTTAATCTCTGCAAGCTCTGTGGTCGTCTGGCGACGGAGGTGAACTCCACCCTAGGAAATGAAGGTGCGACGACGCCTCTCTGACCAATCTCTGGTTTTCGCTCCTTGGGATTCGTGGAACGTCATCCTCCGATAATATTATTTCATAAAACCACATTTACATCTAATGACTGCACTTTTTAGAATCGACGAATACACTCGCAGCTCGTCATTTCCTCGGTATAATTCTGTCATTTGTACGAGAGGTAATGGTATCTCTCTATTTAAGATGACCATAACTGATACTTGCTTCCGTTCTCAGTTCTGCCGCTTGAAAAAAAAGCTTTTAAGTTAGAATTTGAAGCTTTTCAACTCCGCTCTTCTACATTTCTTAGTGTTTTGTGTTAAATTTGGACTGAGATAAATGAATAGCGGGTCCCCCCATTCGGTCTATAGGCATTTTTTTTCTTTTATAGAAATGACCATTGGTCCGTTGTCTCCAAGGATTTTCATTTTAAACTTAAATTTGAACGAAAGGCTGTTACAATTCGCAGAGCAAGCACATAAAATTGTTTTTTATAGATAAAAGCTGTGACGAGCGCCATGTGGCTGAACGTCCTGTTTTTCCTTTTGTTGTGACGTTTTGTTGGTGCGCTGATTTATTCTGTGTTAGCTGCGAATATGGATGTTTTAGTGTTCTGCAAGCCACCGATAGGGTGCGTGGCAGGGGGTGAATACACACCAGACTAATTTAGACCCGAATATTTTTACCCCTACCACGGTCGAACAATGTTATTCTGATCCTTTATCGTACGTGGAAAAAATGACATCCCACCATGACAGAGATGAGGATAATATTTGATGGTGGTGTTGAAGCAAAATTTACAACTAACCGGGACAATTAAAAACAATATATAAAAATGTGTAGTGCCTGATCAAGCGGGCTGGGTTTAAGAATCAGTAGGGTACAAGTAAATGTATTAGTGTATTCAGTTAAGGTCTTCTTACAGCATTGTTTATAATCATGGATTTTGCTTCGAGAAACTTGGTAAGAATCATTCCGTCCTGTCCAATATTCGCCCATTGTTCAAATTGTTAGTGTCCATATCCATTTTTTTCTGTTTACCGCTGAGAATATCTTTAAGATATAGATTCATTTAAACATAAGGCATTAGCATAATTTTACCATTCGTGTAACAATGTGTTTTCAATTTTTATGTGCATTTTGTCATTTAAAGGTGGCATAATTTGTCAGATGCGAAGTATTCATTGGCGCAAAGCGTCTTGCTCTAGTATTTATAGTAGCCCGAGATAGTTCGCTTGACGAAAAACTGGCGTAGAATGGAAATTTTATTAAGCAGCAAAATATTTACTTTTCCTATCACACTTTCACGTTGAACTTCATATCGGATCCATTTGACTCCTTCCTGAGTTGTTTCGACTTTCGCGCGAACCAGACGCAATTTTGGTATAGTGTGAGTTGAAGTTGACGCTATTCTGTTAATAGAGTTTAATCAACATACCTTATAGTATTTAGAATTAAGAAATTGGCCGGAAGTATTGAATTGCATTAAGGAGAAGAAGGCATGTGCATTTATCGATACGCTATCTTAAAACTCACGTTCACGAAATCATTTTAATTTCGTGCTTCTTTTTCTTTCATCATTCTTGGACCTGTATCTTTGAGGCCGTGAAAGGATCTAAAGCTAACTTCTGAGAAGACGTCAAGCTAATTTGATGGGGCGCATTACAGAAGGAAGTGTGCATTAAAAGGGTAAAGATTAGTAGGTGGTAAAAGCAGTAACAAGTTGAATTTACTTCATTACAGGTGAAAAATGACGTTGAGGGCTAGGGATAAATTCAAAGAGAGTCAAACGAGAGACATCATTTATGTAATAGAACAAGTAGTAACAGTAGCGTTGCGACGGTACAGATTTTTACTATAATCACTCATTTCCTGTAATGCATTGAAAAAATGAAATCGTTATTTTTCGTTTTTCCGGCTGCATACAAGTCGGTGTGAAGAAAATATTTCATACAATCCCGTAAATTTTGTTTAAACGCACATTTGTCCGTTTAAATTCGTTAATTTCGAAAGTAACCTCTAACATAATAATTTAATTAAAAAGGGGAACTCTCGTCAGCGGTTTTCATCTATTGGACTGACCTAATGAGCGACCTACGCAACTAATTAGGACGGAGGGCATGTCGCCGTCGTCGGGCCGGCCGCCATTTCCATTTGGGTGTTTTACGGCGAGTGAGATCAGCCGCGTGGGCCACCCACCCCTTCCCCTCCCTCCGCCCCCACCCCTCCCTGGCTTTCTCAGCCTGGGGAGCCCGAGGCCGTGGGTGGGTGGGAGACTACTCGAGCCCCGCTGCTCGATTCTTCTGATCGTTAATCGGGAATAATATGGCGGCCGTTCCTTCGTTCGGATTCAGCCTCACGCAAAAATAGTACATCCGCCCTGTAACTATTAGCTGCCTGTCGTAGTGAGAATGCATTTAAAGTGAGTAAACGACATTGAATTATTAGCTGCGTCCGGATTTTGTTAAAAAAATCAAGTGTCGTATAATCTTGGTAACCCGGCCGCAAACCTATTTCGCTAACCGGGGTGGTGGCAAAAATTGATAACTGTGTCGTTGAACAAGTGCCAGCCTAATGCAACCATGACGTTCCTTTTGAATTAGTGGTATTTGCATCGGGAGTGGTTCGATGCTGAGAAAATATCACGCTAAAATTTTCTATTGTGTTGTTAGCAAGAGGTTTGCTTCGGAGAAGTTAGCGATTGAAATTCGTGAATCTTTTGGGTATGGTGTGTCGGGCTGAAAGAGATATCATTCCATGGCTTCACTTTGCCAAAAGGTGTCTATTAATTCGCAAGAGTACACAATCTTTAATGCAAGCCGTCGTTCCACGTGCATTTCGGATGCCGTGCGAGGCTGAATGTAAAACGAGCTGGGGTGTGCGCCCCTCGCCTCTCTTCTCCCTTCCTCTGGCTCGTTCGTGCATCCATTTGTAACACTCCTTCGGACGTTTGGTCCTTCGGGGGTCGGAGCCCTGCTGCGTCTCAAGGCCTTGCTGCGGAGAGTATTCGCGAGGGATCGTCCAAGCCTCATCGTCCACCCACTCGGAGGGAGGGGGTTCGGGATTAGTCTTGCGTGCGCTTTGCATTCCCTCCTCCCTTTTCTTCCCCGTCGTTTGCGAGCGCACTGGGTGTGTGGATTCTAGAATGGTGGTGAAGAGACACTGGGACCCGGGTGTTGTAAAAGGTAGGGGTCGTTCTGTGGGAGAGACTCCGGGAGGCTAGGTTTAGAGCGCGTCCTTGCCCGTGGAGATGGCACCGTTACTAAAGTGGCCGAAATGCGCGACACTGCCGTTAAAAACGGGGCGCGTACGCGCCTTACACGAAATTAAATCAATAGAGCGGAATCCCCCACGAAGCAGCCCGCCGCCGCCTTGCCCGAAACCCATGAGTCGTTCGTTCGTTCGTGGGGGCGAGGAGAGGACTCGGGGGGCCGGGGAGGGGGGAGCCCGGGGGAGGAGAGAGGGACGTGGCGGCGGCGGTAGGTGGTGGTGGCACTGAGGCAGGCCCGAGTGTAGCAGCTGTGTGGGAGGGAGCAGTGCCCACGGAAATTCTCCCAAAATCCAGTGTCGGCGAAAAATCCCCTTCGGTCGCAGTAGCGCTGCATTTGAGCGAAATCGGAGGAATGGGGATATTGATGTTTCAGACGGCGATGGACTTATAACAGCCAGAGTAAATTATCGTTAATCATTTGCAATTTTCCTGCAGTACCTGCCTGCATTGCCCAGCCCATTCGCTGTAGTAACTTAACGAGAAGCGGTCTTCCCCCCCCTCCCCCGCCCGTAGATTCAATTATGTGTTTTGATGATATGCACGTAGTGCCAATTGCTAGTCATTTGTTTTACTGTATGAGTAGGGAGACTAAATAATGCCAAAATGGGCCGCAGATGTAGGAAAACGCGAAAATGCATGTCCATGACTGCTGAGCTAATTTTTAGTTATCCATTTTTTCCAATTAATTTGAGTTTCAGACGCTGACATCTCTAGATCCCCAATGTCCTTCGATGAAAGTTGACCGTTAAAAAAAAGTGTATGAGCATATATTTACGATCATGTTGTTCAGATAAATTTTCAATCATTCAATTAATTGAAGTTAAAAATTCACGTATGAGAGGTTTATTGTCCATTATTTATAGCTTCTAAAATGTCCATTCCACTTATTTAAAGTTTAAAAAAACGTTTTGCTTCTAACTTGGTGTGCGTGGCAATGCTGGCCTCTTTTGCTTTCCGGATGATCGCTTGTTTTTGCATTATGGACATTTTTTCTCCTACGGAATATTTCGGGGGAGGTCTACCCTTCGCCCCCCCCCCCCCCCTCCGGATCTCAACCTTCCGAGGGAGTGGAATTCCGGACGACTCCTGCAGAGAGCGAGACGAACACTCGTCCCGGCGGCCTTTTTTCAGTTTCACCGTAGGAGAGCGTAAATGTCATTGTAGTGCTACCAAATCACGACAAATCCGCCCATCCAACCCTTATATTTTAGTCTACATGTATTTTTCATATTCACGATCGGAGTTAGTTGTACATGTTAGCGCTGTGAGTTCAGAACGCGTCATCACCCGGTTTTAATCTTTAAAATTAGTATGCTATCAAATTCATTAATTCCTAAAAATCGTATTTCGCATATCTTATCATGTTTTCTCATACTGAAGATGGCTTTTTTCCACCCTTTTCATCGAGTCTCTTTTTATATCAATAGTTATCAATCAATAAGTTATTATTGCATTATTTTTACAATGTATGGATTGGAGAATATAAACTTGGGGCGTGATAAGCTCTTCCGATTTCTATAATTATTTTCAAAATACCGGAATATATATAGTATTCTGGAAACTTGTTACATAATGTTCCGATGTGTATGGGGTGAAAGTGAAATGACGAGGTTCTCTGAAAACTTCTATTAATATCCGCTAGGTTTATGTAATGTACCTAATATGACGTACTCAATGGACAAAATGTGTTACTCAAACAAGTTTTTTTTGCTCGAGAAGTGATTAAATAACATGTTGGTCACGTAAAACTCCTTATTTTTTTGATGATCGAGTTGAATTGACGGATTGTCTTGTCAGTTATAGGATGTAACCCCCTGTTCATGTTAGCATTTTGCGACGTAACGGTCAAATTCCAATAAATTCTTCTCAGTGCCTTCATATAATAAGTGTGTGTTAATGATATTTATGCGAAAATGTATTTTTTTATATTTACTCAACATTACGCAGCATATCTCCTGTATTACTTGGTCGTATTCGCTTCTTTAGGTCCAGAAACATTCGTGCTATCGCAATTTCGACGCAAATGCGATCGAAGGGTGGCCAGAATAGCATTTACCTACTTAGAAACTTACCTCTTATCTGGTTTGTAGTAAAACTCGACGTTCATGCTGCGACTTCTCAGTAGAGAGTTAGTTAACGTTGGTATGCAGATTCATATTTCTGCTCATTTTTCCTCCTTTGTTTGCGGGATCCTTTAAGAGGGAGGGGATAATCGGCTCTGTGCATCCCAAGGGTTGCGAAATCGGATGGCGATTGCGATAGAACGCATTTTCGAAAGAAGGAAGGAAGCGTTCCCGGTGCTTTTATATTTTTACTCGATCGCCCTCTTCTATCTAACTGGATGGATGGAGACCGTGGAGGGGCGGGTGGGGAGGAGGAGACGGGCGGGGGGGAGTCCTCCTCAACGTGCAGGGGGGTTGTTGACAAAGCGGCTGATTATGCGTTGTTTGTGGGACTTGCAGCCAGACTCACACAGAGTTTTCCACGCAGAGTAAATATGTGCACACTTACACGTGTTTGCGTCCCGATGGCATTAAAGTCAGGCAAGGGACACATATAGTGACGTTCCTCCCGTTGTAGTTCTCGCTGAAGCAACTCTTCTAGTTTTGAGAGAGACTGTTGAAAAGGAGTTGTATACTCGAGGGTTCTTGAATTTTTTTTTAAATTTTTACAATTCAGAGGTATTATTGAAAAAAATATTTTGTCGTTGCTTTAATTTAGTGAGACCTTGACACAATTGAAATTACGAGGGCTGATTTAATTGGTAGTTGCAAGGGTACTCTGTCGCATATGATTTAAAATATTTGACTGGGAGTCGGAAATATTTGTTGCGGCGCTTTATTTGATTTGCACAGTGTTTTTGGATTTTTTTGCATTGGTTCGCTCTCGATATAATTTTAAGTTTGCCGAAACAGCTTCCCATAAACCGTGGTCGTTTATTTTAAAGCGTTTTACTCAGGCGCTAAGCATTTAAATGACACGTCCACTTTAAGCGGTAATAAGATGTAAAACAGTTTCATTTTTATGTCACTTTGTCGGCCAATTACGGAGCATCGGCATGCTTCGCATTTTGTTTGCTGAGTCAGCATAATTACACCCCACAAGCGAGAGAGGTGATATATGCGTGAAAAAGGGACATTGAACTTATGGTTGGGAATTACGTACGCCTTCCGCCGTGTTGCCATCACAAATTTGAGTTAAAGAGGCCTGACCTATATTTTCATGGCGATAAAATATTATTTTGCTGTTATGAATGAAAGTCTCCCATTTGTGGCGTGAATAAATTTTGAATGAATGGAATTGTAACATAGCTACTCAGTGATATGTTATTCAATTTCAATATGGAATATTATGCGCACGTAATTTTTAACCCGTGTCCAGTTTTTGTCGGCTATTTGGCAAATGTTTGTGATGCTCTCACGCGTTCACTTCCAACTTTTTGGAGAGAATTCTCATTATTTTTCACATTTCAGTTGGATGACTAGTAAACACTTGCGCTATATTGGTAATCTCCATCTGGGATCCTTCGAAGAGGTATCCAATATCTATATTTTCGACAAAACTTCTGGGCAATTATCAGACCTTCATTTATTCTCAGTCGAATTCCCTCATTTAATTTTTATTTCGCCCTCGAAATGCATTTATGATGGTCTAATATTCATTGTGAGTGAATGTTTGGTAGCTGGTGTCCGAGTGATCCCTCGCGGAGCGTGATTTCAGGTGGTGACTTTGGGGATCACAAATGTCTTCAAAGGCGAATTGGTTCCCAGTGGTTGCGTACGCATTGGATAAGGGCGTCCGTTCCGCTATACTATTTGCCTCATCATGAGACAATTGGCAAAAACCTCGCATGTAAGCCTCGAAGTGGGCAAAAACTAAATATAAGCCAGGAAATGTATTCTTTTCACTCGTATGGAAACGAACTTTTACGTAATCGATGCCTGGTTTCAATAACTTAAATGCAGTAACAATGAAGGCAAAATTTATTTGGAACATTTCGTCTCCTACCTTTCCCACAAATAGAGCTATTAGATCACTGGCACGCCTTCTGCACAAAAAAACTATTAATAACCAATTTGACTTTCTAGTTACTCCTTTCGAACGTAGTATTTGCTTTTGCGTATGCTGGAGCAAATTCATTAAATATATGCTCATTATCTGGTTTTCATTCGAGAGCGTATGTGAATGCATGTAATCAGTACCCACTCGCTACTTCATTTGATAAATTTGAGTACTTAGGAGTTTGCATTCGTTGTGGTAATTTTCGAAAATTTAAAATACTTAGGGATCGAGATGGTGCGGTGGCTATCGTACTGGCTTCCCAACCTGAGGGCCCGGATTCGAATCCTGGCGACGTCGAATATTTTTCAGTGTTATCTCGATCCCTACTTGAGGTGCTTTGTGGAGGGCACTTGGAGTGAGTACGCCGTCCGTCGGATGGGACCTTAAGCTGCGGACCCCTTGGCGCCTTTTCGTTAAGAGTAGCCTTATACCGACGCCGGGTTTCTCTCCACCCTTCTTCCTTTCCTGTCCATCCCTAATGGCGCAAATGACCTCAGCTGTCGGTCGTCTCCCCAAAAATACTACTACCACTACTATGAAAATACTTAGCAACGAAGCCATTCTTTTTGTTGTCTTCCAAGCTGCGATGAAACAATTCTCAGGAATGACTAAGCATAGTGCCATAATCTCAAATATTTGTTCAGTTATTTGCGTAGTATTCATTTGGATTTCATGTTGAGCAGGTTCTGATTTTATGGTGAATGCGGCTATTGCGTGTATTCATTTTTGTTGGTATTCTATTTTCGTAGTCTTTCTGGATAGTGGAAGGACGTTACGTAGCCATTCTATTGTTCCGTGAGAGGGCTTAGATGGTCTCTGAAATTATTATTGTTCCGATGGGCAGATGTCGAAAATATTTTGACCAATTGAGATTATAAATAATGCGAAAGATATGGTGATCTTCGGTTATTTTTGGTAGTCTTGGCGATCGCTATATGTTGTACTACTTATAAAAGCGGGCTTGTTTTACGGTTTTCAATTTTGAGGTTACGATACTTGACTAAAGGCTCGCAGTAACCATCGGTTTCCCTCGCGAATCACGAGAATCCAGGATGCCGCGAACGCTCTTCCTCACAGAAACGGTGTATTTTTAAAATTTCAGCTTAATTCTCCCTACTAATCGATTCGCAGTGGCCGATTTTGATCATATGATATTGTTCAGGGGAAGCCGAAGGGTGTTCCGAAGATTGGGGGGGGTGTGTGCTTCGAATCGCCGAATTCAGGGCCCACGTGTCCGTTTTGAAGAGCCGAGGCATGCTTAAACGGGTACATACATGTCTGTCGCCTCGTCGATCGCGAGGCCTTCACTCGCGTGAGTGATGCCCCGTTGTAATTTTTGAAGAAAAAAAACAGTCCTCTCGGTGATTAACGATCGCTCGAAATTAAAAGGGAGAGTGGGTGGAAATAAATTCTTGGCAGGGCACGCGGGGTTACAACAACGGCAAAGCGAGATTAAAGCGGCTGCTTCCCTCGCTTGAATCGATCACGAGTCAGGAACGCGCGGAGTCGCCGCCAAGACGACGCTCTCGATCTCACGGCACACACGCATCGACCGCGGATAATGTACGTATGCCTATGTACGTGGGCGGTCTGAAAAGTTTCCGACCTCAAAAATTTCCGAAAAAAATATCTTGTATCTTTTTAGGTGGGAAACTTTTCAGATCACCCTTGTATGTACGCGGACGCGATTTCCCACTCCTTTCGAGAATACCTGGAGCCCCCCCCCCCACTTGCCAGTGATTATTCGCCTACTGCCGTCCCTGGGTCTTCCTTCCCCGCGTGCTTCGTCGAAAGTGTTCTGAATGGACGAAATTGCTCTCGATTTCATTTGAGCGAAGAATTCGATAACCTGTTTCAATTTTATTAGATTAATCGAACCCTTATATTTTGCTTTTAATTCGAATGAAAAACAATGATATGGACGTTAGGCACCATCGTTCTAGTTTTGCATTGACCATCAAAGCTTTCATTTGAAATCAATCCCGATTTATTCTGGTTGTTAGATGAGAAATTGCTTAATCATCCAAGTCATTCGAACCTTAATATAATACACATCATATGAATCCTCGTGTGTCATTTAGAATACATTCACTGATTGCATCAGCGAATCTATCGACCAGTTGAAGGAGTTATTAGTTGGAAGCATTCGATTCAGTTATTTACATGGATTGAATTAGAGTGGAAAGGTAATGCTTGGAAAGGTTCACCGTCCGGCTTCGCAGTGTTTTTAGGCGTTCCGGTGAGGGGTATGTGCTCAATAAAGCGGAACTGCCGAGTCCTGTTTCGTTTTGAAGCCGACCTGCTACTTTTCCGACATAGAGCATAGTAATATTTGTCAGCGCGGGATGCAATCGGAAGATTGGGAGTCGAAAAACATGCATCTTCCTGCGCGCTCAGTTTCTTTGCGCGGGTGACTACAAGCCTTCCTCCTCTTCTCTTCCCTGCATCTCATCTTCCATCCTCCCTCCCGCCCCTCATTATCCCATCCCCCCCTCCCCCACTCCCGCCTATCCCTCTTTTCCCACACACCCCCTTTCCTTCCGCTGAACCCTCGCCGACCCAAACCCCCCTCCCCCGACACTTCTCCTCCAACCCACTCCACCGCCTCCCCTCCCCGTCCTTTCCTGAAAAAATACCACCCGGACATTTTCCCTCCATTCCCCCTTTCCGAAACCCTCCGCCCCCCGCACAACCCTCCACACCCTTCACCTCCCCCGGTCACCTTTTTCGCTTTGCTCGGCTGCGAGTTGCTCCCTCCCCGCGCGTCTTCGACGACCGCCAGGTAGCCGCGTGGCCTCCTTCTCAATCCTTTCAAAATGCGAATGCGCCACCCCGCTATATTCCCTTCCCCCCCGCCCCCCTTTTGCCCTCCCCCCCCCACACGCACTCACTCTACCCCCTTTCGTTCCATTTGCTGCGTCCCTCTCCGCCTCCTTCGCACACGCAAGCCATCGTCTTCCCACATTCTCGCTTCTCCCTGCAACTGATTTGTAAGAACGTATTACCGCACTGCGAGACGCCACAAGGTGTTTGTCGTGTCGCTGGGACGGGGAGGGGGGTAGAAGGAGGAGGGATCGTCATGGATGTCATTAATGCGCCGCCTATCGAAAGTAGACTTGAAGGTGGATGCCTTCCTATGAACCCTTTGGCTAATCTGGGAGGAGGGATCTTCTCGTTTCCGGGAGTCAGTGGCCCGGCGTCGTCATTATCATACACTTTCGATGGCGTAAAATGAATACGGGTCTATTGAGTAAGCGAGAGAGCAGTCAAAATTCACATTCATGGGAGTGAGTATCTACTCTCCAAGTGTATACCTTTTGGAGTGGTTGTACGTATGCGTTCAATACTTCGGTTGCCTAGTGTTTCTGTAAATGTTGTCGCCCGGTAGAAGTTTTCATTCCTCGACACATAGGCGTTCCGTCTCCTTTCAAACTCCTTCTTTTGGTGCAAGGGTGACCCTTCCGCCAGTGCATCCGGTCTTCTGG
The DNA here is from genome assembly GCA_037158775.1 of Hetaerina titia. NCBI lineage: Eukaryota > Metazoa > Arthropoda > Insecta > Odonata > Calopterygidae > Hetaerina > Hetaerina titia. The sequence goes on from CM073768.1 coordinate 137,063,826, forward strand.
ATTGTTATGCAGTTTCCGTGGTCTCTTCAATTAATATCGATGGCCAGGCTCACCTTCCAGAGTTTTTGGAGGCGACTCTTAGAGGATGCGGGGCGAGGAATCCATCCGTGAGTGACGAGGTTTTTCCTCCCTCTCGGGACGCTCTCCCCGGCTTTCGGGTTATCCGCTGGCGCCGTCGACATGACGCGGTGGCGAGGCTCGTAAAAACGGAAGGGGAGCTTAAAAAAGGGGGGAAGGGCCGCCGGTTGTGCTGGCTCGTAAGCAGCAGCCACCCGCCCTTGCCTCGTGCAGGGGGGGGTCGACCAACCTCCTCCTTCCACCTCCACTCCCCCGGGCCCCTCCTCACCTTCCTACCCCACAGCCCCTCCCCCCCCACCCAGGCCTTTTCTTTTGGTGGAGACGAGCGCTCTGATTCCACTGCCGTCGTCCTAGGTGCGGCGCGTCTTCTTTTGGGCAATCGCCGCCTAAATTATCGCTTGGTGCGCTGCAGTCGCTCCAAAATGGCGCCCCACACAAAGGATGACAGCCAGCTGACTCTTGAGTTGCCCCGCTCCGATGTTCAATTGGACCATAGGGGAGGGAGGGGTGGGCAACGTTGTCCGCGCGCCCACATAGAGAGGAGAAAATATTAGTGGTCTTCTGCTGCGGCAGTATCCCAATGTTAATTTAGGATCAGAATGATTGACAGAATAACCGGGAGATTTATTTTAGTTCAGGTCTTAATATGATCTCCGAGGACCAGTCCGTTGTATCTTCCCCTCAATGTGTCAATCATGCAGAATGACAGAACACGTACGTAAAGTGATGGATAGAGGATTTATTGGCATCTCTGGCTCTAAATATGTTAATTCCATAGATCTCCCTCTGTTGAAAATTAACTTGGTGGAGAGGAGATCAACTACGGGCGTACTTGATCCTTATTTGTTCTGTTTTGCAAGACGAAAGCACCGAATCATTGTCCTTAAAACTTTGTTATACGAAGCCCAATATAACGGGGCTGCAAGCGCCGTGACTACTAATAATTGGAGATCGTTTCCAAGACTCGTGATTTCAAAACTGTTCAAAAAGGACGTGTCCCCCGCTGGCAGAATGGACGATCAGTTAGGGAATCGACTTCCCACTGCTCCACGTTACCGGCCGCGCAAGGTATTTAATAAACCAAATCTCTGGTCACCTAATGAACTGTGATGGGTTGGCTGAATTTATGGGTTGGCTTTTTTGGAGAGTTGAAGAAATGAAAAAATAATAAGAAATCGTGCAGCGTTTGCCGAATGATTCGTTTCTAAATGCTCCGCCGATTATTAGCACTTCATTATAATTCGTTAATCCGTCGTATGGCGTAGTGACTAAAGGGTGACAGGTTGTTATTGAGAGCCGAAAAATCTGATTTCTACAACAGTCTTATAAAACTTACAGCATTTGCTACTGAAAAAGTTCCCGAAGTAGTTTTCTTGAAAATGGACGTTGCTTCCTTGGTAAAAATCAGGATGATAAAATTTTCCTGTTCATTTTATCAAAATGTTTTCGTGTCATCTTTTTAAACAAAAGCGATACCCTGCACTTGGATAAACTATTCAGTAAACGCCCAATTGGGACTGTCACAGGTAAGCGGTAGCGTACCGGTCATACAATGATGAAGGTGATCCGTTACAGTGACTCACTGGGAAGAGCGACTAATGGGAGAGCCGATGTGTGTGGTTGATCGGTCAACTGAGGGAGTTTTCACGTGTCACTCAACCATCATGGTTTATAAGGGGACCGGTTAACTCGCTATTAAATATAAATCTCTTTAGAACCAACTACTATACCTTATTTGGACCTTTGATATGTTAGTTCTAATGGCATGGATTTTCTTAATCAGTTACTCCGTTCGGCATTTATAAATCGTCTTTTAGTTTTATCCATTCCTTGGTTACAAATGCCATTGTGCCAACTAATTTGTCTCCCGTATTTAGACGAGGGAAGGGGCAAATACCCAGTGCAAACATCGCAAACGACGAGAGAGAACTAGCATCTCCAGACGCCTCGGAATTCTCAGCGGTCGTCAGCCGCTCATTCCTGTCGTGCGAGTCGAGCGTTTTGCCGCCTCCCTTTAGGTTTCCTTCAGCTGCCTCCCGAGGATAATCCAAGCCTCTCCCGCCACCTTTCCCATCTCACCACTTCCCGATATTTAGGGAGGAAGGAGGAGGTTTCCTCTTCTTGGATTCGTCGTCAGCTCTTTCTCACATGGCTACTGTAAGCCCTGGCTGCCGGCAAATTAGTCGGCCAGGGCCGCTCGGAGGAAGGGAGAAAATATACCAGGCTTGCTGTATGACAAAAAATGTGTGAACCCGTGGTATCGTGCGGGTTGGGGAGGCACGTGTATCGGTGACGCCGTTCGCCACCGCATTGTTGACGGATGGTTCGTCGTTGAAACTTTCCCTCCACTCCTGTATCAAACCAAGTTGATTAATGCGTAGGTAGCAAGGCTTTGCGCATTCAATGTGCCCTTATATATATATATATATATATATATATATATATATATATATATATTTTCGCCCCTCTCCTCAAACCATCGGGAGACCCGACCGGCCTCCCACGCCTCTTCCCACTCCCCTCCTTCCGTTCTCAACCCCCCCTTCTCTCTCTCTCTCAACTGCTAGTTCCACTCCCCGACAGTAGCCCCCTCCTCACACGGTAGTCCGTCCATCCGTCCTCGTCCGTTTTTAAGCTCTCTCCCTCGAACCATTTCCCGCCTCCTCGTCCCCACTCTCCCCTCGCTCGACTCCTCACGACAGCCTTCCTCTCCCGCTGCGCTTTCGAATGCCAATGCTTTAAAACCGGTAGAATTCTTCGTTTCCCACCACCCGACCAGCTCGCCATCTTCTTCATCCTCGCTTCCCCAGCGGCGTTCTTTTCGTCCTTGCCATGTCCCTTCCTCCCTCCCATCCCGCTTCCCCCTCTCGCTGGGGAAGGAGAAGCACTTGGGGCGGAGTGGATGATGTTTATGGGAAATGATTCCTTACCTATGATCACACCCCAATAGGCACATGGTGCTGTTTGTTTCGCGAAGTATTAGGAAGCAGATATTTTCCGCATTACGTGGCGCCGTAGTAACCCCCTCACTCCCTTGTCCCCTTAGGTGTCTCTACTTTTGTGGTGCATACGTATTCGACCCGTGTTCCGATTCCTTGCCACATTTTTTATGCACGTAGATATCACAATTTGCATTCTCTGTAACATTGTTTTCGATTTAGCTCGCAACTTCATCTTGATTCAGATGCTACAAAATCCCCCTTAATGGTGTAGTTCTTTTATTGTTTTTACAACATTAAAGGTAGACTTTTGTAGAATAATAATTTTGTTTAATTTGTTTGGAGAGAACAAGATTGAACGTTGGACACTCTTCTGTGTGTGGCTATTAATATCATCGTAATGCACGGTTGACAATTTTAATCACGTAAAATGTTTGTCTCATAAATAGGGGCAATGTTCTTTAAATGAACTGATTTTATCAAGTAAATCAATAATATGTACTATTGTGTTAATTCTTGATTTCGCGCAGTATTAAGACCATATTTAGCCTTTTCATTGGGAGAATATAGTCTTAGTTATTTTCGATGAGAAAGAAATTCTTGCAATTTTGATTTTCCCATCGACTACAGTAATCAGCTCGAGAGTTAATTTGATGGGTAGGGATGAAGCTCACCTCGTACCAATCCCTACGGCGTATGGAATTCGCGTGTCGGAGTGGCGGAGCCAGATGCCTACCGCCTGCGGTTCAGAAGAAAGATCTGTTTGGCGAAAAATTGCTCGTTCTGGGGAAAGCCCGAGTGTGCCCAGTTTCAATCGGATATGAATCCGGGTAGTATTCAAGTGCTAAAATTGCAGTTGGTTAAATATTCTCGGATATTGGACTTGGTTCTATAATTAATTGTCCGATAATTGAAATCAACATTTGCAATTTATATATATTTTCGCTCAGACTCCTTAAGAGGTCATCAGAATCCGCGCAATGCATCCTTCTGTTCCTTTAATAGTTCCGTATGGAAATATTTTGAATCTGATTAAACCATCACCTACTTGACGTACAGTTTGCCGGCCTATCGACAGTTTCCGCTCCGGGACCTCCTCCCAAACTACCGTTTGGATTCCACTTTCGTCATCCGCAGTAGTACCCGAGAAAACCGAAGGAGCGTTCCGATCGCCGCAGCCGATTCAATCACCAGAGCACTCCTCTCTCCCCCCGCGCCGCTTCTCAACCCTCGCCGCCATCCTTTCCTCCTCCTACCCCCGCCCCCCTTAACCTTCTCCCCCTTTCGATCGAGCCTCTCGAAGCGATTTCCGCGAGGGCGCGGGTGGAGGGTGCTTCTCGGACCAACGGGTGTGGCTGAATATTTGCGGGCATGGCGGGGGACTGCTGACAAAAGGGGGGGAAGGGGTCCAGTAGGCGATGGAAAGTCAGGGGGGGTGGGTGAGGGGGACGATTTTGTTACTTTTTTCACGATGATGGCGGCTCGCTTTCTAGGAGGACGGCGCGCGATTGTAATTTTCCTCCATGAACTGTTTCATCCCCCCCCTCTTCCCCCCCCCTGGAAGCGCGGGTCGGAATTCATTCTCTCCCGAATGCCGGGGGGGACGTGCCTCCCCCGCAACCCCCCTCCCCAACCCCTCTTTATTTTCTCAGTGTTTTTAAGAGTGCACGGATGATGGAAGCGAGGACGGCGTTTTCTTCGGCTTTCGCGACCTTTTTCGAAGACGAAGCGCGTGGGCGTTGTGGAAGACTGCGCCGCACTGCAATTACAGAGACTGCTCGACCTTTCTCTTGTAATTTTTTATCGTGATCGGTGCAATCTTACTCCGTGATGGGTCGCGGCCCTGCTCACAGATGTCTTCGGTAGTATTTAGAGGGAAAAAGACGATTCCTAGACTTAGATGCTTATGAAATAAGAGGACTGAAAGCGTCTCATTCCAACTTATCGGATTGTATAGATTCGGTGTTCGTGTACGGTCAAGGTTAACGTGGCATCTTTCGGGTCCTTCTAGACAAAAAACTGAGGGATGCGCTTTCATGTGCTTTCCTCTCAATTCAAATCATAAATGTTTCTTTTAACGTGACCATATGTTCTTCTTACGTATGTTCCTCGTGAATACTTGGTTCGATATTTTGATAGGATTGCGAGTGCGTCTTTCTGGAGCCCCCGTGCTCCGGCTTTGCGAAAGATTCTTACGAGTAAACAGCGGAGAAGATACCCTCTCCGCCTTGCTCTGGAAATAAGGCGTGATGTCACGCCGCGAATGTGGGTTAACCGTGATTTAGTTTGCGTGCGTGCGAATTGCATTCTCTTCGCAGAGAGCATCGCTCCTCCGCTCCCCGTGATGCCACGCCGACCGGACGCCCCTCTCTCCCCCCCCCTCCGCCCCTCTCCCTTTCCTCCTCTTCCTCCTCCCGACTTCGGTGCGTGTGTTCCTCCCAGTGCAGGGCGTGCGACGAAACCGGCTTGAAGTACGAGGCACGCATGGGTGGGCGGCACATCCCGCAGGCCCCCTGGCGATGCCCCTTCACCCGCGATATAGTATCTTACGTTTAACTCGATCAATTGAAGAGACAGATTCATATTTAAACGGTTTTTGCTGAAAATATCTACGTAGAAGTTTTGACTCTATTTGTGTGTATACACACATAGTTTCATGCATGTGACACAAGTGTTTCATGCAAGTTTTTTCAGTGTGTGCATTTCTACGCATATACTATATAGTATATACGTACACAATAGTCTCCATGAGTTCGTTAGGTTGGTGCATTTTGGATATCACTTTACGAGTTATGAAAAATAACGTATACATGAGTAGAATACCAAAACGTGAGTGAGAAAGGGAATGATTTACGTAATATAAATATTTAGGTTATTTATCGCTCACTCTTAGATTCACGAGAGTCGTTCATTTGCCCAGCTAAGACTGTACTTAACGTGTTTATCACTTCGATAGTGTTCCATAGGAAGGCCTCGGATTTTATCACTGGGCTGGTCGTCTCTCAAGGACGAGTAGGAGCTCCGATTATGCCTGTAGCGGCGGAAGTGAACTCGAACGTGGAATATTTTAAGTTCCATCTATCTGAATTTTTTTATCGACATGTTGCAAGAGGTTTTCACTCCGATTTCCTTACAATCGTAAGACGCTTTGATTTCTCTTCGATCTCGTTTTAAATCGTGCAACTTTTCCATGGGATTAATCAATTCTTTTCTTAAAATTCCTGTGATACCTCCCGTGAAGTTTTGCATTCCAATTTTCAATCAAAATTCCGATCTCTTGCTATCCGTGAATGTGTTGATGGATGGTAAACCATAGAGGTTGATGTTTCAGATGAGCCTCCCAAGAATCTGTTTGCGATTTCAGAAGCTTTGTCAATACGTTTCGTCCCCCGTCTGCAATAAATTGCTAGCCGTGAGACCGTTTAGTATTAAGGCTTCGATTACAGGTTCGAAGACCAAGAAATGGTTGTGGAGACGAGGGTACGGGGATTGCGATGTAGCGGAGGGACTTGGTAAAATGACGTAATCATTGAGATCATCCGGCGGCTGCCATGCAGCATATGTGAACGGCATTAATGTTGCCCTTAGTCCGATCGTAGTGGAGCACGTTTTTGCGTATCGAGCGCATTCTCTTTGATCGCATTATAATCGACCGCACTTTGATGCGGGAAGATATACGTGAATTTAGTGTTAAACGAGCACTAATTATGAATTTTCACGGAAATGACGGCAGACGTGCGGGCTCTCGGCGTCGTTGTAGAGCAGGTCCGTGGGAGGCAGACCGGGGATCAAATCCTTGGCCTCTTCGGAGTCCGCGTCCGTCCTCCCTCCTCCATTTTCTTTCTCTCGGGCCGCTGGTTCTCTTCGCGCGCCCCTCCGCACCCTCCCCCCTCTCGTCTCCCCTCCGGCTAACTGCGAAGGAAAGAGCCGGCCGGCGATGATACACGTCTTGGATCGAGTCACGCACGCAAGCCGGCCTTCACACGAGCCCTCCCCTGCCCCGCACATCGCGTCCATGCCTAAAAAAGGAAATAATCCTCCCGTTTTTTTTATTCGGCTCTTCCTTCCCCCCGCCCCCTTCCCACCCCCTCGCCTGGCAAATTGGCGCCCTACCTGCCCGTCCAATGCGGTGAAACGGTTCCACCGGCGGGGTTCATCAGCGTGGCATCGTCCAACTTGCCGGGCCAGGATCTCTCTCTCTTCTGTCATTTTTATTTCTGTGCACTCTTTATCCTCTCCGCCAATATTTGGGATGTAGCGCACGCGCTGCTAGGAAATCTCGCAAGGAGATGTACAAAAAAGTCAGTCTCTTGGTGTGTAATCGCTGGCGTTTCGTGTGGAGAGCGTGTCTTGTGTGACTCGCCCGTCTTCCCATTCGGTGGTAATTCGTCGCAGTTGCCTAGTGGCCGTTGTTTTGAGTAATTAAACTAAGGGTACACTGTGGCACTCCTTACAGACAACGGAGAAATCCTACCCAAAATGAAATAATTTGACACGTAAAAATAATATAATAATAAAGTTGAAATCATTTTGAAAATTATCGCTAGAGAAACTCGCCATGCAAAGTTACATCGTCGACCTCCGCATACTTTGAATCGTTCTCGTTTTTGAGGCTCGAGTTCTGCATTCTCCCCTCTGCATTTGCAATGCAGATATTCAACCATTCACGTGTCCCAAGTTGGTGATAATTCTCAACAAAAATGCCTGATGAATAACATTATGGTATAAAGTAAAGGCATTTTGAAGTTTGGTTTTATTTTGTATAAAATTAAGCACGACCAGTATATTGCAGATATGTCCAGCAATTATTATTACTATTGTTTTATCTTCCATATTTGTTGAAAAATTTATATAATTCATTTTGGTTATAGATTGATATTTAGGAGAAACATAAAGGATGTATTCAGCATATTATGATGCTGCTATTTGGATTTATTATCCATGAAAATTTGTTTTGAAGTCGTCATTTCAAAAGGTGGAAGAAGATTTCTAAGGTCGAAGAAATACATAAGTTTATTATACTTTGCCTACCCCAATTTATCTTTGTATCTTTCTTGTGTTATGTTAAGATCTTTCCAACGTGTCCGTATCTTACAAAACTAAATGTCTGCATCCACTAAGCATGGTTTCTATTCTTGTACTTATATGTCTTATGTGTGTTCTACCTTTGTCCATGTTTTAACAGTATCGCGATTAACAAATGCACATGTGTTAAACATAAATGAGCTACAATACGCTTTATAGTTATTTAGTGCAATGTTTTGCTATTTTGGTGGTTTTTTGAGTTTGTTTGGATAAAAATACTTAGTTTGTTCAAATGAATTGAGCACTGTATGACGAGATTGGCGTTGTAAGATGAGTTTCGGTGGAAGTTTAATTGCTCTCGAGAAGTTTAAATGCAGTTCAGTTGGTAAATTACCAAGATGTTTTTCTCCAAACAAACCTGCAGCTGTTGTTCAACTTGGCGTGGAAAATTTTCTTTTTCCTGTTTTATTCGTGTTAAGGTTAGAACGTCAGCTCAAAACAAAAGTTTTACAGGAATTTTTTCAAATAATTTTCTCACGATCTGTTGTCAAGTGCACGCAATGTTGTCGTGTTCGATGTGACGCATGTGGCTAATGCATCGTGGTTTGCTCGTAGTCGTTGATAGAGCTCGTATTAAACCTCACGAAGTGTTGTATTATCTATAGGGCTCACTTGAGCGTAGGGTTTATACATGTAATTAGTGTGTTTCCTATTTTTGCAGGTTTCACGGCTGGGATTCGATGTCCGCATGGTAGGTTTCGCAGTAACAGCAAAAGAAAAGGGTTTCGTAAGTTTTCATTTCAGGAGATAATCTACGTCGCCGTTGATTCGGCAAAACTTAAGGCGTGCGCTTTTAAACTCACCGTGTCTGTGAATGCGAGTCTATATTGATTTCGAAGTAGATTGTAGAGGGAGACATTGTGGTTTTAACTCGGCGTTTTGGTGCCTTTTACTTCCTCGGAGGCTTTAATCGTGCACTCATGGGTTCCTTTCCGAAATGCTTTATCTACTTCTTCTTAGGTTTACGAGCTAATGTACTCCGTCTTAGTTATTTTGTACAGGTAAGCGAAACAGTGGATGCCGCACGAAATCGTTATTTTAGATACCTTACAGCATTTATTTTAAATATTTTAGATTAAACCACTTCCTTCTCCCCTTTCACGTGGTTATCCCTATTTTCAATAGCTGGTAGATTACTGCTAATAAGAGAATAGAACTAGTTCCACAAGGCAGTTTGTAGGGGAAGGTACTACGCAAGGTAGTTTGAGACTGCCATCAAATGTTTCCTATTTTTTTGTTTAATCTGTTTAAGTCCCATCAAGTAATGAAATATTTACTCGTAACATGATGAGGTTGAGCCGGGCAGTCTCCACATTCGTTCATCTCCTTGACAGCGAAGGACGTTCAACATCTCCTTTTTCGTTATGGAACGCCTACTCCATAATCTGCGATGGGACTTCCTCAAGCTCACAAGGAAACACAGCCATAGTTTTTTGTCCGAGCCGTTTTCCTTTCCTCGGCGAAGGAGTTCGTGATTCGTCACTTGATTTCTGCTGCACATATGGACGTTGTTGGCGGTGGAGACGATGCTGATGACAGGAAGGCGTAGTAGGTCTCTCCGCTGGAATGAAAGCTTCGTAGTTTTAAAGGATTGTGGGGAAGAGTGATTTGGCGAGCAAGTGGCGTCGGTTTCATAAATCGGTTCAAGATAGTTATCTTACGTACCCCTTCACAAGGTTTAGTGACTCATCATTTGTATCTCTTGGTTTAGATGTGGGGTGTGAATTTTATAAAGTTTTGGGTGCGTCATGAGTTTAAAGTTGTACATTTTCACGAAGTGCCTTGAATGCTTCACATCCTCCCGACTCCATAATTTTGGAAGGTCTTATCACGTCTCTCCTCGCTAAATGGACACGTAGCGGTCGGAATTTCGGGCTCGTTTGGAAGGAAATACCTCGCTTAACGAACCGGACGTCGAAATTTCTTCACCCCTTTTTATCTAAGATCGCGTAGGTTTTTTTCGAAGGTGCTCCCGCAGTTATAGTCAACGTATCTGTGAGGGGAGAAAACGTGGCCGTGTCGTGGACATTTTAAGCCGGTGGCGAAAGATCTTGCAGGTGTTTCCGGAATTATCTTCATGAAGGAATCGTTAGTATCGATAATGATTCGGCGAATGATTTTCTAAACCGTGACGTACTTTGCGAGCATTCTTTTTCTATAATTCGCCCCGGAATTGGAGTTAAAAGTGCGAGGAACATGTTAGGGGTTGTGGAAAGGGAAGGCGTGGGCCAGCCAGTTGTTTCTTTTTAATAATTTAAAATCGTCAGTGCAAAGTCGTGGTTTTGAAGAGTGTAAGCGGCCCGTGCCGAAGCGATTTGACATTCGTTGGAACTGCTCTGTTGTGATCGCTTCTAGCCGGTTCGCAAGTACGGAATACCTACGCCTTCTTCGGCGTTGATGTTTTGATTTCGAAACAAAAACATTTGCATATTTTGGATTTGGACTGGGCGGTGTAATAATAATAGAACGGGAGGGAGCGGGTTAGGAAACTGGGCCCCTTCTTCCTCGTCACCTCCCTCCCCCTCTCATCCCCAACCGCTCTTCTCACTCCTCCCTCCTCGCGTATGTATAGCTTGCGATCAATCCCGTTCCCTTAGCCAAAGCATCGCGCCTCGTCGTTTTGGGATGCGCGTTTTGTCGAGAGGGACGTTTTCGCCGTCGTGTGGATTTTTTTGGCATGGTTCCGACGTTTTTGGAGACGGGACGTTTCCGGTATTAAATGTGTTGGCACGCGAGATGGCCGTAGCTGGTTCGCATATCCCGCTCGCTCTTTGTGTCTCTTCTCTATTCCTACATTCCCCCAATCGTTGTGAGCGGTTATTCATCTGACGAGTGAATTTGAGAAACCAAAAATAAAATATAATCATTAATATCCTCAATAACAGAAACAGAAAAACACATGCAATTGCCCGCTTTTGAATTCTTCAATACTGGCTAGTTTCGGTGGACCACACCATTTTCAAGACTAGAAATGGTGTAGTGCATCGAAACTAGTGGGCATTGAAGAATCTCTAAAATGGAAAATGGCAGGTGTTTTTCTCCGTTTCTGTTATTTTGGAATGATTCCACCACATCACACCTGAATCTCTATTGTGAATATCCTCAATGATATTATAATTATTATTTTGACGCAATGGTTTCAAAAGTCATTCACGAAATGATATTTTCGTGGATCTTTACAGACTATTTTTTAAAATTTTGGTCCCAGAATTAGAAATGTTGCACAAGGTTGCGAAAGTGCCTTTTTTAATGCATGCAAATTGCATCAATAGTTTTGTCTTTTTAGGGTCAATAAATGTGCCACGGAAGAGACTCCCGCATCTGTAACTACTCTCAAAAAGGTAAGCATTCCCAGGGATATGTGCGCTATTAGGCTCAAACAGTACTCTACCCTAAACTATCCCTTGTCATAGTTTCTCACTCCGATGATATTCACCTCTTTGGGCGTAATATATCGATCAATTGTGGAGTTTCACAAAATAATACCATTATTTTAATTTTGTTACCAATATTTTAATTCAATGACACCATTATTGGCTCTAGGAATACACACCTAGGTGCTATACTGTCAGTAGTTGGCACGTCATCGCTACCGTTTCGTCGAGTGGTTTTTTTCTTTATCCCAAAAACAAGACCTTCCCCTTACTCAGAATTGTCGTGTTTTCTTTATGTTTTCCAATCATTTACGGGAAAGTCCACAGCTCGGCACGGAGGCTTGCCTTCAGTGCTACTGGTGCCCATGAGTGTGCCATGGTCTGACTAAACTCATTTCGACTCACCAAGTGGCAAATAGAGTTTCGACCGGCGCTTCTTCTCTCGCATTCCCGCCGTGTTGGGCGTTTTTTTGTGCGCATGTACTTTATGATGAGCGAGCGGCGTGGGCGATGACTGCCCGATTCCCGCAATTTCAGGTCCGCCGGAATACTTACACGCGATGTCATAAGCTTCAGTGTTTTGAGTGCCGTCAAGTGAGGGACGTTTTGGATCGTTCCCATTTCGCGGCTTAGCGTGTGAAATGTCAACATCGAACCAAGTAGCTTTCGTAATGCTTTTGTTTTTAGAGAAGTATAGAGAGAAAAAAAGTCGGTGATGCATTGGAAGTTTCATTAGGACGGAATATCCTCCCTCGGCAGTTATTTTTCATTATGTTTGCGAGGGTCGCGTTCAAATCATGTCAAAAGGTGCAGCGTGGTGGCGACGCGGCGTTCATCGGTCGATATTAACGTGCTATGAATTAGTAATCCGTGCGTCCCAAATTTCCATATCCATACCGGCGAATTAGCTTGAGCGTTGGAGGGAGAGAGAGAGAGGGAAGGGTTAGGAACTGGGAGACCAACAAGTCATACGACCGGAAGGGAATGCGCATGCACACTAACACACGCGGAATACAGGTTCTGTTTTGTCGTCGTTTGAATGGGATTTGCATCCATTTTGCCATGGCCCGAAAGGTTAATGTTATGGAAGCTGATGCGATAAGTACATGACGGATAAATGGTCGAAAACGGTGCTTTTATTTAAACAAGACTCGTCTAACCTTTGCCTCCCTGGTGCCGTTTATGTCTGCCTACCTTTGCCACCGCTGCACCGTTTCTTCGAAGACTCCCAACTCGCTCTTACCGGAGACTAGTTTCCCATTGACATTGAAATGAGACAGGAGACGTCTGCCTGTACAATGTGTCGATGGAGGCGTCGTTATTCATGAGCGTATTTGCAGTACTTTGGCTACCTACGCATTCCATTATATTCAATTTTTGAAATATTATGTTGCTTAATTTTTTCCAATAGTGGACGGAGCTGTCTTAATAATTTCCGTTATAGTTCCTAAATCGAATTCTCAGATAAACTTTTCTTCATTGATCTAGCATTGTCATAAATTGAATCTTCACTTTTAACTTCTTTTAACTCTTCACTGGCATTAATGACTATAAGTATGATCGATTCATTTACGGTCCCAACCAGTAGAAAAAGTGTCCGTGCCTGCTTCTTCTCTTACATGAAGAAAATAAAGTGCGACCTCATTCAACCAAGTAAGCAATTGAATGTGGACTGTGCTATTAAACATTTATAACAGCCTGAGATGTTGTGGCCGGTAGGTTGCCCTTCGGTGGGCAGGGGGGGGGGGGCGGTCTCCCCTGGCGGAGGGAGGGGCGGCTTGAGATGCATGGATTCGAATCGAGCGGAGACAATGGAAGGAGGCCGTGCAGCCGGATTCTCCCCCACCATTACCCTTACCCCCCCTCCCTCCCAAGCCTCACTCCAGCGCCTGAACGTCATTTCATTGGCAGTTGTTTCCTCCCAGTTTCGACAGCATCCGCCGTTAATCACCACGTACGTCCGAATCTGTATCGATTTGTGTCGCCATATCAAATGACGCGAAGGGATTCCGGGTGCCTTAAATTAAAAGTCAAAAATGTCCCAATATCACGTTGGCTGCGTGAACAGAAATGGCCGACCCGGAAATGCTTCCCTTCCTGGGGATCTGCTTTGCACGTATTTTACGTCAGTCATCGACCCAAGCTTGACCGCAGCCGTGTCGTTGTTAGAATTCCTCTGATTAACACTAGCAGCGTACCTCGCATGCTCGTGAGAATATTATTTGGTCATCCCCCGAACACAATACATCATGCTGTTCCCAAAATAATTACCTTGTGTAGAGTTTCCAATATTTTTGGTATTATAGTCGGCCTATACAGTTACCGGGTGCATCTCCAAATTTGTTCAATTACAGACACAAGGATCTACTAACAGTTGAAGAAAATGGACCTCTTGTATGCAAGTAAATATTTTTTCCGAAAAATGCATCCTTTGAGTAATTGCCGTATTGGCGGATTCGTGGGGTGGGCGTCGATGTTGGTGAAAATTCATCTGCCGTGAATATTAGTAGCGTGAGATCCTAGGCCTCGTGTTTGCGTAAGACAGACGAAACATCCAATATATAATTTGCCTGTTTCACTGAATTGAATTAAAAATTAGTTTTTTTAATGCGGACATTTCACTGAGGTTAACATGTGGTTTTAAAGCTTAAATGTTGGATTTTTATTATCTCTAGATTGATTTTACGGGAATCGGATTCGCCAACCACATTCCTGGACAGTTATGCTAAGTCACCTCATTCAGCAGTCAGAAAAAAAATGACTGCTTATGAGAGGTTATCATACTGCAACGATATAATTCTAAATGCGTTTCTTGTATATTAATGGAACATTTCTTTCGCGCTTCTCATTGATGTTGCTATTGACGAGCAGAGCTGCTCTTGTCATTCGAATAATCTGGTTGCGGATCCGATGGGTAAAGAAAGACGTTTCTGATCGGCCTTACTCCACATTCATCAAAGTACTCTCGTATTGATCCGCAAGCGGTAGTTCCTTTTGCAAATTGTGGTAGCGGACTCGTCAACGCGCGATGCCATTGTTTCTGCTCTTTGAATCATCCGACATCCCCATGCCTGGTCTTCGCCCCCCCACCCCACATTACTCCCTCTCCCGCAAAGAAATGCTTACCTCTAATAAATCTCCAGCTAACCTTTACCGGTGCTATTCCTTGATGCGCGCTTAAGTTGCATTGTATGAGGGTTTGTTAATGCTCTACCAGTTCTACATCTACATAAATACCCTGCGAGCCACCAAAAAGGTGTGTGGCAGGGGGTGTAGCACCATGAGGGAAGGGTAAGGGTTGAGGGGGTTGGGGGTTAGGTGAGGAAAGGTGGGGGGAACCTGTAAGAAAAAATATATACATATTCACATATATATATATATATATATATATATATATATATATATATATATATATATATATATATATATATATTTCCACATATTTCCCCTACCTGCAATCACCCCCGATGTAAAACATGTCTCCTAATCAGATCTGCTCCCCTCTCCCCACATGCCCTCATTGTCCCTTCACCCCGTTCCCACGCTAATTGCCTCTCAAAAAATATTATCTATCTCTTGTCGTGCAAACAATGCACCTCATTCTACATAGGCGAATGCATTACCCCATTATCCATCCGAATGAACAATCACCGTTACTCATGTAATTCTGCTTCACTCTCTTCTCTTCCTATCTCTTTACACGCAAGTTCACACAACCTATCATTTGACGAATGCTTTTCCTTAACAGTTCTAGAATTCCTACCCGATTCAGCCACCAACATAGAGGTGAGAACTCGCGAATCCGCATACATCCTATATTTCCGATCCTTTAAAATTCCCACCCTTAACCGCCATCTTTAATTTCTTTCCCAACAGTCCCTAAACCTTCCGCCCCCCTCCCCTGGCTCTCTTCCCTCAAAACCTCTGTCTGACCTGAAGAAGGCCTCGGAGTAGGCCGAAAGCTTAAATCATCTACAGTGTGAGTGTCCTTTTACGTGTTATCTGTTTTATTCTGTGTTCTATTGTGCCGTCCAAAAGTTATATTGCTCTCGTGAGTACTTCCGCATCATCGATATATATATATATATATATATATGCACACACACACACACACACACACACACACACATATATATATATATATATATATATATATATATATATATATATATATACATATACATATATTAAAATATACATATATATATACACACACAGTTTGCGTGTGTCGTCGTGTTCCTCGGCCTAATCGGTCACGAGGTAGAGTTCGAATGCACTTGGCTGTAGGGAGATTGAAATGTAATCTTAATGAAATTCTCGGGGCTGAAAACTTAGGGGTTGCGCCCGCCTTGCGGTGGGGCTCTGCGCGAGTCCGGGGGCGCAAGAGGGCTGGCTGGCGTCGAGGAGGGTTTTTGGGGGGAGGGGATGCTGAAGAGAGGCTGGAGGACAGAGAGGGCTCGGATATCTGGCGGCGAGGGTGACGCCGGGGCAAGGGTGGGAAAAGGGGCGATGTTTGGGGAGAGGGGGGGGGCATGCTCCTTATGGGGAGCATGGGGCTCCATCCGCTGTTTTTGCGGTTCATCTTCTGGGGCCTGACCGAAGGCGGTTTCAGCGTGAATTCACCGTGAAATACTACCTTGAACAAAAAGTTCCCGGAATAACCACCGTGTGGCGCTCCCATCGTTCCGATTTGAGTTCTGCTTTTTTTGTAAAATTGGTACATCTGTTGTTGATATTCCCTTTAAATCTTAGTGTCATAACTTGACATTTGCAAAAGTTACGTAGCCAGAGTACATCTATCTCTGTGTGTGTTGGCGATTTTTACAATTGCAGAAATGGATTTAAATTTGCAACAACGATCTTGTATTAAATTTTGCGTAAAAAACGGATTTAGTGGCGCACGGACGTTGGAAATGTTGGAAAAGTGTTTCGGCAACGATTCTCTAAAAAAACGGTCGTTTACCAGTGGCACGAGCGGTTCAGAAGTGGTCGTGAGTCAATCGAAGATGATGGACGCAATGGCAGACCATCGACATCGAAAGTCGGTGAAAAAATTGATAAAGTAAAAGAAATGTTGGTCAATAACCGCAAATTAACCATCAGAGAAATAGCGGAGGACTTGAACATTGCCTATGGATCCGCCCAAGACATTGTGGTTAATGATTTGGGTTTCCGTCGTGTAGCAGCAAAGTTGGTGCCAAAAGACCTCAATTTCATGCAAAAAAGAGACCGTGTTGACGTCGCAAAAGACATGATTTGCGAGGCTGAATCCGATCCCACATTCATCAAAAGGATCATTACTGGAGACGAGACGTGGGTTTATGAGTACGACACGCAATCCAGACATCAGGCAAGTGAATGGCGTTCACCAAATGAGCCGAGACCAAAAAAACCACGTCGTTTTCAGTCAAAAAAGAAGGCAATGCTGACGGTTTTCATGGATTACAACGGTGTAGTGCATCATGAATTTTTGCCAGAAGGCCAGACAGTAAACAAAGAGTATTATTTGGGCGTTATGAGACGTTTGCGTGAAGCAATTCGCCGAAAGAGACCAGAAATCGTCGCACAGTGCGTCGAGACCGTCGCACAGTGCTATCATTATTCGTAATTTTTTGACGAAAAATGCAACAAATACCATCCAACAGCCACCGAATTCACCTGATTTGGCTCCCTGTGACTTCTTTCTGTTCAATCGAGTTAAAAAACCATTACGGGGAACGCGTTTCAGCAGCCGAGAGGAAGTAATAGAAAAATCGCAGGAAGCACTGATGGACATACCGAAAACCGAATATAAAAAATGTTTCGAGGATTGGATCAAGCGCTGGCATAAGTGTGTTGCAGTCGATGGGGATTACTTTGAAGGGGACAATATAGATTTAGATGAATAAACTTGTATTTTTAATTTTCTGAATAAATTCCGGGAACTTTTTGATCAAGGTAGTATACTTCAGGGCGTTCTCGAAATAATCGTAAATCTTTGGAGATTTGGAAGATATTTATGATTTCGTTTATTTTTCTGTTGAGCATGCGACTTAAGCTCCTTATTTACGGGGTCAACGTAAAAATATATTCCGGCACCATTTTCTGCTTGCCATTAAAACGGTTGATTGCGTCGATAAACATTCATAGGAAGTGGGAGAATTTTTTCTCTATTTGGTGCCATATATGCATGTTCGTTCAACTCTTTTGGGTCGCCTTTAAGTGTTTCAATGTGAATTCTGAATTTGTTGAAATTCTTTTGGTCATGGTACTTTTCATGAATTTTTTTTTCAGAGTTGCGACAACATTTATTTTATAACTCTTTCTCATTAAGCAATGTTGCAAAGCAGTGATGGTATAGTTGTACGATTCCGGATGTTCAGTTTTATCGTAAAACAAAGAAACAACTAACTTAAATCTCAAATGCACGCGAAATCAACCAGAGTAGACTATCATTAAATTCAATTTAAAATCAGAGGTTGCATGCACGCTCGGTGGAAAATATGTCGCGTCGACAGGAAGGAAATGGAGCATTCAGGTACTATGGCCACGTGTGGTTTTCTTACCTCGATCATTTTGGTTCCCGGATTTTATCTCCCTTGTTTCCGGTGCCTCGCAGCGTGGCCATGATATATTTTGAAACATCTCTCGCAAAAAATTAGATGGATTTGACGAGTTAATATTCTGGCTGAATCTCACAAAACTATACATTAGAATTGGTTTTGCATGAAGTCGTTTTGGGTACGGAAGGTTTTTTTAAACAATTCGTGGAGGGATCAGGAATATTTGGAATCCTTTGCTCCATCCTATCAGCATATAAAAGCATGTCGACGACTGAAGTGATTCCTTGATGGTGGTTGGCCGTGGTTGTTTAGAGTCGTAGAGTCAAGGCAGTTGAGGGGTGCGAGAGGGAGTGTGGAATAGAGGGTGCATCGGAGGTGTAATGTGTATGTGTGGGGGGGTGTATGAGCTGCGGGCGGAAGGGGAGATGTTTGGGTGCCGTTTAGGGAGATACACCGGGGTGCAACAAGGGGGTTGTTGGTTCGAGGGTCGTCGGGGTGTTTTGGGAAAAGCTTTCCCATGTGTGCCCCCGTTATGTGTGTAAGGAGCCGGGCAAGGTTACTCAGGGCTGCGGTAGGGTGCGGGGCGAAGGGATGCGAGTGTGCGCCTTAAAAAGGGAGGGGAGGGGTGCGGGATTCCTCGGCTCGAAGCGGAATAGGATTATGTCCGCCGAAGGCTCTCGGCTGGTGCACGTGTGCGCTTTTGCGTCGAATCGGAACATTCAGCCAGTGCGAGGGATGAAGATTTGCGTGAGGTGGAAAAGAGAAGCTTGGGTGAGGTCATCCATATCCTCCCCTGCTGATCTGGTGGCTAAGCAACCTGAGCAAGTGCCGAATATTTCCTCCTCCTCTCCCCAGGTCCCTCTTGAGAATATTTTGCGTGCGTGTTTTTTCCCTCTTTGTTGTATTATTTGTCGTTTTACAAACGTAAACGTTTACAAACGACAAATAATCCAACAAACGTTGTGTTAGGATGTCATTTTGGGGAAAATTTCTGATGTTGCGAATGGGAAAAAGGATTTCCGATGAATTGGGAATGTACGGTTAATTAACATTCCTCCTTGCGAGCGAATCGAACGGATCGAAAGTAGTTCTGCCATTTAAATCTTATTTCACAACCAGATTTCATGTAAACGTTGTGTTCATCATTAAAGTCGCAAAAAAATCATCATAATCCTGGATGCAAACCGAAAATATACAACGTAAGTTATTGATGTGTCTCCATATTTACGCACGAGCCTCCGTATACCTTTGTGATTGTCCATTAGTTCGTGTAAGATCAGCCTTTCAGATGGCTCTCACCTTTTCCGTCCATCCTCCGACGTTAAAATATGGGAATGAATTATTCAAATGTAAGTCCGCATACTCTAAGAACTATGGGTGAAACGCTTGGGAGGTAATCCGTTGGTGCCTACCCTGAGAATTTTAAGTGCAGAGGAATCAAACTCATGGGCGGGAAAATGGTGGACAGGATCCCAACCTCCAAACTTATGAAGTTACTTTGTGCACATTTGTTTTTAATATGTCGGTTACCTTTTTTCCTTGTTCATATGCATGGCTATAATGGCGCCATTGATGATTTACTGCTGTTCTGATATCTTAATCTACCTACCCCTGTCTGCCACTACATGATTTTGGGAATTGTGATAAAAACTATTTAAAACTTGGGCCATATTTGTTTTGAATATTGAATGTATTGTGCAAATTGAACAGTGTGAAGATAACTGGAGCTATGTAACTTTATTTAGCGTCATATTGGGACAGCTCCTATTTCTACATGACCTACGGAGCTTCTCTTGACCAGTGAAATAGGTCATCTAAAATTTTCTACTGCACTTATTTATTTTGCCCGTTAAAAAGTTAAAAGTTTCTATTCGAAAGGCTCTTACGTTACGAGCTCGTTAAAATTTGCAGCTGGAATAATTACTCAAATTATTCTTGTGTGCATCTATTTTTTTATTTAAATTTAATCACATGGCCTACGTTTTCAATTATCGCCTCGCTTAGTGTCCCAATCAATATGAACTCCACGGAAAGTGTAATGACAGTTTCAGCAGACTTGTTAGGCCCAATTACTTGGAAGTTTGCATTAAATTTTGATTGAAAGCGTTGTCGTCGTCGGTGAGATGAAGGGGGGGAGGGTGGTTGAGGGGGGGGGGGCTCTCGTCATGGATTTGAATCTCCACTGCAAGTATCCCTCGCGGTCCCACTCCCGCAGCCTTTTAATTTTGTTTGCCGTGTGGTGCGTTCGGCAGTGCATTTGATCACGCGATGTGTTGGAATTTATTTGGGAAAAAATAATCCGGTTTCGCCCTCTCTCCCTGTGTCGTCTCTAGTGTCATTTCGCCAATCGGCTCATTTATTCGTACCAATCCACGCGGAGCTTTTCCTTTGCCAAACTGTTTTTCACATCCGAATCGATCCAGTGGAGAAAAATAAACGCGCGGCGACCCCGCGATCGCGCGCATCTGTTAATTACAGTTTGCTTACTAAGAAGAACTCTGTTGGCATATTATAGTGGACTAATTAATCTTACGGTTTTCATAACCTACGTGGAAAAATATAGCCGTTAGTTTGTGAGACTACACATCAGGTCCTCTCCGAATCACCATGTACCGAGCCGATAGTTTCCTACAGTGTTTCCAAGGGAAGGGGGGGTATTTTGGAAAGATTCGAGATCATCGAACTTCTGCAATACGTAATTTTATGTTTCGTTCTCAACAAATTATTATTTTTATATTCCTAAATTTCATCGAGGCGGAGGTAGAAACACCACAACTTTGATGTTGATGAGGTTCAAATAATTTGTACCCCTTCTGAAAAAAACACCTTAAAATGCCACTCCGTGGTGGGTTTTTCATTACAGATCTCGGCCCATTGAATGTTACTCGGCGATGGCGGTCCTTGCGGGAGGTGGATTCCTTTCCGTCGCGTTTCGCCCACCCGCGAACGCCTTCTCCTCTGGCCGTGTAATCAATATCGTTTTAAAAAGCTCGATTATTTTTCCCTGCATTAAGTCGTTCGATGGAGTGAGTTCATACCCTTCGCAGTCGATAGTCAGAGGGGCGGACGGCCAATTCTTCCGGCCCCACTTCAGGATTGCAACCACTTCCGGTACATAAAGTGATGGTGTTGATGGTGGGTCGGGTATCACGGACCTCGGGACTCCGGTGTCGCATTTTTTTTGGGTGCAAGCCCGAT
The DNA here is from genome assembly GCA_037158775.1 of Hetaerina titia. Classification (NCBI taxonomy): domain Eukaryota; kingdom Metazoa; phylum Arthropoda; class Insecta; order Odonata; family Calopterygidae; genus Hetaerina; species Hetaerina titia. Next base: position 137,085,042 of record CM073768.1, read on the forward strand.
GAATGCAGGAGTAGAAAAAAACGGCGTCAGCGAATTCCGTCGCCTTGAATGTATGTTGCATGTATAAATAATATTCTCTCCAAATCTCTTACCCTTTCCACCCCCTCCCTCTAACCATGAAATCGCAACCGTCGACCCCCTTCTAGGCTGCCTAGGAAGACTTATCACTTCCTTGCGATGGTGGTTCCTTGCCGACGCCGCTGCAGTTTTAATGGCAGTTTGGCTCCGAAAATGTGGCGAGCAGGCAGCAGTGGAGTCGTCCTCCTCGGGCGGGGAGCCGCACGGCCCGGGGGGGGGAGGGGACACGAAGGGATCGGGGGAGGGTGGGTGCAGTGGAAGGGGGGGCAGAGAGAGAAAAAAAGCCCCATCCAATATCGATTGTGCAGGCCTTTAGGGAAGGCGGAGTGAAGAGAGAGGGAGATGGTGGGAGGGCGGTGTGGGGGGGAGAGCGAGAGAGAGATACTTGAAGCCCATCACTAAAAAAAGGGGACGGGTAGAGTGGGGGGTTGCGGGGGGGAGGCGTGGGAGGAATCGCCGAAGCGAGGAGGCGGTGGGAGAACTTAAGGAGGAGGGGGAATGAGATAAGGAGTGGGACACGAGCGCAGCTAATTGATAGGGTGAGCCCTTCCTCCCCCGCCAATATATCCTCTCCAGCCCTTCGCTCTATCCTCTCATCGTGTTGTGAATTTTGCAACACCTTCTTTGTTGTTGTGCCGAGTTGTACGTACGTCTCGTCTCGTGTCCCTTAAGCCTGAGTAGCTCAATGCTTCCTCGGCCACTAATGAGTGCTCTAAAACCCTCTGCTGGAGGAACTCGGCTAACTTAAAGCGTCCCGGTGGTGTGTACAGAAATATTACTCCTCCGCAAGAAATATTTTTTGTTTTTGCGACCTTCATTAGCATGCACTTAGTTAACTCAGTGGCTAGCGTAATCGCCGTCTCCCTCGAGACAAGTGTGGTGCAAGAACATCTCTGTACATTCTTGTATGCCGTCGAGTAATGCAAATACACTTTCCTCTTCATTGACAATTATTCGGTGACATAAACTCCGTCCGAGTGCATCGGGAGAACATGCATATTTGATAACAAGATTTCCCGGCGTCGTCATTTGTTGACATTTCATTAATTTGGTTTCATATCCTCTCTCTCTCTCTCTGCCTGCCGCTAATTTATTGGTAATCCTTTCGACCTGAAGTTGCCAGCTGCATCAACGATGAAACGTAATGATAACGGCGATGTAAGTGCTGGATATTCACGTCCCAAAGCGAGTGGCACTCCGAATAGATGGAATAGACGAGGCTATTTGTGTGAGAGTGCTCGGTCCTTCACCCTCTCAATCGCATCGCCCCTTTTTTGTTTCTTTTTCGACCCTTCCAGTAGTCATCTTCCCATCCCTGGGCCATCTTCAGCTCCTCTGGGTCTCGGAACGCGCCCTATGAGGGTTTCATCCCGCCTCGGCGGTTGGCTTGATTCGCTTCCATTCCCACCGCCCGCTCCCCGCCGCGCCCCTCCCCACGTACAAAGCCCTCTCACCCCTCGGCTTCCTCCCCTTTCCCACCCCCGCTACCCCTCGGATCGGGCCCCCCCTTTCGGTTTTGCTTTCCCCCTGCCCTCTCCTAGCCGTTGTGCTCCCCTCGCCTTTTCGCGTTCCCCCCCTCACTCGCAACCTCTTCTCGCCCCGCGTTCCACAATCAAAAGACATTATTTTAACGATCAATCCCTTCCCTGTGTGTGTGTGCGTGTGTGCGCCTGTGTGTGACGTGGAAGTTAGGTAGGGGCAGGGGGGGGGCGAGGTGGGATTTCCAATTCACCCCCTTCCTCTCAAAAGACTCGCTTCCGCGAAAGAATGGACGGGGCGGCCACGGTATCCTCCATTGTCTCACCCCTTACCCTCCCCTCCCCTCCACCCTGCTCCAGCATATTTCTCAACATTCTCCCGAGTTTCTTTCTTCATCAGGGTTGCTACAATTCTTTGCGATATGGAAAACCCCCAAAAAAAGTCAGTGCGGTGCGTGAGCCCTCAACTCTAGCGGTCGCGTTAATCGTCAAGAGAACAGAGCTCTTTCGTCCCGCCCCGGCGATCAGTTGCGTGGGGCCTTTTTCATTCATTCAGTGGTTTAGTGTAGGATGTTAATTATAGTTGAAAAGTAGAACACATTTTTAATACAATTGACTACTCGGTAAGTTTCGTTTTGACGTTATTTACTAGGATCTTCCGCGACATTTATTAATGAATCCGAAAAATGAAATTATTATCTCTTTCGAGCAAAAAGTGACACAGAGTGTGATTTTTTTGTGCACATGATTAAAACGTTCAAGGCAGAAAAGAGCAAGGTTTATTTTTATCGTAAGGTAGCTTGTGAACTTTTCGTCTTCCGTTGCTTTGCTTCCTTCTCTCCTTATCTCTTGACACAAACCACAGTCGACTCTGGATATTTTGTCCGTCCTCATGACCACCCCTCCTCTATTTTCAACCCCCTCCCCCCCTCCGTTCGCCGCGTACCCCGCGACGCGAATGCGTTTTGTTGGGGCGAGGATTTCAGCGCGGAATGTTACCACGGCGCGTGCCATGTGCATATTGGTCGTCATTTATCGCAATCGCCTCAGCCATTGGCAGCATTCTCTTCTTTTTGCGGGGGGCAGTTGGGGGAGCGTGGGCGCGACGCATGGGTCCGCGCCACGCCGTACCAGCCCAAACTCCATTCCTATCTTATTCCTTCCCGTACTTCTCATTTGGCATTTAAATTAATACCGTCGGCATACTACTAAAGTAGGTGTGTCACGGAAAACGTTTTTGCCCCGGTGCTGAGCATTTTTAAACCGATGCGCTAGGGATCGGATTTCGTTGACGTGTGGGATACTTGACCATTTTGAAGAGCTAGCCGTTGGCTTTGTCCCGACGCCTTTGTCTTAAAACTTTTCCGAGTGCTTAATTCTAGGGCACTCGGCCCCAAGCCCTCGGTCCGTCCATCTCTGCCCCTGCCTATCCACGTATTTCGACTTTGCGTTTGATGAAGAGTTCCCATTGATTACTTTGGGGAGGGGGGAGGGGGCGCACGTTCACATTCTAGGAGATCGCGATAGGTACTAATTCTCGTAAGTTTCCGGGGAAGAAAAGTGAGGGTGGTGGGGGGAAAGGTGTACAGTTAGTTGCATGTGCACACGTCGGGGGGATGACGGAAAAGGGGGCGGGGAAGGAGAGAGGGAGAGGGGGGCAGCTTGTAGTGTCCGTTGCCTCCCACGCAGGTGCGGGGAGAGAGAGGGCGCAGGGGGGGTGGGAGGAGGAGGAAAGCTCTTTTTATTACTCTGATGGAGGAGAGGAGAATGCGACACGAGAGTTTGTGGAATCGAGGGCTCCGGCGTTAAGGCGGAAGGGGTGCGAGGGAGGGTAGTGGGAGGGGGGAATAAGATGGGTGGGGGGGCGGAGGGGGGTGGGGTTATATGGGAACGGGGTTGAGGGAGGGAAGCGTGGGGCAAGAGGGTGGAGGGGCAGAGTGTAAGGGTCGGAACCGTGGATTCGCGTGGTGTGCCTGAGGAAGGAGTGACTGGGATCAATACGACTAGTGGGAGCAGTGGGACCGGAGAGAGAGAGAGCGAGGGAAAGAGAGAGATGTGGACGGGGGGTGGGGATAGAGAGCCTCCTTCTCTCTCTTTATCTCCCTCCCTCCTCCTTTCTCTCTCCCTTCACAGGGCCCACTCTTTTCTCCCTCTCTCCCTGCGGCCCGCCCCCTCTTTCCCAAAACCCCTCCCACGCTACCCCGGGTAGTGGGGAGGCACCGTCCCTCAACCCCCGCCCGGCCCTCGCCCACCTCGCCTCACCCCCGCCGCGTCCCAACCCGCCGTCCTTTTTTTTAAAAAATACCCTCCTTTCATTTCATACCCTCCTCCTTTTTTTCCTTCCCCACCACTCCCTCGCGGATGCAGTTTTAGCTTCTCTCTTCTTTCCCTTCGGTCCCCGGTGCTAAACGAATCATTCGCCTCGCCTTCTGCCTCGAACGCTCTCTCCGTCTTTTTTTATTTTTTCGTCATATTTTTCCCGAAGGAAGAGTGTGCGGCATAACTCGGGGTGTCTTTCTAATGTGCTCGGGAAATTGTGTAAAGACCCATTGGCGGACGTTAAGGGAGGGAGTAGGTGTGGGGTGGGTATCGGGAGAGGTGTGAGTTTGGTTGGGCGTCGGGGACTCTTGTATCGAGCAGAAGACGTTAGTTTCCGAGAGCGTCTCTTCTCAACCTCCCTCCCCCGCACTTCTCCCAAGGTGGTGGCCCCTCGCGGAGAACTCCCTGCGCTATTAATTAGAGCGGATCCAGTCTCGTTCGCTATTTATCTCTCAGTGAATAGGTAAAAGGGATTTCGTAGAATACGCAGAGTGGGGGGAGGTCGCGAAAGGAAGGGTTTTGTGAGACTAATTTTAAATCCTTACCAACCAACACTCCAGTACCTTGCCGTCATTCTGGTGCTCAGTTGGATCCAAAGGATTGCAGTCCTCCGCACCATGACTGCTTCGCTGCAATGATTCGAAATTTAACCCTCTTGGTGCTGAAAATAAGACACTAGTTTCCTTGCCTTTGGAACCACTTTCTTAGAATTTGGAACATCGTCTCGACATTGGCTTTGGTCTTTATTCCAGATGGCTTTGTTTGCTTGAAGCAATATTACTTTACCATTGAGGAAAATTGCAATGTCTCCTAGTCGATTTAGAAAATAACCTCATCTCTCACATTATTTTCAAACGTTTTTGTGGCTGTTTTCTTAGCACATCACGTAATTTACTCCCCCCGCATTAATGGGGCGCGATTATTTTGAAATATTGTCGTTTCAGTTTCCCTGCGCCCTCGTGTTTGTTATCCATGATATATTTTTTCTTTCCGCCACCTTCATTCACTCTCACATTCTTTCTAGCGCTCTTAATTCACTCTTGAGGAAATTATGTGTACATACTTGCTGCGGCTTGTTTTTTATTAGTTTGTTGGATTTTTTAGATTTTAACTATTACTTGATGATGGAAAATTGTCAAAGTACTTTTGTGTTTAATATAATTGAACCAGCAATTTCTGTTTGACGCTGCAGTGTCAGTGATCTCTTCTTGGAAGTGCCTTAAAACACCTCATTCAAATACTTGAAAATATTCCACCGAGAAAAGTAAACCCTGCAAATGTAAGCACTCGCAGTCGTTTCTGTTTACAAGCATATTTTGAGTTCTAAATATTTGGAATTTATTTGTTATGATTTCTTAAAAACGATCAACGGACATTGTCTTAAATCTGTTTTAATTGAAACGGAAGACGCAGGTAAATATAGCCGCCTAAATGTGGTGTATTTTCTATATCGGAAGCAATAGTCTCTACGTTTTAAGAAGAAGTTTAAGACTTTATCCACCGAGAGATTTTTAACTAATTTGAAAATTACGCTTGTAGTGATAGTGTCGCTAATTTCGTGATGGATAGTCGCAAGGGCCACGGCTCATTTATCGTTTCGTCCGCATGTAGAAATTGTGTCCGCATTAAATTGTTGTCCTAGGGAGTGCAAGGCGTTGTATGTATAGGCGTCTTTTTCTTATTTTCAATGGTGAAAAATAGCCAGACCGCGACTATTGCAATCGACCTGCTTATCGAGAGAAGAAGACCAATGGCGCAATGCTCCTCTGTTTCTGAGTTCCCGTCGCTTGCATACCGCGGGTGTAGTGTACGGCCCCGTGCGTGTGTGTTTCGGACCTCCCCGTGCGACGAGAGCCCGCCCTCGACGCCATTTCGAGTCCCCGCAATCGCATTTGTCTTCTTCCAGTTCGCGTCATTTCTTCGCGACCCCACGGGTGGGGAGGTTGAGAGCGGGGAGGGGGGCACGATGGAGACGAGGAGTTGGGGCGGGGTGGAATGAATAAGCGTGCATTATGTTGGGATGCGGGGCGGTATTCATATTCTGAGGGGCGGGAGAATGTGTGTGTGTGTGCATGTGCTTGTATATTCTTACGTTCGAGAGGGGGGGAACTGTGGAAGTGTTATTGGTGGAGAGGGAGAGGTTCTCTCCGCTCCGTTCTCGACACCCCCCCCTCGTCCCCCGGCAATACGAGCACTACTTATCGATTCTTACTCAGGCACTGGCTCGAACGCGTGCGAATTATTCAGATGGTGTTCCTACGTACACACTATGAGCGGCCCTGGCCGGAAACGTTGGTGCATGATACTTGGGTTGCGTTATTTTTTTATTCTTTTTTTTCCATCGAATCCTGTAGTAAGGATGGCCCTCAGGGCTTGGGTGGTCCTCTCGGGTTTGTGGTTCGTATCACATCGGACGGGAAAACTCGACCGCCATGCCCCATTACTACAATATGACTGAGGATTTTTATGGTTATTGTTAATATAGTTTATTGACATTAAAAGAAATCTCGTTGCCGGATAGGTGATCGTTGGAGATTTCCTTTTTTTTCTCTCTGTCTTCATGAGCTCACCATGAATGGACGCTCCCTTATCCTATTTCGACTTTTCTAATGGGGTCGGGATTGCCGCCCAAGTTTTGCTGCCCACCCTTCCTCCCCTTCCCCCGTGCTCTCTCTTTTAAGCTCCCCGCAGTTTCAAAGTGTACGCGAGTAGCCATAAGCGGTCCTAGTCCTTCCAGAAGGTAAATATTTCATGCTTTGGGTAAAGAGTTCATTAGTTCTTACGCTCGGGCGTAAGTTGGAGAGGGAGACGGGAACGACGGCCGAACGAGACGTTCCAAGTGGTTCACACCGTATTGGAACAAATAGTGCGTTAAATAAATATAGATGAGAAAGTAGCAGGAGGGAGGTTTGATTCCTTCTTCTGACGAGTGCTCTGAAATGATTAGTTTTTCACGCGCAATTCAGTGACGTGCAATTTTATCGGAATGACTCGAGTAAAATCAAATTCGATAGGTTCATTGGGAAGACGGCTCATGCTCATAATCTGTTTGCATATCTCTGGGGTGGTCCAATAGTATCCACAAAAATGATGCCCTGAAGGGATAAATGTGTGTAGAGCAGAACAAAATTAGCTGATGAAGCTATTATTTTCACCCGATTTGTGAACCAATGATCCTTATTTCAATTTTTTGTCTTTTCTTTAAAGTGTCAACCCAATTCGGGTCCCTAGGTAGGATTAAATTAAGTAAAGATTAAATCGAGGGGATAGAAATGCTTCGAGACTGCTATTTCACGACCGCGCGAGAACTGTGGTGAGCGAACTCCCAATAACCTAAACTTCACAGATTAGTAAAATATTTTTCGAATGGCGGCAGCTGTTCCCATTCCCAAAGAGAAATTATGATCGAAACCTTCACAGCAGGGCTGCATGTTAAACTTGCGTTGTGATTATTTGAAGAATCGATTTTCATGTAAATATGCGCCTTACCCCACCTTCTCTCCCTCCCACCAAGCGCCTTCGTCTTAACGCATTACGTTCCATCGGAATCCGTTTGCCATTATTCCTTTGCTCTATGCAAACCTTCCGCGCTCCCGCAAAGCCCCACCCACCCCCTTCCCTCATCTCAAATCCTATAATGGGCCCTTTTCGAGCAAGACCCTGCGGACTTGTCCCTCCCTCCTTATTTGCCCTCTCCTCCCCTCCCGCGCCTCGAACATGTGACCTCCCCCTCTCCAAATCCCCCCTCCGGAATACCCACCTTAACCTCACGCCCGTTACGTCACACACCCTTCTCCTCCCTCCCCCTCTTTCAAGGCTGCTAGGAGAATTCTATCCATTACGCTTCCATGCATGCGAGTCGGAATCGTGCATGGTAGACGTTTTATCCGCCCACCGGCTTAACCAGAGCTATCCCCCCCCCCCCGGTAAACTAATTGCGATTATATTCCTGCACCGCAGTTCGATCGCTTCGGAATGGTCCAAGTGGTAGCATCACCTGTGGGCTGATTTCTGCCCCTCCCCCCGCGGTCCCCCTCCACGTCCGCGAATACAAGTTGTGAAGTTGAGGACTGTGGTGGCGAGAAATATCGTTTTAGTGTGGAGGAAAATTTGAGCGCGTGCATTTCGTAATTTAATTATAGTTCCTGCGATTACTCTTCGTTCGGATGAATATTATATACGGCAGGGATCTACATATACACAATACCCCGTAAGGACGTGTGGCGGTGGTGTTTCGTCACCGGACATGCATGCACAAGCCCAATCATGTCACCTCTACACAAATATTAGTTTGATCATGCACTCGAAAAATGTTAATCACTCGAAAGAAAGTACTTACATGCAACAGAAATAAATATTCAATAAAATGGTTCGTGCATTCAAATCTTGCTGTAAAACTGTTCAAAAGATGGGTGCATTAAATGAAAAAATAACATGCTGGATTACGACGAAATATATACACTACTGTTTGAAATTATTTCCTACGCGATTGCTGTCAGTTCTATTTTGATCTCTAATGGTTCGAGGAGAAAACGACATTTTAAATCTATCCGTTTTACTATAAATATCCCTGATTTAACGTTGATGATCTAATCTATCATAGTAAGTCGGGGCCTATGCTTTGCATTGATTTTGTCCCATGCATTTCATATTATAGTTGGTCGTCTGTGTCTTATAAGTAAGTTTTCAATCTCATCAAAATCTTTCGGCACAACTGAAGTCGATGCTCTTTCCTTATTCTATTTCTCGGTTACTGCACCCTCGTGTCTCACACAAACATATTTTTTGATTCCCTCCTACCCGCCCACCCAATACTCATCCTTCTATAGTGGTGTTGAAGATTCCATTTGGCAATATCTTCTCTTTTCACCACCCTTCATCCAATTTCCCTCGACAAATTCCTCTTTTCTCCTATCACATTCCCTGTACCCGTATCTCAAAACCCTCCACGTCCACGCTAACCCATCAGACACCTGCATTCTGAGCCACAGTATGCATTGCTACGCATAAGTATTGCATAATTTTTATACGTATTTACTTAATCTAACTAAACTTAGTTAACAGTTCCCTCCGATCGGTAAATATTTCTTTTTCCTTCTCCATTTTCATCAAACAACTGTTATTTTTCCTTCTCCATTTTCATCAAACAACTGTTATTTTTCCTTCAGAGCAATGCCTTATACATAGCATAGCAGTTCCATTTTCTGGATTACTCTAGGTTTACGTACCTATTTACCCTTGAAACCTTCAACTCCATGAAGCAAGTACATTCAGTACTTGATCTTTGTTTTTTTTGTCCATTTTTTTACTGCTTTGGCACCACGTGCTGCTCTACTTTCACCAAATTCTAACTAATAAAACCAATTAAAGTTGGTTGTTTACCCTTTGGTTTCTTCTGCTGATGGTTCGCATTGCTACTTTCACTCTCGTAAAAAATTAAAACTTCTGGTCCCCGGTTCCATGCTCGATTTCTTGACTCCTTTTTGAAACGGGGATTTAATTTGGAATAATTCATAGTTTCTGGTCAAAACTCTTTATAAGAAATGCTTCAGCATATCAAAAAAATATTTTCTTCACCTTTATCTTATCGAACAACTAGGCGGAAATAGTATCCACGAGTGTTACAAATAACAAACGTAATTTCTCGTCAGGTCCAATCAAATTGGAATGGAAAATTACACAGGCCAACAGTGGTTTTGGTGCCGGAGCTTTTAATGCTGATTTAAAGAACAATTGGGGTGCTGAATCCAATTATGACACTAGTTTTTTCCTATCAGCTATAGTTTTCAAGATATAGATATGTTGTTACTTACGTAAAAAATCTTCTACATGATGATATGGGAATATTATATTAATAACACAGGCCAACAGTGGTTTTGGTGCCGGAGCTTTTAATGTTGATTTTAAGAACAATTGGGGTGCTGAATCCAATAATGACACTAGTTTTTTCCTATCAGCTATAGTTTTCAAGATATAAATATGTTGTTACTTAAAAAAATCTTCTACACGATGATATGGGAATATTATATTAATAATTATCTCATTGGCCTACAATATAGAAATATACATAAAACTTATTGACAGTTTATTGAAAATAAAAGAAACACCGCAGAGTGGTTATAAATTAGTGTACTTATAGATTTATTTAACTTTGAAAATTATTTTCCAGAATATATCAAATATTAAAACAACTAATCGTAAGATGTGCCATATCTAAAAAAGTAGAGCTGTTAAATAAAAACGGATTTTATATTTGGATTCAGCTCTACAAATATAGTTAAAATCAACACAAATATTCCCGGTACCAAAAAAAAATTTTTTTTGTAGGCCTGTGTTATCAGAGCCAGTGGTTAAAAGTTGTTTTAATGTTCTTCCTAGCCCACGGTCTTTATAATTCACTCCATAATTTGTTGTAATAAGAAAATTCACCCCAATTATTAGTCATAAATATTACAATTACACGAAACTTTTGGATTACTTACTCCGTATTTACTACTGTTTTTCATTTTTCCGCTTTCTCTTTTGCGTTTATTATCTGCATGGTGTTGAACTTTTTTTTTCTTTTCATTTTTGGGTGTATTTTTCTTAGGATTTAACTCCGGTGTTATATATGTATGCAAATGAATAATTAACTCATGGATAACAATTATCACTACTAGTGGTCAGAGTTTAGGTGTAATCTTAATGCGCTTCCTATATGCATATTTTAAGTTTCTCTGGGCACCGAAGCGACAAAATTTGTGAAAAGCGGCAGAATGCTTGGCGACATTTTGTCGTAAATCTTCCCTCCCCGCCCACCCCTTCCCCTCCCCCCACCCCTTCAGCACCGAAATCAGGTAATTTCTCACTCCTCCCGCCCGCCTCCCCCCACGCCCTACCCTCTCTCTCTCTCTCTCCTTCCCCACCTTTCGCACCCCTCCCGTCCAACCCTCTTTACCCTATCTCTACCAACACACTTCACCCTCGCCCCCCCTTACCATTTGCTCCCCACCCACCTGCCTCCGTCCAAACTTCCAACAAATCCCCCCTCCCCCAAGCTCTACCCCCAGCGTATGAACTGAACTGCAATCCCACTCCCACTCATTTGCCAGCCCCGCCCGCCCCATCCTCGTACCCCACGTATACACTCTCCCCCCACCCCCCGCCTCTTACCTTTCTCTTTTCTTCTCTCTCTCTCTCTCTCCTTCCCTCCTACTCTGCCCCACTCCCGTGTGTCTCACTTGTTGCGCTTAAGCGGCCCCTCTTTCTCCTTCCCACGTCTTCCTTCCCTTCTTCTGCGCCTCTCCTCTTCTTACTCCCTCCTCTTCTCTCCTTACCTTCTTCCGTCGATTCCATCTCGCCCTCGGAAAGGAATCCCATCGAAAACAATTTACGAGCGAAATTGCTGGAGGAAGAGGATTGTACGTATTTATTTTTCTTTTATTTCGTCCGAGAAAAAATTAAAGCTGCGTTCAGAATTATTAATGCGGTGAAGAGGGTATTTATCGTATTAGTTCTGATGATGAAATCAGTGTGGTCACTCATCGTAATATCCTAGTTTGAAATTCATTCAATCCCCGCGAATTATTCTAGTTCTTAGGTGTGTTTCTGTTTCATACTTTTCCTTTTTTATACATATGTGTATTTCAAGTCGGCAATTAGTGGATAGGGAAACTGTTGCCTATTTGTTCATTTAAGGACGAAGCCGATAATTGCTGCAATAATTTAATGTATTATCGTCATCTTTCTCGGAAAGAATGTTGTTGTTGAAATATGAATCCTTTCAAAGTATGTAAACGTATTCGAAAGACTTAAGTGAATGCCAATTAACTACATATTCATTTTACAATTTGTGCATTTGTGAGAAATTATTTCTCTCGTGAAAAGGAAATAATTTCCGGCTTCATAACACGCGAAAATGAATCCGGTAATTGAAAATTTTAGTTCTGAATGACATGCACCATTTGGCATTTAATATCCATACATTTTCTCGTGTTGATATAATTAAAATTAATGCAAAGACGGTTACTTAATATTTATAAAACTTCCCCGTCCCCATTGGCGAAGAAAACTAAAATCCGTGCTTGCAGAGATGGTTTCTTACTCTAGTGGTAGAATTCACGGTCCATTTGTAACAAGTTGCCCTATTGGTAAATTTTGGTTTTTTGAGAATTACTCATTAAAACCATAAACACGTAATCAACCCGAAGGTCGGTTTAGTAGGTGATGGTAGAGCTCACCCGTGTACCAAGCCCGACGGCGTGTGAATATTCACACATCAGGGTAGGGGGGCCAGTTCCTTTCCCTGTGCCGGTTATGGTTTCCCAGGAAGATCTGGTACCCGAAAAATCAACTAGCTTGGGTGGAGCTGCAGGTTCCCAGAGTGCCTTGCCTGGGAATCGAACCCGGGACCCTCCGGCAGTAGTCCAATGCTCTACCCACTAGACCACCGCGACCCAATTACTCATTATCTTAACGTTATTAGCATAAATTTTCAATTTATCTTATTGAATAAAACCTGATATTAAATGTATTAATTATTAACTTCCCGCAGTAATTTACTTTTCATATTTTAGTAGTAATCATTGGTGGTGGTGGTACCATAGTAGTGGTGAAAAATTCGAAACCCCTGAAGAGTTCTCTAAGGCTTTTCTGCAATTCTGTGGTTCGTATTAACCGTTCGTGTCGGCATCAGAATGAAAATAGAGAGTCCGAGTGTTGTTAACGTCCATTCATTCAAGCTAAAACTAAACCAACGAGAAAATGTCCTCATCTTGGCGTTTTTAGTGAAAAAAAAGCTATTCCCATTAAACAAAGATTGGAGGGAATAAATTTAAATCTTTTTCCCAAGTTATTACGTCCGTTCTTCAATTTTAGGCTTCGCAAAACGTTTACCGTGGTCAACGGCTTAGTCAAACGTCATAAATTTTACTTTTATCTTGACTTCGTCTTTGGGCTTAGCAAATGCCGTGCTCTGCTCTCAAGAGGACATTGTTCGAGAGGCATGCTCGTTGAAGTTAAAGATTTCGTCGAAGTGATCGTCCCACCTTGGTCGCCTATAGCGTATTTCTATTTTCTCAGCATTTCGCGAAAATGTGTGCTTAATGCCACGTAACTGAGGTATCCTCCTGGTTTGGGTAGGCCTCAATAATCACTGCACTGCCTCCTCGCCGTGCGTCTTGACTCGTATTGGGTAGGCAACTAAGTGAAAACTCAATTTAATTGAGGACAATATCGCTTAATCGGTTCTTTGATTGACGCCTTTTAATTGCTTTTCCGAAGGAATGATTCAAGGTGTTTATAATTTAAATCTAAATCTGACGACTTTGAATTATATCAGCGCCGTTACGGCTTTGATCCACCTGTAGCCAGCTTCTTGATGACTGATCTCAACTAACGCTCCGACACACGAATTAGTTGAGATAATTTTTCGACAAATTCTGTACCATAGAATTGCGTGAGCTATACGTACATTTATTTACACTACACGTAAATATGAATGACAAAAAATAAACTCGATGAAAGGAAAAATAATCAATTCGACCGATTTTGGAGTGAACCAAGTTATCTTTTTAATTTAATTTAAAAATCGTTGTAATTGGACGATTATTTTCGGTCATCCCCAAGATTAAATTGTGACCCTAAACGTTTCCCCGTAATTTCTCAAATAAAGCAAGTGGAAAACGACTGCCGCTCTGTGCTAAAATTCGTCGACGCTCTCTCGTCGAACTTGGAACTTTGATTTTACTCAAGACTATGTCACATGCTAATTACTTGGTGGAAGCAGTTTGAAGGTTACGGTGTTCCGGGAAGAAATTGAAGGAATTTGTAAGGAAGCGGTTTACTTAGTTTCAATATTAACATAATTTACGCATAGGCTGGGTGCGAGGTCGAGATTATATTGCGTTTTCTTAGTAAACGAACCAAGATGAAGGGCTATGGAAAAGAGCGTGTGACACCAACCTCTCATTTGTAACCAAGAGTATCGCCACTTTCAATTTACGGAAATTTGCTATCGGTCGAGTTCAACACATGCCTAAATTTTATGCAAATCAAATGCGAGAAAAATTCAAGCCATGGTTGTTTTTTTAAATTTCTCCCGTTGAATTCATTCTTCTTTATATACTTACCAAATGATAAACATCCCATGACTTCGTTTGCCGGTGCAAACGCGATTTAATTAATCGCGATTTGGAACTGTGAGAGATCAACCACTACGCATTTACTTAATGAGCGTGTTTTTCCGTCAGTCTTCTCCTTTGTTCATCCATTTCGTATTGTTTTTCAAACTTAAGTATTTGCTAATCCATAATATTAATATTTGAAAGCTACAATTGCAAAATTGCAGGGCAATCCAGTAGTTTCCCCTCGGTGTAAAGGTAGGAAGTGTAGGTTTATTCTGATTGCGGGAGAGACGGTGAAATCGCATGATCCGTTGTGAAGAGTGTTTCCGCTCCTGATCCTCCCCGATAACGTCTTCCCCGATATGGCGCGTGAATAATGAATTGGTTGCGATTCGTGTATTTTTAGGATTAACCGTGTATTTCGCAATATAGGAAAGAAAACCCCTTCGCTCAGCTATGGATTCAGATTATCCGATATATAGGTTTTGTGAATAATTTGTGGTCTGTGAGTAGCAGTTGACATACGAGGCTCGGGCTTCCATTCTCTCTCTCCTTTTCTCCTCTCGCCCTGCCGCCCTTCCTCTCTCCGTCCACCCCTCCTTGGATTCACCTCCGGCCCTCCCTCGCGCAGCTAACTCGATCGAAGGACGCGTCTCTCTTGCTGATTGGTCAACGACCTTTACGAACACTTCCCATCCCTACCCCCAATCGTACACCCATTCAACCTCTCCCCCCCGTCCCGTGTTCTTGGCTTAAGTGTTGTGTGGCTTTGAGGGTCAATTAAAAACGTTGAAAATTTCGGCAAGAGTGCGTGTTTCGTCCATTTCGCTAGGAATTAATTTCCCTCAGGTGTAAAAAGTAGGAAAGAGAAAGGGAGGAATGGGTTGTCTTTTAATTCCACGGAGTCGTGCGTGCGACAGGGAATGGATGAGAGAAAGGCTTATGGAGCCGGAGCGGAGAAGAAAGCGATCTCTCTCTCTCTCGCCACACCACTTGTGCCCTGCTGCTGGGACTGGAGTTGATTCGGGTGATGCTGACAATTTTCCCACTTTTTTTAAAAATAATTTTTTCTCGTGTAGTTTCGAGAAACGGGCGACCGAATGGTGATTGGGAATCGGGTAATAAGCGGTGGTAGTGCATCGGTCGGAATGTCTCGAAGCCGACGTCCCGCATGCGTCCTTGTATGTTGCGTCACATTCTGAATATGAAAGCCACCCGGATTTCTGTGTTCGTAAATTGAAGAATCTGAAAGATTCGTACGCAGGCATATGCAATTTTGTGGCGCAGTTTTTTTACTTATGTAGGGGGATGGTTTTAAATTTATGAAATCGCGAATGTTGGCAAATAAATTCGGCAGGGTTACAATGACTTCTTTGTTCTTGGGGGCCGTTAAGCTACTATCGTCTTTCGAAGTTTTACGTGCATACTCGGTTGTGCACCACGGAGAGCAAATAGCCAAGTGTTACACTGTCAATTGTAATTCCCCTGCGGAGACCAGTTTCCGGAATGTGGAATCCGTGTCTGGCGGGGTTTTTGAATTCATGCTTTCCGACTCGACTTCTTGAGCTGCTCGGCTGTCGAAATATAAATAAAGCGGCCATCGCCATGCGATCCCCACGACATCCTCCTCCGAGCGGGAAGGTCGCATTTGGTGTCCGTCGCAGAAACCCTTCCCCCCTCAATATACGAGGAGGAGAAATCCCCCCCGCCCCCTTGTATATGCGGGGGAGTTATATTATCAAGTTATAGTTTCCACGACTCTTCCCCATTTCGTCCAACGCTCTGGCCCCCTCCCCCACGGTACCCCCCTTTCGTGCTCGCTCATTGCCCTTCGCCCCTTCCTTTCCTTCCTTTCCACCCCTCGCCCCACAAGATCAGCAGAGGGCGCTTTTTAAAATAGCAGGCCAGGGTTGGAATTGATTCGACTGCCTCTCTGCTCTTCGGGAAGGGGGGGGGTCGCTTGAGGGGGGAGCGGCGCTGTCTCTCGGTCACGAGAGAGACAAAAGGAAGGAAGAAGGATCTCTCGGTGGGTTGGGGAGAATGGGGGAAAATGGTGTGTGGGGGGGGGCGAGAGGAGGGGAGAGCCCAAGCCTTGGGGGTGATCATCATCATCCTCCCTCCCTCCCTACCTGACTGCCTGCCTTCCTCAGCCAGCCATTGAAATGCGTTGCATATCTCCCGTCTTGTCTCCCCTCCCGGAGCCCCCTCACCCCACCATCCCCTTCTATCTTCTCTCGCCAACCGGTTTCAGCTTTTACTTCCCCCCCACTCTACATCGGCGTCAGCCAATTTTCCGCCATTAAAAAGATGCTTTTCGCGAAATGAAAAACTGCATCGCTTCGGGCTCGAACGTTTTTGAGTCCCCGCGCCACATATGGTCATGTTGTTTGCATTTGAGCATGGGGGCAACTCTCCATAAATAAATTAATAAATCACCTCGTGCATAATGTGTGTGGGTGTGTATATATATATATATATATATATATATATATATATATATATATATATATATATATATATATATATATATATATATGATTAATTTCGTGGCATCGCGGACCGTTTCCCGAATCTTAAAACGTGGCCGTGGTGTCGCGAATCGTGGTGCTCGCTGCCTGCATGCGCGAAGGCAGGAGGCACCGGTGATCGCATCATGTGTGGGGGGGAAGGGCGGGGCGTGGGGAGCGGAACACCCTTCCTTCCACCACCCGGCGTCGTCGTCGCCGCCGCCGCCGCCGACGGCAGGCCGAGCGAGCGAGCATTTCTACGGGGGAGCCCATCTGAAAACACGGATGCCCCCTCTCTCTTACTCTCTCTCTCTCGCTCGGGCGAAACAAGCGACACTCTGCGGGCAGAGCGCTAACTCGAATCAATCGAAGCAATTACTCCCGTCGCGCTTTTCCGACATATAAGATTTCGCCCATGTTTGAGGGTGGTAGGCACGGCTCGCTTCTCGCTCGTCGTGCATTTCGGGAAAAATTGGTTGGGGTGGGGTGGGAGTTTTGTAGTCTGTGGACGGGGAGACCGAAGAGGGCGTGAATATTGTGCGTGCCTGTCGATCCGTCACGTGACGGTCGGAGAGGGCCCGCGTCGGGTTGCTTTGCGTAATCGTCGCCTGCGACGCGAACAAATTGCCGTTATCAATTTGTTTAATGGTCCCCGTGATTCCCTCTCTGTCTCTTTCCCAACCCCCCTCCCTAACCCTCGCCTCCATGAGAGCGCATTCTCCTTTTTTATTCTTTCCGGCCCGGTTTTTCGAAATACGTATACCACCTCTATCTCGCCCCCCCACTCCCTTAGTCCTTTTACTCCCTCAGATTCGAAGGCAATAGGCAAATGCTCGTCGCGATTGTTAATAGGAAGTCAGTGCCAAAAGGTGTCACGGATTCATGCGACCCAATGACGCCCTAAAGGGAAGTTCACGCAACCCTCCCGACCTAGATTTTGAGTAAGGCTCACGTCCTTGCGGTACAATAAGTGAAAAAAAGTCATGTTTATATTATGCGTTGGTTTTCCAAACGAGCGCCTCATTTCGGAGGCCAAGCAGGCTGGCCAGCTCTTGATTTAGTGCCCAAGCGTTCGAAGCAGCGATACCAATTTCGCCGCGTCGCAGGTCTACGCCGCTCTCCCGTCCCCCCCCCCTCCCTTGCCCCCTTCCCTACCCCCCCCTTCCCTACCCCCCCCCTTCCCCCCCTCCCCAACACCCGCCTCAGTCTGAAATGGCGTCCCCCCTCTTGGCTGGTGGCAACGGCGAGCCCTCCCCTCGCCCCACCGTTCATACCATACATCTCATATCGTCGCACTCCATCCGCACACAGCCGCGGCGGCGTTCCCTGGGGGGAGGGGACTCGTCAGGGTGTGAGAGGGGTGTCTCTCCCCCCAAAAAATACAGCGTCCCCACGTCTCGATTATTCATAACCTACGACTGGGAACAGGATAAAGCATAAATGCGGAAGTGCAAGATAAGTGCAAGATCAACGATGTCTCGCGCCTTGAATGAGGACGTTAGTCCAATCACTGGAAACTCGTGAGGATTGAGTCTTGTTTGCTTGGGCTTTAGATTTTGGCTCGTAGTTTAAAGTTTCTTCGTCGTCTTCAAGCTGCGGGCGAACAAAAAGCGAATTATGAATGTTAACTTTTTCTCCATCCGTGTCCTTGAATAAGATTCCAACCCTGCGGTCGTTCGTTTGTCCGGAAGGGTTTATGTATACACCACCAACATTGGTTGCGGCGACAGGTTGAGCGAAATAATTGCCGGGTTTTGTCGTCGCCAACGTACAACAGTTCATCTTCCGCAAATTTTACGCTCTTAAAATCCACCTTAGCCCCTCGAAACGACGCGGAAAAGGTGTTGCGAAAAACGAAACAGGATGTGCTATCGACCTCTCTCTCTCTCCCCCCCCTTTCCTCTCCCCTTCTCGCGCGGCGAGAGTCCTTTATTCCGTTTCCCCCGTTCGGTCATGACGCCACCGCTTTCTTGGACGTGGACGGAGGGGGGAAGGAAGGAGGGGGAAGGAAGGAGGGGGGAGGTAGAGAGAGGAGGCGGTCATTCGTCATTTCGCGTTCTCAAATCGCCCGCACGGTCGTCCTTCCGCGGAATCCTGTCACCTCCCACCCTCCCCCCTCCGGACATCTCTCGGACACATCACCCGTATTTCCCCGCACCGATCGGAGGGCCGCATCCCGTTCTCGGGCGAACCGAGGCCCCAACCGCCCTCTCTTCCTTTCCCCTCGTGCATTAATTCGGGCGCGCCGTTCTGGGGAGTGGAGTGGCAACGGAGGAGTTGCACACATTGGAGACATTGACGCCGCGGGGCAACGGAGGGATGGGGGAGGTGGGGGTGGTGGTGATGGGGTAAGGATACGACAGCAGTGCATGAAGAGGATTAACTTAAAAGGGTACCCTTCCCCTCTCTCGAGCCGAGCATCGTGTTTACACGCGTGCAAATTTCTCGCTGGGCATTATTTTTTCCTAAGTGTTATTTATGTTGGCTCTCCTCTCTCCCTGCCCCCCCTCCCCCCGTTTCGCATGCTCCAGCTTCCACTCCGTCCGAAATCCCACCGGAGAAGAGGAAAAGGGGGAGGGGTCCTTTCTCTCTCGCGCCCGTTAAACAGTCCGTAAATTCCATTTTGCTGGCAGCGCGCGGCAGCGGGAAGGACCGACTCCCTCGCCTTCCCTCGTCCCCTCGTGTGTCTCTCTCTCTCCTGCACCACTGCTTCCCCTCCATGCGTGCGTTTTGCCGGTGAGAAAAGAGCGCCGCGATGAGGCTAGCGTGGAAACACCAGAGCCCACCAGCTCTCTTTTTCTCTCCCTCCTCCCCCAACATCCCCCAGTTCTCTCTCCTGATCCCCCCTTTTTCGTTCCCCTCACCCCCCCCCCGCCCCCCTCCCCCCGCGGTGTGCGCTCGCCTCGACGACGGCTAAGCGGGAGCAGAGCGAAGAACCCCGAGTCCCCCCTCTCCCGAACCCCCCTCCCCTTTGCCCAGAGAGCGCCTTTGCCGACCTCTCCCCCTCTCTCCTCCCGTCCAAAAACCCTCATCGTCCTCCTGAAGAGGGAGGGCAGGGGGAGGAGAGGGCACTCTCCGTGAGCCCCCCCTTTTATCCTCCCCCGCACCGCCCTCCCCTGTCGTATTGATTGCTTGCTCCGCCTCGCTCGCGTCCCGACCCCTTCCTTCCATATCCTTCTCTTACCACCACTAACCATCCTCCTTTTCATCCACTCTGCCGACCCCTCCCGCCT